>CM053792.1:155438493-156638493 GCA_028749045.1 Cupressus sempervirens | reverse complement strand
TCATCATTTTCTATAACCAACCTCCTATATACTGGCCCATTAGGCAATGGGGTTCCTAGTATCAAATCAATAGAGTGCCTAACTTGGAAATGTGAGGGTACCCCTATTGGTAACTCAAACACATTATGAAATTTTGTTAAAATCTAATCCATTGATCTTTGTTGTTTTATTGTGATGGACACCATGAAATGAGAATTACACACACTTTTCTTTTGTTCCTTAGGAAAAATCATCAATAACACAAATGTACCAGTTTGGGCTATTAACCTTCTACAGTGTTTTGCACTAATCAAAGATGGAGAGTGTGTAGGAATTACATATGGAATCCTATACTTTTGTCCACCTAATTTGATTGTCACACTTTGTGGTCTAGACTCATACACCTTGTGACATTAATATATGTATGGCTGTCCTAGCAAAATATCACACACATCAAGAGGAGCTACACCAGATATCACCTCATCTTTGAATGGTTTAATGGAATATGACATATGACATTACTTGTTTACTTGAATATCTCTCCCTTGGCTCACCCATCCCATAGAATATGGTTGTGGGTGTGATGTTGTTTTTAGATTCAATATTTTTACAGTCTTAGTGGATATCAAATTCTTTTGACTACCACTATCAACAATAAAATGCAAAGCTTTTCCTCCTACCCACATTTGTGAATGGAACAATCTTTCTTCATCATGAAAAACAAATACCTTTGCAGTGGCCACTGTGGCATATGGGTCAGCCTCAATGATTTTTTCATCCTCCTTTTGTTTTCCAAAATTTATCACCTTGGGTGCAATAGCTTCTTCATGGGTTTCCATCATTAAATTCTTTATAGTTCTACAATCTTTGGTGTTATGAGAGGGACTTTTATGGACTTCACACCACATACCTGAGTCTTGCCCTATTTTCTTTATGCCCCATGTCTTCTTTGCTGGTGCATTTGGAGATGGCTCCATTGTTGTTTGTTTTCCCATTGTCTTATTACCTTCACCTTTCCATTTTTTGTTCATTGGATTTTCCCTCCTCCCTTTTTGTTTGAATTTCTCCTCAATTCTTGATGCATATTTGAAAGCACTAGACAATGTTTCTATATTCAAGAAATCCATTTCAGTCTGAATATATCTATGAATACCACTCTTATACTTTAGAACTCGATGTTTTTCTGAGTCTTTGATGCCAAGCTTTGTAGAGAGAGCATGAAATATGTTGGTGTAGTCCTGAACTAATTGGTCTTTCTTTTGTCAGAGTAATTGCCATTGTATATATTTCTATTCATAGGTATCCTTAGGGTAATATTCTTGTTTTATATGCTCTACAAATTCTTCCCATTTGGGTTTTCCATCAAACATCATAGAAAATTCATGTTCATCCTGAGCCTCTTGGTTTTCTTCAATTGTTAAGTGAACCTCCCATGCCAACTTCACATGATTCTCAGCTTTGAGGAGGGCAATAGTTATCTTTTCAATATTTGAGAAATTATTAACTCAAAAGTACCTCTCCAATTTGGACAACCAGTCATCAACAACATCTACATCAATTTTTCCTTGAAAATTTGGAATATCAAAATTTACTTGAACCTTGAATGGGGTTTGCCCACCAAATTTTGGATTGCTCAGATTGGCTTGTGCCTCTTGTTTTCCAAGCATCTCTGAAAATTGTTTCATCGTTTCTTCACGTTTCTTATTTAATGCCTCTTCCACCAGTGTTTTGAAGGATTCATCCATCCCCTTGATTTGTTGTTTTTCCATTTGTGACTGTGTGCATCTCAAAGGAAGATAATTTGAGAGATCTCTTGTGCCCAATCCCAACTTTCGATAAGATGACCATGTACGATGGGACATACATGAGCGAACAAGCTTTGATACCACTAATCTAAATTAAGAATTTAGATTACAATACTTGGTGTAGAACCTGTGGTATTGTGAATTAATTGAAAAAAACCATTAAAATGCCACAATAGATGATTTGCAAGGCAAAAGTGATCCATTCCATTCAAAAATAGAGTTTATTCAAGTATGATGGATCCCAAGGGTCATCACTATCCCTTGGAAATGAAAATGAAGAGTCCACAAGATAATTAATTACAAAATAAATCCAAACAACTATTAAAAACTACAAAAATCTATATTAAAAATCACATCTACATGTAGAAGTCATAACTTTCTACTTGTAGCTCGAAAACACAAACCGTCAATTTTTTTGGAAAGATCTTCTAAAGTTCTCCATTTTGTGTTGGAAGTCTTAAGTGTAGCACTATGACTTCTTGGTGCTGCCAAAGCCCAAAAATGACCTGGAGGCCTCCAAAAATGCAAAATACTAGAACATAGAAAATATTGAAAAATTATATTTTGGTATTTTCTCATTTTTGCTCATGCCAACATCTTCTGCATCTTCCTGGACTGTGTTTTGATCATCTGATGATGAAGGAGATAAAATGGCACTTATCTCTCATGTTAGCAAAAATGATGCATGGATTATTGATAGTGGTTTCTCACATCATATGAATGGTGACAAAAAAAGTTTGAACATATGGAGCATTATGATGGTGGAAGTGTGAGATTTGGAAACAATGAACCATGCTACATAAAGGGAAAAGGTTGTATCTCACTAAATAATGAACTTAGATGTGGCAATGCTTATTGGGTTGAAGGACTAAAGCATAATCTACTAAGTGTGGCATAATTGTATAACATTGGATTCAAGGTAGAATTCATGAATGGAAAGGACAAGTTACTAGATGCAAAAGGAAATCTGGTTGGGTCTGGTAAACAAACAAAAGGTAACCTATTCTACCTAGATCTTGGTGAAAGTTCATGTTTTATTGCTCAAGTAGAAGAAAACTAGTTATGGCATAAAAGAAAATGTCATGTGAAATTTGATAATATGATCAAGATGAGCAAGAACAAAAGTGTGAGAGGTATTCCTAGTTTGAGGAAACCTGATATGGGCCTATGCAAAAATTGTCAAATTGGTAAGATGAGAAAGACAAGTTTCAAAAGCAAGGACTATCATTCTGAAGAAGTCTTGGAGCTAGTTCATATAGACTTATGTGGATCTATTTAAATAGAGAGCTACAATGGAGATAAATATTTTAATTCTTTTGTTGAAGATTATTCTAGAATGATGACTATAATGTATTTGAAAGAAAAGTTTGAAGTATTTAAAAAATTTAACTATTATCTGGCAAGATTAGAGAAACAAACTAAAAAGAAGGTGAAGTGTTTAAGATCATACAGAGGTGGTGAATTCATTTCCAATGAATTTAATGAATTATTCATTGAAAGAGGAATTAGAGACAAGTATTAGCCCCTGGTACACCACAACATAATGGTATAGATGAAAGAAGGAATAGATCCATCACAGATTGTGCAAGAACTTTGATGATATAAAAGAGTGTTGCAATCAAATACTGCAAGGAAGCAATTAGTACTATAGTGCATACCTTGAACAAAGTACAACTAAAGAAAGACTCAAATCAAACTCCTTATGAACTATGGTATGGATACAAACCTAATATAAGTTACTTGAAAGTATTTGGTAGCAAATGTTATATGCTGAAAGAGTCTAGGAAAGGTAAATTTGATGTCAAAGGTGATGAAGGCATATTCCTAGGGTACTCCTATAGAAGAAAAGCATATAAATGTTTAAATTATTGACTTATAAGATCATAGAAAGTGCACATGTAAGAATTGATGAGATTGCAAAAAAGAGTGAAGAAGAGAGTAACAAAGAACCTGAGGATTACAAAAAGTTTGTCTACTATAAACCTGATACATTGCCAAATCAAATTTGAAGCCAACAAAATTCACCTCCCCAGTCCCCAAAATCTCCAAAAGCTACTGAGTTGCAACTAGTGCAACTCGAGTCATAGTTTGAAGGACCCAAGTTGCAATCAGAAGCTATTGATCTATTGCCAGAGAAAATTGAGTTTTATGGACCCAAGTCACAGACAGTGGGACCTGGGCTTGATACATAAGATCATGGACATGTTAGTGGAAAAAATTCTAAATCCAAAGTACCTATGCTAGCAAGATATTTTAGAAGGCACCTTGCACTTGATCAAATCATTAGATATAAGTCAGATGGAACAATGACGAGAAAAAATTGAAAGGTACATGTTTACTTATTGAATTTGAACCTAGGTCAATGAAAGATGCTTTAAATAATGAAAGTTGGATTGAAGTTATGAATGAAGAGATAGATCATATAGAGATAAATAAGACTTGGACTCTTGTTCCTGGACCCAAGGATAAAAATGTAATTGGCATAAAGTGGGTTTCAAAAATAAGCTGAATGAAGATGGAGAAGTTTCTAGAAACAAAGCAAGGTTAGTATGCAAGGGCTATTCTCAAGAAGAAGGTATTGATTATAGTGAATTTTTTTCTCTTGTTGCAAGATTAGAAGGTGTTAGAACTTTAATTTCTTATGCTGTACATAAAGGATTCAAATTTTATCAAATGGATGTAAAATATGCACTCTTGAGTGGAATTCTTGTAGAGGAAGTTTACATAGAATGACCCGAAGGTTTAGTAGATCATAGCAAAAAGGATATGGCTTGTAAATTGCACAAGGCATTATATGGACTCAAGAAAGCTCCCAGAGCTTGGTATGAAAGACTTCATAACTACTTGATAAAGATTGGTTTTCAAAGAACAAATGATAACAATAGCCTTTATATCAAAGAAGGACCAGACAAGAAGATTGTGTTGGCTGAAATCTTTGTGGATGACACTTTATTTACAAAAAATGATGATTTATGCAAAGGTTTTTTAGAAGAGAAGAGTAAAAAATTTGTAATGTCTATGCTTGGAGAAATACAATTCTTTGTTGGATGCAGATCCAACAGAAGAAAGATGGTATCTACATTACTCAATCCAAATATATCATGGAGATACTAAAGAAGTTTGTAATGGAAGATTTAAGACTAGTTGGAAAATCTATGTCTACTAAACATAAGGTTTCCAAAAATTCTGATTCCAAGGAGGTAGATTAGACCACATACAAATCAATGATTGGAAAATTGCAAAATGTAGTGCACACAAGGTATGATATTGCATTAGTAGTTAGTATGGTGGCAAGATTCTTAGCAAATCCCAAATAAAATCACTTGATGGAAATAAAAAAAATCATGAGGTATCTAAAGGGTACTATTGAGCTATCTAAAAGGTACTGTTGAGCTATCATTATGCATGATGCTAAATGACAAGAATTCTTGCGAACTCCTCTATTGAAAAGCTGATTTTGTGAATCAACTCCAAGGTTCCAGGTTGATCCCATAACCTATATAATCTATTTAGTTGAAGATAAATGTGATTGTTCACAAGGAGGCCTTTGCTAGTTTGTTTTGATTTTGGATGAGATGAAGAGTTTGCACGCTACTTTAAAATAACACACAAAAAAGAACTATGTTTTTGTATTTTTATGTTTTTTATGAATGCAAGCTAATAATGAAACTAGTATGAATTCCTACTCTAACAAGTGGGTTAGCAAAGAAAATAACAAATCTTGAAAGTAAATAACATGAAATTGAAAATTCCTAATGGACATAAGTTATGGATAACGACTCATCTATGAATTAAGCTTTCAAAGAGATCGGTAAATAACCAATGAAAGAGGGAGCAATGCTTCCCTGATTCCACTGATGTAATCATCAGTGAGAAACTTAGTCAGCATATGATGTTTCACCTCTCATCAAATTTTGAGGCCATAGAAAGTGTGCTCATGCGAGATGAAAGGTTATGTAAGCACAATTTGGTGATTTCTTCTCAAGCTAGTTATGCAATAGAATTTGTCAATACCATAACAAACACCAAAACTAATAAAATTCACAACTAGAAACAAATCAATAAACCTTTGGCTCAATCACAATTCCATGAAAATGAATCCGCAAAACAATGACACATTTAGGCAAGAATTACTACACTCCAAATGTGAGCACCATAAGCATAATTTTATTGCAAAATAATGATGACCCTCATTACATATTGCAATGGGGTATTTATAAGAAATCATCTCCTCAATTTGTTTTGAGAGTGAGAGATATTCTTCATGCAATAAAATGCTTTTAATTAACAAAATAAACTAAGTATATACAAACTACAATCTAATTGGTGCTAAGTAGGACTGCATCCATATTTTATTTATTAATTGGATGCATGAGCATTTTACATGTTAAAAACAATGAAATATGAGAGAAGAAAGAATGAAAAAGCTCCAAGTCGAAGTGGAAGTGTCTAGGAGTGCCAAAATTGGAAGCTAATCTTTCGCAAGACATTTGTTGGAGTTAAACTGCTGTCAAAATGTGTTTCTGATGCATGGAAAGCTCTATTCTTAGAACTGGCAATTAACTGTTGATAGAACTTTCAAAATGTGCACCTGCGGAGCTGCGCACCTCAAAATGGTCCAAAATCTCAAAATTTTATTGAGTGTCAAAATTGAAATTTTGGCATCTGGGTTTTGTTCTTCTTCATCCCAAAGCTATGTTTTGATGTTTTCCCTTGAATTTCTCTATAATCTCAATAATTTTAGTCACATCTGGTAAATCCAAAGCCTCATACTTGTCCTTGAACTTTTTCCTATAATTGTCTACCTCAATGTGGGTGTTAGCAAAGTCCTCAAGTTTAGTTTGTCATCAACAACTTCCACAAAAATCTTCTTAAAATTCTCCACCATTGCCTCTATGGGTAATAACTTCCCTCATTTCTCATCTTCAAAAATATCCAAGAAAGCATCACTATAATGCTTTTTGGCTTCCAAAATTTACTCTCAGGCTTGGTCCTTGAGCCAATGAATCTTTGTATGTAAAGTTTCCATCACTTTATTACTATCCATAATTTTCTCTATCCAATCATTAATCAAATCTAATTCTTCAGTAGTATAAACATCTACCAAAATCTTATACCTTTGTCCTTTCATTGTTTGCAAAATTTGTAAGTCCTTGCTCCAGGCCCTTACTTCATCCATGATGCTAAACTCTTGCTTCAAAATTGCTACCATTTTATTCACATTCTCCTATGTAGCGTGCAGTAACTTTAGGTTTCCTTGAATAATCAAAATTCCTTTATCCTCAAAACTTTCCTACCATTGTTGATAGGCTTTCAAAAATGGGTCTGACTGTGCACTTCCCCTTCCTTGAGAATTGTGTTCAATGTCTCCTCGAGGTGCTTAGGATCTAGATGACCCACTACCTTGGCTAAATATCCTTTCAAGATCTCATTCTGCCTTTGAAGTGCTTGGAGTTCAACCTCTTCCTGTTCCATGCTTTTGAAGATCTCCTTAATTCCCAGAGTCACCATCAATTAGGCTGTATCTTGTGTAGGTCTCCCAAGCATGGTTTCTTTCAATTGATAATCTTGGAGACCAAGGCTTTCCACATTTGTGTCTTCAGGAGGGACAACCACTTGTGCAAACAATTCTTGGTCCTATTTATTGGTAACAAAGGCCAATGGTCTTGCCTCATGTAATGGAGACTCAAGCTTATTTAAAATCTCAGCAATCTCAAAATTTTTTTCTTCAGTAGCTCAAAATTGAGGCCTGGTACTCCTCATTACTTCTTTCTCAAGCCATCTTGGAATATGCTCAGTGGAAGACTTGCCTCTTGAGGAAGGAGTATGTTTTGCTACTACCTTTCCCTTATCACTCCTCCTTGGATTTGTTTCCCTCTGGGAGGGCTCCTCTTCTATAGCTTCTATTTCTGTAGACTTTGTAGTTTGTACCTCAATGTCTTGGGAAGATGGTTGAGAATATTCGACCATTTATCCCTCCTTCAACACTTCATCGTTCACCATTTGTTTTGGCTCCTCCCCATGTGATGGTTCTTGAACATGTTCCTCTTCTAAACTCTGAGTTGGAGGAGTAACTAAGCCTTTATCTACCACTATGACTTGTGGTGGAGATGGGGGAGTAAGATCAAGACCCTATGAGTTTGGCAACATATGCGTCCAGTCTTCTTATTGAGGTTCACCTGTAGGGGTATCCCTAATCTTATCCCCAAATAGCTCTATTCCCATGGGCATAAAATCAAAATCTAACATTTTGAAAATGTCATCATCCTCTTTAGTTTTCTCATCCACCCACTGTTGTAATTAATCTTTTGAAGAAGAGACTTCCAGGGGTCCTACTGGGGTGGATGGTGACACGCCCGTGGTACTTATTTTTTTTTCTTGCTCTATGGCTCTGGCTAGCCTAGTTCTTCCCTATAGGGGTAGTCATTCTTCTTCAACTACCTCCTCTTCTTCTTGCTCTTCCTCTTCCAAAATGGTCTTGGGAATAGATAGAAAAGGTAACATTCTCCTAATCAACCTTTTCATTTTCTTCATTCGAATCTTGATCCTCTTTTGTTTTATGGAAGCAGAAGGGGATGCTAGCTCTTCTTGTGAAGGAGGAATGGAAACTTGTTGACTCTCTCCCTCCTTTGATTGACTGGGCATAAAGGGAGGCAATTGAGGGTCATCCTGGACTTGAGTAGCTCTAGTATCCTGAGACCCTTGTAAATCTTCTTGTTTCTAGGGAGGTACTTGTGCTTCACCTTACTCTATTTGAATCCTCTAAGGGGAGGTCCTCTTCCTTTTATTATTTCCCTTCCTCTCTGGAGGATGATAGTATCTAACCAAGTGATCAAGTTGGTATACTATCTCTGGCCTGATGGGAGATTGGGCCACAAAGGTAGGAATTGTAACTTTCTTCCCTCTACCTTTCTCAGGGAAAGATTGAGCATGAAGGACTATAGTGTCAGGTATTAGATCAAGTTGAAAAGGCTTCTTGATCCAATCCTTAGTCATTTTGATTATGTGCCTTGCCTGATGATTGATATCATCACCCTCCTTCCTATCAACCTCGACATTAATGATAGGCCTTTCTCCTATTTTTTCTGAGTTGAATAGGAGGTCCAATACCTCCCATGAATCTTGTTGCTAAATTTCCTCTAGGATGTTCAACTTGAGAGTCTTCTTTACTAGATACAAGATCATCCTACAATAGTCCCTTATGCATACATCATAGTCATTTATTACATTCATCCAATGATCTTCAATAGCATCTTCATGGTGGAACTCCTTATTATCAAAATAGAGGCTAGGGGAATTGTACTCCTTGAGGGGATAATTCTCCCATTCCCACTCAAAAGATAGAATATCTTGCTTTTGTTTGACTTGGTATGGTCCTATGACCAGGGGCCATCTCCAATAAGGTCTCCTCTATCTTTTCACCCTCTCATATGCATACTCAATCTGTCGGGCAATCTCCAATAACTCCAATTTGTCACTTGGAAATCTGGGGAGCTTTTTGTTGTTGACAGTGGCACCATCTACCCATAGATATGTGAATGTCTTGAATTGGATGTAGGTCCCAAGAGCTATTATCTGTGCTATTGCCTCATCAGATAGCCTCTTTGCGTAATCACCTTCTATGAATTGGATGACCACAAAGATGAATGCATCATTCATGATTTTTTATTCCTTGCTTTGACTTAAGAGCTTCTTCCTCACCAGCAGAGGGTAGACAATATAGGGCTAGACATTAGGATCCTACATACTGCCTCTCTTATACAAACCAAGGTAGTTTGTTGCCCTTGTTGTAAGAAGATAAATCATGTAAGAAGTTGTATAGAACTTCTTCTTCTCCTTAACTACCCCCAATTGCTCACACAAGCTCTCACTTAGTGTGGTGGCCCAGTCTAGTGGCATCCTTTCCATCTTGATTGTCTTAATGAAGTTGACCATTAAAGTGCTGAGGTGGCCAACTGCTAGTAAACCCATGACTTTGCTCAAAATAATGATGGAATATCCAATGTTGTCTTTCATGTATCCTCTGGTCATGTCCACTTTTCCTGTGACCCTACCCAATGGAGTTTTCTCAATGAGATATGAGGATTGGATGATTTCTGATGCTTCTTTAGGTGCTCCCTATACCGTCTCTTTGCTACTTCATACAAGAGTTTGATGAATTGATCTTCCCTCGAGAGGTCGAAGAACCTCTCAATGTTGGCGGGTCAGAGGTCAAGGGCCACTTCTCCTATCACACTCTTAACCACTCTCTCCTTAGGGACAAAATGTTGTGCCAATGTCATAATCAACTCCACTGACTGCATTGATACTAGATGTGACGCTATGCTCACCAACTTGGAATATATCAAGGAGAATATTAGTGCTAATCTCTTAGTGGGTTTATTGTAGATTATGAGGAACTCTCCTAGGTTTGTATGCCCCAAATCAGTATCTTTGATTTCTGCATGATCATCATGGAACCATGACTTTGATGGTACACTTTGGAACTTGAATAAAATGAGCTTGGGTGCCATTTTCTCTCCAGATGTGGATGCCATAATATCTGCATGACACAAGAAAAAATGTTTATTAGTTCAAAATAATGAAAACTTAGGAATATAAAATGCAAAAGCATTAAATTTCCTCTCCAATTAATTGTTAAAAAAATGAAACTAATTTGTGCCTTTCTATTTATTTATTATTTTATTTTATTTTATTTTATTATTTTAAAAATATTTTTATTTTTATTTTTCATTTTGTTTAATTTTTTAATTTTAGGGTTTATTTAAAAAATGATGTGGAGGTGAAGCTGGGCGCACGTGGGACAAAGCAATTAGGGTTTTTGGTGGAGCATGCAGTGCTTGATGCACGTGGTGCCAAACCTACATGGCATGAAGTGGTAGAGTGGAGGTGTACGATGTAGTTTGGTGCATGCGGTGGAATGGAGGCACGCCGCACTGTTTGGCATAGTGGTAGAGTGGAGGCGTGCGATGTCCTTTGGCATAGTAATGGAGTGGAGGCACATGATGCCATTTGGTGCATGTGGTAGAATGGAGGCATGAAACACCATTTGGCATAGCGGTAGAGTGGAGGCATACTATGGATACAAAGGCTTGCGCAACGCAATAGTGCACGTCACAAGCTAATGCATTGTGTGCACCTCAAAAGAGGTGTGGATTGTGTTCGAAGATGTCATGGGAGTTTTGACACCACTCAAAATCCTTACAATCTTGGAAATGAATGAGGGTTTGGAGGGGGAGGTGGGGGTTTTATAACCCTGCCCACCCGCAGGATGCGCAGTGCACCCCTGCATAAGTGTGCGGTGCGGACCACGCGGTTGGTGTGTGCCTTGCACCTTATATGTGGTGCATGGGTGTGTTTAATTTTTTTAATTTTTTTTTAAAACTATATATATATATATTTTATATCCTTTTTTGAGTTTTCAATATTTTTCCTTCTTTTCTAATTTTCCAGTTTTCAACCTTTATCAATTTTTCTAATTTTTGACTCTTGAACATTTCTTTGGGTCCCCAAATTATGAGTTCAAGATCTGAAAGAAGTAGGGGGTCCCCATTCCTAGTATGAAATGGGGCGTGTATTGTGGAACCACAACAAGTACTAAAGACTATGGATTATGGTATAAAAAAGGAGGCAATTTGGATTTGAAAGCATTCATAGATGTTGATTGGGTAGGAAGTGTTGATAACAGAAAGAGCACTAGTGGTGGAGCATTCTTTCTTGGTAAAAGATTAGTGTCTTGGACAAGCAAGAATTAGAATTGAATTTGTCAGTCTATAGAAGAGGCTGAATATGTGGCAGCAATAGTTAGGTATGCAGATAGAAACCAAGGATCTGGTGGTTATCTTCTATGATGACATCAGTGCAATTAATATATCAAATAATCCTATGACACATACCAAAACCAAGCACATTTCTATAAAATATCATTTTCTAAGAGAATTCGTACAAGGTAGAGAGGTAAGATTCCATAATATGTGAATACTAAAGAACAAATTACAAAAATGTTCACTAAGCCATTACTTAACGATGCAATTTTGTATCTAAGAGGTAAGTTAGGGGTGATTCCCCTATCTAAAGCTTACTAAAATGAAGTTTAGTGATGCATCAACCAGAGCATGTTGAAGATCAGTCAAGTTGATACAGTAGTGAAAAGGGCATATTGCATATGAATCAGTACATGAGGTACACTAATGTTCACTGCATATTGTCTTTGGCATGATATGTCAAAGAGGGAGAGTTTTCTATCATATCATAGAAATTTTGTTTGAAGATGAACTTGCTCTAATATCAAAGAAGCAAAGTTTGCTGATAGAGGGAGAAACTGAAGGCAGAGGGAGTTCTCATGGATGAGAATCGAAATGAAACTACATATATGTTCCTTACTTTATTCTTGCTCTAAAATTTCATTGTATTATGACATGTTGTGTGTTTTCATCAATGCCAAAGAGGGAGATTTTTGAAAACAATTGGTTAATTTTCTATTGACTTTGATACACAAAATGTCATATCTTTATTAGTCAGTGTATGCCAAGCTCACTTGAGCATTGAAGATAGTTTCCTACATTTTTTGAGCATTCTAGAATTTTCCAAGTTTAGTGGCTGACAAAGAGAAGTTCGCAAAAGTTGAGTGTTAACCAAGCTCACTCAGTTAATGAAGGAAAGGTTGGATGGAACCAATGTTAACCGAGTTCACTTGGTTACCAAAAGAAATTTTTGAAGATGCAGTGTTAACAAAATTCACTTGGTTAACACAAGAAAATCATTTCTCAGTTAGTGCCCACTGAGTAGGGTTGGTTAAAAAAAGATTTTCTTGTTTTGGCATATTGAGTTCAATAGTTTTGTTTGTTTCTTTTAGCTGACCAAGAAGATGAATATTAATTATTCTAAGTTATATTCAAGTTAACTTGACAATGTGTATGATATAAATATAAGGTCAAGTTGAGGATTGAATCTGAGTAAGTGAATAGAAGATTTGGAGATGCTTAGAGGAAGTGAATTAGAAGGACAAGAAGAATATCCTTATGGAGCTACAAAGATACACTCGATTAGAAAAGATCAAGTATACAAGCTAAAATTGAGATCTATAATCAAAAAGTTAGATACATCAAAAATAAGGTCATTTGATTGTTACTCTCTAAACATTGTAGCAGTGATCTAAATCTCTTAACAGAGTTGGCTTAACAACTATTTGTAAATCCTCTAACAAGGTGGCATTTCAAGATTGAAGTGTCTAAAGACCTCTAACAAGGCTACTCCTAAAAGGGTGATTAAATCCTCTAATAAGTTCACACTTGACAATGTGTTTTGTAACCTTTAACAGGGTTGAATCCTAACAGGGATCACTTCAGAAGAGTGAAAATCAGTAACTAGTTGCAATCAATGGTTTTTCTCAAATTGGGTTTCCACGTTAAATCTTGGTGTCACTTGTGTTCATGCTGTTTCTTTTATGTCTATGAAACTAAGTTAAGTAAGGTTAATCATAGATAATATCTTAAGATTTACATGTTAAGCATTTTCTGAGTTATAGTTACTATTACAGTGCTTACTGAGTTACAACATTTGGTAGTGTAAACTGAGTGCCTGTGTGTTTACTGAGCATCAATATTTTCAGTAAAGTTTTATGTTCTATGCTGACATCTTAGGGATCTAGGATTTATTTTTGTGGTAACTGATTCAACCCTCCCCTCTTAGTTAATCCTCTTATATTTCCAAAATACACCTTGAAAAATATAAACTTGTAAATGAGCTATCAAATGATGTATGCACTTATTGAAACTTGGATTCTAGGCCTACAGTTTGGGATTTGCAAAAGCCAAAAATTGTTCAGCCCTGGGTCAAGGCCAATTTATAGGTGTTATGTAAATCATAAAATGAGATAGAAATGGAAATGCTAACAAGTAGGAGAAAGAGATCTAAAATCAGGTAATGTAAATCTATGAATATGCTCTTGAATTTAGAATGTAATCAAATATATTGATGCCATAGCCTTGACTCAAAATAAAAAACCATAACAAAGGAAATTAACATAAATAAAAACCTTTGCAAATGATTTTTCTTCAAATTGTCCTTAGGAATGGATGTATATCTTGGAGACACCAATATAGAAGATGAAACAATGGATCTTGAATGCATGAAGGGATATCTTGTAGGTTGAAAATTCTATGAGATACCTTGAATAAACTCCTTCAATTAGTTGAATGTTTGAATCCTTGATCTTTAATGATGAACTTGCTTTCATGTCTTGAATTCTTAAGAAATGCTTGAAGATTGTGTGTGATGGAAAATAGTTTTGATGAGGTACTTATAAAGATTTAGAATACACTTTCTCTTACCAACTAACTAGGTAACAAATTTAATGTCTCATATCAACCCTTACACAAGGGTCAAGAAGGGGACCTAAAATAGGTCCCAAGTTAGGGATGTACTACATCCTTAGCCTAGGTAGGGATACACTACATCCCTAACCAAGGGTAGGGACATACTACATCTAACCTAGGTAGGGACACATTACATCCCTAAATAGGGGTAGGGATGTGTTGGTCTCCTAAACCAATTTGCTCCTAACTTTGAAATATCATTCTATGATTGAAAAATTCCTAAAACTACCAAGCATTTCTAGTCCCACTTGATGCTACTTGATTTAAATATTAATTACATAAAATCCATAAATTGCAATAATCATTCACCTTTAATGAATTCCAAAATATTCAATTGAAATTGGCTAGCTAAACCTCTTTGATTAATTATTTAATACTGTTGTGGTCTCACAACATAGGCCCCATTCTTCATTGGGAATGGGGACCCCCTACTTTTTTTTCCTGACTCCCGAACTCATGATTCGAGAGTTGAGAGAAAAAATATTAGAATTCAAAAGTGTTAGAATCGAAAAACAAAAAAAAAGAAAAGAAAAAAAAATACAAAAAAATTAGAAAATTGAAAAAACCAAAAATTTGAAAAAGATGAAAAAATAAAAAAAATTGAAAAAACATAAAATTTATAAAAAATGAAAAGTTAAAAAAAAAAAGCATCACGCAAGTGCGTGCATGGGCAAAGAGCATGCTGCGCACCCCACCTGGTGTAGGGGGTTATAAAACCCCCAAACCCTTTGCCTTAGCACATTTTCAAACATCATTCTCACATTTCACATTGAGAGGGCAGCGCATACAGGTAACCCTCGTGGCGTTCAAAGCCCCACACGTAGCGCTTAAACCTACAGGCCTGCATGCCCCCACAGTGCTATACCACGTGCGCGCCCATGACGTTGTAGTACCTGGCCCCCACATGTGCAACATGCATGGCCCAAACTGCACCCAACTCTAGGTACCTCGCACCCCACTCTAGTAACGCATGCCCACACCCTCCACAGTGTTGTGCACCCTCCATAATGTTGCACAACCCCCGCTTCAATGCCACATGCCCTCCATAATGCCACATGCCCCCTACATCAGTGCCACATGCCCTCCATAAGCATCATGCACCCCCACTTCGGCGCCATGCACCCACAAGCACTGTGCGCCTCCACTTTGGTGTCGCACGCCCACAAGCACCACATGCCCCCACTTCGACGCTGCGCACCCTCCCATGGCACCGTGCACCTAACTTTGCCTTATTTAAAAATTTAAAAAATGTTTAAATTATTTAAAAAAAAAAAATTTTAAATAATATATTTAAAAAAAAATAAAAAATAAAAAAAAAAGATGGAAAAAGGAAAAAAAATAAAAAAAATAAAAATAAATGCCCAAATTGGGCATTTCATTTAGAGCTTTTCCATTTTATTTCTAGTCTTTATTACTTTGAACTAATAAACATTTTTTCTCATAATGTATAGGTGATCAAATGGTGTCCACATCTAGAGTAGCACCCAAACCAATCGTGTTCAAATTCCAAGGCATACCCTCAAAGTCAAGTTTTCATGATGGCCATGCAAAAATTTGAGATATTGATTTAGGGCACATAGATCTAGGAGAATTCCTAAGAATTTTTAACAAATCCATAGCGAGATCAACTCTCGTATCTTCATTGATCTGTTCTGGGTTGGTGAATGCAATGTTACACCTTGTGTTAGTACAATCAGTTGAACTAATCATGGCCCTATCACAACATTTTGTTCTTGAAGAAAGGGTCATCAAGAGCATCACAGGAGAGGTTGTGTTGGACCTATGACTTGACAATATTGAGAGGGTCTTCCATCTTCTAAGAGCATATCAATTCATTAGGCTTTCATATGAAGTAGCTGAGAGATGGTATAGGGAACACCAACAGGAAGCAATTGACATCATTGAGTCCTCTTACCTCATTGACAAGCCCCCTTGGGGAAAGATAATAGGAAAAGTGGATATGACCCAAGGATACATGAAGGAAGATATCAGTTATTCCATCATTCTCCTTAGCAGAGTCATGGGCTTATCCATAGTAGGTCACCTCAACACCTTTATGGTCAACTTTATTGAGACCATCAAACAGGCAAAGATACCACTAGATTCGCCCACCACACTAAGTGAAAAGTTCTTTTCCACTTGATCCAATTCCTGATACAATGATCTTCCATGCACATGCCTACCCAGAAAGAGGTAGAGGGAAGAAAGTAATAATTCCTACCTTTGTAGCCTAGTCTCCTATCAGGCCAAAAATGGTATACTAGCTTGATCACCTAGTTGGATATTATCACCCTCCCAAAAGGAAGGGAAATAAGAAAAGAAAGAGGACTTCTCCTCAGAGGATTCAAGCAGAACAAGCTACAGAAAAAGCACCTCCCCAACATCAAGAATGGAGTGCACAAGGGTTTGATGATACTAGAGCTACTCAAGTTCAAGATGAACCTCTGTTGCCTCCTATTGTGTCCAACCAATGAAAAGAGGGTGATATTCCATAGGCCTCCATTCCTCCTATGTAAGAAGAGCTAGTTTCTCCTTCTACCCCCAAGAAACAAAAGAAATGGATTTAGATTCAGATGAAGAAAAGGAAAAGGATCAGTAGAAGATTAGTGCCTAATCCATCTACTCCTAAAAGCATTCTGGAAGGATATAAAGAGGAGAAAGAAGAAGAATCAAAAGAGGAAGAGAAAAAAGTGCCCCTATAGGAAAAAACTCGACTAGCTAGAGCCACAGAGTTGCAAAGGAGAAAGAGTGCCATGGGTACCCCGCCATTCACTCAAGTCGAACCCTTAGAACTCTCTTCTTTAGAAGATGAAGTATAGCAGTAGGTGGATGAGAAAAGTGAAGAGGGCGATGATGTTTTTTCAATGTCAGATTTTGATTTCATGCCCATAGGTATAGAATTGATTGGGGATAAGATTAGGGACACCCCTTCAGGTGAACCTCAATAGGAATACTAGATGCAAATTCCGCTAGATACACAGGGTCTTGATCTTACTCCTCCATCTCCACCACAAGTTACAATGGTAGAATAGGGCTCAGGGATTCCTCCATCTTAGATTTTAGAGGAAGAGTAGGTTCAAAAGGAGCCATCATCAGAGGAGCAACCAGAACAAAGGGTGACTGATGAAGTGTCGAAGGAGGGACAAATGGTGGAATATTCTCAACCACCTTCCCAAGACACTGAGATGCAAGCTATAAGATCTATTGAGACTGAAGCTACATAAGAAGAGCCCTCCCAATAGGATACAACTCCAAGTAGGAGAAAAAAAGGGAAGGAAGTTATAGAACATACTGCTTTGTCATCAAGAGCTAGGTCCTCAAAAGGATGCATCCCTAGATGGATCCGAAAGGAAATAATGAGGATTACTATGCCTCAATTTTGTGCTTTAGAAGAAGACATTTGTGACATTGCAAAATTTTTGAATAAACTTAAGCCTCCATCATAAGAGGTAGTGCCATTGGCATTTATCACCAACATAAAGAACCAAGAATTGTTTGCACAAATGGCTCTCCCTCCTAAAAGCACAAATGCAGAAGGCCCTGGTTTTAAGGATTACGAATTGGAGGATGTTATGTTGGGGAGGCGTACATAGGATTTGACACAATTAATAATGACTCTAGAAGTCAAAGAGGTCCTTAAGCATATGGAACAAGACGAGGCTGAACTCCAAGCACTTTGAAGGCATGTTGAGATCCTAAAGGGATATCTAGCTAAATTAGTTGGTCCTCTAGATCTTGAACACCCTGAGTAGACCTTTAACACTATACTTAGAGAAGGGGGAGGTGTACAACTTGATCCATTTTTGAAGGCTTGTCAGGAGTGGCAAGAAAGTTTTGAGGAGAAAGGTGTTATGATTATCACAGGGAATTTGAAGTTATAGCATGCTATGCAGGAGAATGTGAATAAAATTGTAGAAATTTTGAAGTAGGACTTTAGTATTATGGATGAAGTACATGCCTGGAGTAAGGATTTACAAACTTTGCAAGCCACAAAGGGCCAAAGATATCAAGTTTGGATTGATGTATATATCGAAGAAGAATTGGATATGATCAATGATTGGATAGAGAAGATAGTAGATAGCAATAAGGTAATGGAAACATTACATGGGAGATTCATCGGCTCAAGGACTAAGCTTGAGAGAATTTTTTTGAAGTAGAGACACACTAAACTGATGCATGTTTGGATATTTTTGAAGATGAGGAATGAGAAAAGTTGTTACCTATAGAGACACTAGTGGAGAATTTTAGGAAGATTTTTGTGGAGGTTGCTGATGATGAGGACATCTGACAAGCCTTTAGGATAGAAGAAGCCTTGTTAGAATTGGATACCAAACTCAGGGATTTTGCTAACACCTGGATTGAGGTAGACAATTATAGATAGAAGGTAAAAGATAAATATGAGGCTTTAGATCTTCTGGATGTGGCTAAGATTACTAAGATGATAGAGAAATTCAAGGGAAAACATCCAAACATAGGTTTGGGATGAAGAAGAACAAGACCCTAATGCTAGAATTTCAATTTTGACACTTAGTAAAATTTTAAGATTTTGACCCTATTGAGATCCACAGCTCCGTAGCTCTGTAGCTCTATAGGTGTGCAAGTCCATAGGCACATAGATCCACAACTCTACAATTCAGAGGTGCACTGACAATTAACTACTTGTTCTAAAAATAACACTTTCCATGCATCAGGAACACATTTTGATGGCAATTTAACTTCAACACATGCCTAGTAAAGGACCGACTTCTATTTTTTGCACCTCCAGATGCTCCTAATTTGACTAAAGGCTTCCTCCTATTTCTTCTCTCATATTTTCTTTATTTTTGACATGTAAATGGTTCATGCATCCAATTAATGAATAAAATATGGATGAATTCCCTCTAAGCACCAAATTAGCTGTTAGATAGTATATATTTAGTTTGTTTTAATGTTTAAAAAGCATTTTATTGCATCAAGATATCTCTCACTCTCAACACAAATAGAGGAGATAATTTCTTATAAATACCCCATTGTAATATGTAACAAGGGCTATCATTATTATGCAATAAAATTATGCTTTTGGTGCTCGCATTTGGAGTGTAGTGATGCTTGCTTGAATGTGTCATTGTTTTGTGAATTTTGTTCATGAGGTTGTGATTGAACTAAAGATTTATTGCATTGTTTCTGGTTGTGTGATCTTTTAGTTCTGGTGTTTGCTACAGATTTATGAATTTTGTTGATGTATCAAGATTGAGAAGAGATCATCAAATTGTGCCTGCATAACTTTTCATCTTGCATGAGCACACTTTTCGTGGCCTTGCAATATGATTAAAGGTGAAATATCATACGATTGTTAAAGTTTCTCACCAATGATTGCATCAATGGATTCTAGGAAGCACTAGTCCTATTTTCATTGGTTTCCTACCAATTTATTTGAAAGCTTAACTCGTAGTGTGTTGTTTACTAGAGCTTATGTTCATTAGGATTTCAATTTCACATTATTTGCTTTAAATTTCATGTTATTTGCTTTAAATTTCATGTTATTTTCTTTAAATTTCATTATTTTCTTTGCTAACCCCTTGTTAGAATAGGAACTCATTTTGGTTGCATTTTTAGATTGCATTCATTGAAAAATAGAAAATACAAAAAACATTGTTCTTTTGTGTGTTCTTTTGAGACAGCGAACAAGTTTTACTTCATTCTGAGATCAAAATAGAACCAGCAGAGGCCTCCTCATGAATAATCAGATGTATTTTCAACTGAGAAAATTTTTGTACGATGCAAGACAAATATGAAACCTTGGAGTTGATCCCAAAAGATCAGCTTTTCAAGAGATGAATTGTACAAAGGATTCTTGTTGTTGGCCTCATGTAGAACAACCATCCAATAGAAGTGGCGCCAGAAGGAGGGCCATTTAGACTAACAAAAAGGAAGAAAATTTGTCAAAGTTTCTAAATTTTTTACTTCTACAGTAATCTGCACTTGCACAAGTTTAGAAAATTTTATGAGTTTTTTAGAAATTTAGGTGTGCAAGTTTGTAGGTACACAGATCCACAGATTTGCAACTTTGCAGGTGCGTAGGTGAAAAAAACTCTATGGTGCACAAAATTCAAAGAGGTGAGAAAGTATACTTCTACAGAGGTGTAGTTTTTCCAGAGTTGATGCAAGCTAGAGGATATTGATCCAAAATCCCCATTTCAGTGAGCATTAAGGTCTATGCCAAGTGCACATGAATTTCTTGAGCTTACCCACTTCTACAAACCACATAGTGATAAGGGAACACCCCAAATTCAACAACTTCCATTCAAAATTTCATCATCTTCTTCAACTCCACCTCCACTCCAACCACCTAGTGGACCACCACATATTCCAATAGCTACTCCTCAAAAACCACCATTAGGTTCGCCAAACCCTCCAATGGCCTTTTACACAAACATTGTAGATCACCAATAAACTTGAGAGGTGCACTCCATGACCTCCCTAAAAATCTTGAGAAGTTTTTCCCAAGATTCATCTATGGTGAAACATGAACTCCCAAAGATCATGTCAAGGTATTCAAGGAAATTTGTAACTGCAAGCACATTGCTAATGAGGATGTGGTTCTTTATTTTTTCCCCTACTCTTTGAGGGAAATTTCCTTCAATTGGTATGTTAATTTTCCACCTGGATGCATTGGAGATGGGGACAAATTCAAAAAATTGTTCTTGGAATAATTCAAAATATTCATCAACTCAGCTGTGATACATCAACAATTCATATCAATCAAAAGGGACCCAGCTGAGATAGTTTCTGGCTTCAACCATTGCTTTCACATTGCCTACCGCAAGTTGGAAACACCATACACTATAGCAGTTGAAGCTGCTATTTAGATTTATTTGAATGCTATAGACCATCTTACTACAATTTTTCATAGAAGACTTCCTGTAGCAAATATTGACACATTGGATAAAGTTTTCACAGAGGCAATTACCTTCATTAAGCAAGCTAATCCTAATGGAGGAGGATTAATGCTTCTAGCTCCAACTATCACAACAATGCCAACATACCTTGCTAGAGTACTCACGATGCCAATAGGCACCTACTTCGCAAAATCCCACTCTAAGATACCCAAGGTTTGAACCTCCGAAAGCTGCTTTCTTTGAGCAAAAGGTAGTAGCACCCGCTGAAGTAGACAATGGATTTTTTTTAAAAATTTTTTTAGATGAAAAAGACTATGTCCCAAATGAACAATGAACCAACTCATCTTAGGTTGTCTCAAGGAAAAAACAACAACTTCCAAAGAAATAACGCTGGTATGTACAACAATAATTATGGCCAGAATTATAACAGGAACTTTAGTGGGAACAACAACAAAAATGCAGGAAACAAAAATGGGGGAAACAACTTCAATCCTCCTAATCATAATAATGGCTTCCAAAGACAAAACTGACAGTGGAACACTCACCCAAATAATGGAAGCATTCCTGCTGACAATAACAATAACAATGTTTAGTATGCAGATATCAATCAATATGACAATGGTCAGAATGCACCCAACAATGATGGTTCATATTACAATGGGAATCAAGAGATGGATCAAAGTTCACAAGTAAATGATAATGCTCCTCCTGTGCAATTTAATGTTATGTTACTAGAATCCTATGATTTTGCACAAAATGTACAGGTAGAATAACTGGCTAATGAAGAGTTCTCTTTCCCATTCAATCAGGAACCTAATATTCAGCATGATGAGATGTTTTCTTTTTTTAATGACAATTAAAATACATATAATCTGAGGAATAGAAAGGAACCTTTGATAGATGGGATTCCTCCAAGTTTAGAACTACTCCCGATCCAAGAGCAAGTAAAAATATGGCACCAATTAGGCCACCATATGGAGGACAATAGAATCATAACCCAGTGAATGTACCAATGATATTGAAAAATCTTGCTTGGTCTACTAAGAAGTATAGTGTTGTCGAAGATTTGAAAAGAACCAAAGCCAATATGTCCATGTTTGACATGCTACAAAATTGTCCACAACAACGAGAAGTGCTCATGTAGACTCTAGATTATACAAAGGTATCCCACAATACAAATACTATCCCTTAAAAGACAGTGTCTCAACAAGTCAATAGAGTATAAGCGATGCCCACTATGTTTAAAGACAAGGTTGAAGTACCTTCGTTCTTGCTTAGCATCAAGATATATGGAAAGAATCTCCATAATTGCTTGATTGATTCAGGAACCTCATGCAATGCCATGCCACTATCAATAGCGCAAAGGTTAGGGGTAAGTCCTCAACCTTCTAATTGGATAGTGATATAGTTGGACAAGATAGAGGTGACAGTCATCGACATGTTGAAAGATGTTCAAATATAATTGATAGTTGATCCTCAGATTCAAGATGTTATTGATATACATGTGGTGGAAATTCCAGAGACATATGGGTTACTCCTAAGTAGAGAATGGATGAAATGCCTAAGAGGATGGTTTTCTATGGATTTCACTCATCTATGATTACCATGCAAATGGTTGAACAATCAAATCAAGATAGATGCATAACCCAAATTGAAAATGATGATTACAAATTATAATGCCCTGAATGAGATAGCATTCCTACAATTAGATTTGGGTTCATACAAGGTGATGGTATTGGATACAATTCCAACCAATTCATCTCAAGATCTAGATAAAGAACCAGAAGTGCTAGTATCCAAAAGTGAAACTATGACATAGTTCATAGATGGTATGGTGACTAATTTGCAATGTTTAGGAGAGGAAGCTGATCCTAATATCCTCCTTCTCCTAGGATTTTGCCGATTGCACAAAGTTAGTCACTCAAAATTTGAATTCTCATCATGTCAAGAAGTAGTAGCAAAGGTATTGACCCACATAATAGAAAACAAGGATAAAAGGACCTCAACAGTTGAATTCACAGAAAGCCAAAATTCAGTGAACTCATCCAACCTTATTGAAAAGATCGAAGAAGAAATTGAATATCTAAATGTGGCATACAATGATACCTCTTCCTGGATGGACTTTAGTAGTCATTCATCCTGAACCTAAAGTTGAGGAAATCAAAGAACTGATAGGGGAAATCCAAGATAAACAAGAAAAGCATACACTACCTCTATCCATAGATTGCAAAGGGGAATCATCAAGTCCTCCACAAGGAAAGTTACAATGGATTCCTAAGAAATAGTCGTTCAAGGCTCAAGTGAAAGAAAATCTAAGGATGAATAAGCATAAAATTAGAAAACCCAAGGAGAATTCAATTTGGACACTTTGCTTTGATGGTTCTAGGTGTAAGTTGGGAGCTAGTGCAGGTATTGAATTGGTCAACCCAAAAGGTAGGTCTTTCTATGCTGCATATCGATTACAATTTAGATGTACTAACAATGCTATAGAATACAAAGCATTAATTCGAGGACTTCTCTTTACATTGGAGAAAGGGGTTACAGCTCTCATAATCGAAGGGGATTCTCAACTGGTCATACAACAAGTAAAATCCATATACTCTTGCAATGATAAAAGGCTACTGGCTTACAAAAAAAGGGTATGGGATATATTGGAGATTTTAAAGCTTTGAACATAAGATCCATTCCAAGAAAAAAAAATATTGTAGCAGATGCCCTTGCCATTTCAGCAAGTGCTTTACAACTGGTTAAAAGAACCAAGTTGAAAAGATTTTTAGTGGAATTGGTTGTGGTTCAGTCCATTCCTGATAATATCACAAACTTTTAGGTCTTTCAAGATGATCAACATATACTTGAGTTTATCATGTGTAGTCACCATTTTGAGGGACAAGAGATTGATGATACACCAGATGAAAAACCTAAAGATGATGAGCTTGAGGATGAAGATGGGATTCTTATGTAAAAACCAAAAGTATTCCAAAAGGAATGGTTGAACTAGAATGCATCTTTGATTGTGATGAATCAACACTCAATAGAAGGGTAACCCAAGAAAAAGGAATTGAATAATGTGACTCGTACAATTTGGGTACTAATGAAGAACCAAGAATGGTATAGATAGGAAAAGCATGCAAGTCATAGCAAAGAGAAGACATGCTCAAATTACTCACCAAATATAAGGATGTCATTGCTTGGAGCTATGAAGAATTGAAGACTTATGATCCTAAGATCATCACACATGACATCCCACTGAAACTAGATGCCAAACCATTTCAACAAAGACAAAGACCAGTAAATCCTATCATTGAACCATTGATCATGAAAGAAGTGAAGAAGTTGTTGGATGCAAAGATCATATTTCCCATTCACCATTCTACATGGGTGGCTAATTTGGTCCCTGTGTAGAAGAAGACTAGAGAGATTTTTCTTTGTGTTGATTTCTATAACTTAAATCTAGCATCCCAGAAAGACAATTATCCTTTGACCTCACTAGATGAGGTCTTGCAGATCATTAATGGTTCAAAAATGATGTCTTTCCTGGATGGTTACTCAGGATACAATCAAGTGATGGTCGATGAAGAAGATAGGCTAAAAATGGCCTTCACAACAAGTGGGGAACTTTTTCCTATAGAAGAATTCCTTTGGACTAATTAATGCGAGAGCTACATTTCAACACTTGATAGATGAAGCTTTCAAAGGATTGATTAACAGATGTATAGTCATCTACATGGATGACTTGACTATCTTTTCAAAAGATTGGAGTACCCACATTGCTGATCTAAGACAAGTATTTAATAGATGTCGTGAATATGGCATATCTCTCAATCCCAAGAAATGTTCATTTGGCATTACTAAAGTAAAGCTCCTGGGACATGTCATTTCTAAAGCTAGAATCTCTATTGATCCTGATAGAGTTGAAGCTATTCTAAAATTACCATGTCCACATAGTTAGAAGGAAATGAAGTCTTTATTTGGGAAGCTAAATTTTGTATGAAAATTCATAAGTGGATTTGTAGAGATAGTTCATCCCCTTAATGATTTACTCAAAAAGGGGGCTAAGATGGAATGGGTTCTAGAGATAAAGAAATCATTTGAAGATATCAAGGTTACCATTTCTATAGCCCCAGTCTTGGTGAGTTCTGATTATGAGTTACCTTTTAAGATCTATTCCTTTACTTCCAAACACTCTTGTGCAGGGATCTTGACATAGAAGAAGGAAAAGGAGAATGAAAGAAAAATTTCTTTTATGAGTTGCCCCCTAAAGAACGTTGAGTTAAATTATTCAAACCTTGATAAACAATCCTTTGCATTAATCAAGGTGATAAAGAAATTCTATCAGTACATACTAAGAAGTAAGGTGTATACAATTGTACTTGATTTGGTAGTAAAGACACTTTTGATGTAGAATGAACTCGGTGAAAGGAGAGGAAAGTGGATGGCTATACTTCAAGAATTTGATCTTGAAATTTAATCTATGAGATTAGTCAGAGGTCAAGGGTTGTCAAAGATGATAGTCAATAACTAGGATAGAAATGAAAAGGAATTCAAGTTTGATGATGAAACAAATAAAGATGATCAGAAGAAGATGGTTGTATCACAAGTTGACATTAATCAGGGTGTGGTGACAGATGTTTGGTATCAAGACATTGTTTATTATCTTCTACAAGACCAATGTCCCAGTTGGATGAATAGTTCACAATGTAGGGGACTTAAAATGAAGTGTGAATCTTATATGCTACATGAAAAAAAGTTGTACAAGAGAAATTATGAAGGGATTTATCTAAAGTGTTTAGGCTGAGGAAGTAAAGGAAGTCTTGGAACACTTTCATGATAAGTATGGTATAGGACATGGTTCGGCAGAAGCAACAACCCACATGATTCTAAGATTAGGTTATTTTTGGCCCTCGATATTCAAAGATACTTTTGAGTATGTATGCTCTTGCCATATCTATCAAACTAGTGCCAATAGAGAAAGGAATCCAGCAATGCCCTTCATTGGTCTGATCAACCCACCATCATCAACTGCACATGCATTTATTCTCATAGCTACAAATTATTGCACATGATGGATGAAAGCAAAAACATTCAGAAATTGCATTGCTAAGGTGGTGACAGACTCTTTGGAAGAACATATTGTTACTAGATTCATAATGCCATTCACCCTTGTGTGTGATAATGGGTCTACTTTTGAATCAGCATTCTTGACCCAGTGGGCATTTGAAAATCAAGTCATTAGCAAGTTCTCTTCAAATTACTACCCGCAAGGAAATGTGGTAGCATAATCGACAAATAAGAACTTGATCACAGTAATAAGATGACTGTTGAAGGAGAACCCTAGTGATTGACATATGCAACTCAAATATGCCTTATGGACAGATCGAGTGAGAGTCAAAAATGCTTTGGGGACTTCTCTGTATTTGCTTTTATATGGACAAGAACCAGTGTTCCCACTTAATCTTAGAATTCCTATTTTAAAATTCATGAGTGGATATGCTGAAGATGTTGACAAAGTACAAATCAGATTGATGAATCTTTTAGAGATGGAGGAGAAATGGATAGTGGCATTGGAGCACATGGCTAAACATCAAGCTATTGTGAAAAGATGGTTTGATAAGAGAGCCATGATAAAGTCATTTAGGATTTTTGACCTTGTTCTACTCTGGGATAAGGCAAAAGAAATGCTAGGCGGCCATACCAAGTTTCAATGCTTGTGGACGGGCCCTTATCAGATTGCAAAAATTGTTGGAGAAAACACTTTTAGGTTCAGTTCCTTATAGGGGGAATTTATTCCCTTTCCCGTAAATGGGTAGTTTCTGAAGCATTATTTTGAAGCTTAAGAGACAAAAATAAATAAAATTAGTTAGATTTTATTTATGCATTTAGCTTAGATTTTTATTCTTGCAAGTGTGTTTTCTTTCATGTTGTGTGTTTTCTTTCAGTCGTGTGTTTCTTTTCAAAGTTGTGTCAATCTTGGGGGGTAAAGTGTACTTGAGATTTTTCTCAAAGATTTTACTAACCACTTGTTGGTTCTGATTTTAGGAAGAGGTATTTCTTTGTCAAAACATTTCGATGATTGTGTGTTTTATACCAACCAAGTAACTGACATTTCCTGTGGAAATAGGGGATTTTCAATCTAGAGATCAGGATCTAGACCAACAAGTTCTCAACACTTTGCAAATATAAAATTGATTGTTTTAGGTGCTGTTAAATTGAAGTCAAAGATGATGAGGGACAATCCAAACTTCAATTGGTTTAAACAGGAAGGGTCTCCTCGAAAGGTTGCCAAGATCATTGTTTGGCATGAGAGTTTCTAAGAAGTTCTAAAAGAGGAACACAAGGGATGTTCACAAGAGATTGAATCCAAGAAATGACATCGATGTCCTAACTACATAGTCTAAGCATAGTCAGGATACAGAAAAGGAAAAAAAGAGAAAAAGAAAATAAAAGAGAAAATACGGTGTTAAGAATGAAGGATTCTAAAGATCTGAAATGGCAAAAGATACATTCTCAAAATAAAATATTCTATATTTAAAATATTTCTTCATCAAAATTAACATTTTGAACAACATGGAGCGATTATTCAAATTTTCTAGAAGGTTAAAAGAATGTGGCATCCAACCAAGAGCCCTTGAATGAATTCTCTCATCTGGTGAGGCAAAATGATCGATGAATAGCCTTCGTGGAGATTCTAAATGAATGAGCCAAGAGGAGTGGAAGATTGTTTCGAGTTGATAGAAAACTTTGATAGATTGCATCCTGAGATGTCAAAGGGAATGAATACACAAATCACACACACTAAGCTTGAAGGTTTTGAACTCTGAGATTTTGATTGAAAAGTCATCCGAAAGATGCTCAAGATGTTCGAAGTTCAGTTGGTGTTAGACACACGTTGGAAGAACATTTTTTGATGAAGAAATGCCTTGGTCATTTCTTCCTTCTTTTTTTGGGGCTATTTGTTGTGGTCTCACAACACATACCCCATTCCTCAATAGGAATGGGGACCCCATACTTTTTTCCCGACTCTCAAACTCATGGTTCAAGAGTCAAAAGAAAAATATTAGAAGTCAAAAGTGTTAGAGTCAAAAAGCACAAAAAAAATAAATGAGAAAAATACAAAAAAATTAGAAAATTGAGAAAACCAAGAAAAAAAATTAAAAATTTGAAAAAGATGAAAAAATTAAAAAATTGAAAAAACATAAAAATTACTAAAAATGAAAAGTTCAAAAAAAAATGCATCATGCAAGCGTGCGCGGGAAAAGAGCACATCGTATGTTGGCATGACCGCACTGAAGTGTGCCACATGCCGACGCAATTTCACCGAAGTGCACCGTACACCCTGCCCAACGTGGGTGGTTATAAAACCCCCAAACCCTCTACCTTAGCACATTTTCAAACATCATTCTCACATTTTGCATTGAGAGAGCAACACATATAGGTAACCCTTGCGGTATTCAAAGCCCTGCATGTAGTGCTTAAACCCATGCCTATGCCATGAGCAGCCCATGTGCCCACAACACTGTGTCACGTGCACCCCCATGAAACTGTGTCACATGCACGCTTGCGATGCAACACTACCCAGCCCCCTTACACGCGACATGCACTTCCCAAGCCACACCTAACTCCAGGTGCTGCGCACCCCACTCCCTCACCATGCACCCACACCCTCCACTAGTGTCGTGTGCCCTCCATAATGCTGCACCCCCCTCACACCCTCTATAAGTATTGTGTGGCCACAAGTGTTGCGCGCCCACACTTCGGCACCGTGCGCCCACTAGTGCCACACACCCCTCCATGGCAGCGCATGCCTAACTTTTCCTTATTTAAAATTTTTAAAAATGTTAATTTTTTTTAAAAAAATATATAATTTTAAAATAATAATAATAAATAAAAGATGGAAAAAACAAAAAAAAAACAAAAAAAAACAAAAAATACCCAAATTGGGCATTTCATTTAGAGCTTTTTTGTTTCATTTCTAGTCTTTATTACTTTGAACTAATAAATGTTTTTCTCATAATGTATAGGTGATCAAATGGTGTCCACATTTGGAGTAGTACCCAAACCCATCACATTCAAATTTCAAGGCATACCCTCAAAGTCAAGATTTCATGATGACAATGCAAAAATTTGAGATAGTAATTTAGGGCACATGAGTATGGGAGAATTCCTAAGGATTTGCAAAAAACCCACAGAGAGATCAGCTCTCGTATCTTCATTGATTCGTTTCAAGTTGGTGAATGCAACGTCACACCCCATGTCAGTACAATCAATTGAACTAATCATGGCACTGTCATAGCATTTTGTTCCTGAAGAAATGGTCGTCAAGAGCATCACAAGAGAGGTTTTGTTGGACCTATGACCTGACAACATTGAGAGGGTCTTCCATCTTTTGAGAGCAGATCAATTCATTAGGCTCTCATATGAAGTAGCTGAGAGATGGTATAGGGAATGCCAGTAGGAAACAATTGACATCATTCAGTCCTCTTACCTCATTGAAAAGCTCCCTCGAAGAAGGATAACATGCAAAGTGGATATGACCTGAGGATACATGAAGGGGGATATCTATTATTCCATCATTCTCTTGAGTAGAGTCAAGGGCTTACCCATAATAGGTCACCTCCACACCTTTATGGTCAAATTTATTGAGACCATTAGATAGGTGAAGATACCATTGGGTTGGGCCACCACACTAAGCGAAAAATTGTGTGAGCAACTAAGGACGGTGAAGGACAAGAAGAAGTTTTAGATGAATTCTTACATGGTATACCTACTTGTAGCAAGGGCGAAAAACCACCCTGGTTTGTACAGAAGACGCAGTATGTAGGATCCCAATGCTTGGCCATATATAGTCTACCCTTAGCTGGTGAAGAAGAAGCTCTTAGTGTAGAGTAAGGAATACAAAATTGTGAATGATGCATTCATCTTTGTGATCATTTGATTCATTGAGGGAGACTATGGGAAGAGGTTATTTGACGAAGCCAAGCACAGATCATAGTTCTTAGAGCCTACTTCATCCAGTTCAAAATGTTCATATATCTTTAGGTAGTTGGTGCCTCCATCAATCCTAAGAAGCTCCCAAGATACCCAAGTGACAAACTGGTGCTATTGGAGATTTCTCTGTAGATTGAGTTGGCATATGAGAAAATAAAGAGGCAATAAAGACCTTGTTGGGCATGGCCATTGGTCATTGGACCATATTAGGTGAAGAGGAAGCATGAAATTCTATCCTTCGAGTGGGAATGAGAGAATTATCCCCTTGAAGAATATAACTCTCCCCAGCCCTATTTTGACAATTTTTGGAGAGTGGAGGGTCTAGCAGGAAAAAACTTTCACAATGAGGATGTTGTTGAAGATCACTGGATGAATGCCACAAATGACTACGATGTCTGCATTAGGGACTACTATAGGATGATTTTGTATCTAGCAGAAAAGGCTCTCCAGTTGAACATCCTGGAGGAGATAAGGCAATATGATTTGAAGGAGTTACTAGACCCCCTGTTCAACATAGACAAAATTGGTGAAAGACCCATTATGAATGCTAAGGTTGACAAGGAGGAGGCCAATGATATTAATCATCGAGTGAGGCATGTAATCAAAATGATAAAGGATTGGATCAATAAACCTTTTCCACTTGATCCAATTCCTAATACAGTCATCTTCCACGCACATGCCCACCTAGAAAGAGGTAGAGGGAAAAAAGTAACAATTCCTACCTTCGTAGCCTAGTCTCCTATCAGGCCAGAAATGGTATACCAGCTTGATCGCCCGGTTGGATATTATCACCCACCTAAAAGGAAGGGAAATAATAAAAGAAAGAGGACGTCTCCTTAGAGTATTCAAGAAAAACAAGATGTAGAATAGATACCTTCCCAATAACAAGAATAGAGTTCATAAGGGCTTGATGATACTGGAGCTACTCAACTCAAGGATGAACCTTAGTTGCCTCCTGTTGTGTCTAGCCAACTGGTAGAGGGTGATATTCCATAGGCCTCCATTCCTCTTATGCAATAAGAGCTAGCTTCTCCTTCTACCTCCTAGAAATAAAAGAAAAGGATTAAGATTCAGATGAAGAAAATGCAAAGGATCAGTAGAAGATTAGTGCCTAATCCATCTATTCCTAAAAGCATTCTAGAAGGAGATGAAGAGGATGAAGAAGAAGAATTAGAAGAGGAAGAGGAACAAGCTAGAGCCACAGAGTTGTAAAGGAGAAAGAGTGCCACGGGTACCCTACCATCCACTCAAGTAGAACCCTTAGAACTCTCTTCTTTAGAAGATGAAGTACAACAATGGGTGGATGAGAATAGTGAAGAGGGCGATGATGTTTTCTCAATGTTAGATTTTGATTTCATGCCTATAGGTACAGATTAGACTGGGGATAAGATTAGGGACACCCCTATAGGTGAACCTCAATAGGAAGACTAGATGCAAATACCACTAAATACACAGGGTCCTAATCTTACTCCATCTCCACCACAAGTTATAGTGGTAGAACACGACTCTATGGCTCCTCCACCTTAGAGTTTAGAGGAAGAGTAGGTTTAGAAGGAGCCATTGTCAGACAAGCAACTAGAAAAAAGGGTGAATGATGAAGTGTCGAAGGAGGGATTAATGGTGGAATATTCTTAACCACCATCCCAAGACATTGAGGTTCAAGCTACAGGATCTACTGAGACTGAGGCTATAGAAGAAGAGCCCTCCCAATAGGATACAACTTTGAGTAGGAGCAACAAAGGGAAGGAAGTTGTAGAACATACTCCTTCCTCATCAAGAGCCAAGTCCTTAGCAAGACGCATCCCTAGATGGATCTGAAAGGAAATAATGAGGAGTACTAAGCCTCAATTTTGTGCTTCAAAAGAAGATATTTGTGACATTGTAGAAATTTTGAATAAACCCGAGTCTCCATCATAGAGGTAGTGCCATTGGCATTTATCACCAACAAAAGGAACTAGGGACTATTTGCACAAGTGGCTCTCCCTCCTAAAGGTGTCTTGAGGATTATGAATTCAAGGATGTTATGTTGGTGATGCCTACATGGGATTCAACATGATTAATGATGACTCTAGGAGTTAAAGAGGTCCTTAAGCATATGGAATAGGATGAGGCCAAACTCCAAGCATTTCAAAGGTAGGTTGAGATCCTAAAGGGTTATCTAGTTGAAGTAGTTGGTCCTCTAGATCATGAACACCCTGAGTAGACCTTGAACACTATACTTAGAGAAGGGGGAAGTGTACAAATTGATCCATTTTTGAAGGCTTGTCAGGATTGGCTAGAAATTTTTGATGAGAAAGGTGTTATAATCATCACAGGGAATTTGAAGTTACTGCATGCTATGCAGGAGAATGCGAATAAAATTGTAGCAATTTTAAAGCAGGATTTTAGTATTATGGATGAAGTATGAGCTCGGAGTAAGGATTTACAAACTCTACAAGTCATAAAAGGCCAAAGATATCAGGTTTTGATTAATGTATATACTAGAGAAGAATTGGATATGATCAATGATTGGATAGAGAAGATAGTGGATAGCAATAAGGTAATGGGAACATTACATGAGGAGATTCATCGACTCAAGGACCAAGCTCGAGAGAAATTTTTTGAAGCAGAGAGACACTATAGTGATGCATGTTTGGATATTTTATAAGATGAGGAACGAGAAAAGTTGTTAGCTATAGAGACAGTAGTGGAGAATTTTAGGAATATTTTTGTGGAGGTTGCTGATGATGAGGACATCTGACAAGCCTTTAGGATAGAAGAAGCCTTGTTAGAATTGGATACCAAACTCAAGGATTTTGCTAACACCCAGATTGAGGTAGATAATTACAGATGGAAGGTAAAAGATAAATATGAGGCTTTAGATCTTCCAAATGTGGCTAAGATTACTGAGATGATAGAGAAATTCAAGGGCAAACATCCAAACATAAGTTTGGGCTGAAGAAGAACAAAACCCAAATGCTAGAATTTCAATTTTGACACAGTAAAATTTTGAGATTTTGACCTTGTCGAGGTCCACAGCTCCGTAGCTCTATAGCTCTATAGGTGCGTAGATCCATAGGTACACAGGTCCACAACTCTATAATTCAAAGGTGCATTGACAATTAACTGCTTGTTCCAAAAATAACACTTTCCATGCATTAGGAATGCATTCTGAAGGCTATTTAACTTTGACACACGCCTAGTAAAGGACCAACTTCTATTTTTGGCACCTCCAGATGCTCCTACTTTCACTAAAGGCTTCCTCCTATTTATTTTCTCATATTTTCTTTATTTTTGACATGCAAATGGATCATGCATCCAATTAATGAATAAAATATGGATGGAGTCCCTCTAAGCACTAGATTAATTATTAGATTGTATATATTTAGTTTGTTTTAATGTTTAAAAAGCATTTTATTGCATCAAGATATCTCTCACTCTCAACACAAATTGAGGAGATAATTTATTATAAATACCCCATTGTAATATGTAACAAGGGCCATCGTTATTATGCAATAAAATTATGCTTTTGGTTCTTGCATTTGGAGTGTAGTGATGCTTGCTTGAACGTGTCATTGTTTTGTGAATTTTATTCATGAGGTTGTGATTGAGCCAAAGATTTATTGCATTGTTTCTGGTTGTTTAATCTTTTAGTTCTAGTGTTTGCTACAGATTTATGAATTTTCCTGACATATCAAGCTCGAGAAAAGATCATCAAATTGTGCCTACATAACTTTTCATCTCACATGAGTGCACTTTTCGTGGCCTTACGATTTGATGAAAGGTGAAATATCATATGATTGTTAAATTTTCTCACTAATGATTGCATCAATGGATTCTAGGAAGCACTGCTCCTATTTTCATTGGTTTCCTACCAATTTATTTGAAAGCTTAACTAGTAGTGTGTTTTTTTTTGTAGCTTATGTCCATTATGATTCCAATTTCACGTTATTTGCTTTAAATTTCATCTTATTTTCTTTAAATTTCATGTTATTTGCTTTCAATTTTGTTATTTTCTTTGCTAACCCCTTATTAGAATAGGAACTCATTTTAGTTGCATTGTTAGATTGCATTCATTGAAAAATAGAAAATACAAAAAAACATTGTTCGTTTGTGTGTTATTTTGAGACAACGAACAAAATTTACTTCATTCTGAGATCAAAATAGAACTAGCAGAGGCCTCCTTGTGAACAATCACATTTGTCTTCAATTGAGAAGATTTTTGTACATTGTAAGACAAATACGAAACCTTGGAGTTGATCCCAAAAGATTAGCTTTTCAAGAGAGGAATTGTGCAAAATATTCTTGCTGTTGGCCTCATGTAGAACAACTACCCAATAGAAGTGGTGCTAGAAGGAGGGCTATTTAGACTCTTAGAAAGAAAGAAAATTTGTCAAAGTTACTAATTTTTTACTTCTATAGTAATCCATGCTTTCACAAGTTAATAAATTTTTTTGATTTTTTCAGAAATTTAGGTGCCCAGGTCCATAGGTATGCAGATCCATAGATCTACAACTTTGCAGGTGCGCAAAACTCTATGGTTTGCAAAATTTAGAAAGGTGAGAAAGTATACTTCTACAGAGGTGCACTTTTTCTAGAATTGATACAAGCTAGAGGATATTGATCCAAAATCCCCATTTCAGTGAGCATTAAGGTCTACACCAAGTGCACATGAGTTTCTTGAGCTTACCCACTTCTACAAACCACATAGTTACAAGGGAACATCCTGAATTCAACCACTTCCATTTGAACTTTCATCATCTTGTTGAACTCCACCTCCACTCCAACCACCTAGTGGACCACCACATATTCCAATAGCTACTTCTCAACAACCATCGTTAGGTCCACCAAACCCTGTAATGGCCTTTTTCAAAAACACTATAGACTCACCAATAAAGTTGATAGGTGCACTCCATGACCTCCCTAAAAATCCTGAGAATTTTTGCCCAAGATTCATCTATGGTGAAACATGAACTACCAAAGATCATGTCAAGGTATTCAAGAAAATTTTTAACCACAAGGACATTGCTAATGAGGATGTGGTTCTTTGTTTATTCCCCTACTCTTTGGGGGAAATTTCCTTTAATTGGTATGTTAATTTGCCACCTAGATGCATTGAATATTGGGACACATTCAAAAAATTGTTCTTGGAACAATTCAAAACATTCATCAACCCTGCTATGATACATCAACAATTCATATCAATCAAAAGGGACCCAACTGAGATAGTTTCTCACTTCAATCATCACTTTCACATGGCCTACAACAAGTTGGAATAGGATGAGGCCAAACTCCAAGAACTTCAAAGGTAGGTTGAGATCCTAAAGGGATATCTAGCTGAAGTAGTTGGTCCTCTAGATCCTGAACACCCCGAGTAGACCTTGAATACTATACTTAGAGAAGGGGGAGGTGTACAACTTGATTAATTTTTGAAGGCTTTTCAAGAGTGGCAAGAAATTTTTGAGGAGAAAGGTGTTACAATCATCATAGGGAATTTGAAGTTACTGCATGCTACATAGGAGAATGTGAATAAAATCATAGCAATTTTGAAGCAGGACTTTAGTATTATGGATGAAGTATGGGCCCAAAGTAAGGATTTACAAACTCTACAAGTAATAAAGGGCCAAAGATACCGGGTTTTGATTGATGTATATACCAGAGAAGAATTGGATAGAGAAGATAGTGTATAGCAATAAGGTAATGGGAACATTACATGTGGAGATTCATTGGCTTAAGGACCAAGCCTAAGAGCAAATTTTGGAAGTAAAGAGACACTATAGTGATGCATGCTTGGATATTTTTGAAGGTGAGGAATGAGAAAAGTTGTTACCTATCGAGAAAATAGTGGAAAATTTTACGAAGATTTTTGTGGAGGTTACTAATGATGAGGACATCCGACAAGCCTTCAGGACAAAAGAAGCCTTGTTAGAATTGGATACCAAACTTGAGCATTTTTCAGACACCCAGATTGAGGTAGAAAATTATAGATAGAAGGTAAAAGTTAAATATGAGGCTTTAGATCTTCTGGATGTGGCTAAGATTACTAAGATGATAGAGAAATTCTAGGGAAAACATCCAAACATTGCTTTGGGATGAAGAAGAACAAAACCCAGATGCCAAAATTTCAATTTGGACACTTAGTAAAATTTTGAGATTTTGACACTATCAAGGTCTGCAGGTCCACAGGTATGCAGATCCATAGTTTTGCAATTTAGAGGTGCATCGATAGTTAACTACTTGTTCCAAAAATAGTGCTTTCCATGCATCAAGAATGCATTCTAATGATAGTTTAACTTCAACACATGCCTAGTAAAGGACCAACTTCTATTTTTGACACCTCTAGATGCTCCTACTTTGACTAAAGGCTTCCTCCTATTTCTTCTCTCATATTTTCTTTGTTTCTGACATGTAAAAGGGTCATGTATCCAACTAATGAATAAAATATGGATGGAGTCCCTCTAAGCACTAGATTAAATATTAGATTGTATATATTTAGTTTTTTTTAATGTTTTAAAAGCATTTTATTGCATTAAGATATCTCTCACTCTCAACACAAATTGAGGAGATGATTTCTTATAAATACTCCATTGTAATAGGTAACAAGGGTTGCCATTATGATGCAATAAAATTATGCTTTTGGTGCTCGCACTTGGAGTGTAGTGATTCTTGCCTCAATGTGTCATTGTTTTGTGAATTTTGTTCATGAGATTGTGATTGAGCCAAAGGTTTATTGCATTGTTTCTAGTTGTGTGATCTTTTAGTTTTGGTGTTTGCTATAGATTTACAAATTCTACTAATGTATTAATCTTGAGAAGAGATCATTAGATTGTGCCTACATAACTTTTCATCTCACATGAGCACACTTTCTATGACCTTGCAATTTGATGAAAGGTGAAATATCATACGATTGTTAAAGTTTCTCACTAACAATTGCATCAGTGGATTCTAGGAAGTGCTACTCCTATTTTCATTGGTTTCCTATTGATTTATTTGAAAGCTTAGCTTGCAGTGTGTTATTTTCTATAGTTTATGTCTATTAGGATTTCAATTTCACGTTATTTTCTTTAAATTTCATGTTATTTGCTTTACTAACCCGTTGTTAAAATAGGAACCCATTTTAGTTGCATTGTTAGATTGCATTAATTGAAAAATAGAAAATACAAAAAAATTGTTCTTTTGTGTGTTATTTTGAGATAGCGAACATATTTTGCTTCATTCTTTGATCAAAACAAAACTAGCAAAGGCCTCCTCATGAACAATCACATTTATCTTCAACTGAGAAAATTTTGGTTTGTTGCAAGACCAATACAGAACCTTGGAGTTGATCCCAAAAGATTAGATTTTCAAGAGAGGAATTGTGCAAAGGATTCCTATCATTGGCCTCATGTAGAACAATCACCCAACAAATACAAAGTTCCAACACTTTCTATTAAATTAATACACTTTAGTCAATAATACATGATAATGGGATTTAGTAATTTATTTCAAATTAATTTTTGTCTACATATCTATTTATTTGGTTTTAAATATTCAAATATGAGACATCTTTTTGGAATTTTCAAAAGAATGACACTTTTAAAATAGAATCTCCAAGATGAGACAAATGGCAAGTTAGAAGACATGTCATATTCCTAATCCTATAGAATATCCCCACTTTTAGTCATATTCCCTTCACTCTTGTACTTAGAATTTTGACTCACTTTTCCTACAAAGAGAGTGCTCTTATCTCTCACAAAGGATCTAATTTTTGAGTATTGGAACTCTATCAAATTGAGGACTCACTCTTTGCATCCAAGCTTTGTTGCATACTGTTCTCATTTCTAGTTTAGTTTTTGAATACATTTAGATTAATTTTTCCTTTGTTTTGAATAGTTTAGATCTCATTTATATTGCATTGAAAAATCCTAAAAATATAGATTAATCTTTCATGCATTCTAGCTTTGATCTCTCAATTTACTTGTTCTTAGTTTAAATCTACATTCTCATATAGCTTTTGTGATGTAGTACAAGGAAAAAGAATCCCCAAAGAAGATGTCTGAGCCCCTAGAAATTAACCACATGATAGAAACACAAAAAAAGATGCAAGATTTGATACCAAACTCAACTCTTTATTCATAAAACAACTAAGTATGTGAAATGTGCTAGGCTATAAGGCTTTCCTAGTTATGACCAAATACAAAGAAATTAAAAGTTTTGCAAGATCCCTCAAGATCCAACACAATCCTACCTAGTCCAAATATGTAGCACAACAATGCTCTAGTAGAAACATATAGAGAGATCTAAGCTTGTACTCGCAAGCCACCAAGAAATCTCCTTATTTCCTAAGCCATAGCTAGTAGCTCCTTGCACAAACTTCGCTCTCTCAACTACTCCATATTAGATGATAATGACTTTAGAATCCACAAGACCTCCTTAACTATACCCAACTAATCCACAAGTTGGCCTAGAAAGTTACAAATTAAATAAAACCTTATATTAATTACATATTTAAGCTACAAGTCAACCTTCAATAGATATTAAATACCAAAATGCCTTAATCAGTTTACAACACCCATTAAATGCACCTAGGATAAAGATCCAAGGTCCAAATAAGTCTGTACACACATCTCTAGATCAATCCACATCATGATCACATGCTACATACATTAAATGTACCAGGTTAGTTGATCTAATCTAAAAGAACTTGACTCAACAAGCCAAACTATCGAGCATCAACAAAACCACCAAGCATGATAAAGACCCCACAAGCATATTCGAGTTCCTTAGGTGCCAAACAACCAACACATGTTGAGAAATCTAGTGAGTGTCAAGAAACATAGTATATGTTGAGAAGTGCAATGTATATTGAGCCCAATATACATTAAACTCCTTTAGAGACTGAGCCCCTCAGCCAACATTACAACCAAGAATGACTGAGCATCACTTCCTCAACCAAACACCAAGCTTCTTCACCACGCCCATTTAGTCAAAGCTCAAACCAAAAAATACTTTAGAGATGGTTGAGCACCTCCAACCTTCTACCAAAAATAAAAGAACCTTCAAGAACCTCAAATGCCCTGCATCAGACTCTTAGGGTACAAAGAAAAGTGTGTCCCACACTTTGTTCCTTCACGAGAACCTAACTTTCACTTCATCTTCACCCAAGGCTTGCCAATCCAAGAAGCCAAGAATATTAACAAGTCCATCAACCAACTCCTCCTTCACAATTCTACAAACAACCAATTAACAAATTCACCCATAGGAATAAAATAAATAATAAAGTAACCCAGAAATAGGGTTAGCAACTTATCACCACAATCAACAAGTGCATCAAAATCCACATCCACAATAATAATAGGAAGATCAAAAACCAAGACCAAACCAACCACAATGTGAAATCCATCACCAACACATGCCAAACTCCCAGTACTAATATTCTCTCAACATACAAGTCATCACCCACAACAATTTGATTATCCACGACCAAGTGCTCTATAATTCCCATGTTAGACTCAACAACCTAATCATTAAAACAAATCTCCATCCCAACATCAAAAAGGTTAGGAATCTCTTCAACAAAAACCACAAGTTTCTCTATAGGTTTTGCATTAGACTACACAAATTGATCAACAAAACTAACATTCACCTTGACCATTCCATGCCCTCTTCTCTACACAATCTTCTTAACTAGCCAAAGAACCCTCTTCTAGATTGGTAGACTCCAACTCCAATAATCTCTACTAAATTCAACCAACACTTCCTTGACTCAATTGGATAAGGCAACATTCACCTAATCAATTGCCTCATTTATCCTTGTCTCCACCACATTATAGAGGTTTGTAATCATCCCAGGGTCTAGTCTTCTCAGAGACATCTTTTAAGATCTTCAAAAATTGTATGCAATAAATATCTAACTAGATCAAACTAGGCCATGATACCACCTGACATAGTACAAGGTAGGAGAATTGCTAAAGGAGATATCCTAGCCCCCAGAAATTTACCACACAACAAAAATACAACACAAGATATAAGATCTGATACCAAACTCAACTCTTTATTCTTAAAATAGCTAATTACATGCAATGTTCTAGGCTATAAGGCCTTCTTGGTTAAAACCAAATACAAATCAAGTAATATTTTGTCAAGATCCCTCAAGATCTAACCCAACCCTAGCTAGTCTAGATCTATAGCACAAAAAATCTCTAGTAGAAACTTCTATTGAGATCTAAACTTGTGCTCGCAAGCCACCAAGCAATCTCCTTATTTCCCAAGTCACAACTACTAGCTCCACTCACAAAATTTTCTCTCTCAACTACTCCATGCTAGATAATAATGATTATATACTCCACAAAACCTCCCTTACTTATTCCCAACTAAGCCACAAGCCATCCTAGCAAGTTACAAATTAAATAAACCCTTATATTAAATACATATTTAAGCTACAAGTCAGCCTACAAATATATGAAATACCAAAATGCATTAGTCAGCTTACACCACCCATTAAATGAACCTAGGATAAATACCCAAGGCCAAATAAGTCCATACACACATCTCCAAATTGATCCAAGTCATGATCACATGCTACATGCATTAAAATCACCAAGTTAGTTGATCCAATCCTTAAGAACTGCATTCAACAAGCTAAATTGTTGAGCACTAGCAAAACCACCAAGCATGATTGAGCTCCCACAAGCATTATCGAGTTCCTCACGTGTTGAACAACCAACACACACTAATAAATGCATTGAGTGCCAAGAAACATAGTATATGATGAGAAATGCAATGTATTCTAAGCCCAATATACATCAAACTCCTTTAGAGAATGATCCCCTCAGCCAACACTACAACCAATAATGACAAAGCAACACTTCCTCAACCAAACATGAAGCTTATCCATTGAGCCCATTCAATCAAGCCCCCAACCAAGAAATACTATATATATGGCCAAGAAACTCCAACCTTCCACCAAAAATTCTAGAACCTTTAGGAACCTCAGATGACCTTGTATCATTTTATTTCATCTAGTTGCATAGAAAATACTTAAAAATATAGTTCAAGCATTGCATTAATCTTATGCTTTCAAATCCTTCATTCTATCTAGGTCTTATAGTCACTAGATCTCTTGATTCTGAGAGCACATACTCAAACCCCTACTAGATAGAAGGCAACAAGTCAATTTTCTTAGATCTTTCAAGATGAACAACCTCATGTTCATTCTCAAATGATTTCAACATGTAATGACTGTCAAAGTGTGTGTAGACCATTTTTTACTCATACATCTCTGGAACCCACTCTAGGGCTCAAAAAAATCAATTTTCTAGCCTCATTCTTGTTCAAAAACACATTTTTTCTATGCTTATGTTCCTATATTCTGGTGTGCAGACTCATAAGAGTCTTCTATTTACTTGTACTAAGCTTGGTTTTGGGTCCTACAAGTCTTCAAGGATACATTCCTTGTCTTGATCAGATTTTGGGTTATACAAGGATTCTAGAATCTCTTAATGGGAATTGATGTCTCATATAAGACTTTTCATCAAGATGTTTACTTGTATGGTTTCTTGAAATGGTTTTTTGCAAGTTTTTCTAATTGACTATTTCATTTTTCTAACACTCATCTTAGTTTGATATTTTCTGTGTTTTGGATTTCATGCATTTTAACATTTCCTATAAGATGATTTTTGAAGATACCTTGAAACTCTTATACTTACTAATGGTTTGATTGTAGGATGTATGTCAAATATTGATTTTTGAAGACACATTTAAAACATATTCAAACATCATGTTTTCTTTCTTGCTTTCAAAACATAGTCTAATTAGGCCTTGTGAACTTCCCTAGGGATGTAGATAAAGGGATATGGGAGTATTCTCTTTTCTACTTGGAAGTGATGCCCAAGAGTAGATCAAAATTCTAGACCCCTTTAGACAATGATACCCTCTAAAGGCAAGGAAAGGTGGTGAATCTCATAGCAAAAAATTTAGTGAGGGGAGTATGCTCTTTTCCCTTTTGGGAGACTTAGGAACCTAGAAACTTCTAGATTTATTGGGAGATAAGCTAGCTTGGTGATGAACATGTGTGGTGTGTTTGGGTAAGGTGGAGAGGTAGAGGAGTATGCTCTTTTCTCTTTTGGAAGAATAAAAAACTTGGACCCTTGAATCTGTGCCAAGTCCTTGAGTCACCTTTAGTTGGCATGCCAGAGTACTCAACACTAAGTGAGCACACACTATTTACCAATGATTCCAAATAACTATCATAAAGAGGCTTTGTAGACTGAAAGAATCCAAATCCATGGTAATTTCTCTCTCTTGATTGGGTGTCATATGTCTTCAGAGATCCCTACCTATTATACTAAGTGATACTACTACTAGCCTTGTTTTCCAAGAGTGTACACTTGTAGGTGATGGTGTGGTTGAGAGGCCTTAATATCTCTTTTAAGACAACCAGGTGTTATCATGAATGAAATCTTATTAAACACTTCTTAGAGTAGAAGCTACCTTATTCACCTCCAAAAGGGAGTGCACCGAGGGGAAGATGGATAATAGTAGATCCTCACCATAGCTTGAAGGTAGTATATGGAACTAGTCCCTGCTTCAAGGGTAACCTTTGAGTATATATTAATGATTCCTTGGAAATAAAAAAAACACGAGCACCCTCTAAGGGGTGACATAATTGTGTGAGATAGAGGTTTTTCCTTCTCTACTAATTTTCTTTCTCGGAATAAAGTGTGTTTTTTGGGTCTATCTTGTCCAAACTTGTTCAAGTTGTCAAGACTTCACCCACTCTTCCAAGTTTCTTTGTCCTTGGATAGTTTGCAACTACAACCTCTGTCACTATTTGGATTCTATTCACATACCATCCAAAAACCAAAACTATAAATTGAAAATGGTCAAATCTTGCCTCAAAAAATCTTTAAACTAAAAACTGGTCTACAAAATCATATGGTCTTGTGCTAAAACTCGTATGAACCATAACACAGAACCTTGTTGTCCTCCTTTACTCATATGAGGTCTAGTGTTGACTTGTATGTTTCCAATTCTTTCTTGTATGAGACTTTGCTAAAATTTATTAGAAACATGTCCAAACTTGTCTAGTTTGATTTCTATTTCAAACCCTTGTTTGTTTGTGCATTTTTCTTGTACAATCTAGGAAAAGACTTCTTTCAGAATGTAATTCCTCATATGAATCTATCATAAAATAATTTTTTAGATGCTAAATATCTGGTGTTTGATCACCTAATATATCATGGTCTATTCTAGTCTCTGTCTAGTTGTCCTCTACACACTTATGTGTCTATACACAGTCTAAAATTTGAAATTAACTCCTTAGGTTGAGTTCTTTGTCCACATCAAAACTAGTCTCATGTTTGGATTTTTTCTCTTATTCTACCATGTTATCACATATTGTTGTCATGATAGTCACACATCTTGACTATCTTATCCACTACTTTGATGATTCATACTTTGGTGTACAACACTCTTTCTTTTATCTCCACTCACCTTTTTAGATAAAGTTTAAGTGTGGTCCTAGTCCAAACCTATCACACTTGTATTGTCTATGAGTATTGCCACTAGGAGTGGAAGAGTGTTTCCTTGACACATACCTAGAAGAGGCCAAGGTTTAGGTAGAGGTTGAGGTAGAGGTTGTACCAATTTCATAAGATTCTCTGAGTCTAGTGAGGAATCTTCACAAACTCCTCCCCCTATCACATGTTCTCCTACATCTAGTATGGATTCCTCATGATCTATGTCTCATGTAGATAAACCTTATGTCAGGCATGTCTTTCCAATAAATCTTAGTTATATCCAAAATCCACTATTTCATGATCACCCTAAAGAGCACACTTTAGACAAGTCACCCTATGAACAAGAATTTTCTACTCAAAGAAAAACTACATTACCTACCACTTCAAACACAAAACCTTTGCAGATTGAACCTTTACATACTAAAAAATTACACATAGACAAAATGATTGATCAACATCAAAACAAAGGACAAAATAGTACAACTAAGTAGGATAAAAAAGAATATCAATACATCCTATATGATGATGAGGAAGAGATAACTTAAGAAGAAATAGATAGATGTTTAATTAACAAAGGCTTTAGGAGAATGATAGAAATCCCAATAAAAGAAGAAAAAGAGAAATACTTACTTGAACTTGCCAAAGAGGAAGCCATGCTATCTCCAAAATATAATATAGAAACCCTTGTGGTAAGGGGAAGAAGATACTTTAACATCTATAATAAAAAAAAAAACTCCAAGCTGTACAAGATCAACTACAACAAATAATGCAAGAAAAGACAAACTTATTAAACAATACACTCTAGCCATTATTTGTCATTTTTCCCTTTAACAAGAATGTATGCATGCCTCTTTTCATAAGGGATTTGAGTTATCCAAATATGACCAATACGTGGGTACTTCTAACCCACAAGTTCACTTAAGGGAGTTCATTGCCTTATCCATGGAGTTTATGCATGATCATACCTATCTAAGGTGCTTGTTCCCACATAGTTTGCGTGGACAAGCTATCAAGTGGTTCTCAAGGATACCCCCTAGGATTAAAACCTTTAATGAAATTATAAATATATTTATCCAATAGTACTCACACAACATTCAACATTGAGTTAACATCAAAGACCTTTGCAATCTCAAACAAAGAACTAGACAACCATTCTTGACTTTCCTCCAGAGATGGAGACGATTGTATACCAAATACTCTCACAAGATACCTACAAATGTGAAACTTGACATATTCATGGAAAACTTTCTACTTGACTTTGGATAGAAACTCCAACTCCAAGGACCCACAAAATTTGATGTGATGATTAAACAAGGCCTTTACATAGAGGAACCCATGATTAAGAATGGCAAGTTGACTTTACAAAAAGACAACAGAAAAGGGTCAAACTCAAAGAAAAGACAAATCCAAATACACCAAAAAACACCATGATGTGGTAAATAATGGAGCAGTAGACAATGTCACTCCAAAAATTTCTAAAGGTCCTCTCAATTTGAAACAAAAATATACAAGCATCTAGAGCTACAAAAAATGTTGCCATTGAAACCAAACAAAATGGGAATATCTTCAAACATAGACCTTGGAATCCTAGACCCAAGCATAACTACATACCTCTTGGTGAACCTTTGGAAGTGGTCTACAAGATGCTTCTTAAACATAAAATAATTAATCCTCTAGAAAAATCTTGACCTTTTGATCCATAACCTAGACCCAAATGGTGGAAGGAATATGAATACTATGAATACCATCATAACAAAGGTCATAAAAAATAACTGCATACAACTCAAGCACAAAATTCAAGACATCATTGATGATAGTGATGTAGTGGTGCAGAGCACCAATGAAATTGGTTTATATTTTTTTTTTCATGTTTGTTTTCACCTACTTAGGCTAGAATAAACAAACCTTGGATGAAAAGTCCATGGTTGTCAAAGACACCATTTTGTATGCTTAATGCACTTTATGCAATTTATATGCAAAAGTTGCTCATTAGGAAAATTTGGTTTTTTTAATGTTTTTGGTTAAGAAATCCTAGGATTAGGTGGTTTTATTTTGTTTTAGGTATGTTGGAACCTTTTCCAAGTTCTAGAATTAAAATCAAGTGAAAAATGTAAAAATTGCACTTTTTGTGCAAAGTTGCATTGTTGAAAGTTGTAAAAGTTGTTCAAAATTGTAACTTAGTGGGAAAAGGGTTATAACTACTAAAATACTAGTTGTAACCATTAAAATAGATAGACAAGAAATATGTACCTCATTTTTGAGGTCTAGAGGGCATTAATGTATGGATTGGAAGAAGTTGCAAAGAAGAAAATTTAGTTTTGGAGTCATTTTTATTGTTGTTTGCATGCTACATAGATTGTACAGACTATAAAATAATATATGGTGGATTTTTGAGATAGATATTTTAATCATCTTTGTTTTTCTTCTAGTCTCATCATTCTAAGTGTTTTCTTTCTCAAGTTATTGATTTTTAATGAAAGTAGGTTTTTAGGACAACATTTTGGTGCATACAACAAAGATGGGCCTCTAACTGCAATTTCCTTGGTTGGAATTTCATGGCCACTTGGGAAATGGTAGTTAGTAGGGTCCTCTTAAATATTCCAGGGTTATGACATTAGAGGATGTGTTTTGTGATTTTTTTAACCAAGCCCTAGGTTAAGTTCCATGAAGAATTTGAACTCTTGTATTATGTTGATTTTTGAATGGCATGAGTTTGGGACTTAGTGAAGGGTTGAGCATTTTTAAATAAGTTATTTTAGTGCTCTAGTAATTCTTGAGTATTGAGTTCACTTCCATGACCTCATTTCCTACTGGTTTCTTTGTAAACCAAGCCTGACTTGACCACTTAGGTTTGTGTTACTTTGTGAAGGAAAGGAATGCTGAAGTGGGGCTAGAACTTGGTGCTTTGGGGTTCAAAGTAACTTTGAAAAGGGTATTCAAAAAACTAATTTTTTTTGGGTTTTGTTTGAATTTTTATGAAGTTAGATCCAAAAAGCCATTTTAGGAGGGCTAAAAGTAGCTCATAGGGCTACTAGGCCAAATTGGGGTTTGAGGCTTTGTGCAACCATATGATTCAAATGAGTGGTGTATTGTATGGTAAATAGGTTCCCTAAGGTCATTTAACATCTTATAACCCTTGGGAAAAACTTCTAGGGTGTTTTCATAGTATTGACCTAACTGTGGGAGATTGGTGCAAAAACCATAAAGTGGGCAGGTTTGGTTCTTTGTCCTTGGATTATTGGTGAAATGGAGAGTGTGTTTCTTTGATCCATTGGAGGATTGGAGTGTGATGAAACCTTGTAATAAGGTTGAAGATTTGATAACCAGTTGGTTGATTTCAAGAGTGGAAAGCCCATTTGAAGCTTCTTAGTTGTGCTCTTTCCATCGAGTGGCATTAGAGCCACTAAGTATCTTTTGGGAAAGAAAAATGGTAGAATTAGAAGATATCCCTTTGAGGATAACCAAAATTGAGTTGGAAAAGATAGTGAAAAAAAAAATGGTTGAGAGCAGGGCAGTCAAAGAGGAAAATAGAGTAATTAGAAGAGAATTTGATAAGTTGAAAGGGAAAGTATAGAGAGGAGATCATGATGAGTCTAAAGAAGAAGGAGAAGGAGAAGGACATAAATTTTCTAATATTCTTGAAGATTAGAGGATCATGGTAGTATCCCTGTAGAGGGTAGTAGAAAAAGGCATAGGGGATTTACCTATGTTTGATAGAAAGTTGGAACCTAAGGCATGCATGTAATGGTTGGAAGCTCTTGAAAACCATCTTAAAGTAAAGGAGATACCTAAAAATCAAAGGGTGAAACTGTGAAAATCCAAGTTGAAAGGATCAACCCTAAGTTGGTGGAACTTTCTCCAAAATGAAAGGTTAGAAGAGGAGAGGCAACCTATTTCCACATGGAAGAGGATGATGGCAGAAATCATGAAGCAATTTGTTCTAGAGGACTATGAAGTGATGCTACACAAAAGGCTACATTACTCAAGAAAAAGTACATGGATTTAAGTGCGTATACTCAAGAATTTAATACTTTGACTCTTAGAGCTAAGTTGTATGAAAATGAAAAGAAAAAGCTTACAAGGTATATTAGTGGGCTTAGATATAATATACAAGATGAGCTAACCATGGTGATAGTAGAATCAACCCAAAAATGTTATCAGCTTGCTCTTAGGATTTAGGAGAAACAAAAAAGAAAAGGTGAACAAAATAGTAGAGGAAGAGGTAGATTTCAAGGAAGAGGAAATTACCCAAGAAACTAAGGGGAAGCTAGTAGCAGTCAAGGGGCTGAGAATGATAGTAGTAGTAGAGGTTCCTTTAGAGGAATGAGAACTAATAAAAAAGGTAGATTTGGTGGAAGGGGAACAAGTATTTCCATAGGAAGGTGTTATAGTTGTAATCTAGTGGGTCACCAATCTTCTAGGTGTCTAGAGAAGAAAGGATCAGTGAGCAACCCAAGTGAAAGAAGAATTAATTTGTTGCAACATGAGGATGTACAAAGTGCAAGTTCTTGTTCCAAGACAATAGATCTAGAGACATGAGAGTGCCTAATGCTGAAAATAACTCTCTTGAAGGTACCTACTGATAAGGAGCTAGCACAAAGAAGACCATTGTTTAGAACCACATGCAACATAAGTGGTAATGTTTGTAAAGTTATCGTTGATTCTATTTCAACTAGTAATTTGGCTTCTAAGGAGATGGTAGATAATTTAGGATTGCAAAGAATATCTCATCCTTACCCCTATAGAGTGTCTTGGTCGAATAAGGAGCAACATGCATTGATTAGTGAACAAGGATGGGTACAATTTCAAATTGGGGAGTATAAAGATAAAATTCTATGTGATGTGATTGAAATGGATGCTTGCCATTTAATTTTAGGGAGGCCTTGGTAGTATGATGTAGATGCTAGACATGATGGGAAACAAAACATTCATAGCATAACCAAGTGTGGAGAAACCTACACTATGAGGCCACTCCCCAATGATGAAAGTCATAGGGTCACTAGTGTCATGATGGTAGGAGATAAAGAATTTTTCTAGACCATTAAGGAGGATAAAACACCATATTTTTCCATCATAGTAACACCTAAATAAGTTAAAGTTATGCCCCAAGCCAAGAGTATGGAACATCAAGTAGGACCTAAAGAGGTTAGGGAGTTGTTGGAACAATATAAGAGTGTTGTTGTAGGCAAGGAGCCAAAATGTTTACCACCACAAAGGGAGATAAGCCATTGTATAGATTTGATACAAGGTGATACATTACCTAATAAGGCACCCTACAAGCTTACCCTTGAACAAAATGCAGAATTAGCAAGGCAAATTGAAGAATTGTTGGCCAAGGGCTTCATAAGGAAGAGTGTTAGTGCTTGTGTTGTACCTATCATACTGGTTCCTAAAAAGGAAAATACATGGAGGATATGCATGGATTCTAGAGCCATTAACAAGATAACTATCAGATATAGGTTCCCCATGCCAAGAATTGAAGATCTTTTGGATTGTCTAGTAGGTGCAAGTCACTATTCAAAGATTAATGTAAAGAGTGGTTACCATCAAATCAGGATAAGGGAAGCTGATGAATGGAAAACAACCACCAAGAAAAATAAGGGACTATATGAATGGCTTGCGATTCCATTTGACCTATCTAATGCACCTAGCACATTTATGAGACTTATGCATGAAGTCTTAAAGCCTTTTATTAAAAAAATTTGTGTTGTTCATCTGAATGAAATTCTTGTTTTCAAAAGGAACACTTAAAGCATTTGGAGTTAGTCCTTGAAAGGTTAAATAAGGAGCAATTGAAGATAAATTTGGAGAAGTGTTCATTTTTGTAGGAAGAGTTGGCGTTCCTTGGATTTGTCATTTCCAATAATTAGTTAAAGGTAGATCCATCCAAGGTAGAAGCAATTCTAAATTGGCCTACACCTAGGGCATCCACTGAGGTAAAAAAATTTCATGGTCTTGAAAGTTTTTATAGAAAGTTGTGAAGAAATTTAGTGGTGTTTGTGGCCCCTATGATTGATACTATAAAAGGGGGAAGAACATGTAAATTTGTATGGAATAATGAGGTAGATAAGTCATTTGAGTATCTTAAGAAAAGAGTTGCAGAGCAACCAATCTTTGCATTACCTAATTTCCACAAGGTGTTCACAGTGGAATGTGATGCTAGTAACAAGGAAATAGGAGGACTGTTAAGCCAATAAGGGAGGCCTATAGCCTTATTTAGTCAAAAGATAAATGAATCTAAAAAAAAGTATTCAACTTATGATTTAGAAATATATGCTTTAGTTCAGTCCTTGAGAAAGTTGAGGCATTATCTCTTTCCTAAAGAATTTATTGTTTTTACTGATAACCAAGCTCTTAGCTTCTTGAAGAGACAGGAAAAGCTAAACCATAGGCACATTAAGTGGATGGAATTCATCCAAGCTTAAAATTTCTCCATAAAAAAAAAGAAGGGAACAATAAAAAAAGTTGCAAACACCCTTAGTAGGAGGAATCTGAGAGTAAAAGAAATTCAAGTGAGTAGTATTGGTATTGAAGCCATGAACAACATGTATGTAGCATATGAAGACTTCAAGCAGGCATATGAGGTTTGTCAAAAAATGAATGAAAGGTATCATACTAATTTTTTTGAGTTTATATTATAAGATGGATTATTAATAAAGGTAATCAGCTTTATGTACCTAAAGGATTAGTTAGGGAGAACATTGTTAAAGAAAAACATTGTGGAAGTCTTGCAAGACACTTTGGTATTGATAAGACTTTAGAGAAGGTTAGAAGATTTTTCTACTAGCCAAAGATGCAGAAAGATATTAGGAAGTTTGTAGAATGATGCATTATTTGTCAAAAGGCCAAAGGGAGATCATCAAATGCTAGGCTGTATACTCCTTTACCTACACCCACTAAGCCATGAGACTCCATCAGCATGGACTTTGTCATGGGGTTGCCTAGGAATAAAAGTGGACTTGATAGCATATTTTTTGTTGTTGAAAAGTTCTCTAAGATTACTCACTTTCTACCTTGTAAAAAAACTCATGATGCTTCTCACATAGCTGGTATCTTCTTTAAGGAAGTTGTTAGACTTCACGGATTACCATTGAACATTGTGTCAGATAGGGATTCTAAATTTCTTAGACAGTTCTAAAGAACATTATGGAAGAGGTTGGGCACACAACTATAATTTTATTCAGCATACCATCCCCAATTAGATAGCCAAAATAAAGTTATCAATAGGTCATTGGGTAACCTATTGAGATGTCTAACCAAAGAACATGGAGTTGCTTGGGATTTTGTTCTTCCACAGGCTGAATTCTCATATAATGATTCAGTGAATAGAAGTACAAGTTTAACTCCATTTTAGATTATATATGGAGGACATCCAAGAGGAGTCTTGGATTTGAGAGACTTGGGAGATAGTCATAAGAGAAGTGCACAAGCTGAAGATTTTTAAGAGGCTATGAAGGAGATCCATTAGCAAGTTAAGGATAAGTTGGACCTTTCAGCAAGAAAGTACAAGGCACATGTTGATAAGAAGAGAAGGGACTTACATTTTTAGGTAGGGGATCTAGTAATGATTCACCTAAGGAAGGAGAGAATGACAAGGGAGAAGTATACTTAGTTACTGATGAAGAAGAGATGACCATTCAAAACTTAGAAGAAATGTGGCAACAATGCCTATCACATTGACTTGCCTACTGATTTAGGGATCTCTTCTATCTTTAATGTGGCATATATCTATGCATTCAAGGGTCCAAAGGATAATGAGGAAGTTGAGGCAGTACATTTGAAAGAATAATCAAATTTACTACAAGAACTACCACAAGTGCCTAAACCCACCATTGAAGCCATTTTGGGCAAAAGGCAAAGACAAAAGACAAGGAGGAAATGATATTATGAATACTTGGTTAAGTGGGAACATAAACCAATAGAGGATGCATGTTGGATTTTAGAGAAAGAAATTATCAATCTTGGGAGAAAACTTGAAGACATTCCAACTCAAGAGACTTGAGTTTCTTTTCACCCAGGGAGTAACTGATGCAAAGAGCACAACTAAGAAGCTTCAAATGGGCTTCCCACTCTTGAAATCAACCAAATGGCTATCAAATAGTCAACCTTATTAAAAGGTTTCAACACACTACATTCCTCCAATGGATCAAATAAATGCACTCCCCAACTTCACCAAGAATCCAAGGACAAAGAACCAAACTTGCCCACTTTATGGGTTTTGCACCAATCTCCCACAACTAGGTCAATACTAGGAAAACACCCTAGAAGTTTTTACCAAGGGTTCTAAGATTTTAAATGACCTTAGGACACATATTTACCATAGACTACAGTATTATTTTGAATCATACACTTGCACAAAGCCTCAAACCCCAATTTGGCCTAGTAGCCCTAGGAGCTCCTTTTAGCCCTCTTGAAATGGCTTTTTCGATCTAACTTCAAAAATTTTCAAACAAGACCCAAAAAAATTAGGTTTTTAAATACCCTTTTCAAAGTTAATTCAAACCCCAAAGCACCAAGTTTTAACCCCATGCTGAAACTTCCTTTCCTTGACAAAGCAACACAGACCTAAGCGATCAAGTTAGGCTAAGTTTACAAAGCAACTTGTAGGAAATGGGGTCATGGAAGTGAAGTAAATACTCAAGAATGACTTGAAACATTAAAATAAATTATTTCCAAATATTCAACCCTTCATCAAGTCCCAAATGCTTGCCATTCACAAATCAAAATATTACAAGAGGTCAAATCCTTCATGACACTTGACCTAGGGCTTGGTTGTAAAAATCAAAAAACACATCCTCTAGTTTTAGAACCCTAGAATATTTAAGAGAACCCTATTAACTACCATTTCCCAAGTGTCCACAAAATTCCAACCAAGGAAATTGCAGTTAGAGGCCCATCTTTGCTGTATGCACCAAAATGTTGTCTTGAAGACCTAGTTTCACTAAAAATACAATAACTTGAGAAAGAAAACACTTAAAATGATGAGACTAGAAGAAAAATAAATATGATTAAAATATCTATCTCAAAAATCCATCAGATCTGGTCTAATAGCCTATATAATTTTTGTAGCATGCAAACAACAATAAAAATGACTCCAAAATTAAATTTTCTTCTTTGTAACTTCTTCCAATCAATACATTAATGTCCTCAAGAGCTCATAGATAAGGTATATATCTCTTCTATGTCTATTTTAATGGTTATTTCTAATATTTTAATAGTTATAACCCTTTTCCCACTAACTTGCAATTTTGAGCAACTTTTACAACTTTCAACAATGCAACTTTTACATTTTTCACTTGATTCCACTTCTAGGACTTGGAAAAGGTTCCAAAATACCTAAAAATAAATAAAACTGCCTCACCCTAATCTTTCTTGACCAAAAACATTAAAAAATCCAAATTTGTGTAATGACCAACTTTTGCTTATAAATTGCATAAAGTGCCTTAAGCATACAAAATGGTGTCTTGCTTTGACAACCATGTAATTTTCATCCAAGGTTTGTTTATTCTAGCCTAAGTAGGTGAAAACACACATGAAAACCAAAATATAAACCAAGTACCTTGGTGCTCTACACCATTTAGTTATTGGTGAGAATGATAATAACTCCAATCATAAATAATTCAAGGAATCATTCCCTCCATATGTAAAGGGGGAGACATCCAAACCATATAACAACTCCAAGGTCAACTATACAGACACCAATGCTGATAATGTAATCAATATGGTTAAAACTATAAAATCTAAACACTTTGATTTCATAATGATAAAAGGGAAAGATGATAACAAAATATAAAAAAAAATTCTATTTGTTCTCAAAGGATTTGCATATCTTGACACTCATCAAGAATAATCCTAATTCTATGGAAATATTTTCACATGATCTTGTGCAAAGATAGTGATTCAAAGTCCTACAATTTATACGATAGGCCCATAATAGACTAAAGACAAACCTACTATAGGCACTATCAGTAAGAACACAAAATCAACACCTTCCTCTACCAATAGAAACTGTAGCATCTTAGATCAAATTTAAAGAATCGATTCTCACATCATGATCTTTGAAATGCTGAAGATCTCACTTTCTCATAGGGAAATCCTTGATAAAGCTCTTGCAGAGTCTAGCATACCCAAAAACTTAGATCTTGATCAACTTTAATCCATGGTGGGTCACTTGACTTCACCACACTATTTTTCCTTCTCTAAAGAAGGTGATCACTCTCCTAGTAATTCTCATAATTAAACACTATACATTAAAGTCATGATCCATAAGATGCATGTTCCTCATGTTATGTTAGATGGAGGTGTTGGTCTTAACGTTTGTTCTAATAGTTTATTGACTTAGTTGGGATATGACAAGGAGTCTAGTGATCCTTATAGGATAATTACCATCAAAGCATATGAAAAAGAAGAAAGAAAATCCAAGGGAATTATTGTGTTACCTATTAGAGTAGGGCATGTAGAGAGAGATGACATGTGCCAAGTTCTTGGTATTCCACTAGCATACAATATACTATTGGGTAGACCTTGGATTCATGAGATGTAGGAAACCCCTTCTACATATCACAAGTGCATAAAATTTCCTTTTCAAGGAGTGGAAGTAACCATACCTACTAATGTTAGTTACTCTTGCAATCCTCTTACTCAAATTGTTGATAGTCTTGTACCAACAAACTACGAAGCTACTAAATACTATGAAGTAAAATGAAAAGACATGGGAAAAACCCTCAAACTAAAAGATACTAGCATGGGGTAACACAAGATAGAACATGTGATATCTTTGAAATCACACCCCCATATCCTTGATGCTATAGGAGACCTTTTGAAGTAATGCAACCTTCTAATACACCACCTAAGACTATTCACAATGGTACTTTTGTTTAATCAACCATCCCTCTAGAAGATCAGGATAAAAATAGAGCTATCTCAGCCTCGATATATAGAGAAGAAGACACTATTGATACCATAATACAAAACTATGAAATAGCTCCTTAGAGATATGCCTAAGGTCTTAAACTCATGAAATAACTAGGATATAAAGGAAATGGTCCCCTTGGACACAAAAAAAAAAGATTGAGTGACCCAATTGAAGAGAAGTTCATAAGACCTCAAGATACAATAGGTCTCAATTTCAAGAAGGTGTTATTCAATCTAAGAATTAAAAAATGGTACCAAATCTTGATATGCCACCTGAACTCAAAGATCAATTAGAACCTAAGAATCAAGGATATATCTAACATGGGGATGATACTTTTCATTTTCCCATACCTGTAGAGCTTTCTACACTACTTGTAGAACTTGATGACTTTGTCCCATGTGTTAATACTACTGAAATTGATACTAACTTTGATGAAACCACTTATGTCACTCCTTCAACACAATATAAACAAGGAGAATCTAGTCAAGCTCTTACCACTAAATAAATAGAACAAGATGAATAAGGAAATAGTAATTCTCATGAGTACAAGTTTGATTCTTTCTTTGATGCAACTATTGATGGAGACATAGACATGGTTCATACATATGATGGCCAACTTGATGTAGGGTAGGGGTATATTGTTATGTCTAATGAGTCTAATTTACTAATATCAAATTATCTTCTTATAACACTGCCATGGATCAAAAGGACACAAATATACCTATGAATAAGATTTCTTTAGGCCTTCACTTATTTGTCTACACTTTCGATAACTATGTCATGAATGAATTAGAACTGATCAACTATCTTGCACTCATCTATTTTGAGCTCATAGATTGGAATGCTAATTCCACATCTAGTTAAGTCCTTACATTCTAAAATGACTATGCTCTTTTGTGTTAGCTCAACATAGTCAAACCTTTAATGTCTCCACTAGCCAAAAATGTGTAAGTATGACCAAAGTTGACATCAAATATCCCAGTCATACAATCAAAAAGAAAAATAAAAGGTACTTTGATGTTGAAAACCTCTCAAAGGAACCCAAAGATGGGATATTTGATGCACTTCCAAGTTATTTCTAGGAAAGATCACTAGTCCTGATAGAATCAACACCACCTATAAACTTAGTCACAAAGAAAAATCCATTGATTATACATCTTGCACAATCATTGTCAATTGAAGAGAGAGACAGAGTAGTTCATTTCATTCTTCCAACAAAAGAAAACACACTTTGCATGGTCATACTCTGATATGTTAGGCCTAGGTCTCAATCTCATAGTGCATCATTTTTCCATTGCACTGGATGTGAAGCCTATGAGACAAAAACTCTAGAAAATGCATCCACATGTGGAACTTCTAATAAAAGTTGAACTAGAGAAACTACTAAAAGTTGGATTTGTCCAATTAATTGACTATGTTGAATGGATATCTAACATTATGCCAATTTCTAAGCATGAAAAATCTATAAGAGTATACAATGACTTACGAGACTTGAACAAAGAATATTCAAAGGATGAATTTCTACTACCCAACATTGACATTATAGTGGATATGACAACTTTATATGAAATGTAATCATGAATGGATGGTTTCTCTAGGTATAAGAAGATCAGAATTTCCCTAGAAGATCAAGAGAAAACAACCTTCACATGTACTTGGGGTACCTTCTACTAGAACACAATGCATTTTAGCTTGAAGAATGTTGGAGCCAAATACCAATGAGCTATAACTACAATCTTTCATCACATGATGCATGAAAAAGTTGAGGATTACATTGATGATACATTAGCTAAAAGTATGCAAAGAAAAACTCATCTTGGAGAGTTGGGCCCAATCTTGGACCACATGGAAAACTTCAATCTCAGACTCAATTCTAAGCAATGTGATTTTGGAGTCACACCAAGAAAACTACTAGGATATATTGTTTGAGCTAAGGGTATTGAGGTGGATCTTGAGACAATAAAATATATCATACAAATTACTCCACCTTAGAATATCAGTTAGATGCAAGGATTACAAGGAAAAATCTAATCTATTTGTAGGTTCATCTCATAGATTATATATAAATCACAACCATTCACCAAGACTTTGTACAAAGGAATAACATATGAATGTGTTATGGTTTCACAACACATGCCACATTTGTTATTCCAAAATGGGGAAACCCCCTCTTTGAAAATCTTTTAGGAAAAGGCATCTCATTCTCTAAAATAAGGCACCCAACTAAGCACCTTGATGATTACAAGGAAAAATCTAATCTATTTGTAGGTTCATCTCATAGATTATATATAAATCACAACCATTCACCAAGACTTTGTACAAAGGAATAACATATGAATGTGTTATGGTTTCAAAACACATGCCACATTTGTTATTCCAAAATGGGGAAACCCCCTCTTTGAAAATCTTTTAGGAAAAGGCATCTCATTCTCTAAAATAAGGCACCCAACCAAGCACCTTGATGAATATAGGTCCCTCTCTAGGTCTAGGTTAGTCTAGGGTTGTTAGAATATAAAGTCCACCAACTAAGAGGGTGGGGGGTGGGTGGGTGAATCATTTATACAACTACTACAAAAATTATCATCCTTATTAAACCTTAACCATATGAGTAATATAATCAACAACCATAACAAGATACTCACACATAATAACACTAGATATGTTAATTGTTAGAAACAATAGTCCACCAAGATAACTGAGAGGGGGGGGGGGGGGGGGTGTGAATCAATTATCCAACTATTAAAATACTTATCTTCTATAAAAAAATTAACCATTCAATAAAAGTAAGCAGCAACCATACAAAGAGGCACATAAATAATTACACCAGATATGTTGACTAGGGAAACCCTTGATCAAAGGGAAAACCCCAGTGGGAATGATGCGCACAAGATGATGTACTAATATAAATATTCCTTGTTAGAGGATAGACCTTGTTAGGAGTCTATTACAACATTTAGTACAATGAGTCCCTATTAGGAGACTTTGAATCCCTATTAGGAGATTCTAACCCTGTTAGGAGTTTTTGAAGATAGCTGAACTCACTATCCAATTGACCTTGGTACAATTCCTTTTAGAATAATAGATGTGAAACAAGCTTCTACTTCTTCTTCTATTTAGTATGTTGGACTTCTTCTTGTTTAGACCATGTAATCAGATTTGGAACTCTATACTCAATAGTAATAACCCTTAAGGTCACTTACATGCATAGATAAATCACTCAACCTCTGTAGCACTCTACTGCTCAATAGTTCACAAGTTTCATATGCTCTCTATATCTTAAACACGGAAAACATCTTTCCTTTATACCATGCCCAATAATAAATTCTTGAGTTAGCTTCGCACTTAAATATAATATGTCAATTAAATGAGTACACATTTAATGAAAGCTATTGGCACATAGTTATAAACTAACTTTTACTTGTGCAAATTTTGTATATGTGCACTCTCTGACATCATCACTTTCTAGTATACTATCTCTAGCTAACTATGCAACTTCTCATTTCATTTGTGATGAACTGTAGTGATCACACAATAGGAATTACTTTCCCAATAATTTGTTTCCATATGGTTCTATATAGATCATATCTTTTGCATACTATCAATTTAGGTACCACACACTTACCCTTATAATAAAGACATATTGTAGTATGCACTAGAAAATGCACATTAACAATAAGTAATATATTGTTCTTAATACAAAAATCACAGTTTGCTGCTCTGTCAGTCTTTACAAACTTACTACTATGTTGTCATCAATGACAAACATATTCATGAATACATCATATCAATGTTTTACAATGCTCCCTTATAGTGATAGCATCAACATTCATGCTAATGTTAACTAGGGAAACCCTTGATCAGAGGGAAAAACCCAGTGGGGTTGGTACCCACAAGATGATGTGCTAATATAAATATTCTTTGTTAGAGGATGGATACTATTAGGAGTCAATAAAAATATTCAATACATATCAGTCCCTATTAGGAGACTTTGAATCCCAGTTAGGAGATTCCAACCCTATTAGGAGTTGTAGAAGGCAGATGGACCCATTGTCCAAATAGCTTCATGGGCAAGACCAATGAACCCAATGTCCAAATGATCTCTATATTATTTCTTATAGAATAATAGTGTACTTAACCTTCCTCTTCCTTTGTCCTCTCAACCAAACTATTTTTCTCCTTCTTATCTTGATACTAGATCATGAACTTCATATCCAATAATCCCTTGGATTTCTTACTCACATTTACTAAACACTCTACTATTTCTCACACACTTTGCATACTTTATACACTAATCAATCAAAGAAAATACTTTCCTTTATACCATGTCCTAAAAAAAATTCCATCAGTCAGCCTTGAGGCTTTCCCAATTAATTATTATAGGACCATAATAAGATAATTAATCATTTCATGATCACAATATACTTTCAGCTCACAATCTTTATAACTACTCATATGTGTGACTCTAGACCTTGCACACTTGCTAACATCATCATTAGACTTCCTTTTGTCATTGTATAACTTCACATATCCTGATTCTATATCTATTATGAGATACAATCCAATCATCAAAAAATACTTATCAAGTACTCTATCTATGTACTACTTTCTATAAATCAAACATATCATCTGTACATCTTCAACCTACTTCATGCACACTTAACATCATCATCAAGACATAGTGTAGAAAATGTCCTTAACTATACTTCACCTAAACATCAAACCTTTGTCTGTATGACCTTGATCTCAATCTACTACTCTGTCAGTCTTTATAGAAACCATACTATGCTATCATTAATGAAAAATACAATGATGAATGCAACATGTCAATCATGCCACAAGGTCTCCAATTCTTAGGTTACTCCCCAAGGGAATAACATTATTATTCATGCTAAGAATCTCTTCCTTTGACATTGATGACAACATCTAAATTCCAATAATAGAAAAACAACATTCTGCTAAAATTGTTGTTGTTCTTAGCTTTTCAAATCCTCTACAACACTGCTCTATTAAGAATTTCTTTCTCTAGGATCAACATCATTTTTCACACTAAAAAACTCTCAATTTCTCCCCCATTAAATGTTATTCCTCATTGTCAAAAATCCTCTCTCTTATAGGAGATCTCATTCTCTCCCCCACACATCAATCTCTCCTCCATTAGAGAATCTTCTACTCCATACATACTAATTAGATGTTTTTCTATGCACACTTCTATTCTCCTCTATTCATATTTAGGAGATGTTTTTCATGCACACTTCTCTCCCCTATTAACATTAATGAAAAAGGATTCATTATGTCAATCATCTACTCCAACTATTCAATCACCTCAAGTGTCCAAAGATACTTTTCAAAACCATCTACCAAGAGTCCTGTATGACTTTGCTCATCTCATATACTCCCCCATACAAGAAGCACCAACATTCAATCCAATCAAACAATAGCTCTCTATACCACTAGATGGATGCAATCTCTACAAAATCTACTCTAAAGTAGGAAGGGGCATGACCCCAAGCACACCTCTTAATTACTCAAAAGTATCTATAGGAAAGGGCTTTATAAAGACATTTGAAATTTGATCTTTTGTACTAACATACTCCGATCTTATTTCTTTTTCTACAACTCTCTCTCAAAACATGATACTTAATAGATATATGCTTAGTCTTAGAATGAAATACTAGATTCTTAGACATACTTAGTGTACTTGTTTTTATCATAATATATGATAAAATGCTCTAAAAATTCTATCCCAATATCCAACAACATTTGACTCATCCACTTGACCTAATTACAATTATTTGCTGCTGCTACATACTCTACTTTAGTTGTACTCTATGAAATACAATCTTGTTTCTTACTTAACAAAGAAACCAATCTTTCTCCAAGGAAAAATGCTCCACCACTAGTGCTTTTTCTATCATCCATACTACCTACCCAATCTTCATTAGTATAAGTACATAGAGTGAAATCACTTGATCTATCATAACATAGTCCATAATCAAATGCACCCTTCAAATATATGAATATCCTTTTGACTACTACATAATGATACTCCTTAGGATCAACTTGAAATATAGCAACATTCCCAATTGCATTTTCTTTATCTAGTTTGGTGTGAGTTATATATTGCAAACCTCCAATCATTGATTTGTACATCTTTCATTCAATTGTAGGAATCTCATCTTTTCTAAATAACTTGTGACCAGTTACCATTAGTGTACCAATAGGCTTACAACTTTCTAAACTAAATCTTTTCAACAAGTCTTTCAAATACTTAGCCATCATTGTTTTAAACAATATGTAAACCTAGGAAAAAATCCATCTTACCAATCATGCTCATCTCTAGTTCATTCTTCATTTCTTCAACAAACTTATCACTTCCCTCATCGTTAGCTCCAAAGATTTTTTCATCAAATAATATCACAATAATCAATAAACCATTCTCAATTTCTTTCAAATATAATTTAGCATCTATAATACCTTTATCAAATCCAAGTTTTGCCAAATATTTATCCAATCTTGCATATGAGGTTATAAGTGCTTGCTTTAGACCATATATAGCTGTCTTTAATCTGCATACCATATCCTTGTCTTTACTCAAAGGAAATCCTTTATTTTTCTCAATGTAAACCTCTTCTTCAAGTTATCCATTTAGAAAGGCTGATTTAACATCCATTTGATACACTTTGAATTTCTTACTTTCTGCATAAGCCAAAAATAGTCTCACTGCTTCCATTCTAGCTATAGGGGTATATGTCTCTTCATAATCTATTCCTTCTTGATATGAATAACCTTTGAAAACAACCTTTTCCATAACCAACTATTATCCACCTTTGAAACCAAGCATGTCATATTAGTAGGATTCAATTGAAATACATTACCTTTCTATCTTTTACCTATTCCAATCATCTTACCATCCTTATCTTTGATGACAAAAGTTTTCTCTATAAACTACAACTGATAACCTTTATCCACTAGTTGTCCAAGACTCAACAAATTATTCTTTAAACATCAAAATAAAAATCATCAATGTTAATCTTTCCATCAAGAGTAATAGATATTATACCTGTGATGTGATAGGCCACATTGTTACGAACTCTAACAATACCTCCATCATCATTTCTAAATTTGTCAAACTTGTTCATATCACTAGTCATTTGGTGTGAACAACCACTATCTATGATCCAATTAGATTTATTTTCAACTAGGGAAACTAGAGCCTTCTCTTCTCTAGTTTCTTTATCAAGATCATCTTCTTTTATAGCCACAAATCATATTTCATCATCACTCTCACTCTAAACTCTTTCCTTAGATTCATTACTCTCATTAGCATACAAACAATCTCTAGGATTTCTAGACTTGAAATTTCTCTTATAATTTCTCTCTCTCTTTTAGGATACTTAGATGCATAACGACCAAATTCATTACAAGTCCAACATTTAGAGATTTTCTTAACATCTATTTCTCTTCTCACAATAAACACTGCCTTCTTTAATATTTTTGTCTTCTCTAGATCTAATTCTAATGTTGCTAGTAAAATCTCCATGGGTGCTTGCACTCTTGGATAAGAAAGGATTAATACTTAGAGCACTAAAACTTGTCTCTACTCTTGTCAATTCTCCAGACTATCTCAAACTTGATTCTTGTTGCTTCCAATCTACCAATTAAATTTTCTCTGGTGAACTTCTTAGCACATGGTAGTAATAGGTCAATCATCTATGTTACTTGCTTGAATGGTGCTATCAAAGTTTTCAAAACCTTCCATCCAATCTCATATTCTTCCTTGGATACACCATATGATTTCATTCTTGCAATAATATCACATATCCTTCCAACATAGCTTCTTACATATTCATCTTCCATCATTTTAGCATCTTAAAACAAGCATATCCAATTCTATAATCTTATCCTTTTTGTATTTTTATCTCCTTCAAAAGTAGATTCCAAAGCTTTCCAAATCTTATAAGATGTTTCTAGTGATTTTACTAATAGTACTCATTTTCAAGAAGAGCTAAGAATAAGGTTTTTGTGGCTCTCATATTGTACATAAAAAAATCTCTTTCTAGTTCACTACATTCTTCAAGCTTCTCTTCTTTCACAATATCTTTATCACTCTTTATCAAGAGCCAATATCCTAGAACCATACATAGAAAATGATTCTTCATATTTTCCTTCCAACTATCATAGTTATGTCCATTAAACTTCAGACTTTCTTTTCTAAAGTGATTTGCCATTAATCTCCCAAAGCTGTTAAGATTTCTTTTGAATGACTTGATGCTTTGATACCAATTGTTAGAATATAAAGTCCACCAATATAACTAAGAGGATGGGGGGTGGGGGTGAATCAGTTATACAAAAATTACAAAAATTATTAGCCTTATTAATCCTTAAGCATATGAGAAATATAATCAACAACCATAACAAGATACTCATACACAATAACAAAAAATATGTTAACTAGGGAAACCCTTGATCAGAGGGAAAACCTTGGTGGGGATGGTACCCATAAAATGATGTACTAATATAAATATTCCTTGTTAGAGGATGGATACTATTAGAAGTCAATAAAAACATTCAGTACATATAAATCCTTGTTAGGAGACTTTGAATCCTAGTTAGGAGATTCCAACCCTATGAGGAGTTGTAGAAGGTAGATAGACTAACTATCCAAACAGCTTCATGGGAAAATCCAATGAACCCAATGTCCAAATGATCTATGTATTACTCTTTATAGAATAATAGAAATGAACTATACTTAACCTTCATCTTCCTCTATCCTATCAACTAGGCTATTTAGCTCCTTTCTATCTTGATACTAGATCACAAACTTCACATCCACTAATCCCTTGGGTCACTTACTCACATTTACCAAATACTCTACTCTTTCTCACACACTTTGCATACTTGATACACTATTCAATCAAAGAAAATACTTTCCTTTATACCATGTCATGAAAAAAATTCCTTGAGCCAACCTTGAGGCTTTCCAAATTAATTATAATAGGACCATAATAAGATAATTAATTATTTCATGATCACACAACACTATTGGCTCACAATATTTATAATTTCTCATACGTGCGACTTAGTGTAGGAGCACCTTCAAATACATCAGATGGATAAAAAAAAAGGGTTAGGGTAGTAATTGGACCTTGAATCCAATGTTATAAATAATGTCCTATCTGTAAGGCAAGGTGACATTAGGTGTGTTATAAACCTAGTTGTCTACCTTAGCCATTTATGGGCAATTTCTAAGTTAGAAATGGGAAAAAGTAGTCTAGGAGGTTTAATAAAAGTTAAAATATGGTCATAACCCTCCTAAGATCATAGGTAGAGTATAGGATTAAAGTTTTAGAAAGTATGTTAATATTTGACAACTTTTTCAAAAAGTTGTCAATGTTGTCAATATTGCATAATGCAACTTTTGTGCAAAAAGTGCAAGATTTGAATCCCAACATTCAAAATCATCTTTGTCAATTGGAACTACGTGGTAATGTTATAAATAAGGTTGAGAAACCTTTCTCCAACAAAGAAAAATAATCTAATGTATGTTTTTGATTGAAATAAATAAAATCTTGATATTTTCCTATTGAAATTGATTGAAAAACTAGTTGTATGGAATTTTATGGATGCATATTTACCATTTAAGAATTGGAAAAGTTGGAATAGTTTCTATGAATGTATTTCAAGTGATTTGAAATCCTAAAGTTAGATAGAAGTTGAGTTATTCAAATTTGTGTGCTTCCTGGTTGCAGGAAGGCCCTAACCTAGGTTTCAAGAAAAAATCTCTCTTTCCTAGAGATTCAACCATGGGAAAAATCTGACACTTGGTGGAAATAAAGGAAGGAGGATTTAATATAATAATTTTTGGGTCTTAGATCAGGAGGAAAATGATGTTGGCAGAAAACATTAAACCCTCTGGACAAACATCTAAATGTGACTATCCAGATTTGGGTTTTTGAGACACAACTTGGAGTAGAAGCCTAAATCCTTAGATTTAGATGTTTTTAGATATTCCTAAATTTTTCCAATAGATTTTTTTGGAAGATGATCTGAATTTATAGTACTTTGTTTGTAAAAGTGACCTAATTAGCCCTACTAGGCATAGGAGAGAATTCAACCAACTAGAGTTAGGGGATTGGTCAGGAGTCCTAACTTGATGAGGGTTATTTTTTAATGGATTGAAGACTTTGAATGTGGTCAATAATTTCTATGGTGGAGTTCCAAGTAAGCTTCCTTCATAAATCCATGATTTTTCCTTGTAACCTTGTTTTGAAGTTTGGGAGTCTAGGTTGATTTTCTAAAACATTTCTTGAGGAGTTTGTGTTCTTAATAAATAAAGTTTGAGTCTTAGTTTTGGTAGAGACCATATTCCATCCTTCAAAAATTTGGTCTTAAGATTGTGTCTTGTTATGCCTTGAAGGCATTCTAGATGTTGAAATAGACCTATTCTAGATATTGTGGGTTTTAGAAACCATTTTTAGAGCCCTAGGTTGTATTGTGAGAGTGGTATTGGAACCTCTAAAGTGAAAAATTTGATATAGTTTGGGGACTCTACTCCAAGTGGTATAAGAGAAAATAGTAGATTTTTGGAGAAAGATAAAGTTTCAGCCATGTCAAATGATGGAGAAGAAAATGATAACAAACTTCCTAATAGAATGACAAATTTTGAACTACTAAAGGTGGTGAAAAAGCATGATGTAGAAAGGAAGAAAATGAAGAAAGAGATGGAAAAACTAAAGGAACATGTCAAGAAGGGATTCAATGGTAACTCTGAGATTAAGGAGAGGAGTGATGAAGAAACCCCTTGGTAGGAGGAGGAAGAGATTCTCACATAATAGAGGTTGTTCCTAAAGAATTTTAAATTCATGGAGAGAAGGACCATGGACACCAAACTTGATCTTCCTATTTATAGTGGGAAGATGGATCCAGAAGAAGTAATGGATTGGATTGATGCACTCACTAGTTTCTTTGATTGTGAGGAGATACTAGAGTATTAGAAGTTTAAGATAGCCAAATTCAAGTTGAAGGGGTTAGCCCTAACTTGGTGGAATTTCACTCAAGAAGAGAGGGTGAAGATGAAGAAAAATTAGATAAGTACATCGAAGAAGATGGTGACCTTGGTTAAGGAAGCTAATGTAATTGAGGACTATGATATTATACATCATAGAAAGAGGTAGATTCTAAGACAAAAGGAGATGGGTGTCTATTGTTACATTGAGGAATTCTACAAACTTACTATGAAATCCAAGTTGGTGGAACTAGAGTGTGTTAAACTTGTTAGATATATGCAAGGTTTGAGGATGAATATCCAAGATTAATTAGGTCTATGTTCTCCTAACACAATCTAGAAATGTTTTTAGTTGGCATTAAAAGTGGAGGAAAAGCTTAAGAGGAAGCAAGATAAATGTGGTAAAGAAAGAGGCTAGAAAGAGTTTGGCAATAGAGTAAAAGGATCAAGCAGTGATAGAGGACAAACTCCTAGATATTATGGTAAGACTAGTTAGGAGAACTCCTTTTCTAAGAATAGTTCTAGAGGATCCCATAGAGGGAGAAGAGGAGGCTCAAGGGGAATATTTGGAGGGAGATCATCAAGACCTCCAAGGTGTTACAGATGTAACCAACCAAAGCACTTGGCAACTAAGTGTCCATAAAAGGAAAAGAATCAAACTAAGAGGAGTGCAAATTTAGTCAAAGAAGAAGACAGTCAAGAAGAAGATACACAAGGGTCTTATGTAGCACCTGAGTAGGGAGAATCCCTTATGATGAGGAGGAAACTATTGAAATCCCCAAGTACTCATGAACCACCTTAGAGAAAGAATTTGTTCAGGACCACTTGCAAGTGTGGAGACAACGTTTGTAGGATGTTAATTGATAGTGGGTCTACAAACAACTTGGTCTTTGAAGAAGTAGTGAAGAAGTTTAAGTTGAGAAGGCTGCTACATCCAAATCCTTACAAGGTTTCATGAATCAAAAAGAAATAAAAAACTATTATAGAGGATCAATCTTGGGTGGAATTCTAACTTGGAAAGTAAAAAGACAGAGTCCTCTATGATATTGCTCCAATGGATGCCTATAATTTTCTACTAGGGAGACCTATGCAATATGATTTGGATGAACACCATGATGGAAGGTTGAAAAAATACACAATCAACTACAAAGGTGAAAAGGTAACTCTCTTACCCTTGAGTAATTCTGCTGAAGAGAAAAATCATCCAATTTTTTTGTTTGTAGATGGAAAAGAGTTTTTAAAAACTGTGAAACAAGAAAAGGCTCCATGCTATGCCCTAGTGATTTTTCCTAAAGATAATAGACTTAAGAATGTTTTGAAGGAAGAAAAACCCTTAAGACATGAAGGTCCTAAAGAGGTTGTAAACCTATTTAACCAATATAAAGACATTGTCACTAAGGAGTTGCCAAATGAGTTGCCCCCAATTAGAGATATGATCCCAAAAGAAACATTTCGTAATAAAGAAACATACAAATTGAGTCCAAAGTAGAATTAGGAAATGGAAAGACAAATTCAATAACTCCTAGATAAGGTTTTGATAAAAATCCTCAATCCTTATGCACTACCTACCCTTTTAGGTCCTTAGAAGGAAGAAACATGGATGTACTGCATAGATTATAGAGCCATAAATAGAATCACTATTAGGTATAGATTACCTATGCCTAGAATAGAAGACCTATTGGATCAACTAGGAGGAGAAAGGTGCTATTACAAGATATATTTAAAGAGTGTCTATCACCAAATAAGGATTAGAGATGGGAACAAATGGAAAATTGCATTTAAAACCAATGAGGGATTATATGAATGGAGTGTAATGCCTTTTGGCCTATCAAATGCTTCAAGAACCTTCATGAGACTCATGAATTAAGTGCTCAAACCATTTCTTGGGAAATTTTTCATAGCGTAACTTGATGACATCTGAATTTTTAGTAAGATTAAGAAGGAGCATTTAGAACATTGTAACTTGGTTTTAAAAAGGTTGCATGAAGAAAAGCTTTTCATAAACTTGGACAAGTGTGTTTTTATGTAGCAAGAACTTGTTTACTTGGGATTTGTGATCTTAGAAGGGAACATCAAAATGAACCCTAAGAAGGTAGAAGCCATCTTGAGTTGGCCTTCTCCAAGGACCATGACTGAAGTCAAAAAATTTCATGGACTTGCTTCTTTCTATAGAAGGTTCATTAGAAAATTCAGTCAGTTGTGTGCTCCTATCCTTGAGACCATCAAGGTTGGGAAAAAATGTAAGTTTTTATGGAACAAGGAGGAGGAAGCCTTCCAAATGTTGAGAACAAGGTAATGGAGAAACCTATCCTAGTGTTCCCTGAGTTTTAGAAGATATTTATAATGGAGAAACCTATCCTAGTGTTCCCTGGGTTTTAGAGGATATTTACCATTGAATGTGATGCTTCAAACTTGGCTATAGGGGTTGTATTGAGTTAGGAGGGAAGGCCAATAGCCTTTTTCAGTGAGAAACTAAATGAATCCAAGAGGAAGTAATCCTCTTATGACTTGAAACTATATGCCCTAGTACAAAGGAATTTTTGGTTTTCACAGACAACCAAGCTTTTAGTTTCTTAAATAGCAAAGAGAAACTAAGCCACAAAAACATGAAATGGGTTGAATCAATTCAGGCCTACATCTTTTCAATAAAACACAAGAAGGGAGTTGCCAATAAAGTTGTAGATGCACTAAGTAGGAGGAATCTAGTTGTGCAAGAAATCCAACTCCAAAGTGTAGGGATCAATTCATTAAAAGACATGTATAAGGATGGTAGTGATTTTAAGGATATATATAAGTATGTTATGACTTTTCTAAAGCCTATGACACTGAATATATAGATTACTTGATTCAAAATGTGTTCAAGGGACACTAATGATGCATTCCACAATGTTCTATGAGGGAGGACATCATTAGGGAGAAACATGTAAGCAACATGAGAGGACATTTTGGCTTGGAAAATACCTTGGAATAGGTAAGAAGGTTCTATTATTGGCCAAAGCTTCATACTAAAGTAAGAAAGATTGCAGAGACATGTACAATGTGTCAAAGAGCCAAGGGTACATCCACTAGTGTAGAGCTATATCAACCTTTACATATTCCTAAAAAGCCTTGGGAGAGTTGCAACATGGAATTTGTGATAGGATTTCCAAGAACACAAAATATAAATGATAGTATTTATGTTGTAGTGGATAGGTTTAGTAAAATGACCCACTTCATCCCTTGTAAGAGTACTAATGATGCATCAACAATTTCAAATTTTTTCTTCAAAGAAATTATTAGGATACACAATTTTCCTCAAACCACATTGTCAAGTAGGGATTTGAAATTTATTGGTCACTTTTGGAGGACCTTATGGAAAATGTTGGGAACCAATCTAAGTTTTAGATTTTCCTACCATCCACAAATAGATGGGTAGATAGAGGTGGTCAATAAATCTCTTGGGAATCTACTTAGGTGTTTGACAAAAAAATATGGAGACAAGTGGGATTCAATCCTACCACAAATAGAGTTTTCTTTTAATGACTCAGTCAACAAGATTACAAGGAAGAGTCCCTTTCAAATTGTATATGAGCAGAATCCAAGAGGCATTTTAGAACTTAGGGAATTACCTTCAAACACTCTAATCAAAACCCATGGTGAGGAGTTTATAAAAAGAATGAAGAATATTCATGACTTAGTGAGGTTGGAATTTGAGAAGAGTACATAGAAATATAGATAAGCATACAAGAGATGTTAAGTTGTAGGTTGGAGACTTGGTCTGGGCATATTTGGAAAAGGAGAGATTGCCAAAGGGCAAGCATACTAAGCTACTTATGAGGAAATTAGGACCTTGTACGATATTGAAGAAGCACGGAATGAATGCTTATGAGATAGAATTTCACCCACACCTTGGAATCTCTCCCATATTTAACATGTGTGATCTAACCCCATACAAAGGTGGTGTCAATGTAGGTTTAGAAGTGCAGCTTGAAGAGCTTGAAGAAGATTTTGCATGGATACCAACTCATGAACCAAGTAAGTTTGACAATATCTTGGACACAAATATCATAAAAAAAATTAGGAAGAATGTGTACAAGAAATATTTGGTTCAGTGGTAGGGATGTCCCGAGAAGATTCTATATGGATGGATGAACAAGAAATCTAGAAACATGGCTTAACTTTGCAAGACCTTATCTAAAGAGGACTTGAGATCATTGCATCCTAGGAGTATGGTGTAGGAGAACCTTCAAATACATCCATTGCAAGCACATTAGATGGATCAAAGACAAAGGGTTAGGATAGTAATTGGATCTTGAATGCAATGTTAGAAATAATATCCTATTTGTAAGGCAAGATGACATTAGGTCTATTATAAACCTAGTTATCTACCTTAGCCATTTATGGGAAATTTCTAAGTCAGAAATGGGAAAAAGTAGTCTAGGAGGTTTAATAAAAGTTAAAATATGGTCACAATCCTCCTAAGATCCTAAGTAGAGTCCAGGATTAAATTTTTAAAAAGTTTGTTAACATTTGACAACTTTTTTTAGAAAGTTGTCAATGTTGTCAATATTGCATAATGCAACTTTTATACAAAAAGTGTAAGATTTGAACCCCAACATTCACAACCATCTTTGTTTATTGGAACTACTTGGGAACTTTATAAATAAGTTTGAGAAACCATTCTCCAATAGAGGGGAAGAAACTAATGTATATTTTCTATTGAAATCAATAAAATATTGATGTTTTCCTATTGAAATTGATTGAAAAACTAGTTGTACATAATTGTGTAGCTATATATGTGTCATTGAATAATTGAAAAATTTGGCCTTATTTTCTATTAAGTTATTTAAAGTGATTTGTCTTGAAATTAGATAAAACATGAGTTGATCAATTTTGTGTGCTTATTGGTCACAGGAAGGCCCTAACTAGGGTTTCAAGAGAAAATATATCTTTCCCAAATATTCCACCATAGGAAAAATTTGAGCCTTGGTGGAAAGAAAGGAGAGAGGATTTTCTATAATAATTTTTGGGTCTTAGATCAGGAGGTAGAGGATTTTGGGAGAAAACAATAAACCCTCTGGATAGGCATCTAAATGTGATTGTCCATATTTGGGCTTTTGAGACACAATTTGGCCCAGGAGTGGAGTAGAAGCCTAAATCCTTGGAATTAGATGTTTTGTATATTCCTAAAGTTTTCCAATTGGTTTTATTCGAAGATTATCTAAATTTCTATTACTTACTTTGTAAAAGTGACCTAATTAGCCCTATTAGGCCTAGGAGAGAATTGCAAAAAACTAGAGTTAGGATATTGTTCAGGAGTCCTAACTTAGTGAGGGTTGTTGCTTAATGAATTGAAGAATTTGAAGGTGGTCAAGACTTTTTATGGTGGAATTACAAGTAAGTTTCTTCATAAATCCATGATTTCTCCTTGTAGCCCTATTATGAAGTTTGGGAGTCTAGGTTGATTTTCTAAAGCATTTCTTGTGGAGTTTGTGTTCTTAAAACTTAAGTTTTGAGTCTTAGTATTGGTAGAGACCATATTCTATCCTTGAAACATTTGGTCTTAAGATTGTGTTTTGTTAGGCCTTAAAGGTGTTCTAGACTTTGAAATAGACCTAGTCTAGATATTGTGGGTATTGGGAACCATTTTCAAAGCCCTAGATTATATTGTGAGAGTGGTATTGTGAACCTCTAAAGTGAAAAAATTGATATAGTTTGAGAACTCTTCTCAATGACTCTAAACCTTGTGCACTTTCTAACATCATCAATAGACATTCTTTTGTCAATGTATAACTTCACATATCCTAATTCTATCTCTATTAGGAGATACAATCCAATTATCAAAAATTGCTTATCAAGTACTTAGTCTCTGTACTGCTTTCTATAAATCAAACATATCATCCATTCATCTTTAACTTACTTCACATGCACTTAACCTCTTCATCAAGACATAGTGTAGAACATGTCCTTAACTGCACTTTACCTAAACATCAAACCTCTATCCACATGACTTTGATCTCAGTCTTCTAATCTAATATTATTTATAGAAACCATACTATATTATCATCAATGATAAATGTAGTCATGAATGAAACATGTCAATCATGCTACAAGATCTCCAATTATTAGGACACTCCCCAAGGGAATACCATCAACATTCATGCTAACGAGGGTTTCTGGTTCATCGATATTGAGTAATTCCAGATGGTTAGAAAGGAATTTTTTTGGCTACATGAGTCAAAAGTGTGCACATGTACAACAAGCACACATGCACACCCATTCATGGTGCCCAATAAGTGCGCATAACTCAAGCCCCTATAATTCACATGTGCACACTTTTAAAGGTGTGTACCCAATGGACCCTCATGCCTATAAAAGAGAGAAATCCCTCTTAATCATTGATAATTTATATCAATGAGATTCTAGAGTTTTCACCTTCATAGTCTCACACCCCTGCAATCTTTGTAGCCTTGGTCTCCAAACGTTTTAGAGGCAAAGTGAAAACATGCACAAGTGTGCTTGCATAGGTGTACACCCTTCCAAGGTATGTATAATGTGTAATAATGATTAAATTAATACATGTCTCCTCATACATCAAGGTGCACAGGTTGTGAACATGTGCATGTGTGCTAATTGTGTAATGTGCTATATGCATTTTCCCAAAACAAACCAAGGATGCGAAATGTGAACATGCACACCTTACACACATGCATAGGTGCATCGGGTGCACTTGTGAAAATTTTAGAAACCATAGGCCTTTCTTGCTAGTTTCCTTCATTAATTGGTCATTTTTTACCAGGAAAGTCATGTCTATAAGGTTGTTTTGGGTTTCCTCATTAATGATTAGTTTCAAATACTAGAGAACACCAAAGAAGTCTAGATTTAGGGATAAACACTTAGAGATCCAACATATTGAGTTAGGGAACATCAATTGGAATGCCTTCCTACTATTGTGCAACAAACCCAAGGAACAATCAGTGATGGTTTCAACATTGATCAAGAGTGGGCTAGTGAATGTAGCTTCTCGTCTGGTATCAGTCCAATCATCTAAACTGATAATCACTCTACCACATCATTATGTATCAATAGAGAAATTTCTCAAAAGTGTGAAGGAGAAATTATGCTAGACATAATGAAACACAAAATTAAGGTTATCCATCTACCAAGGGTAGATCAATATTTGTAGATCACTTATGACATGGCGAATAGGTAGTATAGGGAGAATGAGTCAGAATCAAAAGAGTTGGTACAGGGGAAATACCTCATTAATAGGTCTCTATTGAATTAGAGAGGTGGTAAGGTTGACATGACCCAAGGATACATGATTGATTATATTGGCTACTTTGTAGTCCTTTTGAGTAGAGCCATGGGCCTCCTAATAGGAAGTCACCTAGAAACCTAGATGTTAAATTTCATAGAAACCATTAGGAAAACAAAGATACCAATCAATTGGGATATGATCCTTATTGACAACTTAGATGAGCATCTCATCTCAGTGAAGAATGATAAAACATTTCTACATGACCTCCTATTTCATGTACCTCCAAGCTACAAGACCAATATATTATCATGGTTTGGTTAAGAAAGAGAGTATGTAGGATGAAAATTCATGTTTGTACATAGTCTACCTTCAACTTGTGAATAAGAAGTTTCCTTTCAAAAGCCCCAAATATAGATTGATTAATGATGTATTTATCTTTGTTGTCATTCATTTTTGAACGAGACTATGGTAAGAGAATGTGAGTGGAGGTAACAACTCAGATATTGCAAGTAGGAGCTTATTTCATTTAGTTTAACACATTCTCCTATATCTAAATAGTGAGTACCTTCTATGTCTAAAGAAGCTATTGGGGATAGCAAGGAAACTAGCCTCCACATATGATAGGGTGCAAAAATAACATAAGAAGACATGGGTCTAGCTGATCAACATTGGAGCCTTCGAGGTCAAGAAAAAACAAGACATGAATTTTTTTGACTTAGAATGGGATCAATATCCTTTAGAGTATTATCTATCACCATGCCCCTACTTTGAAAATTTTTAATGGTACAACATCTTGTAGGGAAAAATTTCATGCCTAAGATGGCAATTGAAGATCATTGGATGAACTACATAGATGATTGGGATGTTTAGATTATGGGCTATTTTATGATGAGTCTACAACTTGGAGAAATAGTGATCAATTTGAAGATATCCCTTAAAGCATGGAACAAGGATACTCCCGATGTGATGGATCCATTATAAAATAGGGACAAGATCTATGAGCAACCCATTATGAATGTAGAAATTGGTTGAGAAGAGATTGTGTTGGAAATGATTGAAAAGATCATGAATGAAGAATAATGGAACTGGTAAAGAATGTTTTCAATCATTGTTTTGTCATTGATGTCAAACTTGCTACTTGTAGGGACAACAATTGCTTAAGTGATCCAAATACTATCAATTGGTTGATTGACAAGGAGGCAATCAATAAGATGTAACTAGAGCACCTAGAGAAAGGTTGAAGTTATGATGTTGTAATGAAGTATAAGGATCAACTAAGCCATTGATGAAATAGTGTATTGATGTCATACTCTAAGAGGATGGAAACACTGAGACACATCAAAGATGAAAGGTTTAACTAAGTCATTTGTAAAGCCTAACTAAGTTCATTAGAGAGAGCGAAGAAAGCTAGTTAGAGCTGAGCGAATTCATAGTTGAAGGTGAGAGAGTTCAACTTTAGTGTGTGCCGAGAAAATTGTTCAGGTGCTGAGTGATTGTTTAGGAGTTGAGCAATTGTTCAAGTGCTGAGTAACTCAAGAGAAGACTTTAGGTGTCAAGCATTAGTAAACCAATGATGCCGAGTTGCTGCATTATTTGTTAAGACAAAAGATTCGCTAGATTAGTAATGATAAGTTTGTTACATTGAATTTTGTGAAGTAGTTGGATGATAAGGATGATGAGTAGATGTCACAGAATTTTGTGTAAACCATGCAAACCAATTCAAGGCAAATGCTGATAGATCTATCATGAAGTTTTTGGAAGAAATAATTCGGAGGGAAAACAATATTATTTTCTCAAGATTAAATCAAATTAATAAGTGGGAAGAATGGAGCAGGAAATGAAGAACATAACTTCTTTATAAGGAGTTACAGGTCAAAGATCATGAACGAGTATGAGAGGGAGTTGGTCATAAGTGTGGTCATGCGAAGAAGCCAAGAGAAGGCTAGTGTGAAGTGTCAAGAAGAGGAGATAGTGAAGAGTAAGCACATAGCATCAAGACTCTAAGTTGATCAAGTGACCATAGAGTGCATTGGCATAATGAGTGGAAGAACTCAAGGAGATAGATCTTGAAGGGTGGGCAAGTTGTTAGCACTATAAGGAAGAAAAGCCGAGCAAAGAAAAGAACTGAAGAGTGATATGAAAAATGCAAGGTTAGAGTTGCAATCTTTATCAGGTCAAAACCTTTCTAATACTTTCTTACCATTTTATTAGACATTGCAATCATACATTTCTAGGTTAGCTTAATAGCTAGGTGGATAAGCCTTAGGAAAAGGATAGGAGATCCCCAGGAGAAGGATAAGAGATCCTTAGGAGAAGGATAGGAGATCCTTAGAGAGGGATAAAAGATTCTTTTGAGAAGGTGATTGTAAATCCCATGGACTTGGGTGAGCCTAACAGCTCTATGTAAATCTTTTAATAGGGTGACATTCTAAGTTGAATGTTCTTAAGTCCTCTAACAAGACACACTCGTAATAGGTTGTAGAAATCCTTTAACAGGGTCACATTTTACAATGTGTAAAGGCTTTACTAGGGCAGGCCTTTAACAGGGAAAACCATCAGAAGTGGTTGAAATCAATTGCATAGTTATTTTGTGGGTGTCATCCCCACCCTAGTTTTACCTTCTTATTTTTGGAAGGTTTTTGGGTCACCAAAATCCTGTGTTATGTGGTGATGCATGTTTACTTTTCATGATTGTTTAATGTTTAATTGCATGCATGATAAGAAAGTAAAAAGGATAGTACTTCTGATTCACCTTTGTTTTATTAGAAAGTTTGGATTGGACATTATTGGACCTTGAATAACTAATTCACCCCCCTCTCAGTTATTCTAAAAGAATTCTAACAATTGGTATCAGAGCCCACTGCTGATTTGTTTCAAGGTACTAGCAGCAGGAAGATCAAGATGTCCAAGAGAGAAGTTCCCAAGCTAAACAAAGACAACTTTGTTGCATGGAAAAGTCTAACGAAGCTACACCTTGGATCAATAAGTGAATATGCATAGAACTCAATCATAGTTGATCATGTAGACCCTATAAGACCCCTTATTGCAGATGACATGAGCAAGAAGAATGAGCACAATCAAGCGATGTTAGATATTGCTTCAGCACTAAGCTATGCTGAGTATGATGACATCAAAGAATGTGGTACTACACATCAGATGTGGGAAACATTAACAAGAATCTTTGGAGGAGATGATAATGTCAAGAGAGCCAAAAGAGAGAGCCTAAGAGGAAAGTTTGATGAGATGAAAATGGAAGGAGAGAATGCTACTCAATACGGTGCAAGGATGAAAGAAGTGGTAAGTGCCATAAGAAGCCTAGAAGGACAGTTATCAGAAGAAATAGTATGTAGAAAATACTTGAGAACTTTGCTTCCTATCTATGCTATAAGTGTATCAGCCATCCAAGAGCTAAGATGTGTACCAGGCAACACATTGTCATTTGAAGGAATAATTGGAAGACTGACTGCCTTTGAGCTATCCAACTTTGACAACTACAAGCTAGAAAACTTTGAATTTGCATTCAAAGCCAAGATGACAATAAAAGAAAATGAGGAGGTGCAAACAAAGAAAAAGAGTGAAAAAGGAAAGTATGTATCTAGTGACAACAAAACTGATGAAGATGATGTAGACCAATTGGAGGCATTACTAGCAAGAAGATTTCACAGAGGAAGAGGCAAATTCAAAGGTAAACTACCAATCATTTGTTTCAATTGTAATGAAGTTGGTCACATTGTAGCCAGATGCACACAAAAGAAAAATTACAAGGATGGAGGCAACTTCAAGAACAAAAAAGAGGACAACAATGACTACAAAGGTAAAGGCAAAAGATGCTACATTGTTGAAGAAGACTATGACGAGAATGATGATGAAGTAGTCTGTGTGGCTATGAAAGATGAATTAGATAAAGATGAAGCAACTACCCTGGTAACCTATATGAACAAGAATAACAAATGGATCATAGATAGCAGATACTCTCATCACATGAATGGAGATAAAAGTAAGTTCATTTTCTTTATTCAATATGAAGGAAATAGTGTTAGATTTGGCAACAATGCACCATGTCAGATCAAAGGGAAAGGTAGTATCAAGCTTACTGAAAAGATATCATGTGATAATGCATACTATGTTGAAGGCCTGAATTATAACTTGTTAAGTGTCTCATAGTTAGGCAACATAGGATGCAAGGTTGAATTTGAAAAAGGAGTTGCTAAGATTTATGATTCTCAAGGAAGTCTAATAGGAAAAGGTGACTAGACTAGGAGTAATTTGTTTTACCTAGACATGGAAGATGCTTCTTGTCTCATTGTTCAAACTGATGATGTATGGTTATGGCACAAGAGGCTATGTCATGTAAATTTTGACAATCTAATAAGCATTAGCAAAATGAAGAAAGTTAGAGGACTACCAAAGTTGAAGAAGCCTAATAACACCATGTGCAAACAATGCCAACTAGGGAAGATGACCAAGTCAACTTTCAAAAGAAAGGCTTATACTTCTAATGAAGTATTAGAGCTAGTTCATACTAACTTCTGTGGTCCTATTGAAATGCAAAGCTACAAAGGTGACAGATACGTAATGCTATTTGTAGATGACTATTCAAGGATGATGACAGTCATGTTCCTGAAATAAAAATTAGATGCATTCCAAATGTTTAAATGGTACTTGGACAAAGTTGAGAAATAAATTGGGAAGAGCCTAAAATGTCTCAGATCTGATAGAGGAGGTGAATTCACATCAAGAGAATTTGAAGAATTTTGCAATGAAAGAGGAATCAAAAGGCAGACATTAGCACCCAAGATTCCACCTCAGAATGGTATAGCAAAAAGAAGGAATAGATTATTTATTAATTGTGCTAGGACCTTAATAATGGAGAAAAATTTTGCACTCAAGTACTGGAGAGAAGCTACAAGTACTACAATCTATACACTCAATAGAGTTCAAGTCAAGAAAGGTACAAATGCAACACCTTTTGTATTATGGTATGGGCATTCTCCTAATGTAAAACATTTCAAAATATTTGGATGCAAATGCTATATATATAAAGAGTCTAGAAATGGAAATTTTGATGCAAAGAGTGAGGAAGGCACATTTCTTGGTTATTCTACTAGAAGCAAAGCTTATAAGTGCTTGAATGTTAACACTAACAAAGTAGTAGTAAGCACAAATGTGAAATTTGATGAGCTTGCAGAAGATCAAAGTGTTGAGAACACCAAGAAAGTAGAAGAATACAAGACCTTTGCATACTTTTATGAAAGTATAACTAATAATGGTGAAGTTGCAACTTAGAATGATAATCAGCAACAAAATCTAGTATCTGTCGAGTCATAGATAGTGAATGTTGAGCAACAAACACATTTAGAAGCTGCGCTATAGACTACAGAGAATGTTCATTCATATTCTAAAAACTGTCAACATGAAGGAAATGAAGAAATATCTGAAGAAAATACACATGAAATTCAAATTCTGAAAGAGACAACATACAAACAAGGAGAGAACCAATATTGGCAAAATATGTGAAAAGACATCATCCTGCAGATCAAATTATTGGAAACAAAGAGGCAGGACCAATGACAAGGAATAGACTCAGAAGTGAGACATGTCTACTTAGAAAAATGAAACCAAAAATAGTAAGTGAATCCATAAAAGATGATGATTGGTACAATGCTATGAAAGAAAAAATAGAACAAATTGAAAAGAACAAGACATGGACCTTAGTCTCAAGACTAGCTGACAAGAATGTAATTGGAACCAAGTGGGTGTTTAGAAATAAGTTAGATGAGAATGGTGAAATCACAAGGAACAAGGAAGGACTAGTCTATAAAGAGTATGCATAAGAAGAAGGACTAGACTATGGAGAAACTTTTGCTCCAGTTGCCAGAATGGAAGGAGTAAGGACCTTATTGGCATATGCAACCTTCAAAGGATTTAAAGTCTATCAAATGGATGTTAAGTCCACATTTCTAAATGGTATACTTGAAGAAGAACTCTACATAGAGTAACTAGAAGGATTTGTTGATGAAAACATTCTTTACCAGTTCTATTATTCTTCATTCATTATGTTCAGTTTGTTCCTGGGAGTGAGCATGATGATTGGTTGGATGAGATTCTGGTGTTTGATAGAATGATATGGATGTGGATGATGTGTAGATTGGTTTTGTTATCCCTATTGGAGTGGAAGCCTTTGGTGAAGATGAAGTTGGTTGTGAACCAATTGGGTGTTTAGAAACAAGTTAGATGAGAATGGTGAAATCACAAGAAACAAGGCAAGACTAGTTTGTAAAGGGTATGCACAAGAAGTAGGACTAGACTATGGAGAAACTTTTGTTCTAGTTGCTAGAATGGAAGGAGTAAGGACCTTACTAGCATATGCAACCTTCAAAGGATTTAAAGTCTATCAAATGGATGTTAAGTTCACATTTCTGAATGGTATACTTGAAGAAGAAGTCTACATAGAGCAATCAGAAGGATTTGTTGATGAAAATAACAAAAACAAGGTATGTAAATTGCATAAGGCTCTATATGGATTAAAGCAAGCCCCTAGAGCTTGGTATGAGAGACTTCACAAGTATCTAGTACAAATAAGATTTGAAAGAACTGATGATAACAACAACATGTACATCAAATCAGAAGAAGGTAAGGATATCATTGTATCTAAAATCTTTGTGGATGACATAGTTTTGGGAGGAAAGGAAGCACTTTGCAAAAGTTTTTCTGACAAAATGAAACATGTGTTTAAGATGTCTATGTTTGGAGAAATCAAGTTCTTTGTTGGATTGCAAGTACATCAACTAAAACATGGTATATTCATGACACAATCAAAGTACATCAAAGAGATACTCAAGATGTTTTGATTGGAAGACTCCAAACTTGTCAGCACACCAATGGAAATAGGACATAAGCTATCCAAAAATGATGAATTAGCTAAAGTCAATCAAACAATGTACAGATCCATGATTGGAAAACTACAATATGTTGTACATAGCAAACTAGACATAGCATTAGCAGTTGGAATAGTGGCTAGATTCTCTGCTAATCCTAGAGAAAATTATATCATGGCAGTAAAAAGGATAATGAGGTATCTCAAAGGAACTGATGATTTTGGCCTATACTACAAAAAGAATGAGAAGTTTGAGCTTAATGCATACAAAGACATAGATTGGGGAGGCAACATTGATGACAGGAAAAGCACAAGTGGAGGAGCATTATTCTTAGGTAAAAGGCTAATTACTTGGACTAGCAAGAAACAAACTTGCACATCTCAGTCCACTACAGAAGAAAAATATGTGGTAGCAATAGTCAATTGCACAAACATTGTGTAGCTCAAACATCTATTAAAAGGAATGAAAGAAGAGGTAACCAAACTTGTGATACTATATTGTGATAATACAAGTGCTATAAACATATCCAAGAATCTAGTAATGCATGCAAAGACCAAGCATATTGCAATCAAGTATCATTATGTCAGAGAATTGGTGGAAGAAAAATAAGTGAAGATGGAGTACATTCACACAAAGGAATAAATTGCAGATATCTTCACCAAACCATTGCTCAAGGATGCTTATGAATATCTTAGAGGCAAGTTGGAGGTAATGCCCCTAACTCAAGCAGTTTAAAGCAACAAAGAAGCTACCCTGAATCAATAGGAGTAGATCCTTACAATATCAGAAGAATGATGCAAAGGATGACAATAGGAACAAAAATTCTAGATCAGTAACAAGCATGGTGACAGAGGGAGAAAACATGAGATGCAAAACTTATATTTAGCATGTTGAAGATGCTACATCTTTGGCATTTATGTCAAAGAGGAAGATTTATGAGAAAATGATCAATGAAAGGTAAAGATATGGAGACGTATGAGAATGTATGAAAGGAGAGATGAAAGAGGGAGATTTAGAAGAGATAAGAAACTGATCAGGAAGTAGCTATGAAGGAAGGATTAGGAATACAAAGTAAGAATGCAATAGTCAAGAGGGAGAAGTAGAACAAAGAATTTAGTTTGTATCAACAAAAGAGGAAGACATGATAAAAAGATAATGATATGTAATGAAAAAAAGTTTTCTTTTTGGTATATAATTTTGGTGGTAACTAAGTTGATTAGCTCAATTAATTGATCAGTTTGGTTTGCCATCAATGCCAAAGAGGGAGATTATTGGAAATGATTGAAAAGATCATGAATGAAGAATAATGGAATTGGTAAAGAATGTTTTCAATCATTTTTTTTCATTGATGTCAATCTTTCTACTTGCGGGGATGACAATTTCTTAAGTGATCCAAATACTATCAATTGGTTGATTGACAAGGAGGAGGCAATCAATAAGATATAACTAGAGCACCTAGAGCAAGGTTGAAGTTATGATGTTGTAATGAGGTATAAGGATCAGCTAAGCCATTGATGAAATAGTGTATTGATGACATACTCTAAGAGGATGGACACACTGAGACACATCAGAGATGTAAGGTTTAACTAAGTCATTTGTAAAGCCTAACTAAGTTCATTAGAGAGAGCCAAGGAAGCTAGTTAGAGCCGAGAAAATTCATAGTTGAAGCTGAGCAAGTTCAACTTCAGTGTGTACCGAGAAAATTGTTTAGGTGTTGAGTGATTGTTTAGGAGCCGAGTACTTATTCAAGTGTTGAGTAACTCAGGAAAAGACTTTAGGTGTCGAGCATTAGTAAAGCAATGATGCTGAGTTGCTGCATTATTTGTTAAGACAAAAGATTCGCCAAATCAATAACGATAAGTTTGTTACATTGAATTTTGTGAATTAGTTGGATGATAAGGATGATGAGTAGATGTCACAGAATTTTATGTAAACCATGCAAACCAATTCAAGGAAAATGATGATGGATCTATCATGAAGTTTCTAGAAGAAACAATTTGGAGGGAAAACAATACCATTTTCTTAAGATTAAATCAAATTGATAAGCAGGAAGACTAGAGCGAGAAATGAAGAACATAACTTATTTATAAGGAGTTACAAGTCAGAGATCATGAGTGAGTATGAGAGGGAGTTCGTCATGAGTGTGGTCGTGCGAAGAAGCCAAGAGAAGGCTAGTGTGAAGTGTCAAGAAGAGGACATAGTGAGGAGTAAGCATAGAGCATCAAGACTCTGAGTTGATCAAGTGACCATAGAGTGTATTGTCATAATGAGTGGAAGAAATCAAGGAGATAGATCTTGAAGGGTGGACAAGCTATTAGTATTGTAAGGAGGAAAAGCCAAGCAAAGAAAAGAACTGAAGAGTGATCTAAAAACTGCAAGGTTAGAGTTGCAATCTTTATTAGGTCAAAACCTTTCTAATACTCTCTTACCATTGTATTAGACATTGAAATCCTACATTTCTAGGTTAGCTTAATAGCTAGGTGGATAAGCCTCAAGAAAAGGATAGGAGATCCCCAGCAGAAGGATAAGAGATCCTTAGGAGAAGGATAGGAGATCCTTTGAGAGGGTTAAAAGATTCTTTTGAGAAGGTGACTATAAATCCCATGGACTTGGGTGGGCCTAATAGCTCTATGTAAATCCTTTAACAAGGTGACATTCTAAGTTGAATGTTCTTAACAATCCTAATAGGGTGTAGAAATCCTTTAACAGGGTCACATTTTATAGTGTGTAAAGCCTTTAACAGGGCAAACCATAAGATTTGGTTGAAATCAATTGCGTAGTTATTTTGTGGGTGTCATCCCCACCCCAATTTTACCTTCTTATTTCTGGAGGGTTTCTGGGTGTTCAAAATCCTTTGTGTTATGTGGTGATGCATGTTTACTTTTCATGATTGTTTAATGTTTAATTGCATGCATGATAAGAAAGTAAAAAGGGTAGTACTTCTGATTCACCTTTGTTTTATTACAAAGTTTGGATTGGACATTATTGGACCTTGAATAACTGATTCACCCCCCTCTCAGTTATTCTAAAATAATTCTAACAAATTGATGATGTTCATCATAGGGACCAACATATTATAGAATTAACTAGGCAATGAGTCAGGAAGCCTTTCCACTTAGATCTAGTTTGCCAAGCTTTGACTTTGCAAGCCACTTCCTAACCAAAGAAGGGTAAAGGAATGAAAGTTACAATTCCTATGTATCCCACAAAACTACCTGTAAGATTAGAAATAGTGCATCAACATGAGAAATAGGTGGAGTAATTTCAAACAAAGAGGGTATAGAGAAAGAAGAGAAAGGGGTTACTCAAGAGATAACCCAACAAAATAAGTTTAGCTAGAACCAACTGAGCAAGAAGATTTTCAACCTAAGCAAGAAGAAGCTCTGGCAAAAGAAGAAGCCCCAATAACTATCAATACCAAAGAGATCTCAAACCTAGATGATGGTGGTAGGAAATAAAAGGAGGAAGTTAAAGAAGAAGAGTACTATGTCACCTCAAGTTCTATAGACCATACTCAAAGCTCAAGATGAGGAAGAGGGGGAGGAAATTGAATATATTCCACTCAATAAGAGAATCCTCTTAGAAAGAGTTGTGGAAGAAGAAAGAAGGAAGAGTTTAACTTAGACACCACCTTCCATCCTAGAATAACTAATTCAGATAGAAGCCTCAAATTAGGAACAAGAAAGATGGATAGTAGAGATGGTGGGTGAAGGAACTAATGTCTTGGATAATTCATACTTTGAATTCAAGCTAGTGGGCACGTAAATGGTAGGGGAAAGGATATAATATACCCCACAGAATGAGTCACTAGGAGAAGATTGGGAACTTGGTATACCTCCCCTAGCATTAGAAGGCCTTCCATTTATGCCTCCTCAATAAGAAAGAGAAGTAGATTCTCTACCTCCTTTGATAGTAGAGATAGAAAGATAGACCATAGAGGTAGGAGAGTACGTCTAGTTACACACTAATGAAGTATCAAAAGAAGGAAAAAATGTTGAGGAAGGAATTGATAAAAGATGTCAAGATGCCATAACCTACCAAGGGTAAGGCTAAGACATTGGATTTTAATATGAAGAACCAAAATGAGGATCTCTTGATACACATTTCCATTCTGCCTCCCCATGCTGATATGGAAGACATGTCTCCAAAAGACTATTAGATGAAGGAGATAGTGCTTGGAAAGCCCATAGTTGATATAACTAAGGTTTTGATCACCATGACCTTAAAAAAGTTTTTTAAAACTTGGATTAGGGTGAATCATAAATTTTAGTTTTAAGAAATAAGAATGAACTACTAAGGGGATACTTAAATGAAATAGTGGGTCCGATTGACGCTGACCATCAAGAGATTTCTCTAGGAGATACTTTAGAAAAGAAAGAGTGAGGACAAGTTACAAAGGAAAGTGATTCATTTTTGGATGTTGGAAAAAGGTGGCATCACAATTTTGAAGATATATGGGTACAAATAATAGAGGATAATTTGAACCTTCTACACAACATCCAAAATAATGCTAAAAATTTAGTTAGAATAATAAACCAAGATCTTGGGCTAATTGATCGAGAATATACCTAGGAAAATGACTTGGAAGCATTGAAGACTATCAAAGGGAAAAGATATCAAATGTTCAAGGAAGTATATATGACAAAGGAATTAGATAAAATAAATGATTGGATAGAAAAGGTATCAATAGGAAACAAAGTTATGATAGGGTTATATGAGGATACCAAGAGATAAAGAATAAAGCTCAGAGATAGTTTTTTGAAGTGGATAAGTATTAGTTTTTTGAAGTGGATAAGTAGTATAATGCCGCCAACCTAGACATTTTTGGGGATGAGTCAAGAAATCATCTTTCTTCAGTGGAAATAGTGGTGCATCAATTTAGAGAACTATTTGAAGAAGCTTCATTTGAAGATGATATTAGACAAATCTTTAAAATGGAAGAAGCATTACTAAAGTGAGATTTCAAGTTGGAAGATTTTTTGAATACTACATTAGAGATTAGTAATTATCACCAGGTAGTGCATAATAAGTATAAGTGCTTGGATTATCCATAAACTTAGGAAATCACAACCATTATTCAAAAGTTTAGAAGAGTGCATCTAGGCATCGTTTTGGTCCAAGGGGAAGAAAACCTATGTGCTAGAAATTGAGTTTTGACACTCAAGAAAATTCTAACAATCTTGGTCTTGTCACCAATGTGCACTTTTCACAAGGTGCACCTTTTAAGAGGTAATTTTCTCAAGGTACACCAAATTAAGAGGTACATCAACAAATTTGGAGATGAAATAGTGTATTAACAATTAACTGTAAGTTGCTATTTTTGAGCATTTCATGGACAAAAAATACATTTTGATGATAATTCAACTCCCATAAATGCCTAGAAAAGGTCAAGCTTCCATTTTTAGAACTCTTAGTGATTCCCAAATAAACTCATTTCTCCTCTCTTCTTATCTTCCTATTCTTTTATTTTTTTAAGTCATGTAAAGGTTCATGCACCCATTAAATGATATAAACAAGGGTGGAGACCTACTTAGGACCAATTAGAGAGTTAGTTTGTCTATAATTAGCTTTATTTTATCATTTTTTAGCATATTGTTTGCATTAGAAGAGATCTCACTCTTGACAAAAAAGGAAAGGGTTTCATATAAATACATGAATGTAATATGTACTCTAGGCCAATATTTTCATGCAATAATAAATGATATTGGTGCTCTCATTTTGAGTGTAGTAAAGCTTGTCAAAGTGTGTTAGTTTTTGTGAATTCATGTTCATGAATGATAATGGAGGTAATGGTTTTATTTAATTATTATAATTGAGCGATCTTTTAATTTTTGTGTTTTCTATATGTTAATAAATTTCATTGTTGTGACAAATTGGAGAAAGGATGATTATTGTTCTTGCATAATGTTTTGTCCCATGCGTGAGCACTTTCTATGGCTGCACAATTTGATGAATCATGAAACATATTTTGGTTTTCATTAAAGTTCTCATCGAGAATTACATTAGTGGAGTTGAGGAAGTATTTCTCCTAATTTTCATTAGTTTCCTACCAAGTCCTTTCGATAATTTAATTTGTAGACGTGTTGTTTCTTTGTCTTATGTTTGTTAGGAATTTCCCTTTCAATATTTTGTTCAAATCTCTCATCACTCTATCTTCATTATTTTCTTTTAAAACACACTATTAAAATAGGAATTCATATAGTTACATTGATAAGAAATTGCATTCATCATAAAATAGAAAAATACAAAATCATATTAGTAGATACTAGCAAAGGCCTCTTTGTGAACATTCACATTTATCTTTGATTGAGCTACCCAATAGGTTAAAAAATAGTCATCATAAAACTTTGAGTTGTTCATTGATCAACTTTTGAAGAGAGATTTGTGAGAATTTATGTCGTTACCATCATGCAAAATGACTGCTCAACAAAACTGACACTAGATGGAGAGCCAAAAAATCATTCTTCCCAAGAAAATAAGTTGTTTAATAGTTCTACAATTTTTTAGGTTCTTTTTTTCTAGGTCTGTTCATAGTTGAAGGTGCATTTTTTAGAAGGTGTTATTTTCCAGAGGTGCTCTTTTTAGAAGGTGCACCATCTCCATTTTAGCTAGCATTAAGGTCTTCACCTAGTAGACATGAGTTCCTACAACTCAATCACTCTCACAAGGCTCACAATGATAAAGGGATACCCAGGATCCAACCACTTGCATTTCAAACTCCATCATCTTCATCTATTTTTCAATAAAACTTACCCCCACCTATCATTCCATTGAACCCTTCACCTATGTCTTTCTTCACAAATGTAGTAGATTCACCAATCATGCTACAAGGTCCACTCAGCAACCTTCTTAAAAACCCTAAGAAATTTTTCCCAAGGTTCATTTATGGATAGACATAGACAACCAAAGATCAAATCAAGGTTTCCAAAGAAATATGCAATAAAAAATAGACTCAAGAATAAAAATGTGGTCCTTCATCTATTCTCATGCACATTGGGAGAGGTTGCATTTAACTAGTATATAAATATGCTGCCAAGATCTATTCCAAACTAAGAAAATTTTGAAAAGCTATTCTTGGATCAATTCAAAGCATTCATCAATCGAATAATGATACACCACTAGTTCATATCTAACAAGAGGGATCCAACAGAGACTATCTCAAGCTTCAATCATCATTTTCACATGGCATATCTATTGAGATAATGTGTGTTGCACACATTACATAATATTTTTATATTGTATTATTTTATTTGATTATGTAATATTGCACCTAGGAGCACCTAGATGGACATGTAGCATGTAAATATTCCTGTGGGATATACTTGACGCATTGTATTGTAACATTGTGATAATATTAGATGTAATTATTTAATGTTGGGGAAAAGAATTAAATGCCCAATATTAAATGTATGGTCAATAGGTTAGGTAGCACATGGTTTATGTAATAAAAAATTGTGGTTTTGTGGGACTTTCTACTATATAAGCAGCCATAAGGGTAGTTGTAGAGACAAGACAAAAGAGAAAAAGACAAGAATTGAGCAAGACAAGGTTTGATAGGTTAGCTAAGGGAGCATTTGCAAAGGTTGGAAGTATGGAATGGGATGTGTGGATTCATGCTTTTTCACATGGATTTCTTTTTTGTGGCTATGGCTTTGAAGGCTTCCATGGTTGTATTGCAATTATGCTTTTTGTTGAATAATACATGGTGATGGATGCTTTTGGAGGTTGGTTTTTTCCCTCAATGAGGGTTTGTTAGGGTATATCTTGTGTAACAATTTTGTGGGTATGTTGTCTATTCTCTTACATATGGATTTCAATTGCATATTTTTTTTAGATCTATTATAAGTTCTATGAAAATAGTTATGTTGCAAGTTTGAAACTCCTTATACCATACTAATAGGGGTTTCAATTCAAATCTATCTAAACTCTATGGATCACCACACTTCTATCTTTTGAGATTTCCTATTGCAAACATTGATACTTTAGAAAAGGTTTTTGAAGAAGTAGTCACCTTTACTAAACATGTTAACCCGAGTGGAGGAGACATGATTGTTCCAACTCATGCCAATACGATGCCTAGTCAATTCATTCTATTAACTCTAGTCCCATTAAAATACTAATCAGCTACCTCATCTCCATCTATAACCTACCCATGTTACAAACCTCCAAAATTTTCCTTCATCAAGAAAAAATAAGTATCATCTGTTGAGGTAGAGAACAATCTTATGACCAAGCTAGATCAAATGAAAAAGACCATGTCTCAGATAACCAATGAGATAACCCATCTTTAGTTGTCACAAGGGAAGAATAATAATTTCCACAAAACTAACTAAGAACCATGCAACAATAGTTATGGTCAAAATTACAGTAAGAATTGCAATGGCAATAATGTTGTAGGAAATAATTTGAACATGACATATCGAAACAATGGAAGAATCCCTATGAACACTAATAATAAAGCTCAATTTTTTGATATCAATTAACTTGATGCAAGCCAAAATATACCAAATGATGAAAACATGTTCTTTAGCAAAAATCAAGAAATGAACCAAAATTTGCATAAGGCTAATAATGAGTCCCCTGTTAAGTCCGACACCATGTTGTTAGAATATTATTATTCTCCATAGAAAGTCATAATATAAGACCTAGTCAATAAATAATTTTTCTTCCCATTCAACCAAGAATCAGACCCTAAACTAGTTGAGATATTCACTTTCTAAAATGATAATTGGAACACTTACAACCTGCACAATTGAATGAAACCCACAACTGATGGAACTCCCCTAGGATTAAAGCCAATGTCACCTAATCTAAGAGTGAATAATAATTTGATACCTGCAAGAGCACCCTTCTCAAGAAAACAAACTCAGGCACAATGGAACATAGACACTATACTAAAGAATCTTTCTTGGTCAATTGAGAAGTACAATGCAATTGAAGAGTTAAAAAGAACCAAGGCTAATATCTCAATCTATGATATGCTACAAAGTTGTCCTAATAAAGGGAAGCATTGTTGAAAACCCTTGATAATATAAATACAACATCTAGAGCTAGTACTTAGAATATAATATTACCACAAATTAATACCTCTGAGGCTATGCTTACCTTATATAAAGACAAAGATGAAGTAATCCCCTTTTTGCTAAGCCTTAAAATTTTTGGAAAACATATTGAAAATTGCCTCATTGATTTAGGGGATTCATGTAATGTCATGCCAATCTCGATATCTCAAAAGTTATGAGTCACTCCACAACCTACAAATTGAATTGTAATCCAACTTGAAAAAATAGAAGTGAAAGTATTAAGAGCGTTGAAGGATTTTCACATGCAGTTGACTATAGATCCCAGGGTCCAGGATATCATCGACATACATGTAGTATAAATACCAAAAACATATGGTCTACTACTAAGTAGAGAGTGGACCAAATGTTTGAGAGGATGGTTCTCTACAGATTTCACTCAATTATGGTTGCCTTAGAAGGGATTGAATAATCAAATTAAAATAGATGTAGAGCCAAAATTAAAAACAATGATCACAGAATATAATACTCTAAATGAAGTAGCATTTCTTCAATTAGACTTAGGCTCTTATAGAGTGATGGCTTTCGATATAGCTCATACCAAAAAATCTAATGACATGATAAATACAAAATTACAAGATCCCCCGAAGAAGAAATTACAACTCAGTTCATAGATAACATGGTTGCAAATCTTCAATGTTTAGGAGAAGACGGATCTAAATATCTTACTCCTTATAGGATTCTATAGGTTGCACTGTACAAGTCACTTAGAATTGAAAGGCTTAAAATGTCAAGAAGTAATTACTCAATTTTTTACTCAACTAACACAATCCACAACTAGCCAAACCACAAATGGAATACCCCAAGATAATTCAATTCACCTAAGTACGTCCAAAATCATTAAAAATGTCTTTGGGGAGTAAATTAAAGAAGATTTAAATGATTCATACAATGACACTTCCTGGGATAGGGGAGTTTTATCCTCCCCTCCTATAGGAATGATTAAGGTTATTAGAAGGAGATTCTTTGTGAAAGTTCAAGGTTAGACTTTGGTTATCATTCATCCTAAACCTAAAACTACTAGAATCTTTGAGTTGGTTGAAGAGATCAAGGATAAACAAAAGGAACAAGAAATCCTTGTATCAAATGTAACTACTAGTGGCTCATCAAGCCCAACTAGGAGGATGCAATGGGTCACCAAGTAACAATCTTTCAAAGATCAAATGAAAGAAAAGGTTTGGAAAAATAAACACGAGTCAAGGGAACCAAAAGAAAAACTAGGTTGGACACTCAAATTTGATGGTTCAAAATGAAAACTAGGAGTCATAGTAGGTATTGAGCTAGTTAATCCCAAAGGTATGTCTTTTTATGCTACATATCATTTATAGTTCATGTGTTCTAACAATGTCACAGAATACAAGGCCTTGATATGTGGACTCCTCTTTGTGCTAGTAAAGGATGTAAAAGCTCTCATATTTGAAGGATACTCCTAGATGGTAATTTGACAAGTCAAATTGATTTATTCTTGCAATGACAAAAGAGACTTGGCTTACCATAAAATATTTTGGGATTTGATGGAAGATTTTGAAGTGCTAAATGTCAAATCTATTCACACAAAAAGAAATATAGTAGTTGATGCACTTGCAATCTCTACTAGCACACCAAAACCTATGGAAAAAACAAAACTCAAAATTTTCTCTATAGAACTCATGGCTACCCCATCTATACTTGATAATATTACTAACGCCTATTTCTTCCAAGATGACCAACACATTCTGGAATTCATCACATGTAATGGTTTGTTCAAAGGACAAGAAATTGATGACACACCTAATTACAAACCTGAAAGGGATGAATTGAAATATGAATATGAGATCATAAATCTAAGAACTAATACTATTCCTAAGGGGATGGTGGAATTAAAACATTTCTTTGACCAAGATGAATCAATGTGCAATAGGAGAACCATTGAAGAAAAGGGAATTGAAGAATGTGACTCTTATAACCTAGGCACTGATGATGACCCTAAGATGGTAACAATTAGAAAGGCCTATAACTCCTAGGAGAGATAAGAAGATATTCTCTAGCTACTCACAAAATATAAATATGTCATCACATAGAGTTATGAGGAGCTCAAGATGTATGATCTTGATATTATAACCCATGATATTCCTTCGAATACTGACACTAATAATTTTCACTAGAGAAAGAGGTCATTAACTCCCATTATTTAACCCTTAATAATGAGATAAGTTTAGAAGTTTCTAGATGTTGAGATTATTTTTCCAATTTGACACTCTACTTGGGTTGCCAATTTAGTACCTATACGAAAAAAATTGGAGAAATTTTCCTATGTGTAGACTTCTAGAATTTGAACCAAGCATCTCAAAAAGATAATTACCCATTGTCTTCACTTGATGAAGTACTATAGATTATAAATGGATCTAAGATGATGTATTTTCTTGATGGACACTTAGGATATAACCAAGTAATGGTAGATGAGGAAAATAGATTGAAGAAAACATTCACCACCAAAAGGGGGGAATTTTCATATAGAAGGATTCCCTTGGGTTCAATAAATGTAGGAGCTAAATTTCAAAGAGAAATGGATGAAGTGTTTAAGGGATTAATAAATAAATGCATAACTATTTATATGGATGATCTCATGGTCTTTTCAAAAGAGAGGAGCACCCAGATTGTTGACTTGAAGAAAGTTTTCAACTGATGTAGGAAATATGACATACCTATTAACCCAAAGAAATATTCATTTAGAGTTACAAAAAGGAAGATCCTGGGCCACATCATTTCTAAAGTAGGTATTTCAATATATCCTAGAAGGATAAAATTAACTTTTAATTTTTTGCATCCTCATAGATGCAAAGAGCTTAAGTCTTTCTTCAAGAAGACTAATTTTGTACAAAAATTTATCAAGTTTTCCAAAATAGTTCACCCCCTTAATGACTTACTAAAGAAAGGAGAAAAGATTGAATTAGTTCCTAAAGTCAAGATAACTTTTAAAGATATCAAAGCAGTTATTTCTACTTCCCCAATACATGTGAATCTTGATTATCAATTTCCTTTCAAAGTCTTTTCTTTTGCTCTAGAACATTCATGTGCAAGTATTCTTACATAAAATAAAGACAAAGAAGATAAAATACCCATTGCATTTATGAGTTGCCCACTGAAAAATGACAAGTTAAATTATCCTAATTTGGATAAAAAATTGTTCACCCTAGTGAAAGTGATCAAGAATTTTTTCCATTACATAATTAGGAGTAAGGTATATGTCATTGTACTAGAGCCTACAATCAAAATATTTCTAATACAGAATGAGCTAGGGGAAAGAAGAGGAAAATGAATGGCCATCTTATGAGAATTTTATTTATAAATCCAACCAACAAAGCTAGTAAGAGGACAAGGGTTAACCAAAATGATAGTAGACAATGAAGAACAATACATATTGTCTCAAGTGGACAGAAATAAGGGGATAATCATAGATGTCTAGTATCAAGACATTATATTCTATCTCTTGCAAAATCAATTCCCTCAATGGATGAATAGTTCCCAATATAGAGGATTAACATTTAAATGTGACTCCTATATGCTTCAAGATAGAAAAATCTGCAAGAAAAACTATGAGGGAACTTAATTGAAATGGTTAGGTCATGAAGACACAAGAGAAGTACTAAAGTAGTACCATGAAAAGTATGGTACTAGACATAGATCAATGGAGGCCACAACCCATTAGATTCTAAGGTCGGGATACTTTTGGCCTACCATTTTAAAGGACATGTATGAAAATGTGTGCTCTTGCCACATTTGATAGACAAGTGCCAATAGGGAAAGAAACTTGACCATGTAGTTGCAACTAGCATTTGAGGTTAGCCCCTTCACCAAGTGTGGGCTATAATTCATTAGGCCTGTAAACCCACTATCATCTACAGTTGATGTATTTGTTCTAACATCTATTGATTATTGCACATGGTGGACTAAAGATAAAAATTTTAGGAATTGTATGACAAAAGTCATAATCAAGTCATAATTAAATACTCATCCAAAAGGGTATTGGAGAATCAAGTCATAATTAAGTCATAATTAAATACTCATCCAACTATTATCCACAAGGTAATAACATAGTTGGGTCTAACAAAAAGGATTTGATAATGGTCATAGAATTCTTGCTCACAAATAATCCAAATTACTGGCACATGCAATTGAAATATGTGTTATGGACAAATATGGTCAGAATAAAGAGTTCTTTGGGGACATCCCCATATTTACTAATCTACAAGAAGGAACTAGTATTCCCACTCAACCTCAATATTTTAGTACAAAAATTTATGAGGGGAATCACTGAGGATGCCAACAAGGTCCAAATTAGATTAATGAACCTTTTGGATTGGAAGAGAAAAGGACAACAACATTAGAATATATGTCAAAACATCAAGCTATCATCAAGCATTGGATCAATAAGAGAGCTACAATCAAATCATTTAGAATTTTAGACCTTGTTCTTGTATAGGACAAAGCAAAAGAAAAACTAGGCAATCATACTTACAAGTTTCAATTCTTGTGGATTGGTACTTATTAGATTGCAAATTTTTTGGGTGAAAATACCTTTAGGCTAAGTATTTTACAAGGGGAATTGGTTCCATTTCCAGTTAATGACCAATTTTTGAAACATTATTTTGAAGCCTAAAAGAGAAAATGTAGTAAAAATAAATAAATAAAAGAATTGTTTGTTTTCTCTAAGATGTGTGTTTTCTTTAGGTTGTTTTATGGTCTAAGGCTAGTGTAATTAGAATTAGTCTTGGTAATGGAACCATCCAAATTGGTCTTGATTATGTTGGAAGAGGTATTTCTTCATCAATGTATTAGAAGAATTTTGTTTCTTTTGTGAACTAAATATAAGTGTTACTCACAAGTGAAAGAGGACTTCTAGCCTTAAATTTTGAATTGAGATTGTTCTCTCTCAACACTTCACAAATTTAAATAATTGACCATCCAAGTCATCTTCAAATCTAGGTGGACAATAGAAAAGGACAATTCAAAACTTACTAGGTCAAATGAAGGGTCTCAATCTTTGGCATGTGAGTTTTCCCAAAGTTGATTAAAAGAGGAATGCAAGAGTTATCAGATTGGAAGTATATCCAAAAAGGGAACACCAACGCCCTGGCCACACAATCTAAACCTAGTCAAGGTAAGAAAAGATAAATAAATAAATAAATTAGAATTGTGTCACATAAAAAATTCCAAATTCTTATAGGGATTATCAAATACAAAGCTAGCATGACATAGTCACCAGCCTAATTCACATAAACAAAAGACTTCAAGGAAGAATCAAGTGGAAACATGCTAGCTCCATGAAGAAAGATAAAGAATTACTAATTACACAAAGACAAGAAATTAATAACTCATTAAGATGCCTCTAAATGGATTCTCTCATTTGGTCATGTATTTATTGACAACAAGTTTTTGGGAATTTTCAATGCCTATTCTAGTTAGCAAAAGATTATTTTTGTATTGTTGGACACTCATGATGGTTGGCTCCTAGAGACATCAAGAGGAATTAAAACACTAAACACATATTGAGCATAAAAATTGGAGATTCTAATTTTTTATTTTCCAAGTATCTAAAGGCCACTTGTGATGTCTAAAATCAAGTTACAAACATGAAAAAAATTTGGGGAATGGTTGTTGATAAAGAAATGTCTTTGTCATTTCTTCATTTTTTTTGGGCTATTTGTTGGGGTTCCATAATATAAACCTCATTTTTTAGTAAAAAGTGGGGACCCCCCTCCTTGCAAACCTTGTAGGATGAGGGATCCCATTCTCTAGAATAAGGCACCTAGTTAGGTGCCTCAGTGAATATAGGTCTCCCTCTGGGTCTAGGTAAGAAAAAGGTGTGTGGTCAGTCAATCCCAACTAATGCCAAATGATCATAAAGAATTTTTTTGGCTAAAGGAGTCAAAAGTGTACACATGCACACCAAGAACACCTATGCGCCCATTCAAGGTGCACAATGATCTGCCTCACAATAGGTGTATCATAGTCATGCTCTAGGCCATGCTTAGGAATAATATATTCAAACTAAGGACTATTTTTTTCCCACTATCAGGTGCATTTAATCTTGTCAACCCAAGGATGTATACTTGAAATGGTTGGCATAGTATGTGCACTAGGTCTCTTAATGAGTCACTAAGCTTATGCTACAGGAAAGTAAAATGCAAGGAAAAGAACTTATACTATTTCTATAGGAAACTGACACACTTAACTCTATGAATGCTGGAAATACAATGGAAGGATAACAAATATTCCAACTCGGTTCACCAACTATAACTATTCTCACATATGCTGTAGGAACATTCACAAAGTGCGATGCTATAGGAACTTACAACCTCTACTTACAAAACTAAGAATGCTTGGAAATAAATCTATTCTATCCTAATCTAATCCACCTTCCAAGTGGGCCCCCTTGGTCAACTTCAGTAAACTACTAACACAAAAGAGAAGCCAAAAACTATTTCATTAGATTTCATAAATTCATTACATAACACAAAATTGTAAAAACACAACTGTAAAAGTTAATAGTCTATTCTCATAAACTATTTCTTCTAACTGGCTAAAAAATAACACACTTGGGTTGATTCCTATATATATAGGAAATCAACACTTATTCCATAATAGAAAAGTAACTGACCTAACTTTAAATCTGCAAGAGAGAAATTAGAAGGATAACAATTGAAGGCGAGAAGAAGGAATAATGGCTTAAGGTGGGAATAATAAAGTTTGAGCATCCGCTCACCAAAGAATATCTTCATAGCTCCTCCTTACTAGCTGCCGTGTCTTCTAGAACCATTGCAGCTTTCCTCTATCATGTGTACTCCTTAGCATTCTCTTCTCCTTGAATGCTATTGGCACTTAACTTTTGAATTCCTTAAATAATATTTTAGTCTTCATTAATAGATTAGGTTCAATACAAAGACATGTTTGCAAATAAACATTTATCAAATTAAATTCAAATATAAGAACACACATTTTGATACTATATGAAATACTACATACTATATATAATATTAGTAAAAGATGGCATAGTTTCTACCCATAGGTTTATCATAGGTTTAGTAAACATAGGTCCACAAATGTTTTGACAAAGATAAAATAGAGTATCAACAAAGTATCTTAAAACTATCTTGGAATAAAGGCAAATTTTGGTCTCGTCATCTGCCCCCTGCTAAATTAATGCTTGTCCTCAAGCATTGAAATTCCTTGTTAATGACCTAAACTCTCCAATCTATGTCCTTCCTTTTCTATTGCTCTTGAAAGTGTAGTAAAATCCTCTAGTTCTCTCCCACACTTCCCTTCTATGATCTTCTTGAAGCTTGTCGAGTCTATCGACATTGATGTCATACAAAGGCCATAGGAGCATTGGAGGCTGCATGGTTAGGGGACACCACAACTCTAGTCTGGCCTACTTCCCTAACTCTAAATATTTTAGAACCTTGTGAAGTGCTACCTCCAGGTTGATGGGACTATGTGGTTCTGACTTTTTAAGAGATTTAGGTATTCTAGCCCATATACTCCTAGCACTAGTCATAGCTCTCTGGAAAGAAAAGTAGCGAAAATTGTCATAATCAACATAAACCTTAGCTCTGGTAGCAAAGATCCTATCCCTTACTTCTAGATTCTTCTTTCCATTAGTTAATGTGAACCAATCCCTGAGAACTTCATCTAGCTTGCTACTCCATACTCTTAAAGGCAAGGGTTCTATTTTTTTCGCATCCCTATAATTATTCAGTTGCCTGTCATAATTTGCTTCATTGGACATCCAAGACATGAGGGCTCTTAAGTGTATATCTCCTATGTAAAGAAAGGGATTTCATTGAGTCTCTAAAGGGATAAAAAAATTATGAACATATAATTCACAAAGTAAATTCTGTTGTCAAGGTGACAGAGTCTGATATAGTCCATAAAATTCTTGTGCTGATTTGAACTCCGCATTAATATTATTAGGAGTTAACATTAATTGAAACAAAAGAAATTGTTATTTCAAATAGAGAGCATAAACTCTTGGTAGTGGTCTACAAGCAAGGGCTTGATCAGCTAACTTGAGGGCATGGTCTATTTGTTTCTTTTGGCTTGTTAACTGTTCCTTTAAATCTACAATTTCTTCACCTTGAGATGCTATAATATTATTCATCTTTTTCTTCTCTTCTTTTCACAAGGCCTCAACAAATAGATGCTATCCATACAACTAAAAAAGGAGTTTCTGTAGTGTGATAGAACCACTATCTTCTTCATGATCTCTTTTCCTCTTTCTCTATTCCTACCATAAGTGTTCTACAAAACTAGTAATCCATGTTGATCTATGGGGAACTAGGGTAGTGTTTGGATCAACATACTCAAGAATTGTTTCATCCCTATAGTTGGCAGTACTTGGTAGGTCTACTAGGGTATCATCTAGATTTTCTTTTCTTTCATCCCTACATTCCTTAGTAGTATTTTTGGGAATGCTTGCAATCTCAAGATGGGGAGGAGAGTGATAAAAAACAATTTGCATAGGGGATTCCTTAGTGGATGTTTTAGACAAAGTGGAATCTTTAGAAACTTTCCCTCTTATCCTAGGGCTTCTTTCTTCTTGTATCATAGCCTTTTGCGTACTTTTCCCTTTGGGTGTCTCTACTGCAAGAGTGGTTCCTGTAGGACTTTTCTTTGTTCTCTTTTATCTTACAATTGTAGGGTTCAACTCTTCCTTTTCTTTAATAGAGATTTCTTCTTGCAATTTTATTTTCCTCTTAGCTCTACTAGAAGTAGGTTTCAGGGTCTCTTGCACAAGTAAAGGCACATTTTTTTGAATAGGGATAATTTATTGCACATTTTCTTGGGTCTTTGAGACTTCAACCTCTTGGGTATTTTGTTCAGTAGGCTCATTAGTAGGGACATTTTCCTCACTAGGCTATTTGCTAGGGGTATCTTGGGGTTGTTGAGTTTTGGCTTGCACAAATTCATCCCATGTCATGGGAGATACATCCCTAAGTGACCTCTCTATCAATAAATTTATTAAGGCATGATGAGTAACGAAATTATCTTTTCCTTTTTGAGTTTCTTCTACACTAATATAGAGCATATTATACAAGAAATTTGGAATGTTTATTGCAAGATTATGCCTTACACAACTAAGTAATTTGAAATGATGTGCATGCAAGTATGAGAATCTACCTTCGCATGTAAAATACTTGATTATGTGCATGGATAATTCATTGTATGGTGGCGGCAGTGACATTCTCTTGCAACCTTGCTTTGTAATGTCCATTTGAGGATCGGGTGGTCTAGTAAATTGAGCTCTTGCTAACCTCACATCATGTGTGCTGGGGTAATTTTATCCAATTGCAAGAAACCCAATCACTTCAGCAATGCATTCCTCTATTGCAATCACTGTTAAACCCCAAACAAAAGCTTCACCCTCGTCGAATGTCCTTGTAAATTTTGCGGCTGCCTTCTCATCAAATGCAGTCAAACTCAAAAAATACCCTAGCCATCCACATGCATTAAACCTTCTTAGAGCTTCTACGTTCGAGAGTAACATAGTGTGTTCCATTGGTTCTCTACTTTGCAACTGTTTACCCATTCTCTTAACACTTCCTCTTGTTTACTCTATTTTCCCTCTTTTGAATTCAAGCTTCAAATTGCTTCATTATTTTACAGACTCAACTCACACTTATTTGTTTTAACATCCAATTAATGTCATAACAAATTGTTATGTGCAATAATATGACTTTTAATGAAGGCAAATCATAAATATGTGTGAGAATCATCCAAAAACGGGGTTTGGATCACATCAAATTTAAACATAAATCACATCATAGCTTGACACAGAGAATCATTCAAAAAAATAGGGAGTACGACACCTCACTTATGTACTTATGGAAATTAATTTTCATTAATGAAGGGAATGCAAAGATTAAGAAAAAATCTTTATGGATAAATAGAAATGCCATTAAATATTAGTGACCTTCACCACCCCTTGCTAAATTTGGACAAGTGCCCACACTTGTCAGACCTAGTATGGGTAAGGGACTAGCATAATGCCACCATCATATAAATTATGAAGTATTAAATATAATTAACAAAATCTGTAGACTATAAGTGAATACTAATTTGAAAATGTTATACTTGTCAATCTGATTATCGCACATACCAAAAAAAAGGTGGTAGAAGTGATATTATCATTGGCAACATCTGTCAACATCTCATTGGGTTTATTGAAAACATGAAAAATTGATGATGTGAAAAGTGGATGGATGGAAGATAAAGAAGTCAGGTGAGGTGGATGGGTGGAAGGTAGAGAGATGAGATGGAAAGAAAAAGTGAATAGAAAAGTGAACTTTATGTGAACATAAAATCTTTATTATGAGCTAGCATAAAGAAACTAATGTTGAAGAGTGGCAGTCAGAAGGTTGACACCTTCAACTCCAGGAAGAGTTGCTTGATTTGTATTTGAATCTGGCTATTGAAATTGCTGCAGGAAGTCCACTTTTGTTTGGGGCCATTTGTATAATTTCAATCTGTGACCATTGACTAATAGTTTGAAATGTACCAGATCAATGGTAGTTAGTTGAACAACTCCATTATCAAAGATATGACTAATTTCATATGGTCCCAGCCATCTTGTCTGTAGCTTCCCTAGTATATCCTTAAATTTGGAATCATATAGTAGTGCCCAATCACCAACTTGAAATTGTTTACTGATAATATAAGAATCATGCCATTCTTTCCTTTGTTTTTGTATCAGTTCAATATGTTCTAAAGTAGCTTTGCACATCTCATCCAAAGAGTTAAGATGTAGGAGACATTCTCTTTGTGCTATAGGAAGTTCAATATCTAGTGCTAATGTTGTCCTTAGAGTTTTATGTTCAAATTCAATTGGAAGCATTGCTACATTACCATATAAGAGCTCAAATGGTGTGAATCCTATAGTAGTCTTCTAGGTTATTTTGTAAGCCAAAAAAACTTCTTGTAATCTTCTAGTCCAATCCCTACGGTGCAAATGGATTGTTTTTGTTAAGATGTTCTCTAGCTCATGGTTTGTGACCTCTACTTGTCCATTAGCTTGAGGGTGATAAGGAATAGATTTTTGGTGCCTAATGTTATACTAGTTCATCAACTCTAAGATCAAATTAGAGGTGAATTACGCACCTTGGTCTATGACTAGCTTTTTGGGTACACCATAGCAAGTAAAAATCTCTTCATATAGAAATTCAACAACTTTTTCATCATGAGCATACTTTAGCCTTAACTTCAACCCATTTTTTTAGGTAATCAGTACACACAAGAATATAGGATTTCCCATTAGATGGAGGATCAATTGGACCAATGAAGTCCATTCTCCATTTGTTAGATGGTGCTAATGCCATCTGAGGATTAAAATGCATTTCATCTATTCTTGTTGGCCAGCCCATCCTTTGACACTTGTCACATTTCCTTGTATAGTTGACTACATCCTTGTGAAGTGTAGGCCAATAATAACCAGTTTTCAAGATTTTGAAAGCTGTTCTTTTTGTTTCAAATTGTCCTACACATGGTTCATTATGACATGCATGTAGAATGTCACATGTCTCATCTTCTCTCACATATCTTCTCATAACTTGGTCAAGTCTAGTGTAAAATAAGAGATTATCTATCCAGGAAAAACAAAAACTTTTCTCTACAAGAAGTTTCTTTTCCTTGTAAGAAAAATGTGTTGGTATTTTATTGGTTGCAAAGTAGTTAGCAATGTCTGCATACCATGGAGTTTGAGTAGCAATATGAAACAAATGCTCATCTAGAAATGCATCATCTACCAAAGTAGTGTCAGTATCATCATGATGGATTCTTGATAAATAATCAACTACAACATTGGCTTTTCTAGGCTTATCCACAATAGTTATATCAAATTCTTGCAACAATAGTAACCATCTTGCTAACCTATCTGTTATACCAGGTTTGTTCATGAGATATTTAATTACTGCATGATCAGTATGAAAAAATATGGAATAGCCAATTATGTAATGCCAAAATTTGTTAAGGGTATAAACTACTACTAACAATTATTTTTTAGTCACGGTGTAGTTTAGCTCTAGTCCATGAAGGCTCTTACTGATATAATAGATTGCATTTTCAAGATTTTAGGATTGTTGTGCTAGGATTGCACCTATGGCATAATTAGAGGCATCTGCATATATATATATATATATATATATATATATATATATATATATATATATATATATATATATATATATATATATATATATATATATATATATATATATATATATATGAAAAGATAAATTCCAATCAGGGCCTTGTGAGACTAGGGCTATAGTCAAAAGTTTCTTAAGCTATAGGAAGGCTTCATCACATTCAAATGTCCAACTAAATTTAGCTTCTTTTGTGAGTAAATTATACAAGGGGCTAGCAAATTTTGTTGAAATCTTTTATGAAACATCTATAATATCTGGCATGACCTAGAAAATATCTTACATTTTCTAACTTTTTAGGTATGGGCAATGTTTGAATTACCTCTATCTTAGCTGAATCCACTTGTATTCCTCCAATAGATATGAAATGACCAATTACTACACCTTCCTGCATGAGCATGAAACACTTTTCACTATTAAGTGCCAAATTATGTTCTTGACATCTTACCAAAACCTTTTCAAGATTCACCATTGCTTCTTCAAAAGTGACTCCAAATGTTGTGAAGTCATCCATGTAGATTTCTATACAATCATGTGATATATCAGAAAAGATGCTAATAATAGCTCTTTGGAATATTGTAGGAGTATTACATAGACCAAATGGTAAAACATAGTATGCAAAAGTACCCCATGGACATATAAATGTGGGTTTTTCTTGATCTTCAGGAGCAATACTGATTTGATTATAACCACTATACCCATCTAGAAAAGAAAAATACTTCTTTCTAGCTAGGGTGTCCAGAACTTGATCTATTAATGGTAAAGGAAAGTGATCCTTTTTGGTAGCTTTGTTCAACTCTCTATAATCTACACAAATTCTCCATTTTCCTCCCTTTTTAGGCACTATGACCAGGGGTGACACCCATCTACTATCAAATATAGGATAAATAAAACCAACATCAAGCAATTTTTGCAATTTAGTTTTAACTATCTCTCTAAGGCTTGGATTTATCCTTCTCTAGGGTTGACGGAGTGGTAGAAAACCTTCATTGATGTATATCCTATGAGTGCACAGTGTAGGACTCAACCCTTTCATATCACTATAGTCCCATACAAAGGCCTTTTCATGCTTGTGAAGAAATTATTTTAATTGTTCCATCTGTGTGGGTGTTAATTTAGGATTAACATGGAGATTATGACCTTTAGTTAGTTCAACAGTAGTGGTGTACTCTATCATAGTAGCTTCAAAGATTGGACTTGCTTCTAATTCACAAGGTAAGAGTGGATAAAGAATTTTAGGCTCTTTGAGAAAAGTACAATTCTTATCACATTCCTCATATGTGATTAATTCCAACACAAAACTTTCAGTTACATCTTTTTCTACCACACAAGTGTTAGTGAGGATACTCTGAAGTACTAAAACTTCCTCTTGCAATTTTAGAAAAGATTGTATATGCAACATCATGAGTTGTACTATAGAGTTCAACTCTTCTTCTTCATCCCCTAAATCTAGCCAAACAAATGTGCTTAAATCTAGTAATTGTTGGGCTGGAGGATATAAATCAAATTTCTTTGTTGCTTGGCCATTTGATATGGTCATATTCCCTGATCTACAACTTATGTTTGCATCAGCTATGGCTAACCATGGTCTACCTAAGATAACAAGGTAACCAAATAGATTAACTTTGGGGGATAAAATCATGAAGTCTATATGATATTCTAGAGAATCTAAGGTTACAACTATGTTTTCTATCATCCCATCAGGAGTAACAATAGAACTATCTACAAGTTTTAGAATTGTTGTGTAGCCCTTAATCCTTCTATCTTCAACTTCTTCATAGTATCCTTGGTCATAACATTTATAGTAGCTCCAAGATCTATTAAAGCATTTTTAACAAACTAACCATTTACACTAGCATCCACTACTAGACTTCTTGGATCAGAATATTTTGGTATAATCAATTTCCCTAGCACGATGTCAGCCAATTGTCCCACAACATGGATTGTGGTGGGGTCCTTTTTCTTCCTTCTAGGTTTCTTCAAGTACGCTTCCCTAATAGATTTTCCATAAACTAGAACATCTTTAATGGCTTGAAACATAGGTATTCGGACATCAAGTGATCAACAATATTAAAAGGTTGTCCCTTTGTTTGTTTAGGTTTCTTTTGTATCATCTTTTCTGGAAAAGGAGGTTCTACTACTGGTTGAGCTAGGGTTGACATAGTAACATTGGTTGAGTCAATAGTTTCCACAAATGAGGGTTCTGATGCTGTAGTCAAGTTTGGTATTTTAGTTATAAGAGGTAGTTTAGTCACTAGTAAAGTTGTATCAGATCTTAGATGTATATCAGCAACATTTAGGGTGTAAGCAAGATACTGCTGAGCATCAACACTATACATGGGCTGCTATAGTTGTTGGCTATTTGGGTTTGGTTAAGGCTGTGCAGGTAACTATGTTTGCTTTTGAGGTCTAGGATTTGTAGGTGGTGGCATTAGAGAAGGTTGTTAAACTAGAGGTGGTAATTGTGGAGCACCAACATTTTGGTTAGGCCATTGTTGAGATCCTCACCATTGGTTTGTAGACTGCCAATTCCCTTGAGGTGGTTACCATTAGTTCTAGTGGTTTTGCCAGTAGTTCTATTGGTTTTTCCATTGGTTCTGTTGGTTAGGCCAAGGTGGTTGGGAATTCTAAGGCCATTGGGATTGTTGTGGGTTGTTTTTCCCAGCATTGTTTCAATTGGGTTGATTTTGTGGAGGACCTTGGGGATTATAGTTTTTCCATTGATTACCATATGAATTTGAATTTTGCAAGGGGTCCTAAGGCATACCTTGATGTTGGGCCCATGGTTAGCATTGAGAAACAAAGAATTCTTGATCATCATCTCCATCTATCTTGACATACTCAGTTGGAAGATTTTGGTTCTCCATGCTTGCGACTAGTTTACATTGACAATCCTTCTTCTACTTCCGGCAATGACGACAGTATTCATCTAGTTGTAACTCAACTTTAGCTTGCTTCTTCTTTGTAGTCATTGTGTCCAAATGTGTAACGACATTATTGATGATGTCTTGTTTGAAATCTAATAATAGGTAAGATATCTCAAGCTTTGAAATGCCTTGAGTGATTCCTTTAGTGACTGTGGAATGAGGTCCTTGGCCTTTCTTCATGGTTGACCTTGAATAGTTCTAATGGATCTTCTTGAGGTCATCCTAGGAAGCTTGATATATGTCACCACTAGCCATTAGGTCCAATGGTTCTAAAAAGTCATCATTCACACCTCTCAAAAAAACTAGCTTTTGTGAATCTTTGGACAATGTGCGTTGAGGGTTCTTTTGCAGTGTATATGAAAAATGTGAAACATAGTCTTCCAATGTTTCTTCCTACTTCTATGATATTTTGAAGATATCATCCCCTCTTGAACCAGATGCTTTGTAATACTCTTTATACTTATCTAGAAACAGAGATTGCATCTCATCCCAACTTCCTCCTGCATTGGCTCCTAAGCCCATGAACCATCATAGAGCTGATTCTTTCAATGTTGCTGAAAATAACTTAAGCTTATGGGCATTACTGTTGTACTTAAAACTCTGACAAATTATATCAAATTCAAACAAGAAAGTATCAGGGTCTTTAGTTGTGAGGCCATAGAAATTTGGAAGAGTAGTGGAAGGTATGTTCTTAAGATTAGCATTGGTTACAAGACTTGGAAGAGGAAATGGAAAATTAGGTTGTGCCATAACTGGAGCTACTAGCTTATGAGGTTGTTGCTGAAAGGGGACATTGGGTATTGGATGATTAACAACTAGTGGATTTAGAGTAGTGTTATCAAGAAAAATGGCCAATATTTTAGTGAAAGGTTGAAGACTGCTTATATCTATTGGTTCAGCTCTTGATGATGATGCTATGGAAAAAATAAGGCTTACATCTTCAAAATGTAACTCAACTTCTTCTTCTTCAATTTCTTTGTTCAAATTAATAGACTCTCATGGAAGAAATCTGCCATATTCATCTCCTCATCTTCCTCTTCGATGCATACAATTAAACTTTTCACACTGGTGAAAGAAACTTTAAACTGGAGATTTCTAAAAAACTTTATCTAAGAACTATGACTCAAAAATGCTCCTAGCTTGACACCATCCTCGACAACGGCACCAAAAATGATTTGCCTCACAATAGGTGTATCATAGTCATGCTCTAGGCCATGCTTAAGAATAATATATTCAAAGTAAGGACTCTTTTTTCCCATTATGAGGTGCATTTAATCTTGTCAACCTAGGGACATATACTTGAAATGGTTGGCACAATATGTGCACTAGGTCTCTTAATGAGTCACTAAGCTTATGCTATAGGAAAGTAAAATGCAAGGAAAATAACTTACACTATTGCTGCAAGAAACTAATACAATTAACTCTATGAATGCTGGAAATACAATGAAAGGATAACACATATTCCAACTCAGTTCATCCACTATAACTATTTTCACATATACTGCAGGAACATTCACAAAGTGTGATGCTATAGGAAGGAACTTACAACTTCTACTTACGAAAATAAGAATGCTTGGAAATAAATCTATTCTATCCTAATCTAATCCACCTTCCAAGTGGGCCCCCTTGGTCAGCTTCACTAAACTACCAACACAAAAGAGAAGCCAAAAACTGTTTCATTAGATTTCAAAAATTTATTACATAACACAGAACTGTAAAAATTAACAGTCTGTTCTCATAAACTATTTCTTCTGACTGGCTAAAAACTAACACACTTGGGTTTATGGCTAAATCAACACTTATTCCATAATAGAAAAGTAAATGACCTAGCTTTAAATCTGCAGGAGAGAAAATAAGAGGATAACAACTGAAGGTGGGAAGAAGGAATAATGACTTAAGGTGGGAATAATAAAGTTTGAACATCTGCTCACCAAAGAATATGTGTAGAGAAGGTAATAAGTCTTCATAGATCCTCCTTACTCACTGCTGTGTCTTCTGGAACCATTGTGACTTTCCTCTATCATGGCTGCTCCTTAGCGTTATCTTCTCATTGAATGTTGTTGGCACTTAACTTTTCAATTCCTCCAATCATCTTTTAGTCTTCATTAATAGGTTAGTTTCAATAAAAAGACATGTTTGAAAATAAACATTTATCAAGTTAAATTCAAATATAAGAACACAAATTTTGATAACTATATGAAATACTGCATACTATATATAATATTAGCAAAAGATGGCATAGTTTCTACCCATAGGTTTATCATAGGTTCGGTAAACATAGGTCCACAAATGTTTTGACAAAGATAAAACAAAGTATCAACAAAGTATCTTAAAACTATCATGGAATAAAGGCAAATTTTGGTCTCATCACACAATATGTGCAGATAACTCAAAACCCTAAATTGAGCATGTAAATACACCTTTGGAGGTGCACACCTAATGGACCTCCATGCCTATAAAAGTGAGAATCCCCTCTTAATCATTCACCATTTGTATTTACAAGAATACAAACCTATACTTTTTTAGTATTGCACCCCTATAATTTTTGAACCCTCAGTCTACAAATCTTCTAGAGGTAAAGAACAAATATGCACAAGTGCACTTGCATAGATGCACACCCTTGTAAGGTGTTGCATTATGCATTAGAATGATGAAATGGATACATGTCTCCTTATACATCAAGGTAGACATCTTTTGCACATGCACATGTACTCTATGTGTGTAAAATGTGCAATTCATTACATGTATTTTCCAAAAACAAACCAAGGATGCCAAATATGTACATATGCACGTTGCACATGTGTGTAGGTGCGTTGGGTGTGCAAGGTATGCATGTGCATATTTCAAGTACTATAGTCCTTTATTGATAGTTTCCTTCATTAATTGGTCATGGTTTTCCATTTTGGTCATCTTTATAAGGTTATCTTGGGTTTCCTCATTGATGATTATCTTTCAAATACTAGGGAGTACTAAAGAAGTCCAGATTTAGGGATAAATACTCAGAGATTTGAGATACCGAGTTAGGGTACATTGATTGGAGAATATTCCTATTATTGTGAAACAAACCCAAGGAGTGATTATTGATGGTTTCAACATTGATCAGAAGCAAGCTAGTGAACATAGCTTCTCATCTAGTATTAGTCTAGTCATTTGAATTGATAATGACCCTAACATACCACTATGTACTAGTAGAGAAAGTGCTCAAAAGTGGAATAGGAGAAATTGTGCTAGAAATAAGGCCATGAAACATTGAGAAGGTCTTCCATATACCAAGGGTAGATTAGTATTTGTAGATCACTTATGACATGGTGAATATGTGGTATAAGGAGAACAATTTAGAAGAAAAGGAGCTAGTACAAGGGAAGTACCTCATCGATAGGTCACCATTAAACCAAAGAGATGAGAAGGTTAACATGACTCAAAGATAAATGATTAGTGACATTGGCTACTCTATAGTCCTTTTGAGTAAAGCTATGGTTCTCTCAAAAATAAGTCACCTAGAAACCTAGATGGTAAATTTGATAGAAACCATCAGAACATGAAAGATGCCAATCAATTGGGCTACGATCCTTAGTGATAAATTGGATGAGTAGCTCATCTTAGTGAAGAAGAATCCACATTTCTACATGACCTCCTATTTCATGTACCTCCTAGCTACAAGACTAATAAATTATCCTAGTTTGGTTAAGAGAGGGAGTATGAAAGATGTAAATGCATGGTCATACATAGTCTACCCCCAACTTGTGAAAAAGAAGCTTCCTCTCAAAATCCCTAAATATAGATTTATTAATGATGGATTTATCTTTTTTTATCATTTGGTTTGTCAAAGGGGACTATGCTAAGAGAATGTTAGTGGAAGAGGTAGCTCAGATATCAAAAATAGGAGCTTATTTAATTTAGTTTAACACATTCTCCTTTATCTAGGTAGTTGGGACCTTTCTATGTCCAAAGAATCTGCCTCATTATCCATCAAATAGATTATTTCTATTTTCAATAGAAAGGCAATTGACCACCACTTATGATAGGGTGCAAGAACAACATAAGAAGACATGGGTCTAGCCGATCACCATTGGAGCCTTCAAGGTCAAGAAAAAGTAAGATATAGCAATTTTTAACTTAGAATGGGATCAATATCCATTAGAGGATTATCCATCACCTTACTGCTACTTAGACAATATCAAGATGGTACAACATCTTATAGGGAATATTTTTTTACCTAACATGGTGATTGAAAATCATTGGATGAATTTCATAGTTAACTACAATGTCTAGATTAGGCACAATTGTAGGATGAGTCTACAACTTGTAGAAACTTAATTTGGAGATACCCCTTAAAGTGTGTAACAAGAACACCCCCAATGTGATGAATCCATTAGAAAATAGGTTCAAGATCTATGAGTGACTCATTATGAATACAAAAATAAATCAAGAGGAGAATAATGATACTCATCATAGGGCTTGATATATTATAGAATTAAGTAGGAAATGGGTCAGGAAGTCTTTCTGCTTAGATCTAGTTCCCCAGATTCTGACTTTGCAAGCTACTTCCTGACCAAAGAAGGGTGGAGGAACAAAAGTTACAATTCCTACAATTCCCACAAAGTTTCCCATATGAATAGAAATAATGTGTTGGCATGAGTGGGAGGTAGAGTACTTCCAAACCGAAAGGGTAAAGAGAAACAAGAGAATCAATAGAGAACCCAACAAAAATAGGTTTAGCTAGAACCAACTGGGTAAGAAGAGGTTCAACTTGAGAAAGAAGAAGCTTTAGTAGAAGAAGAAGCCCCAAGAGAGATCACCCTATTAGTACTAAAGAGATCTCAAACCAAGATGATGGTGGTAGGTGAGAAAATTAGGAAGTTAAAGAAGAAGAGTACTCTATCACCTCAAGTTTTAGAGACCATACTTGAGGCTCAAGATGAGGAAGAGGGGGAGGAAATTAATTATATTCCATATAATAAGGGAACCTACTTAGGAAGAGTGGAAAACTAAGAGAGGAAGATTGTAATTTAGATACCACATTCCATCCTAGAACAACCAATTTAGATAGAAGCATTAGATCAGGAACAAGAAAGAAGGACAACATGGATGGGGGGTGAAGGGACTAATGTCTTTGATATTTCATACTTTGATTTCATGCCAGTGGACACTAAAATGGTAGGGGAAAGGATATGGGATACCCCTAAAAATGAGTCACTAGGAGAAGATTGGGAATGATTTCCTCCCTTTCCTAAAGGGCCACTTGGTATACCTTCCCCATCATCAAAATGCCTTTCATTTGTACCTCCTTAGCAAGAAAAATAATTAATTTCTCTACCTCCTTCAATAGTAGAGCTCAAAAGCCAGACCATAGAGTAAGGAGAGTATGTCTAATTATACATTGATGAAGTATCAGATAAGGACAAATTATTGAGGAAGGAGACTAAGTTCCTCCTAGAATAGAGACTAGGTCCTTGACAAAGATAGAAATAGAAGCTCAACAAGTAGTCCTTTGTTAATAAGAGAAGACTCCAAAACAAGGTGATAAAGGGAAAGGATCAGCTTTAGAACCTGCTTCATCTTCTTAGTACATATCCCCCATGGGAACTACTCTAGCTTGGTTAAAAAGGGAGGTCTTGACTCCAAAAAGGAGAGATATGGAGTTCATTGAAGAGGATGACATGAAGTAATTGATAAAAGTAGTCAAGATGCTAGAACCTATCAAGGGTGAGGCTAAGACATTCACTTTTATCATGAAGAACCAAAATGAGGATCTCTTAGAACACATTTCCACTCTACCTCCCCACACTGATAAAGAAGAAGTGTCTCCAAAAGACTATCAAATGAAGGAGATAGTGCTCAAAAAGCCCATAGTTGATAAAACTAAGGTTCTGATCACCACAAACCTGAAATAAGTGTTTTTGCACTTGGATCAGAGTGAGTTAGAAATTTTGGTTTTAAGAAAGCATAATGAACTACTATGGGGATACTTAAATGAAATAGTGGGTCTGATTGACCTCAACCATCAATATATTGCTCTAGGAGCTACTTTAGAAAAGAAAGAGAGATGAAAAGTTGCAAAGGAAAGTGATTCATTTTTGGATACTTGAAAAAGGCGGCATCATAGTTTTTAAGATAGAGGGGTACAAATAATAGAGGGTAATTTGAACATTCTAAACAACATCCCAAATAATGTTGACAAACTGGATATAGTAATAAACCTACATTTTGGGCTAATAGATGAAATACATACTTGGACCAAATAGAAAATGTATTGGAAGTTAATGGAAGTGTATACAGTAGAGGAATTAGATAAAATAGATGATTAGATAGAAAATCTATCAATGGGAAACAAAGTTATAAAAGGTTTATATGAGGATATCCAAGAGATAAATAATAGAGCTTAGAGGCATGTTTTGGAAGTAGATGAGTATTATAATGTCACCAACTTAGAGATTTTTGGGGATGATTTGAGAACTCAACTTTCTTCAGTGGAAACAATGGTGCAATAGTTCATAGAACTATATGAGGTAGATTCATCCAGAGATGATATTAGACATATCTTTAAAATAGAAGAACCACTACTGAAGTTAGATTCTAGGTTAGAGACTAGTAATTACTGCCAAGTGGTGCATAATAAGTATGGGTCCTTGGATTTTCTAGAAACTTTGGAAATCACAACGCAGATCCAAACATCATTTTGGTCAAGAAAGAAGAAAAAATAAATGTTGGAAATTGGGTTTTTACACTTTGGAAAATTATGAAAATTTTGGTCATGTCACCAAGGTACACTTTTCACAAGGTGCACCAACTATTCTGGTGATGAAGCTCTTTGCTGACAGTAACTATCAGTTATTATTTTTTACCATTCTATGCACTAAAAATATGTTTTAACAACATATCAACTCCTAGAAATGCCTAGAAAAGGATGAGATTCTATTTTTAGAATTCTTAGTGATTCCTAGGTCAACTCATGACTCCTCTCTCATTATCTTCCTATTATTATTTTAAGTAATTTAGAGGCTCATGCACCCATTAATAGATATAAACAAGGGTGGTGATGTACATAGCACTAGTTAGAGAGTCAATTTATAATTAGTTTTATTTTATCATTTTTTAACATAGTGTTTGTATTAGAAGATCTCTAACTCTGAAGACAAAAGGAGGAGACGATTTCTTATAAATACATGGAAGTAATATGTAATCCAAGCTGATATTTTGATGCAATAAGAAATTCTATTAGTGCTCTCATTTTGAGTGTAGTAAATCTTGTCAAAGTGTGTTACATTTTGTGAATTCATGTTAATGAATGATAATGGAGATAATGGTTTTATTGCATTGATCTTTTCATTTTGATGTTTTCCTTATGTTAACAAATTTCTTTGTTGTGACAAACTGGAGAAAGGATCATTATTGTTCTTGCATAATGTTTTGTCTCATGTTTACACACTTTCTATGGCTGCATGATTTGTTGAATTGTGAAACATCTTTCAGTTTTCATTAAAGTTATCATCGATGATTGCATTAATGGAGTTGAGGATGTAGTGCTCCTAATATCATTAGTTTCCTACCAGGTCCTTTTGATAACTTAGTTCATAGGTGTGTTGTTTCTTTGGATTATGTCCATTAGGAATTTCCCTTTCAATATTTTTTTTAAATATCTCATTGCTCTATCTTCATTATTTTCTTTTCAAACATGTGGTTAAAATAGAAATTCATATAGTTGCATTGATAATAAATTACATTTATCATAAAATACAAAAATACAAAAACATATTTTTTGTGTGGTTACCTTTCAACAAGTTGTGCAAAATTGGTAGATACTATTGAAGACCTCCTTGTGAACATTCAAATTTATCTTTGATTGAGTTACCTAGTAGGATGAAAAATAGCCATCGAGAACCTTGGAGTTGTTCATTGACTAACTTTTCAAGAGAGATATTCGTGAGGAATGAGGAATGTGAAAGCAAGTTGACTTATATAAAACAATATCTTGCTAACCCACCTATAATGATGCCTCCTATTCAAGGGAAGCCTCTTACATCTTAGCAACAAACACATTGTTGGGCATCCTATTGGCTCAAGAAGATCACAACAAGAAATACATAGAAATCTACTACATCAGAAAAATGTTGGTATCCTATGAAATGAATTATAGCATCATTGAGAAATCCTTCTTGGTAGTTGTTGTTTCTTCTTAGAATCTTATCCACTAAACTATTTTTCACTATACAAAACTAGTTGCAAATATTGATCCATTGAAATACTTGTTGAGAAAAGAAAATCTGATCGAAAGACTAGCAAAATTGGTAGCAATTATAAGCGAGTTTGACATTGAGTATGTGGAAAGGAAAGCTATCAAAGGGAAAGTTATTACTGATTAGTTAGTTGATACACCATTGCAAGCTCAACACCTTATGAAGATAAAATTTCCTAATAAATATATACTACTTTTGACACAACAAACATGGAAAATTTTCTTCAATGGTTTATTTACTCAACAAGGATCTGGTGTTGGGACATTGTTCATTACACCTAAAAAGTACTCTCTATCTAAGGTGTATAGGATTATCTTTCCTTTTAAAAAAAATATTGTTGAATATGAGTCCTTAATCAATGAGATGAAAATTGTCATTGAGTGGAGAGTAGACAAATTAAATATCTTTGGAGACTCACAGCTAGTGATTAGTCAAGTCAGAAACATTTTTCAAAAAAAAGATGAGAAATTACTTCCCTACAAAGGAATGATAGATGACTTGAAGAAGAATTTTTCATATTTTACCTTTCTATAGATTCCTCAAGAAAATAATGAAGTGGTTGATGTCATGCCCACTCTGGCTTCTATGCTAAAGATGTCATAAAATAACTTCAAACATGAGTTCATGGTGCAAACATTACACCATTGTGCTTATGAATCCCTTGATTCCCAGATGATATGTTCAATCATGGGAAAAGAATCAACTCATTACCACCAAATCTTCTCCTACATAAATGACCAGATTATTCTGGATAATCTAACCCATAATGGAAAACATCACCTTATTCTAAATACTTCATGGTACATCATCATAGAAAAAAAATCATATAGAAGGTGTCTAGATGGTACTCTATTAGGTGTCTAGAACCTAATGAGTCTAAGCATGTGTTAGCTGAGGCACATGAGCGTATTTTTGGATCTCACTCAAATGGCTTGTCACTAGCTCAAAAACTTATTAGAGTTGATTACTATTGGCTAAACATGAAAAAATAAGCTATTCATCATGCTAAATCTTGCAAAAAATGTCAATTTCATGGTAATCTTATCCATGCTCTAGCTAGGGAAATGATTCCATTTATTACATAGTGGCCATTCCAATAAGGGGCCTTTGTTCTAGCAGGATAAATTCACATGTCTTCTTCAAATGGACGTAAGTTCATCATCACTGCTACAGTCTATTTTACAAAATGGGTAGAGGCAATACCTCTTACTAAAACCACCAGGAAAACTATAGCTATATTTATTCTAAATTACATTATCTATAGGTATGGTGTACCCTCCTTAATAATCACTAATAATTGGGGGCAATTAAAAAAAAGGATCTAAAAAAACTCTATACCAAATTAAAAATCATGTAACATTGGTCTTCCATCTACTACCCCCAACGTAATGGACAAGAAACATCCAATAAGTCTATTTTAAAAATCCTACATCACACAATATGAAAATCAAGAAGGGACTAGAAACCTTCAGATCAATCCAACTCTATAGGCTTATCATACCAACATCAAACCACATATTGAGGCTATACCCTTTTCTTTAGTCTATGGAGTATATTTTGTGCTTCTTATTGAGGTCGATATTCCCACTTGGTTGGTCTCAATGAGAGGCCTCATTTTTTATAATGATTACCATATATCTCAAACATAAGAGCTAGAACTACTAGATGAGCATCAGTGAGTGGAATTTGATCACTTAAGAGCTTACCAAAAGAGGATGTCTAATAGCTACAATAAGAAAGCAAGACCATGAGTGAGTGATCTTGTCTTGAGGGAGAACCCAAAGAATCAACAACATTGGGAACATAATGGTTAGTATTAGCTTAACTGGCTTGGTCCTGACATCATTACTATAGCATTTGGATTAAGTGTGTAATAACTCTCTACTACTAAAGGAGAACTTCTCAAAGAGCCGATCAATACCTTTCACTTGAAAAGATTCTACAACTGATATTTTACTAAGATCTTTGTACACAATTATATGTATTGAAAAAAGAACTAAAAATCACAAAAAGTCCTAGACAAATCTATTCTCTTGGTGAAAACCTAGCTATAGGTACCTTTCTATCAATCCATTTGAATGACAACTAAAAACTAAAACAATTTGATTTATGCTAAGCTTTTCTTTGTGTGGTTTTTTTCCCCTTGTCATTCCCCTTTGAGAAACTATGAGATGTCTATCTTGACTAGAGAAGAAAAGATAGGGTGATGATCTTTTTGTTATTTGTTGTCTATTGGTTTAGTTCTAATGACCCAAAAGGTCCTAATAAAAGGGGTTTCCACTATATGAGGCTCTATCTCATGTTGGATGGTCATGTGTACCTCAACTCATTTTATAAGAATAATTTAGTGAGGTTAGTTCTTCTCCTTGTTTTTTTTAATATGAAATTCTCTATACTATATTACATATGAAAACTCATCCTGTGAAGTCAATCTAAGGGTCACTGTGAGAACATCTAGAGAAATTTTGTCCTAGGTTAGAAATGATTTAAAGGGTCATTGCAGACATGATACTTATGGTTACTCAACATGAGAAGGAACTGCCACATGTCTAGTGTGCTAGTACTTAATAAAAATTATGTTCATACTAGGTTGTATTCCCTGATGCTTATGTTCACTTTCTAGATCAATAGGAAAGGATGTTTAGGTCATTTTGGCTTCTTGTGCCTTAATGCTTACATATACTTCCCACAAAACTTTGACCTAATGTCATATTCATATTCTCATAGTAATAATATAAGTGAATATTGTATGACATGTTGTGGCTTTATGAAAACAATACTCAGTGATGAAAACAATATCATGATGGTTAAGTGACCAATTCCTAGGCTTGCATTCAGTTAACTTGCATTAAATTTTCTAGGCTTTCATTTCAACATAGTTTCACTTGCTCTCCCACTCACATTCAACATAATGAGAGGTGGGATGCTCTATATATATGTGTCATGTCTCTATCCTAACTACACAAGTGATCAATCACTCACCCTATCTTTTAGAACTTTCTCAAAGAACTTCCATGAACAAAACAAGCACTTGCATGAGATGTTAGTACCATTTTACATGTTCATCCATACATATCAACATGTGCATAAATATAAATATCTACATACATCTATATATTTACATATGCATCTCACATCATACATGTGCATCTAGAAAAGAAAACATTTCATCATCCATACATCTCATATAAATGATAAAGAAATCATACATTTAGATCTCATACACTACATCTAATGCCTACATATCCATCTCAAATGATGTAAACTAGAAATACATAAATTCATCACATTTGCATAACACACATGAAATAAAATATAACATCTAGATCGATCTCATGAAAGCACCACAAACACACAAATACAAGTACACAAGTTATCAATAGATGAGCTCATACATATACCAAGAGTCAAAAAATGGTGATGATATACAAAAATTGTGTTGCTCGAACACTATCAATGTCATAAGAGTACAAAAACATGATGTCTAAAACATCTAATGATCAGTAACTACATCAAACTAAAACTAAATTAGGGACTCTAACTATATCTCTCTCCCCCATCTACTAGAGGTGGTAGTGCATCTACATGTGGTGGAGGGGCCACTTCATTTGATGCTCTGACAGAATTTTAATATCAAGCTACATGTCTCTCTATGGGAACAACCATTGCATAAGTTATGTAATAGTATGTCTCCCTTGTAGATTGGTGACATGCCTCCTCTTGTACATCTAATAGCTTCTTCTATAGCTCTATAATCTCATCCCTTAAACTAGACATGTCTCAATCTCTATCTTCTCTCAGGATTATGATCTCACAATCTCTATCTACCAGCCTGGCATCCCTTACTACAACCTTGATCAAGAGATCAACCACCTACCTCTGTGCAATCTGATATCTCTCTCTTTCTCTCCTTAATGCATCCCGCATCTAATCTAATAGATCTCCAAGGGAAGGTCATGTACTCCCTGCTCTTGCATCTCCTCATCTCCACCTACTTCCATCTCTAGTTGAGGATTCTCCTTGGCATGTTACTACTGTGTTGGTGGTGCCTCCACTCTATATTTCCAAGCATGACATGTAACCTTCTCTACCAGGCTAACTCATCCACCCAACTCCTTCCCTCTGACTACTTGTATTGAGCCACCATCTCCTCAAGGTATCCTTACTATACCACTACTCACTACTCTTGGACCCATCATCATGGTACAAGGAGGGATTAGAACCTTTGTAACCCTTTCTTGGGGTCCTTGTTGCTATACTAGCTAGACCACTGAGGCCTATTGTAGTTGTACTATAGGAACTACCTACTCTTGTGGTCTCATCCCTATTAGATCTTTGAACCAAGAATAAGGATGGCTCATAAGCCTATCTCTATATCTTAGGGAGGTCCCTACATCTACAACATCTAGAAGATACTCCCACTTGTTAGTCATCATCCTTCTCATCTCCTCTATAATCAAAGTAGAATTTAGTCATGCACCCTAGCCCTTCTTCACCTCATTGGTGAAGCAAGTGTAGGATGTGTACTCCTTTGAGAGGTCCTACATCCTCCTCATGATTTGGCACCATACTTGAGAGGCAAGAAATCTCTCCAAGTGCTATGGAGATCAGCCTATCAAGGATTGAGATAATAACATGTAGCCAACCTCTATCCTACCATCACCCCATGTCTTTGTCTCCATGGCCTCCATATTATTGTGACCAATTTTTTTTAATGCACTCCTCTAATGTCCAAGGTTACCCAAATGAGGTTGGATAATATTTGCACTATACCTTATGATATAAGCATCCCCCTCCTGTCATTGGTCCTCTAATACTAGCCTAGCTAGAGGGAGATGCTCCTAGACCTAGATCTATAATACTATCACCCTAGTTACCATAGTCTTTTCCTTGTTATAGACCACCTCGTACATCTCATGGTACATGTGGGCCAACATGAACTGATCTCATCCAAAAATAGCTAATCTTAGCAACATCTCCTCTAGCTATATACCCCATCCACATTGAAATCCCTCCTAACCTCTTTTAGGCATCAAGATACAACCAGTGAATCTAGCTAAGATGAATTCCAAATAGTGAGTGACATTGCATCACTGGACTGAATCATTCTATAGGACAAATCTATCTAAGATTTCTCTATCTCCAAAGACTTGACAAACTATCTTGATCATGGGTTGTCCCTATGAATCATATGAAACTATGGAACCATGTATTAGAATCTATAGAATCTTGTAAATTTCCTCATGAATCACTATGATCTCTCTTGTAGGAAAGTGAAATGCATTTTTTTCACTATGAAAATTCTCAACCAATGTTGTCAATATTCTATTGTTCACCCAAATGTTAGGGAACTCATTGAAATGGGAGAAGCCTAACACATCAAGGTGTGCCACCTTTATCTGACTCAAGTTCCTCACCAACCCTAGTGTGGCTAAATAATTGGATCTAAAATCAACAATCAACAAGTCCATTTGCAACAACAACACACAACAAAGAAAACTTCAGTACTTGATCACAAAAATATGCTAAACAGATCAAAAACATGAGACATAAAAAGCATCTACAAGTGCTAAGAAGGATGAGGAATCCATCTAAGAAGAAAAAATGATTTTTTAAAACTCTAAGCATGCAAAAAGTCCTCTCTAATTTTTTAAAAGGAAACAAAATCAACACAAATGGATGTACAAGCTCATACGAATCAGAATTGAGCATTAAATGAGTATTTATGCTCATTCAAGGATTCCCAATTATATGTATGAGGAAAGAATAAAATAGGGCTTGTTTGTAGAAAGGTGGGTGCCTCATGTAAAAGCATTCCCATAGACACAAAAAAAAGACTATCATGAAAGCTTCTATGAGCCCAAATTGAGATGTATATGAGATTTTTCCTAGCTTGACCAATAAAGCATGAATAATGGAAACATTTAAATGAAAATTGACAAAATTTAAATTAAAAAGGAGTGTTTAGTCAACTTACAAGTGGTGGATAGTCGATCAGCCAAGCTTAACATCTCTAAAGCTCGAACTGGTGGTCTCTCATGGGAATCCTCTCCATGGTCTCAAAGTGAGGTCACAAGAAGACAAGTGAGAAAATGATTTGAAAATGACCTTTTTGACCCTTATATAGGTTTTCACCTAATTTTGAAAAGTTCTTTGATTGATTCAAAAAAAAACCCTTAAATAATTTGATAATCTTGGATTCATTTTTGGAATCAAAATCAAAATATGACACTCCCAAATAACTCCAAAAATGTGATTTAATATTTTGGGACTTACATGATTGACCGCTTGTGTGGTCTATCTTTCTAATGCTACATTTATACAGAAATCTACTCATATCAACAATTTCTTGAGATCTTTAACTTTTTCAACAAAAATCAACTCTTGTCAAACTTGGTCAACCATGATGTGAATTATTGATAAAAGAGCTTCAAATCCACTCCAATTTAATCTCAATATGTTTTGATCTATTCTACATTGTTCTAAATTTTCAATTCAATCTTCAAATCTCATCAATTATTCTTTATAGTCATTTTAATGTGCCATCTTTTGATTTTGCTCTTGAGGGGGCATGATGGACACATTTCTTTAAATCAATCAAATCTTGCTTCAAATTCCTCATTGCTAGGGGCATCTCATCACTAGGGACATATTCAGTTACTTATAGCTCATTTCAAACTAGGTATCTCACAATCTACTCATGACTATCTCAAATTTTTAAGGGCATATCAGATTCTCTTGCAACTCATATCAATCTAGTATTTCCTTATCTATCGATTAGGTGGTCAACTAAATTTCTATCAGTTATCTTGGTTAGCTCTTGATAATCCTCATCATGAATCAATGGATAGGTATCTGGGCATTCTATCTAGACTCCTCAAGATTAAGCCTCATTTTGAGGATGACCAAATGACTCATGATAGGTCATCCAACCATGTTAAGAATCAATTCTATCTCACCTATTAGTCTTCATATCATCAAACATGGAACCAATCTGAATTCTTCTTCTATGCTTTAGAATCAAAATATTCTTTGAATAAATGAACTAATTGCACATCAATTCAAAGAGGGGAAAATTTAATAGCCTAAACTTGGTCTCTTAAAACAAATTTCCCCTAAATTTGAAATATCAATCTATGATTGACAAAGTCCTAAAATTACTAGTCATTTCTAGTCCCACTTGACTGTACTTGATTTAAATGTCAATTGCATAAAATCCATAAACTGCGATAATAATTCAACTTTAATAAATTCCAAAATATTCAATTGAAATTGGTTAGCTAAACCTCTTTGATTAATTCATTTAATATAAAGTTCCAACACATTCTATTAAATTAGTACACTTTAGTCAATAATGCATGATAATGCTAATTATTAATTTATTTAAAATTAAGTTGTCTTTACATATTCATTTATTTAAATTCAAATAATCAAATATGAGACACCTTTTTGGAATATTCAAAAGCATGACACTTTTCAAATAGAATCTCCAAGATGAGATAAATGACAACTGTGAAGACATGTCATATTGCCAGTCTTGCAAAATCTCCCATTTTTAGTCATATTACCTCCACTCCTCTACTTGGACTTTTGACTCTTTTTTCCCAAAAATATAGAGCTCTTAACTCTCACAAAGGATCAAATTTTTGAGTATTGAAATTCTATTGAATTGAGGACTCACTCTTTGCATCCAAGCTTTGTTGAATAGTGTTCTCATTTCTAGTTTGATTTTTGCATACATTTTAGACTAATTTATCCTTTATTTTCAATATCTTGGATCTCATTTCTATTTCATCAAAAAATGTAAAAAAAATATATTAATTACCATAAATTCTAGCTTATATCTCTCTATTTACTTGTTCTTAGTTTAAATATGCATTCTGATATTACTTTTGTTTCATCTACTTGCATAGAAAATACAAAAAAAAATCTAGTTCTAGCATTGCATTCATCTTTATGATTTCAAATCCTTTTTTCTAGATAGGTCTTATTGTAACTTCCACTCCTATCAAGATTTTAAAAGCCAATGTATTTTTGAAGTTATTTGATTGGAGTTGATCCTAATAATGGTCTTCTTTTGTTACCATAATTTCTTCCTTTGTCAACCTATCCACCTCATTCTCTTTTTCCTACCCCTCAATCTACTGTTGTTCCTTCCATTCTATAATAGGTAAAATGGTAGGCACAAAAACCATTACATTATGGAATCAATATGAAGATACCAAATCTATAATTAGATCTAACTAAAGCCTCTATAGGAAAAGGGATAAAGTATGAGACCTCAACCTTGCAAGTGTGGAGGTGTTTTTAGCATCAATCCCCAAGTATGATGATATGTGCTAATATGATCTAGAGAAGGAAATGTTGAGGTTAGAGATAGGAATATGTGGACCTTTAAAATCAATGGAGGAAAAAGGTTGAATGACTATTTTATTACTAACTGGAAGCTCAAAATGACCAATTTTTTTCTCTAGGACCCTAGAAACTATGAAATCTAAACCAAGATGGAGTTTATTTATAATATAGAAAAGGATTACCTAGGAGGTAAAGAAAAATCTCAATCTTGGCCCAAATTCATAGATGATCTTGTCCCTTAGACCAATAATGAAGCCAAAACCCCTATATCTACAATATGAATTGTCATATCTAAAACTAGCCTATCACTAAAACGATTATATCTATAAAGTGATTCAATTATATCCCTCAAATGTGTGCTTATAACTCTACTAATAGATGGGGAAAGTTTTTTGGTGGGGAGGGGCTTCCCTTGTTAAGTCCTAGTTGAAACCTTAAATTGAAATAGAGATAAATGAATGAATGTTAATATAGTAGAAGAAAATATAACTATGTAAAATATCATATAAATGTTGATGTAATTATTTGTAATTTATGATCAAGTATGTTAGTGCAATAACCTTGAATCAACACAAAAAACAAAAAGGAAATCATGTAAGACAAAACCTCACATACATAGATACTTGAAATATTCCTTAATGAGGAATGCTTGTGTATAAGAATATCTTATCTTTTATGGCCAAACTCCACAATGAAGCTAAATATAGGAGGAATAATTCTTAATAAAAATTTTGAATGCTCAGATGGATGAAGGAGAATATCTTAATTGCTTGAAACTCCTTGAATACACTTGCTTAGCTATATATTTGAGAGCTCCTTAAATATAAATTAAGATATTGAGAATATATATCTTATATATATGGAAGATAATAGTGTTTACACAAATGAGGAGATAAGACCTTCTTTTAGAGCTATATCAGAGAAAACCTTTAGAAGGGTTGACTTAGAATGATGTGAAAGCTATATTTAACATTAGATATGGAATTTGTTTAGAAAAATTGTTTGGGTAAGGGAAAATCTTATACCCTACCACCTAGGTAAGGCACAATCTCATCCCTTCCATAAAAGTGCAATGGCCCAAAGATGGGCTTCAAAAATGAGAAATGTAAAAAAATCAAGGAAAAAGAGTGACATATGTGGGAAAAACAATTAGGAATGTATTTAAAGAATGATTTTTGTGATTGGAGGAATAAATGGGAAGCCAAACATATAAATTAGTGCCAACATAGAGTTTTGAGCAAGGTTGGAACAATAAAGGGCCTTGACTTAAGTAATTAAATACAAAAGGAGGTCCTAATGTGCCAAACCACACTAAGGAGGGGCAAAAAGCCTTAAAAGAAAGTTCTTCCATTTTGAGAGACTGCATTTATCCACCAATTTATTAGGAGTATTAGGAAAGTAATACTCATGGTGAAGGAAGAGATACAAGAAGAGAGATATGATGGACAAGGAAATCAATCACAAAGAGATAAGAGATTACTAAGTCTAAGGACATAAGCTCTTAAAATAAGAATCCTAACTCAATATACATGTACAAGAAATAAAGACAAAAAAATAATAAAAGCTACAAAATAAGTGACACACAAAGCAAAGGGGTTATTATTTAAAAAAAACTCCAAATCAAAAAGTAAAATATACCTCAATCAAAAATTCCTCTCCAATAATATCATATCTAGAAAGCTATTATAAAATCATAATGACCACATAGTAAATATAAGGTCATCACCAGAGTTAATATAAAATATATGATCTAAATATAAAACCATCGGATAGAGATAGAGGTAGAGATGGGGAGGGGAGGAGGGTGATTACCTGACCTAGTAATAATTTTGTGTGTTATTGTGAATTTTTAAAGGGATAGGATCAAATAATCTAGTGGGTTTGTGTGCCTAGTAGTCAAATCCAAAAAACAAAAAGATAGGATCAAATGGTCTAGTGAAGTTGTACTCCTAATAGTCAATCTTATGAAAGAGGTATAATTGAATGGTCTAATGGGGTTGTATGCCTAGTAATCAATCCTAGAAAATATTGCATGAATGTGTATATATTCTCCTCATGGAAGGATTGGGATTCACTATCCATGAAGTAATGTGTATGTCCACACTCCACAATTGACTTATCTATCACTATAGGGCTTGTCTATATTTGTGTTTTCTATGGATGGATAAAGGCCCAGTATCTATAGAGATATGTGTATTGAAATATAAATCCTAGAGATGGACAAGGGCCACTTATACCAAATAGATAGTGCCTACAAAAAAAAAAGTAATACTACATAATTATAATGCAAGAGAGGTTGTATGTATTCCCCTTCCTTATGATGGCTATGTATACATAGATATTGTAAGTAACATATTTAGGGATAAATACTTTAAGAAAAAAAGGAGATATACTTAAGAAATAATGTATTGTTGGACCATTCAAATAATTACCCTAATGACTACATACAAGTGACACTTACCACTTTGCATCACACATTCGGTATTATCATTGAATGATAATTGATAGTAAAGGAAAGAAAAAGTTATGAAGTCAAAAGATCAAAACAAGCCATAGTTAGAGTCTAACACCTATCTAGAAGAGATATTTATGAATGTGGAGTTCACACTAATACAAGGAATAGTGTGTAGTCACATGTAGAATGCAAGAGTTTAGATTCACCATTGATGTGACATGACAAAAAGATAGTGATAGAATGTATTGTTATAGCTATCTATCTTAGATTATTTGAAGGAGAAAATGTTTCCACCTATTTAAGGAAGGACTTCAAGTAGAATAGAAACACTACTATTCTAGGAACCTACGAGTACATAGTCACTGGTGTAATAGGATGAATTTGTATGAGCAATTCAAGTTTTGATTTTACAAATTGAGAAATTTTTTAAATTAGATTTTAGCACCTAGAGGTTGACAAGTGTAAAAATAAAATAATAAGTGAATGTTTTTGAAGTGATTGTATGCTATAAAGAAGTAACTAGAAGAAATCAAGAAGAGGAGTCAAACAAGTGGAGACTAGTTTTTCAAAAGGAAACAAGGAATGGGCAGAGGTGAAAAGTGATACAAGATAGATCAGGATGTAAGCCAAAGAAGAGGATAAATGTTAGAGAAACTTTAATAATATAACATAGGATCTACAAGGTAGGTAGTGTCATTTCAAGATCATCCACTTAGTTGTACTTTTTTGAACATTAAAACTATTGAGTAAACATTAATCAAGCATGCTTGTATTTAAATATTTGTAAATCCTTTAATAGGATACCTTAGAGGAGTGTTTAAAATCCTTGATCAAGGTATTTTTAGTAGGATTATTGTAATCCTAATTTGTTAGTAGCATTCTTTACAATATGAGTTCTCATAAAGGAATTTTTTGTAGCTTCTAATAAGACAACCTTTTGTCTACAGTAAAATATTAGTGAGTATTTTACAGCCAGCATGGTTTTTACCCTCTCACCAAGAATTTCCAAATGAAAACAAAATCATTGTGTCATTGATGTATGCCTTCTTGTGTGGTATTGTATTGTTTTAATTTATTGCATCTGTCATTAATTTTTTGTTAAAGAAATTGGTATGCAACTTATTTCAAGTGTTAGTAAAGGTAAGTAGTTATAAGTGTCAAATTTATTCACTCCCCCTTTCAGTATCCAATTGGTATAAGAGATTAGGCCTTGAGAGAAATGATATTAAAGACTTGAGGGAAGATCAAAGGGAGGCATTCAAACTTCAAAACTAGTTGGATGAAGCTCTCACTATTATTGAGACCCTATTGGGTGAACTAAGGAATTCCTTGAATAAGAGAAATAAACTAGTGCAAAGAGTGAATGAAATTCAAGATCTTATAGATCACCTTGAAGACCAAAGTGGATCTGATGAATCTAGAGAGAAAATAATAGATACCACATGACATAAAATGAAAAGATGAAAAAAAGCATCATGTTACTAAAAAAGAAAGAGGAGGAAGAAACAATAAGAATGGGTCAAGGATTAGATGAGAGAGGCACTTACATTTTGACTAAAGATGAAGTAGGGGAAGCACTAAAAAGAGCCCTAATAGGCTAAACTAATAGCTGGGGAAGTTGTAAGGATAAAATATGCATAGATGATGCAAATGGAAGATGAATAATACCATATAATATAGAATAAAATTCTCATGCATAAGTATGAATACAATCACAAGAAATAGATAACACTCCTAATTGAAGAAAACAAGCAACTAGGAGAATAAGTGAACTAGAAAACTAATCAGATAAAGAGTGCAAATGAGAGGAATGAAAAACTAAAGAAGTTCAATGAAATTACTAAAAAGATAGATGAGAAACTTAAATCCTATAGGAGAACTATAAACACAACCAATATGGGATATGCAAGAGAGAGAGACTAAAAAGGGTTTCTTTTGGAGAAAAAGACTTAAATACCAACAATCAATAGAGATCATCACCAAAAGGCATGAAACCCAAAAAAACCTACCTATTATTATTGTGGTAAAGTAGACCACACTTCAAATGCATGTTGGCATAAATAGGCCCCCCTTAAAAATCCCATATGATTTTGATGACTATTGTCATGATTGTTACCGGTATGGTTATATTGCACATGATTGATATGTGTTAAATTGTTGACACACTTCTATGATTCATTATATCCAAGATTTCTCAAGAATGAGATCTTAAATGGAAACTCATAGCTCTCTATTCATGGAGTGCAAGGGTTTGTAATGGAGACCCTCAGTTTGACCTAGTTTTTGCCCATGCAAGTAAACCATAAAATGAGAGATCAAAATGTCAAAATATGCATGCAAATGAATATGCAAGCTAATCTAAATGATAAAAATGCAAAGAGATGCAAGAAATGAAATCTAATCTATGAAAGGAAATAACAATGCAAGATTAATTTATGAACCAAATATGACTCTAAGCTAATATGAAATGCAAGGATAAAGCATGATGATGGAAGCCATGGATGCATGAGAGAAGAAAAAAAGAAGAGAGAAGTTGCAATCAAGATCCAATGTCCAAACGCTAAGGCTCAAACTCCTCCAAAATCACTCTCCAAACCTACTGCATAACAATACTATAACAACTCACATCTATCCAAATGAGAAGGAGAGGGCTCCTTATAAAAGAAACTATGGAGGTGGGAGGCTTCTCACAAGAGCAATGTTGGATAAATCCCTAAAAGGACAAAAGGAAAAATCTCACCACCTAGAGATATGTGCACAAAAAAGATCCTTTATTTAATTTATTTCCTTTTTTCATAAAAAAGAAAGCTTTAAGTTTGGATTTATTTATTTAATTAAAAGAGAGATTTTCTTTTAATTAAATAAGATAAGATAATTTAATTAAAAGGGAAGTTTTAATTAAATAAGATAAAACTATTTAGTTAAAAGATAGTTTTTCTTTTAATTAAATAAGATAAGATTATTTAATAAAAAGAAAGATTTTAGTTAAATAAGATAAAATTATTTAATTAAAAGAGAGATTTTATTTTAATTAAATGAGAATATTTTATTTATTTAAAAGGATGTTTTCTTTTGATTAAATAAGATTATTGATGAAATGATCAAACCTTAGGAAATATTGAAATAATTAAATTAATTGCAATTTGATCAAGGAAAATGATTAGAATTGATTCAATAAAATACTACAATGCATTGATTCAAGAAATTGATAAATTGAAGAATTGGCACCCATAGTCTAGGTGACCATTTTAGGGTGCATATATTTGCCCCTCTTTCACTAATGTGTGATCATTTCAAGAACACATGTAGTCAAAGAATGCAATTGAAGTGTGAGGTCAATTTGGGATCACAAAACAACACAAATGTGTGGTCAACTTAGGAACACATCAAGACAAAGAATAAAAATTTTGATAACAATTTTATCTTGACAAAGACAAGGTTGTCCTAGGCAGAATAGAGATTGATAAAGTTGAATCAAGGATTGAAGTTTGATAGGCATTGCCCCCTCATGATTGAAATTCAAATGAAATAGAGGACAAATAGAAAATTGATAAATTTGATCAAATCAAACTAAAGATAAGGTTCTTGATGTAAGATGAAAGATATAAGGATTAGAAAACCAAGGTAGATTGTCAAGCATGAAATATTATGCCCCAAATTTGAATTAGAATGAAAGAAGTAGGGTGAAAGCAAATGGAAGATAGAAGTTTTGGAGAGGTGGAAAGAACTGGAAAGAAGAAAGAGAATTTTCCTCAAGAAAGAGAACACCTCAAAATCAATCAACTATTTAAGATAGAAAATTTTGATTGAGATCACGAAAGAAGATGAGGAAATAAAGATAAGGACATGACCACTATTTATTAAAAATCCACAAGAAATATGAAGGAAAACCCTCTTAAACTCATAATGTAACCTAAAAATGAAGTCTAATAATACAAGCTACATGAAAATGCAAAGGTGTACTTGCAATAGAGTAATTGTAACATAGGATTTCATGTTCATCATTCATTAGACAATGTTAAGGAACTTATTTTCATTATTGGGCCATTATTAATGGACATCAAAAAATTACACAATCATCACTAGTCACAAGTGCAACTATGAAGATATGAATGTGATTTATATCAGATTAGAATGTGGAAAGATTCTAACATAAGCATCAAAGACATAAAGGTCAAGATGACTTTGATTTTAGCTTACCCAATTTAATGTATCAAAACCAAGCTCACATAAAAGAATAGATGTCAAGATGACCATAAGAATGGTTGTGCAAAAATGATGAGGGATGATGCCTCAAATCTCCTAAGTGTTTCAAGGGGACAACAAAAGACACTCTACAGTTTTAAGATGACACCCAAAAGTAGAAAGCAAAGAAAAATATACCCAACGCCTCAATTTCTCTAGCTATGCATAGTAGAGAGACTTTTTATACAAGAACACTTTATGAAAATCAATAACAGTCAACACATGAAGAAACAATCATGACATAGCTCAAGCATTAAGTGTTTGTGTTTAAAAATCTAAGTATGTTAACTGATACTAAGTTTTGAGGATATGGATCAAATTCTTGCAAGTAGGTAAGATCACATGAAAAAATTGGGTAAGATCAAATCAATAAGTGTTAAAAAAAAACTCAATGTTAGGGGTTGTATTGAAAAATATAGCTGGGGTGGCGTTGAAAAATATCATTTACAAGGTGTCCTAAAAAACAATGCATCTAAGAGACCAGAGCTAACACAGTTATGCATTCTAGACAAAGACATAAACCAATTCCAAACCAAGGAAACAAGGAAAATGAATGATGGAGAAAGGCTAAGTGTTAAGGACACATGCTAAGAAATAGGGGTGCAAAGGCCTTGAGTAGTACATGTTTCCAGGTTTTCACCACTTGGATTTTATTGCAATTTTTTGAATTTTTTTTTTTGTATTTTTGGAATATCTAATTTCTTTTGAGATACATCAAAGTACTTAATGCTAAGTTTTCACTAAGATGATCATTTTTTTAGGACATTTTTAAAATTTTTTTTTTTTGACAATATATAATTATTTTGGATTTTTGAAACATATAATTTTTTTGGATTTTTTTAGGATCAATAAATATATACAAAGGATTCCCCCAAGAATCATGGATAAAACTTCTTTAGGTGTAAGACATTGATCAGTTCAAGAAGTTGCTCTCCCTCTTCTATAGATAGTAAATAAGCACCAGACCCAAAAGCTGATGTAATGATGTAAGGTCTTGTAGACACCTAAAAACTTTTATAAAATAAAGTATTTTTATTTTCTGAAAAAGTCCTGATGACATCATCATTTATTAATTAATTATTTAATTAATTAATTAATTATTTAATTAATTAATTAATTAATTTTTATGCCATTAAATCCCTTTATCTTAATTAAAAATATTTAATTAAGGAATCCCTCCCAAAAATGTTTAAATCTTATTTAAACATTATTTCCTTATTTATTAATTATTTAATTAATAAATTGACCAAAAATCCTAAAATAAATAAATAAATTATTTTTTGCCCAAAACTTGGCCAATTTCCTTAAGACCACTAAACTCTTCCAAAATCTTCTAATCCTTCTTTAATTTTAATTAAAGGCTAATCCCATCATTTCCTACCCCTAATCCCAACTCAAAATATTTAATTAAGATTAAATATTAATCCTCATGTTTATTAAAAAAAGTTTTAATAAATATCTCCTCAACCCAAACCCTTGAAATAAATAAAACTTTATTTATTTCCTAAAAATCTAATTTATCCTCACCCTAAGAAGTTCTAGACTCTTCTAGAAAGTCTTCATCCTCATCCTAGGAAATTCTAGACTATTCTAGAAAGTCCTTATCCTCATCCAAAGTCTAGACTCTTCTAGAAGATGTCTTTAAAACTAATCCTAATCCCCTCCTAACCTTGTCACATTCCCTAAACATGAGTTAAAACTTCCTAACCCAAGCCAAAGTTAACAAATATCTCCTCCTTCACCCACCCTCATTAAATGCCATCCACTTGCATATCCCTAAGCTAATCCTAAACCATCCTAATCCATCCTCTAATCATTTGCACAAGCCTAAACAAGCTTAAAACCTTCCTAATCAAGTCCAAGTCGAAATTGCTCTCATCACCCTCAAAATATCTCAACCATAAAACTTTATGAAGTCCACTAGGCCATAAATGACTCTTACAAGCCCTTTTATTGCTCTTACAAGTCATTATGAGGGTCTTTATGAAGATTTTATCCCTTGAGCCTCCTTTGTTGACTCATCCTTCCCCTTTCCTCCATCCTCTCACCATGTGACATGTGTCACTCCTTGATTGGTTGTAAGGAAGCACAATCCATGTGCTCTCCTCTCATGCAATCTGAGCCCTCCATAAGCTTTTTCCCATCCTTGCATCTTAGCCCTTAATCCCTCAAGCCTCTTGCCTATAAATTGGATCCTTCCCCTTTGCAAAATAACACAATCCATGAAGTAAAGTTATAATGCTATTTTGAGAGCCAAATCCATACTAAAGCCATCTATCCACACCAAAAATCCACAATCATCCATTGAAGCCTTTGGAAGCATATTGAGCATACATCCTATCCATTTAGACAAAGCCACTCAACAAGAGAGCTTCTCATTGAGAGAGCCCATTAATGGCTCATATTCTCAATTGAGAGTTCATCTTAGTCTATCTTAAAGTTTATGAATTTTGTTTAGTTTGTAGAAGCTTTATTTAAATTTGGTTTCTATTAGCATACTAACATTGCTCATATACAGGTCTAAGACAATTAGGTTCAAATTTTCCCTTTTGATCTCTCTCTATTGTTGATTCTTAGGATTTTTACATAGGAAAAGATCTCCCACTTGGAATTCTCTAGGGAAAACCTTTTTGTTGAAGGCTTTGGACATGTGCTTTTGATAAACCCTCATACAGTCAAATAATGCTTTACATTTCTCATCTAGAAGTTATAAATCTTGAAGTCTCATGGAATGATAGTCTTCATTTATAACTGAACCTTTGAGAGAAGCTATAAGTGAAGGAACCTCAATCTCTAAAGGTAACACTACTTTAGTGCCATATGTGAGGGCAAAAGGAGTAGTCCTAGTAGGAGTATGAATACTCATTCTATAGGCCCACAAAGCTAGATTTATCTATAAATGCCAATCTCTACCATTTCCTTGCAGAAAGTAAGTGGAGGACCAATGTTGTATAATCTTGAATCTCTTGTAGAGTTTTTTAAGCTCCTTATTTTTGAATTGATCTCCATTGTCGATAATAATATTAGAAGGCACTCCATATCGACAGGTGATATGATTTAGAATGAATAGAGAGACTATTTTTCCTAAGGGAAAGTGGTAAAATTTCTACCCACTTAGTAAAGTAATTAGTAGTAATGATAATAAATGTGTATCCACCTGATGAGTTGGGATGAATCTACCCAACAAGATCAAAGGCCCAACATTGAAATGACCAATGAGAAATAGAAAGAATGAGCTCCATGCTTAGAGCATGTATTAGGTTACCACACTTTTGACACTTTTCACATGACTTTGCAAAAGCTACTATATCAATCTGCATTGTGGGTCAATAGTATCTTTCCCTAAGTAGCCTTTGGGCCATGGAAAGATCATTGTAATGTCCCCCACTGATGCTCTCATGGATGTCAACTAACACTTAATTGGATTCTTCCTTTTCTAAGAATCTAAGAAGTGTACCATCTAGACCCCTCCTATACAAATCATTTGAGATAAAGGAATGGTGAGAGGCATTTTGGATAAGGCTTTTGCATTTAGATTGGTTAAAGGTTTTAGGTATAATACCATCACAAAAGTATGAATAAATGGTACCATAATGGGATGACACATGACCAACAAGGGTGGAAATAACATGACTTTCTTGGGAATCATAGATATGGTGATGTAGCTCTTCTACTAGGAATTCAAATTTGGATTCATGTCACTCTAACTAAAGAAGTGGAAAAAATGTAGACATGGCATTAGCTACTTTGTTTCTTGCTCTAGGAATTTGCTGAAACATAACAAATTTGAAATATCATCTCAAGGAATCAACCATTTTCTTGTAAGGTACCAATTTCTCATTTTTTGTTAAATATTCATCATTGACTTGGTTGATTATCAACTATGAATCCCCATAGATGTGTAACTCTATGATTCTCCATTCTATGGCCATATTAAGTTCATTTGTTAAAGCTTCATACTTAGCAATGTTTTTTGTACATGGGAATAAAAACTTGTAAGATTTAGGAATTGTGTACCCACGAGGAGAAAAAAACAACACACCAACTCCTAAACCATGTTATATAAAAGGATCCATCAAAGAACATCTTCCACATTCTTTCAGTCATATACATGAGGTTCTCATATGGGAAATCAATTTGAATAGGTGCATTATCTTGTATTGGGAAATCAGCTAATTGATTTGCTATGGCTTGTCCTTTGATTTCTTTACACTCAATTTAATCGATGTTAAACTCTGAAAGGATCATCATCCATTTAGTAAGTCTACTTGTGAGGGCAACCTTACCAATAAATACTTGAGTGGATCTATTTTTTCTATGAGGTGTATAGTGTACGCAAGCATGCAATGTCACAACTTTTGGAAAGCAAACACAACCGCTAGGCAAGCTTTCTCAATACTAGTGTAGTTAACCTCATATGAAACAAGAGTATGACTAAATTAGTATATTGCTTGTTCTTTCTCATGTTCATAAAGTTGAGCTAGTAATTCCCCTAAGGAAGATTATGTTGCTGAAATGTATAGAATAAGTGGTTTCCCTAGGATACGAGGAATTAAAATTTGGGGATTTTCCAAGTACTTCTTGATTTGATCTATGTTCTTTCGACAATCCTCATTCCATACACATTTGACTCCTTTATGTAAGCTCTTGTTAAATGGTTTAGCTTTATCTATCAACTATGAAATAAATATCCTTATGATTTGAAGACAACCCTGAAGACTCCTCATTTGACTAATATTTCTAGGTGGCATATCCATGATTGCTTGGACTTTTTTAGGGTCTACCTCTATTCTTTTTTTGAATAATGAATCCAGTAGTTTTCTAGAGGTAACTCCAAATGCACATTTCTTAGGATTTAACATTAGTTGAAATTGTTCCATGTAATCTAGAATGACTTCTAAGTGATCTAAGTGTGTGTCTCTTTCCTTAGACTTAGCCAAGGTGTCATCCACATAATCTTCCATGTTTTTTATGCATCATATCATGAAGAATAGTGGTCATAGCTTGTTGGTAGGTCACTCTTGTGTTTTTTAATCATAGAGGCATAATGTTCGAACAATAAGTACCCCATACAGAAATGAATGTAGTCTTTTCTTAATCTTTAGGAGCTATCTTAATCTAATTGTATCCAAAAAAACCATCCATCAAGGAATAAATCTCATAACCCATGGTCATATCCACTATTATGTCTATATTGGGAAGTGGAAAGTCATCCTTTGGGCATGCTCTATTGACATCTCTAAAATATGTGCAAACTCAAATGGTTTTCTCATGTTTGGAAATTGGTACAATGTTTGATATCCATTTAGCATAATCAATGGCCCTTATGCATTTTGCACCAAGTAGTTTCTCTAATTTTTCTTTCACTAGGAGGGCTATGTGAGGATGCATTTTTCTCAATTTCTACTTAACTAGTTTGACACCCAAAGCAATGGATAAGTGATGCATGATAAGATTAGTGTCCAACCTTGACATATCTGAATAAGTTGGGGAATTTTTTTTCATAAGAACTTAGTGTAAGATTCTTTTTCTTGTTGTGACAAGGACCAAGCCAAGTGTACCATCTATGGAGTCTCATCCATACCCAAATTGAATATTTGTGTTGGTTCAATAAGTACTAAAGATCTATCTTGAAAATAAATAGGGAGATGATCAAGTACCTCATCCTTAGACACCTTAGAGAGGTTTTCACCCTTGGATACATCCTTTCTTTTTACTTTTTTTGGTTCTGACACCACCACACATTGGTTTTCACCATTAGAACTCTTATTCTTTTTTTTCCTTTTTTTCTTTTTTTTTGATTAAGATACTTGATGTCTAGCTCTATCATGCTAGTACCTAGTTCACTAGTTGAAGAGACTATGGGCTGAATAGCATTCAAGTAATAAACTATCTCATAGTCATTTTGAAATGTTAAGAGCTAAGGTTATTGATAGCATTGGGACCAATCAATAAGGTTAGGATGAACAAGGGGTAAGTTAATGATTGGTTCAAGGTTGTTAATTTGAATGGTTTCATCTCTAGTGACCTAAAAGTCAGAGTCTGTCAAGTAACTTCCTAAGCTAACCAAATCAAGATTTTTCCTAACAAGTGAAGAATCACCCACTAAGGCAACATGTGAGTTCAAATCCTCTAATCCTACATGTGACTTGTCAACTACCTCAAGTTGAGAACTATAAGAGTGGATGATATCAACATCCATGTTAACTGTGGAAGGCTCCAAGAAGGAATCCCATTCATACTCATGTGAACTCATTTCTGAACTTCTACTAGGGTGCTTACACCATGAAGGTTTGGGATGCCTTGATGTAGAAGCTTGCATATCATTAAGGGTAACACCTTCTCTTTCCATTAAACTATTTGAACTTGATTCATTTTGTTCCACAATTGCAACTATCTCATGAGTGACTGCACTATGTGAATTTTCCCAAAGGAGACTAATGGAAAGAACCCAATCTTCACACATATCTTGCTGATTTTCCAAATTAGGTACATATTCTAGTTCATTTTCACTATCTAAATTCTCAATAATAGGAGTAGTGTTCTTATTATGATTTGCAAATCCTAGGCTGATTGCCTCCTTAGACTTGCATCCAAAAAGAATAGGATCAAGGGGTTTAGCTCTAGCATCTAATCTATGAATTAGAGGGCCTTTTCTAGGATAGATCATCTATTTGACAAAAGCAAACTAGGAGTGGGAGAGAAGTTCTCATGGCACATATATTTATCTTCTCTAAAAATCTTGTCTCTAACAACTACATCCTCTTTCTCATCTTGAATAGGCACTGATGACTGTACAAATGTGTCAAATAATGTCATAGATGAAGAGGAAGGTCTCATTTCTTATCAAGGTTTTCCATAATACCTAGGAAAAATTGGTAATGCTATAAGGAAGTTGAGTTGATACCCTCCCATGCCAAGGTCTATTGATTTTAACTTGTCTCTATATTCAGCTAAAGATGCATCAAAATCATCTACTTCTCTATTGAGGGGAACATGAGTACTCACTAAAATTGAGCTGATAGATAAAGTATTATCCCCAAGTATACAAATCTCTATTCCATTATAAAGGAACTTAACACACTGATGATAGGTATATGGTATTGCTTGCATATCATGAATCTAGGGTATATTGAGTAATATATTGTACGCAAGGGGACCAATGTCAACTATTTGAAATAAAACATCTTTCTCAATAGGGTCAATCCTGACAGGAAGGATGGCCAACCCCTTTGAACTTCTTTCTACTTCATCATATGCTTTTATAATGATCTTTCTTTTGGTATCTATGAATTTTTTTAGAATAACCCAACATCTTTAAAAGACTCAAAGAACAAATTATTAATTCTAGCACCCCCATCTATCAACACGTGCCTAACATGGGTTTTGTGAATCATGACTTTGATATGGAGAGCAAGATTATGTGGGTGGATTAAAGATCTATCATCTTCCTTTGAAAAGGTGAGGTAATGAGGGCTAGCAATATGATTAACCATGTCCTAGAATTGATCAACATCCAAATTGTTGGGAACATTTGCTATGTGCAAAGCATCCTCGAGGACTTGCTTATGTCTCTAAGACAACTCTAAGAGCTCAAAGATCAAAATCTAAGCTGGGGTTCTTTGCAACTAATCAACAAGACTATAGTTTAACTAAGGATTAACTACTAGTTGTTGAGGTAATGTTCTTAGATTTCACTTACTTTGGCTTACTTGGTTGACTTGAATTGGGTCCTCTAATGATAAGAAGACCTTGTTTTGTGTGACAACATTGAAGCTTTGAGATGACACTCTAGAGTGAGGACCCCTTAACACAAAGAAATTTTTTTCATCAAAGATAGGAGGAGAGTCCATGTATAGATTATAACCATGAGGATCTTTATTTCATATCATGTTGACATTCTCTTCTAATACTTCAAGCATGTTGACGAAATTCTTTGCATTTGCATAGGTGTAATTGATTTCAGCTTTGCCATTCTTAGGTTTAGAGGTTTCCCCCTTATTATAGTTGAGAAAAGGTTCTTTGAAGGCTTTATGATCATTATTAGTGTTTAATCCATCCACTTGAAGCTTACCATTCTCAATAAGATCATGAATGATATGCTTGAGTTTCCCACATTTTTCAACATTATGTCTAGTGTAGTTGTGAAACTTGCAATAGGCTTTCTCATCCCACCACCATGGCTTAACCTTAGGTATATAGAACTTTTTAGGACCAAAAGGATGCACCAAGTTGTGAGAAATAAGCTTTGTAAATATGTCATCATATGATTCACCAAGTGTTGCAAAATCTCACCTTTTTTCCTTTGGCCTATCTTAGTATCTTGGTTTACTTCTTGTTGATTAGCACTAACCAAATGAAGGACAACTAGATCATTATATTTGGAGGAGTCCACAACTCCATCATTCACCACTTTTTTATTTCTATTCCAATATTAATATTTTCCTTTATCTTTGTTGTTGTTACTTTGTCCATTGTTGTTATTATTTCCATGTTTGGTGAAAATTCCTTGTTCTTTCAAAACATCCTCAATTCCAAATGTTGTTTCAACCATCATGTTAAAAGACTCAAAAACCATTTTCTTAACTTCATACCATATTTCATTAATCATGTTTCTAATAATAATTTCATTCTTCTCTTTTTTAGGGATAGTCCTAGAGTAGTGAGAGCATTGTTGTCTCCATCTCTGCAAGAAAGTGACAAAGGTGTCTCCTTGATTTTTCTTTGTGTTGCACAAGTCCAAAAAGGTGAAAAATCTTGAAAGGTTGTATACAAAGTGTTGAAAAAATCTCTAAACAAGCTCTTTGAAAATCTTAACAAGAGTTATGTTGGTGAACCATTCCATTGCTTGACCCTTAAGACTCCTTGGAAACAATCTCATAACATACAAGTCTTCATGATGAAATCAAAGCTCATGGTATAAAAATGATGCACATGATCACTTGGATACCCATTCCCATCATACTTTCCATATTGGGGTATCCCAACCTTTCTAGAAAAGTCTTTCATATCAACACTCTTATTAAAAGGGTTAGGAAAAATCAAATCAAGTGAGAAGGAACTCTTAGGTGCTATGAACTTGTCCATCATACTCTTTACTTGATTAAACCATTCTCCCAAAGATGCATATTGCCTCCTAATTTTTTTTTTAACATCATAGTTGTAGGGAACTTTAGCACCCTTATCAATTAAATTCTTTAGGAATACATCTTTTTTTTGATATATATACTTCTCCACGCACCTTGGAAAGAATAATTTTGTTGCATTGTCATGAAATCTTGAGAGTCATTATCAAAATTTGAACTACCTCCTCCATACTATGAACCATGGTGAGCACATTGCAAAGGTTGTCTTGAAGTCCTAGGAGGTATTGATCTCCTATAATGATCATGTCTTGAAGCCCCTCTTCCTCTAGGGCTAGGAAATCATGAATGTGTTCTTGAGTGGCTTCCACTTCATGGAGTCTTAAGAGGAATGGATGGAGGAGAGTTGTTTTTTACCACCAACACACATGTTTTTAAACTAACCATTAAGTTGTTGAGCCAAGAGTATATCTTCCTCCTCTTGGAAATTTTTCCTTTCTATTTCTAAAAAAGTTAGTCTTTCCTCTTCCATATGTTTAAATTTTGCTGCCTTTATAGCTTGTTCCTCCAAGAAGGCTTTCTTTTCAAACTTGAGTGTCTTAAGTCTGTCACTCATGTATCTTGAAGGTATCTTGAGTGATGAACTTGGTCTTGAATATCCAAATAAGTTATTGATATATATTGCATTCACATGAGTTCCATTAGGTTCATCATCTTGGTTTTCATGTTGTGATGATTCTTCTTGATAGGCTTGTCTCTTATCTCTTTCAGCCCTTTGGTGTGCATCCAAATATCTAGTTGAGATAAGGGGTGAGACTAGTCAATATTCATGAGAGGAACTACCAAATAAAATAGTATCTCAATGTTTTTCAAATATGTCATCAAGGCATTCATCCATATCTTCCCTCTCTCATTGTGTCATCATATAAATCATATCCATATCTAAGTGAGAAGGTGCTAAGGGTGTCCTCAACTCACTAAGCTTACTCTTGGGATCAAACCAAATGTTTGACTTGTTCCTAGGTGATTGATCAAATATGACTTTTTTTCCCTTACGTCTTTGGAAACTTTGAACTAAGGGTAAGTTGTTAAAGACTACTTGAGGTCTCTTTCCTTGATCTACTTGATATCTTTTTGTAAATGACATGAAAGAAAAGGTACTAGTTGATAAGACTACCCTAAGAAATATTAGTACCAAACTAGGATAGTAAAACTACTCACGCTCACTTGTCCAAAAGAGAGAGGATAAGATAGAATTTTTGCAATAGGAATAAAGCAACACTACCATAGAGGTGCCCACTAATTTGGTTAAATACTCTAGCACATATGGATCAGGAGGATGATTTACACAAATTATAATTAATTGAAATTAATTTTGAATGGAAGTGAATGGACAAGAGATTACTAAGACTCTCCAAGTGTGTTATCAAAGAATCCAAAGGTTTATCTTCTCAATAAGGATGGTTTCTAACTCACCAACTCCAAGAAAGGTCACTCATAAAATAAAAGATTACTAATTCAAGAGGTCAAAACACAACAATCCAAGGTGAAAAAAGGATTCCAATAGAAAGCTAAGTGACCTAATATGCCTTGGATCAACCAAGGAGGACCAAAAATGACATGATAACAAATTGAGAAAGGTTTCAACTCGAAAACTTATTTTTCTTGTTCATTTTAATTGACCAACTAGATGCATCAAAATATTTTTTGCATAAATCAAATATGCAACACTCAAGGAATTCAAGAAAATGTTTGCAAGCAATGGGCAAGGGACAAAGAAACATTACGCATAAACAAGAATAGTGTCTTAGTATGAATCTAATCCCTAGAACCACTATTATGTATGTTCTCAAAATATTTTTCAATCACACATATAGTCCTAGAAAATAAAATTTGGGTTGCACTATGCTTCTTAGTAATGGTCAACTCTAAAACTCTTGCAATCTCAAGTGGGCAAAATCTAATCCCGATGCACTAGGGTTTTGACACATTCCAATAATTTAATCAATCAGAGATGCTAAGGAAATATGAAAACCAAACAAAAGACTAAACCCATGGATATTTCTTTCACAAGGACATTTATATAGAAGGTGTTGCTATCATGATGAAAGTTGATTACTACCACTTGAGGTTCCATCCATGTAGTTTACCCAATAAAGGGAGTGTCCACTATGGTTAACCCTCTCTAATCAAGGAAGACTCACAAAATTGGACCACATGGGGACTTAGTTCTGATTCAAGGGTTCCAGGTTTCTGATGCACCCAAAAGGGAATAGAGCATACTCCTCTAGCCTCTTCACCTCACCCAAACATAGCAAACAGATTGTTTAACATGCTAAATTTAAATGACTTCACTAAGGTTTGGAAAGCCAACAACAATCACTACTAATCTCAAGAGAGAAAGTACTGGCAAATGTCGAAGACAAACCACGCGAGACAATGAAATATTATCAAATCCTTCCCTACCTAAAAGGGGATCTATCATCAAGAAGAGATTCACATGTAAGACAAGAAAATGAAGTCCACTCCCTCCAAATCATGAAAAATAGTGTTCATAGGGCCTAATTACTAAGTGAAACATGTATGCAAGAAAGAAAATCTAGGTCCAATTTTAAAGAACCAATCGAAATGTGAATTACAAAAGTATGTAAAATACTTAAGCCAAACACATGAGAGATTCAATTTTAATTCCAAGTTCCAAATGTTATAGCTATGTTTAAGAATACTTTAGATCCAAAACAAAATGTGTGTATCATTCCCTTGATCTAATGAACCACGCAAGTGCTCCAAGAAAACAACAAGCAAACCAATACAAGATAGATATGTCTTATGCAAACCCTAGGGTTAGATCTTAATATATGATCATTGGAAGTAATAATAACTAGAAAATAACCCAAATAAAAACTCACATCATGCATTGAACCGTGTTAAAATTAAAATCAAGTTAATCATTAAATGCCCTTTTTTTAATTTTGATTTTTGACCTAGTCAACAAGATTGGACATATATGCCATGAATTCAGATCCAAAATCCTAAATATATAAAAGAGAACCCCATTCAAAAAATAGAAACCTTTCCAAAAAAGTTAGAATTTTGGAAAAATATTTTTATTTGTGCATTAGGGACCCATTATAGACTAGTTTTTGTAAATCGAGTGTTTGATCCCTCATATGCACTCTAAACTCAAAACACAAAGCAACAACCCTATTTAGAATTCAGAGACCTTTCCAAAAATGTTAACTTTTCTGAAAAAATTTCTTATTTGCACCAAAAATGATTTTTCATGAAAAATCAAGAAAAAAATATTAAAAATACAAATTATCTCAAAAAATTCTAAATTTTAAAGATTCTCTGAGATTTTTGTAAGTTGCAAAAAAATGTCAGACCAAAATACTAAGTTGTTTGGGAGATATGATTAGATCTTTAAGATATAGAGTTTTTCATCTCCAAATAGATCCACACAAGGGGGTTAGTTCCAAAAATAGCCAAAATCAACATGTAAAGGTAGGTTGCCCCATGGTAAGTGCCAAAAAATGTGTGGTAAAATGTTGACTCACTTCTATGAGTCATTATATCTAAGATTTCTTAAGAATGAGATCTCAAATGACAACTCATAGCTCTTTATTCATGGAGTGCAAGGGTTTGTAATGGAAGCCCTCAGTTCGACCTAGTTTGTGCCCATGCAAGTACACCATAAAATAAGAGATTAAAAGATCAAAATATGCATGCAAATGAATATGCAAGCTAATCTAAATGATAACAATGCAAGAAATTAATTATAATCTATGAAAGGAAATAACAATGCAAAATTAATTTATGAAGAAAATATGACTCTCAGCTAATATGAAAATGCAAGGATGAAGCATGATGATGGAAGCCATGGATGCATGAGAGAAGAAGACAAGAAGAGAGAAGTTGCAATGAAGCTCCAATGTCCAAACCCTAAGGTTCAAACTCCTCCAAAATCATTCTCTAAACCTACAACATAACAATACTATAGCAACTCACATCTATTCAAATGAGAAGGAGAAGGCTCCTTATAAAAAAAACCAGGGAGGTGGGAGGCTTCTCACAAGAGCAATGTGGGATAAATCCCTAAAAGCACAAGTAAGAGGAAAAAGCTCACCACTTAGAGATATGTGCAAAAGCAAGGAACCTTTATTTGATTTATTTCCTTTTTCCATCAAAAATAGAGCTTTAAGTGGGGATTTATTTGTTTAATTAAAGGAGGGATTTTCTTTTAAATAAATAAGATAATATTATTTAATTAAAAGGAAGATTTTAATAAAATAAGATTATTTTATTTATTTAAAATGATGTTTTCTTTTAATTAAATAAGATTATTGATGAAATGATCAAACCTTAGGAAATATTGAAATAATTAAAGTATTTGCAATTTGATCAAGGAAAATGATTTGAATTGATTCAATAAAATATTGTGATGCATTGATTTAGAAATTGACAAATTGTATCAAGAAATTGATAAATTGAAGATTTTGGGCCCATATTCTAAGTGACCATTTTAGGGTGAATACAATTGCAAGTCTCATTTTGATAAGAAAAGTATTGATGGGTATTTTTACCATTATACTAAGTATGGGTGCAAAGCTAAGGATTGTAGATCTAGGGCACAATCAACCTGGTCTTGTCCAAAATCAATAAGTCCCATTGGAAGGGACAAGTTTCCCACATAGATCTTCTCAAACTTTGGAAATAATGGGCATCTTGTTACTTATTGTAGGATGAGGATGGGTCAAAGGAGAAATGAAAGACCTTTGAGAGGTGCAAGAATGACATGTCTCAATTGAAAAAATGTGGACATATTGCCAAAGACTACAAAGAAATAAAAAGGTCAACTACTTAATTCCCCAAAAGGAAGGGGAAGAAAAAAATAGTAGATAGAGATGAAGTTAGGAAGGCCTTCAAGAAAATTTGGAGCAAGAAGAATAATGATGTAAAGGTAACCAAGCCTATAGAGGCTATGGGATCACTAGTCAGTGATGAGGCCTTGGAGTCATGTTAAGTTGATTCTTGCATAAGAGATTGCATGCAAAAGGAATATTTAGCACTAGTCCCGATATCAAAACTAGTAACCCTCTCATATCATTAATGATGAAGTAAGATATGCTATAATGGTGATTTCCTAAAAAATCTACTAAGAGGAGCAGTCTACAAGGCTCATCTGATGATCAATGAACAATCTATTGACATTAAGGTCAATTTGTATATTAGTGATTCAACACTTAGTCCATTGGTTACATTGCTACCAAGCTCTAAAGTTGCTATTGTTGACAATTAGATAATGGAGGTATGTAATTGTTGTCATTTATGGAAAAACATGATGTACATGCTTACATGAAACCTCAGAAATAAAGATACTTAGTGTTTGGTAATAAAAAAATTGTCTAAGTATGGAATTTGGTATACAACAGTGTATTGTTTTGTTTATAACTTGTTGCTGACATCATATTATGACTAGAAAATTTAGATGGAGATAGTACACATGTTTTTGATTATGTGTATAACCTCAAAAGTTAGTATGGACTATAAAAAAAAGAGATATTTGTGTTTTAGTGAAACATGAAAATGAAATTGAAGGAAAGAATTATTTTATTTACAAAATAATTACTTGTCCAATTAGGGCTAACATTCTAGATGTTTACTCTAAATTGGAAAATTATATTGTGGTATTAGCTAACCTAGTAGAAATTTTTGTAAAGGAATGTTATTTATGCAAAGGAAAACTTGCGATGAGAAGCGGTGACCATATCTGCTAATTGTGATGTTGAGCAATTATATGTGAACTTTTGTAAGAGTGATACATGCAAAGTTTTGTGAAAGATATTTTGTGATCCAAGGTCAAGCTGAAGATCAAAGATCATTAAAGGAATAAATTATAGTACCTATACTCCAAAATTTTGATCACTTGTTTGGGTAGTGAGGTCTTCTTGTAATTGGAAGTGCATGTTTGGGCAATGGGCTCATCTTGCATTTACTGTACTACATCTCCTAACAAGGTTAGAATCTCCTAATAAGGACTCCTAAATTTTCCCATTGATTCCTAATAGGGTCCATCCTCTAACAAGAAACTTATATATTAGTATATTATCTAGTGGGTATCATCCCCACTGGGGTTTTCCTAGTTAACAAAATATGGTGTTATGCGTTATCTTTGTGCATGGTTACTATTACTGTTCAATATTACTTTATTAATTTGTTATGTATGGTTTAATGTAATAAATAATATCTAGTTAGCAAAAAAAATTTCTAGATTATTGATTCACACCCCCACCTCCCCCCTCTTAGTTATCCCTATTTCTAACAATTGGTATTAGAGCGCAGTTACTTTGAAGAGGCTTAACAACTTGAGTAAGATGCCTATGGATATGGAATAGTTGATGAAGAACCTCAAAGAGACACTTGAATAAATTGATCTCCTTATTGAAGAAAGATATAAGCTAAAAGATAGATATGAAGACTCCAAAGTATACATTGAACAATTGAAGAAAAAGATTGAACATCTCAAATCCAAGCCTAAATCTACTGAATCTAGAGCTAGTGATGATGACTATTCAATGATAAAGACAAAATACAAGATCTTGAAGCATGAATTGAAGATTATGAATCTTAAGTTGACTTTGAGAAATGATCCTAACAAAGTTGAATCTAATTTAAAGTTTGAGAATGCAAATCTTAGAGCAAGTATGGCAAAGAAAACATCTCAATTTGAAACATTAAAAGAAGATCATGAAGAACTCCATAAATACAATACTATTGTGAAAGGTGAATTAACTCAATGTGAGAAGTAGCTTGAGAAGCTTTATTCTAGCAAAGAAAAGCTTGATGATTCAATGTCAATATAGAGACCTATCTATGATAAGACCAGTCTTGGTTATCTAATTAACATGTCTACGAGGAAACCTAAGATTAGATCAAAACTAAAAGAAAAAGGCAAAATTGATGATAAGATTGAATCCAATCAATATTATGATAAACCTAAAGAATTTGGACAAGACAAGGAAGTTGAAATTTTGGATGAACCAAAGCAAGTGGAATCTCCTAACAAAACTAGGTATGAATTCAAAGGTAAGTGTTTTTCATGTAATGAAATAGGTCATATGAAAAGAGATTGTACAAATAAATCATTTAATCATGTTATGGACTTTTATTTTCATAATTGTCAAGTTATGGGTCATAAAGTAATTGATTGTGATAGAAGGAATAATAGAATGTCTAGAAATGCTAACCCTATAGATAGAAGAATATCTAATGAAAGAACATTGAGAGAAGGAAGACCTTATGAAGATAGAAGACAGATCACATGTTATAAGTGTAACAACTTTGGATGCATTGCTCGAAATTGTCATGCACTTGATCAGTAGAATCCTAGAAGTAGAGCACCAATATTTCAATTATGCAACAACTTTAGACGTACAACAAAGTATTGTAGAATGGATATAAACTTCAAAGATAGAAAGAATAATGGAAGAAACTTTGGGAGTAGAAGAAATGATGGAAAGAACATTGGAAATGATAGAAGGAACCATGAAATGGACTTTGGAACTAATAGAGACAATAAGGAATGAAGAAACATAGTCAATGAACTTTGAGAAGAACTCAATGGGGCATTTGTAAAAGGAGTAGATATCTCAAAAGAAAAGCTATATGATGATGAGACAAAAAGATCAAAATCAATTGTTGATTTTGATTCAACTAAGTTGAATTAATCTTGTTCATAGCATCATAATTTGAGAACATCATTCAAAAATTGAATTAGAGGTAGTGAAGTTGGGAAAAGGTGTATCCAGTTAAGTTTAGATGGTACCTAAGCTTGCTTACAATTTGGAGCTTGTCTAAACAAGTTAGGAAGGAATTAAGAGTTACTGGTATTACAAAAAAGATTAATTCTATAGAAGAAGATGAAAACTATGTTTTTGCAAAAAAAATCATGAAGTGAAGTCTTGAGGAGCATTGTCATGATGAAAGGAGGCTATAGTAAACCTTGGGTGACATCTGAAGATTGGTTAGATGATCTTGAGTAGTTATTTGATTATAGAATGTAATTGATAGCTTTTTTCATTTGCAAAATACATAATTAATAGTAGATCAAGTTGATGGAATAAATGGAGTACAAAATTGATTTCACTCCATTGCGAATACATCCAAAGTGAAGAGCACTCAGAAGTGACTTGTCAAGGTGATTTCAAAGTAAACCCTATTTTTAGAAAAGGTATTTTTATCATTTTTCCACAAATTTATTTGGTAAAATTTCATATTTGATAGAACCATGGATATTTCAGTAGTGCACAATGTTGAGAACGAAGACAAACTTAAGTTGAAGTTAGTTTCTTTGAAACCTATAGAAAGAAACCCTAACTCAGCATTATCCATTACTCCAAACAATGTAGTATATTTGGAAGATGTAGGAATTTATCTGAATAGTGAATTTGAACCTATTGGGAGTAAATACATGAACAAGGATATGAAATTGGTTTTCAATCATGACACAGCTATGAAGCCCAGATTTGAACATTTAAAGGAACTAGACCTATTCAAATATCATTTCTACGATGAAATAGACACAGATGAATGGACATAGATCATATTGAATAGGATACATGATGGGAAACTATGGATGCAAGATACTGTAATTGATATTTCTGCCAACCTTATTCATGAGGTAACTAGTCTTAGTAAACAAGGTAGTGTACCTATAGGAGAGAAAATGGTCAAGAATAAAGTTAAAAGTTATACCAAGTAGTGTATGATGGAAAGGCTATGGTGATAAACATCATTAAGCAAGATGATGTACCATTCCTAAGTAGAATCATTGCCTACTATGTATATGCAAACTCAAATATTGATGAACTATTAGCTAAATTCATCTATGCAGCATATAAGATATGTGTAGAGAAGGAAGAAGTTAACCTCAATGAGATTTTTAGAATGCAACTACTTGAGAGCCTAGAACAGATCAAGAGGACTAAGAATAGTGTGTTTAGATTTTAGTAACTAATAAATCACATATTCTTTCATGTGCCCAAAAGATTTCCATATTTATCAGTCATAGATATAATGAGTAGTGATAGATGTACAATGGAGAAGATCACAGAAGTATGAAGAAGACATCCTATAGATAAGATATTGGATAGTGGAAATCTGATAATGAGGACATTTCAAAATGAAATGAAACAAAGATTTAGAATTGTTAAAGTAATTAGTTGTTTTCACTTATTAATTAAATCACTTTCATTTAATTAAATAAGTTGCCTATTACTCTAGTTTTCTTAAGCTATCTCGTAGTTGCATATAATTAATATTTTATATTAATTCTAATGTGCAACCTAGCTTTTTTAGGCTTTAGGTTACCCTTTTCAGGTTTTGATCTCCTTTATAAGGATTGATCTCTCTGTAATTTATTAAATCCGTTGAATAATATTTTTCTTCATTTGAATACAATTTTGCATGTTTTTCAGATCAAATCCTTGCCTCTTCTTGTCTTTTTCTTCTCCATGACAGGTTGTGTACATGTAGGTATGGGCTTTGTGGATTTGAATGGCATATTTTCTCAAATCCTACATGGTATCAGAGCCAAATCTATTATAGCTTGTTTGATATTTGGAGAAAAGGGAGAACAAGGGTTTGGCAGATTAGATCTAGCATTTTTTCAAGTTTTTTTTGAGAAAATAGACGGGTCACTAATTTTTGGAGCAATTTGATGCCAAATAGACCTCATAGATGGATTTATAAGGCATCAAAACCCTCATTTCCATATAAAATGTGTCTGATTTGGACAACATTGATCTGGGAGGCAAAAATATTTTGTCAGGCAGGGCCATACGGCCTCTACATGCAATCCGAGGTGCAAAATCCAAAACAAATTCATTCTAGGCAATTTTTGGCCACAACGATTAACTAACCACTAGCGGCACCACACAGTAACTGTTGGCGACCCACCCAGTAGCTCTGTCATGGCCCCACCACAACCTTGCCTAGCCGCCACTCCACCGGTGGTAGGGGTTTTTTTTTTAAAAAAAAATTTAAAAAATATATTTTTTCATGCATTCTAGAGGCCTTGTATATTTTTTCTCCATAACTTGAGCATACAGACGTATTTTTTTAATCTAAAAAATGTGCTAGAAACTTGGTTTCAAGACAAAGATATTGGTATAGGCTTTTTGGGTTTTGATGCAGTTTGGTTGCCTATTTTGGTAGTTAAAGTTGGATGTTCTATTTTGCACTTTGGGACTTCTTTATATCATTGGAAAGTTTTTTCTACACTCTTTTTAGTGATGCTAGTTTTTGTTCCAGATTCTACTCCAGGCACATTCTATTTAGTCTTCTGCATTTTTGCATTCTGGTGGATATCCTAGTTGTTTTAGGTCTGGGGATCAATTTGGTTGCTTTAGTTGCTTCAGTTTGGGTTGTACTATCTTTTGTATTAATCTTATGTCTTTTTTTTATATCATTTGCAAGCATATTTTTGCAAATAGACTGAGATAAAGTGCCACTCTTGCATTTTGGGATCCTTTTCATCATTATGGTTTGTTCTACTCGCACTATTTTATAAATTTCCATGGGGGGGATAGTTGATTGTCATTTAGGCCCTCTTCCTTTGTCAAGTCAGTGTCCCTTCCATGACATTAGTGCCATGATGTTTCAGTGACACGTGCCTTATAGGTGTATGTACCTCACTCTCAATGTGCCCGGTTCCTGTGTTTTAGGATTTTTTTGGCCCACCTTTTTAGTTTCCTATCTCCTCACCCAATCTGCATTAAGGGGGGGTTATTTTGTTGTTCTAATGCTTCCTTGGTTCAATGGTTCATTAGTGTGAGCTATGTATTTAGTACCTAATCCTATATACTAGGCAATTGTAGTGGCTGGCTACGTATGCATTTTGGTGGGATGGATCATCTACCATATAGACACTCTCGATTTGTGCCTTCTATTTCCATGGAGGTTCTATAGATCAGCAATTTTTTTTTTATAGAGTTTGCAACTTCTTCATGTTTTAATGGTTATCTTCATGATCTCTCTTTGATCCTATCTTCTGGAACATTCTTTGCTATCTCTTTTTGGAATAGGGTTTTTTCCATGTGGTTTTCTCTATTTCTCCATTTCATAGAGATTTTGTTGTGATTGGGTATTTGATCAGGCCTTGTTGCTAGGACCCATTTTTCTGCTTTCATAGTTGTGCTAGGTTAGCTTACCTCCTGAGCTTTTCTTAAGGGGGGGTGTTACAGTAATTAGTTTTTTTCACTTATTAATTAAATCACTTTGATTTAATTAAATAAGTTTCCTATTACTCTAGTTTTCTTAAGCTATCTCATAGGTGCACATAATTAATATTTAATATTAATTATAATGTGCAACCTAGCTTTTTTAGGCTTTAGGTTACCCTTTTCAGGTTTCAATCTCCTTTATAAGGATTGATCTCTTTGTAATTTATTGAATCCATTGAATAATATTTTTCTTCATATGAATACAATTGAATCTCCTTTATAAGGATTGATCTCTTTGTAATTTATTGAATCCATTGAATAATATTTTTCTTCATATTTTTTAGATCAAACCCTTGCCTATTCTTGTCTTTTTCTTCTCTGTGACAGGCTTGGTACATGTAGATATTCTTGGGCTTCATGGATTTGATTAGCATATTTGATCAAATCCTACAAGAATTTCACCTGCAATTGTAGATAGATTCAAGGAAGATATTTTCATTATGGTTGATATAGGTTATACTTATATTCAAGCAATGGAACCTTGGGAAACATTTCTTTATGCCTTGGGTTATGAATTGAATGATGATATAGCAGTTGGTTATATTGATTTATTATTGAAATTAAAGAAGGATAAAGTAGAATATAGATTTGGAACTTATGATGAGATCACCCAATCAGCTCATCAAGAAACCTTGGAGAAGGCACCACATAAGAAGATAGATTCAATCATGAAGAAAGCTTTATCAAAGGCTGGTATGACTGAGAGTGAGTTAGAAGAAGTCAGGAAAACCATGAAACAAGGAATACCAAATGTGCAACCTTTGTTAGTATCTGTTGTAGAGACATCTTTGGAATAGAGAATTCTATATGCAATAGTGTCAAATGTGCAACCTAGTGATCCAAAGAGAAAATCTAAGAGATTAGTGGAAGTAGTGACTAAAAAGACAAAAAGGGTCAAGAAATAAGCCACTAGACCAGGCAAGAGATAAAAGACATTGTTGACAATTTTCAAATCTAGCAATGGAGAAGAAGAATAAGAAATCAAGCAAGTAGAGAAGGTGACAATATCAAAGCAATTAGCAGGAAAACCTTGATAACAATGAAAGTCAAAGATAGAAAATATTAACTTAGCTATTAATATTGAAGTTAACTTTGTTCAAATGAACAAATTTTATGATTTGTATAACAATTTTGACAAAGATCATATTGATATCTCTACTGTGAGATACATTATAGCCAATAATCTAAAATTGAAAGATATAAGGGATAGTAAACCAAAATGTCTATGATAGACTTATTGAGAAGAATACACTTACAAGAGAAGAAGATTTAGAACTTTGGATGTCTATGCTAAGAACTATTTTCAAGACTAATGACAAAGAAGAGATTAAGAGATTGTTGAATAATCTTGCACCTTAATTAAGAAATAAAGTAAGACCATTTCTATTTATGGTGGGTGAGAAAGATAAATTAAGAGTGATATTGCAACAACAATAAATCAAATGTTGACAAAATCCAAGGCAACATCTCCACCAGCACCCAAAACCTTGAAAGTGTTAGTGACCAGTGACACTATGCAGATAGATCAGACCAGTCTTAGCATTCACATTGATGATACTAATCCATTTGAAGGTTTTGAACTTAATGAACCTAATACCAAGAATATTAAAGACAAACTGAGACAATTTGAAGAAGAAAATAAGTTACTTGAAGAAGAAAACAAGAAAGTGGAAGAGGCCAAGAAAAAATTGCTTGAGGATGAGCAGAAAAGAAAGAAAGAGGAGGAAAAGAAAAGAACAACAAAAGAAAACTTAAGAAATAAAACATAGGAAGAGAAGAGAGAAGAATAAAAGAGGTAGCCAAGAAGCAAAGGGATGATGAAACTAAACCTTCTAGTTCATCTACTTTTCTTCACTTTCCAGCTTAGCAATTGATGATGATGATCAAACTAAATTGATCTCATCCTTATCAAAGATTATTTAGAAGAATAGAATAGTAAAGAACCTACAGAAGACCTTAATCGAGGTTACTGGTAGACTACAAAGTACTCTAGTAGTGTAGCACATAGAAGCAAATCCATAATAGTGGGCACAGGCAGTTCTAAAGTCATTTGATAAAGAATTTATTAACTTATTGAATGTTGCAAAAGAAACGACATAGATTTCACATGATGCTAACTTGTTTAGCACCATCTATCAGAATATTAAGAATGATTTGGTTAGTCTTGATACTCGTATCAAGGAAATTTAGAAATGTCAATAGGGTGTGAATATATTGTACATTAAGTTTACTTTATCATATAAACTGACTAAGGACATTGACAGTTGGATTGGAGGTAAGATGAGTGAGCTAGAATCTCTATCCAACCAAATTCAACATCCATCTTGTAAAGTTGATGATTCTTAATGACAAGTGGCTATTATTCACAATGGTATCAAGAAACTAGAACTTTGGAACAAACAAATTTTGAAGAGAATATAGGATTTTAGAGAGTCTATTGCTCTAAAAATATCTTTTATTGAGAAACAATTGCAAGAATGTGTCAAGGCCGAGGTCATCTATTCTAACTTTTTGTATTCAGACTTAAATGTAGTTGAGATTGCATCATATGCTTTATGTGTAATTGTCGCATCTACTAAATTAAGCAAGGAGAATTGGACAAAAGGTATTGATAATCTTAAGGAAAATTTTGATGATTGCATGAGGATTCTACCAACTTAAGGAAAAAGGACAACATTTTTGACAATAGATGGATAGTTTTTGGACAACTTTTGACATTTTGACCTTTGTCATTGATGTCAAAGGGGGAGAAGTAGAAGTACATTTAAAGAGAGAGAGAGATGAAATAGGTTTTTTTCAAAAAGGATGTAAAGTATATTGTAAGGGGGAGAATATGTAATGATGGACAAAAAAAATCTTTAACAAAATATATTCATAGATGCAATGTTACTATATTGTTTATGTAGTTTTTGTTACTTAGCCATTTTTTCCTATTTTGTTGCCATTAATGCCAAAGGGGGAGATTTTTGACAATTGGCTAATGGAGGTATGTAATTATTTTCATTTATGGAAACACATGATGTTTATGCTTACAAGAAACCTTGGAAATAAAGTTAGAGTTTGGTAATTAGAAAATTGTTTAAGTATGGAATTTGGTATACAATGGTGTATTGTTTCATTTATAACTTGTTGTTGACATCATATTATGACTAAAAAAGTTATATGGAGATAGTATGCATGTTTATGATGATGTGCATAACCTCAAAAGTTAGTAAACACTGTAAGAAAAAGAGAAATTCATGTTTTAGAAAAATATGATAGCAAAATTGAAGGAAAGAAATATTTTATTTACAAAATAATTACTTGTCCAATTAGGACCAACATGCTAGATGTTTACTCTAAGTTGGAAAAGTATATTGTGGTCTTAGCTGACCTAGCAAAATTTTGTGTAAAGGCATGGTATTTATGCAAGGGACAACTTGTGATGAGAAGCTTTGACCATATGTGCTAATTGTGATGTTGAGCAATTATATGAGAAGTTTTGTAAGAGTGATATATGCGAAGTTTTGTGAAAGCTATTTTTTGATCCAAGATTGAGCTAAAGATTAGAGATCAGTCAAGGCAGAATTTATAGTAGCTATACTCTAGAAATTTTATTACTTGTTTGGGCAATGAGCTCTTCTTGTAATTGGAAGTGCATGTTTAAGCAGTGGGCTAATCTTGCATTTACTATACTACAATTCCTAACAGGATTGGAATCTCCTAATAGGGATTCAAAGTCTCCTAACAAGGACTCCTTATACTAAATTTTCTCATTGACTCCCAACAAGGTGCATCCTCTTTCAAGGAACTTATATATCAATATATTATCTAGTGGGTATCATCCCCACTAGGATTTTCCCTTGGCCAAGGTTTCCCTAGTTAACAAAATATGTTGTTATGAGTTATCTTTGTGCATGGTTATTATTACTATTTAGCATTACTTTATTACTTTGTTATGTATGGTTTAAAGTGAGAAATAATATCCAGTTGGCAACTAAAGTCTATAGATTACTAATTCACCCCCCTCTCAATAATCTCTATTTTTAACAGTTACCGAGCTTATCATTTAGTTTGCAGCATAAACATGTTCTTTAATTATTCTTGATCTAAGTAGCTAGTTTGCAATGTCTACCAAGCTACACAATTTTTACCAAGCTTTAAAAACAAAGTTTAGTGCGAAACAAGCATGGTAGTGTATGCGTGAATATGTGGCCTCTATTAACACACACACTTCAACACGGTCCTTATTTGCGAATTCATCCTAGAATGAACATGAGATTGTTCACCCAAGAATAGTCTGGCAAGGTGACCTTTTGCCTTCTATCTAAGTGGATTTTACCTACTTATGCTCTTAGATTTGAGGTACAGGTAATCAGACCATCTAGAACAAAGGGTTTTGAATGCAACTATATGATTATGCAAATTAATCTATATGAATTGCAAGCATTAATCTAAAAAGGAATAGAAGAAATTAAGATACATGTATGCATTGTTTAATCTAAATGATACTAAGATATTAAGCAAAAGCACATATAAAGCTATGAAAGTGAGTATGCAATCTGATAGCAATTCAATAGCCCGAGAATTCAACCTCTGTAATGAGGAATTAGGAGTCTCTTAAATAGAATTCCTGGAATCCATCAATGGCTGAGATCAACTTAGATCGATGGTTAGAATTGAAGCAAAGATTCAGTTAAAATGGAAAGTTCCTTAAGAAAGGAGAGTTAACTGAGCTTTTCATGAGTGTGAGAACACATTAACTAGATTAATTCCAATTTGAGAGATAGTTCACTCAGAGTTTCCATTTTGGAACTAAAGAGAAGATTTTGAAGCTATTATTTAATTTAATAAAGTGAGATATGATCTCATAAATGCATTTTCTATTTAATTAAATAATCATATTCAATTAATTAAAACAAGCATAATTATTAAATTAAATAAATTTAATTCCTAGTACATTAGTCTTAGGATATAATTTAATTTACTTAAAGTGTAAATACTTTAAATTAAATCTTAATCACCAAGTTTAATGTGACTAATACGAGTCCATACTTTGGGAATTAAATAAAAAGAATGATGAATGTAGATTAGGGTTTTTTGCATCTGAAAATTAAGTAAAGTAGTGATAATCAAAATGAGAATTGCCTATTAAAATAGGTCTTAGGATTGGTCAGAATAGACTAGAATTGGTATAATGGCAATGAGCCAATTTTGGGGTATTACATTTTGCCCCTCTTTGAATGAATGTGCAAGTAGTATGTTCAATTCAAAGAAAATTAGAAAGCATGATGCGAGGATCAAGAAATGAGATTGGTTTGAAATTGATGATATGAAGATCAATTGATAAGCTTTTAAGGACCATCTCCAGAATAGAGCTTAATCCCAAGGAATCCAAGCAAGATACCTAGATACCTAAAATCAATAGCATTTAAAAGATCATCTCCAAAATAGAGCTTAACCTTTAAGGATCCAGATAGAACACCTAGATACCTGAAATTGATAAGCATTTAAAAGATTATCTCTAAAATAGAGCTTAATCTTTAAGGATCTAGATTGAACACCTAGATACCTGAAATTGATAAGCATTTAAAAGACTATCTCTAGAATAGAGCTTGTCCTTTAAGGATCCAGATAGAACATCTAGATACCTGAGATTGATAGCATTAAAATATTATCTCCATAACAAAGCTTAACCTTTAAGGATCCAAATAGAACATCTAGATACCTGAGATTGATAAGCATTTAAAAGACTATTTCTAGAATGGAGCTTAATCTTTAAGGATCCAGATAGAACATCTAGATACCTAAAATTGATAAAAGATAGCAAGATCAAATTATAAGTCATAGAATCATCCCCAAAATGAGGCTTGATCCTCAAGGATCAGGGTTTAGACTATCCCAATACCTGTCCATCAAACTTTGAGAAGAGTTGTTATAAGATTGATCAGTTGATGAAAAGATAAGATGGATAGAAAAGATGCCAGAAAAAGGGGGATAGATGCCCCAAGTGATAAGATGTCCCAAGCGATGAAGATTCAAATTGATTTGAAATTTTAAGTCCAATGATGTAATCATCCTACCCCCTCGGGAGCAAAATCAAAAGATGACACACCATAAATATGATGTAAAGCAGTATACAAAGAGATACAGAAGAAATCTAAGATGTAATAGAGTATAGAAAGGATCAGAAGAAAATATGAAGAGATAGGAATGATCTGAAGAAAATTGGAAGTCAATCCAATGTGATTTTGAAGTCCAAATGATCAAGTTTGAGAAAAAGTTGACTAGAATTGGCCATGGTTGACTTTAGTTGACTTTTTTCAAAATGGATTTTGAAAATATGAAGAACTTTGAGTTGAAAAGATTCTAATAATCAAAAAGTATTAGAAAATTTTGGATTGTACAAGCGTTTGATTGTGTTAGTCCCCAAAAGTTTAAAACACATTTTTAGGGCACTGAGGTGTGTCATATTTTGAATTCAATCCCAAAAATGGATTTAGAACAGTTAAATTAGCCAGGGGGTGTTTTTGTGCAAATTAGAGCACTTTGAAAAAATTAGGTCAACATCTATATAAGGGCCCAAAGGGTCATTTTCAAATCATTTGTGCATTTTGTCTTTTGTGAATAGTAGCTCTAAGAGGAAGATGGTAGTGAATGTGAGAGATCATCATTTCAAGTGCTCCTGATGATACAACCAGCCAACAGACTATGGACCTTTGATGAGTCACTGATTTCCCACCTTCGTGCTTCTATTTTCATGCATCCTTGAATGTGAGAGATCATCATTTCGAGTGCTCCCAATGACACAACCGGCCAACAGACTATGGACCTTTGATGAGCCATTGATTTCCCACCTCTATGCTTCTATTTTCATGCATTACAATGTCATTTATTGCATTTTTAGAATGTTTTAGGACTTGGTCAATCGGTCTTCATGCAAGACTATCCTTTCTCACGCGAAGAAATAGGACCCACTATTTCTTCATGCATGTGGGTGGATTTTCTCACGCGAGAGATACCACCTCTCACACGAAGAACAAGAAATCTTGCTCGATCTTCGTACGGGAGAATTTTGTTCTTCATATGACAAAGAGATTTCTTGTGCAAAAAAATGAAACTTTTCATGAGATTTTGATATCTTCACATGAGATCTTGAGATCTTCGCATGAAAATCCATGATAGTGGAGTTGAAATTTTCATTTTCGTGCATGAAGTTTGCATTTTTGTCTACATTGTTCTACCATTTCATCTCAGTACTGATCATTTTCTTGTCATTTTTGTTTGTGTGTGTGCAAGAGGTCTTTGATGACATGTCTTTTAGATCTCACTATACACCATATGGAGATTCTTTGTGGAGCCCCAATGATGCTGATAGGGCATATATCACTTGATTGGGCTTGTCTTCTCTATGTTAGATCCTAGCAGTGCTAGTGAATCACGACCTACTCACAGCCTTGGTGGAGCATTTCCATTTGGAGATGAACACCTTTCACCTACTAGTGGGGGAGATGACCATCACCCCAAAGGACATATGGAGGATACTCAGGATCCCATTCCATGGAGCACGTGTGATTTATGATGTGGTGCCTTGAGCAGGTACAGAGGCACTATCTATTATGTTTGAGAGGGAGCTATGGAGGGGTCGAGCCATTAATTGGGATGAGCTTGTGCACACCTATGGATAGACACACAGACTGGCATTAGTGTTGGCGATATTTTTAAGTTACTTTTTAGTGCCAGACAAGGGGTAGTAGGGCTTAGAGTGTGGTTGGGGGGTCATGCTTTGCCAGATGGTAGAGGCCCTTGAGATATTTGTGTGGGGTCAGTGCATGCTGGCCCATATGTTCCACGAGATGCATGAGATAGTCATCCATGAGAAGAAGACTATGGTAGTAGGAGTCTATGTCTTATGGATCTGGGCATAGGAGCATCTTCCAATATGTAGGCCCATTCATGAGGAGATCTGAGAGCCTATGGAGCCGTATATTTGTAGGTATTAGGGTCACATTACCCAAGTCTTGCTGGGTAAGATAGAGCACTAGTGGAATCATCTCGATGACCTGGTCTCTGTCGTATGGTGGCCCTGGTGAGAGAAAGAGGATTGGGATGACACCCCAAGAGAGCTAAGCTGGATGTTTTTCTCATCACCATTGTTGGGCAGGATGTCATAGATCATTGAGAGGTTTGTTTCATGGGTGTGGCAGCAGTATGGATGACCATAGGACATTTCAAAAGAGTACTATGCCTATGCCAGACGAGCAAGGGATGTAGAGTGGGGGTGGCCACCATGACTGGACCCAAGTCGATCTATGATAGATGTGTGCAACTTGGTTACCACACAGTGGGACTAGCTCCCTGACATTGTTTATGTAGGGATCATACCTACATACCAGGCATATTTTATTAGTCATCCTTTCCCATGATTCACAAACCTAGTGGGGAGAGCAAGGCAGGGTCAGAGATAGGCACCTCCATAGAAGGAAGTACCTTACCAATAGGAGTAGCCATAGTCATAGGTTTGGCACCAGGTATATCAAGTATAGATTCCCCCATGTCAAATGGGATTAGACACAGGTGTAGGTGGCAGTGGCATATCGCAGGGTCAGTGATGGAGGCTGAGGATAGAGGAGCAGGCACCACAACAAGAGGTACCACTGCAGTAGTAGGCACCACTATAGAAGAAGGCACCACCACAATAGCAGGAACTTGAGATACTGGATGAGGATATGCCTGATCAACCTGCTGCTAGGACACAAGAAATAGTGTGATTCTATCGAGAGTGGATTCTTCAGGCATCCCGACAGTTGGGAGAGTTGTAGATATAGGTAGTTGTCCATGATGCACAACTAGTGGAGTAGTAGTGGGAGATTGATCGATAGAGAGAGCACGCTAAGACTGCTGTGCAGAGAGAAAAGATGATGCAGGATGAGGTTCACTTACAGTTAGCCCAAGTAGTATACTATTTTGCTATATATTTGATAGTGGTGCCTAATGAGGCTCTACAGGTACAATGCTTTTCATAGTATGCGAGAGAGTCTAGAGGCACACAACCTCCTGCGAAGCCAGACATGCCACCATCTCCTCCTCCACTTGCTACTCCTACTCCTCCTATAGGTGAGAGTACAGGATAGAGTTAGATGCTATGAGCCTGGCTCTTGATTTTTATCTCTAGCTATGTATCGATTGGTATGCCAACACCATTTTGTATCATATTGATCGATAGTGCTCGAGTAGTGCCCATTTTTGTACTGACCCATTTTTTTGATAGATATTTATATGAGATTTTGAGCCAGGAATCATTGTGTACATGTCATTGTCTGTGTCTACTTCAATTTGATGTACATGAGATGTTAATATGATGATTATGAGATGTATGTTTTAATTTGATATGATGTGATTATGAGCATGTAGAGTAGATATTATGAGTATATGGATGCAATGCATATGAAAATGGACTAACATCTCATGTAGTGTTCTGTGTTTTGCTTGACAGTGACAAGTATTCCATTGAGGAGCGTGAATCAATGAACCAAATGCTTGTGCAACTGTGGAGAAATCTGATATGTTTGAAGATGTCCCCAATCCTTCATCACATAGGGTAGAAATAGAATTACAACTAAATTGCATGCTTATGCATGTAATGCAAGACTTATGTTAAATGTAACCCTAGGTCTAGTTACTAAGCCTCAACAATTTATCATCACTAGATATAGAACAAAGCTCATATGTTATACAATTCTTAGTGACATTCCAATCATGGGAATATGAATAGACCATACATTATAGGTTTGTCAGGATTAAATGTAAGCATTCAAGGCACAAGAAGCCAGAATGACCAGAACATTTATCCCTTTAAATATAGCAAGTTAACATAAGAATCAAAGCATAAATGCTAGGATGACCAGGATGTTGCTTGCATGATAGGCACACCAAACACACAGAAGATCCTTCTTATGCTAAGCAATCAATAAATAGTATGTCCACAATGAACTTTGCATCTGTATCCTAGGACAACATTCATAATTTGTACTCGCAATGACCCGTATGTTCACTTAGCAAGATGAGGATTAGATATTACTATAGCATGAAGAGTTCACTCCAATAGACATTTAGAAGTACCAACGTTATTGATGTACTCATATAAAAGGAGTCGTGGTACACTCGGCCATCCAATGTGAGATGGAGGCTCTTATAGTGGACACTCCTCTCATAGGAATATGCCAACTAATTGGAACTAAACAACAAGAAGAAAGAAAAGAAAAGATCATGCCCCTAGTCATTACTTCTCTAATAAAAAATGACATCATCGAGTTTCTTGAAGGGACATGATAAAGCGAAAACAAAGAAAACAAAGAAAAAGCTTAGCATATCCAAACAAGTAAGTCATTTCAAAACTATTATTTGTCATGGGATTGATGTCAAGTTTTAGTGTCCTAAACATGTTTGAAATAAATCTCTTCAGTAGGGTGACAACAGTAGGCAGACACAGTCAGAATGACTGGTGACTGAAGTCAGAGGAAACTTCAAGTTGAAGAACCTAGGAGGACTAAGTGACAAGTAGATAGACATAGCCAAGATGACTGGTGACTGATGCAAAAGAGATCTTCCATAAAGGAATTTGGAGATGTGACCCAAGCAATAGTAGGCAAACATGGCTGAAACAACTGGTGACTATTGTGAAAGAGATTCGATGAGGCGAATCTTGAGAATGAGTGACATTGGAAATAATAGGAAGATGCAGTGAGGACCATTAGTGACTATTTCAAAGGAGATTCTATGAGGAGAATCTTGAGAATGAGTGACACTAGTGACAGTAGGAAAATGGAGTGAGGACCACTGGTGATTTTCGTGAAGGAGATTCTATGAGGAAAATCTCAAAAAGAGTGACACTAAATGGGAATGCCCCCAAGTTGTGACAAGACTCAATCCATGGATACATGAGCGAAAGAAAAAAAAGTAGAAGCATGAAAGCAACTGTACAGAATAGTCAGAAGATGCACTGCAAGATGGATAATTGGGAATAAGAGGCACCTATTTACCAAGTTTTCACCTTCTTAGCAAGATTTTCCTTTGTTTGCTACCATGATGCCTATTTCCAGGTTTTCATCAATAGCACCTTTTTTTTCTTTTTTTCCAATTTTTTTGGCATTTTTCTTTTTATTTTTTATTTTTTTGTATTTTTGAGATTTTTCACTCTTTTTTTTTTGGTGTTACCAAGGTGCCTATTGCTAGGTTTTCACCAGGATAACAATTTTTTCAAGACTTTTTTAGATTTTTAGGATTTTTTTTTCAGGACATATAGATATGTACAAAGAGCTTACTGATATCAGATCAACTATAAAACTGCTTGAGGTGGAGAGTGTTGATAGGTTCTTTGAGCACTTCTCCTTTAGTTGGGAAAGCTGATAAGCACCAAATCCATATACTACAGTAATGATGTAAGGACTGAGCCAGTTTGGTTCAAACTTCCCTTCTTGGACTTGTTGCTGTTGATTCTTAGGATTCTCTCTTAGGATGAGATCACCCAGTTGGAAGTCACATGGCTTGACCCTTTGATTATAGCTTCTTGACATTCATTGTTGATATGCTCACAAATGATCACATGCCACTTGTCGAAATTTCTCCAATAACACAAGCTCTTGAAGCCTAGCTATCTTGTAGTCATCATCAGTAATAAGGCCCTTCATAAAGATTCTCAAGGTAGGAATCTCGACCTCTATTGGAAGCACAACATCTTCTCCATACACCAAAGAAAAAGGAGTCATGCTCATTGGAGTTCTGATGCTTGTCCTATATTCCCATAGGGCTGGATTGATCTGGAGATGCTAGTCTCTCCCTGATTTTCTGACTGTGTGATGAAGAATTTTAAGGATCACCTTATTGGATGCCTTAGCCTAGCCATTTCCCTAGGGGTAATAAATGGAAGACCAATGTTGTGTGATTTTGAATTTCTTGCATAGTTCCTTTAGGTATTTGTTCTTGAATTTTCCTCCATTGTCAGTAATGATTGAGGATGGTACAACATATCTGTAGATGATGCAATTTATGATAAAAAGTGCTACAATTTTTCCATCGGCAATTGTGAGAGGTACTACCTCTACCCACTTTGTGAAGTAATCTATAGCTGTGATAATGAACTTATGTCCATTAGAGGAGGTTGGGTGGATCTGCCCCACCAAGTTGAAGGCCCATTGTTGAAATGACCATGTTGTATTAGAGGGAATCAACTCTCTAGCTAGAGCATGGATTAGATTCCCATGTAGTTGACACTGCTTGTAGGATCTAACATACTTGATAGATTCTTGCTCCATTTTAGGCCAATAGTAACCAACTCTAAGGAGTTTGCAAGCTAGTGTTAGACCATTGAAGTGAGATCCGTAAATGCCCTCGTGAATGTCAATTAGTGTACATTTGGACTCTTAGGATTCTAAACACCTAAGGAGTGTTCCATCAAGACCTCTCCTATACAAATCATCAATAATAATGACATAATGCGAAACATTATGGATTAGGTAACATTTTTCATTCTGGGTCAGACCTTCTAGAATGGTTTGATTGCAGAGATAGGAATCAATGTGATGGTAGCAAGATGATTCTTATCCAACAATGTGATAGATCATCCTAGAATCAAGGGTGTCATAGGCTAGGTAGTGTAATGCTTCCACCAAGAATTCATGTTGGAGCTCATTTTTAGGCCTCTATAACAGGGAGGCCAAAGTAGCTATGACATTAGTCACTTTATTATCTGCTCATGGAACTTGCTAGAAGGTGATGTGTGCAAAATACTGCTTTAAGTCATCAACCATGTGCTTGTAAGGAATTAGTTTATCATACTTTGTTTGGTACACATCATTAACATGGTTGATGACAAGCTGAAAGTCACCAAAGATGTTTAACTAATCCACTCTCCATTCGGTCGCAATTTTCATGCCATTGATGAAAGCCTCATATTCAGCAATGTTGTTTGTACAAGGAAATATAATCTTGTATGCTTTGGGAAATGAGTATCTCTGTGGTGTAATAAAGAGTAATCCAACACTTGATCCTTGTTGTACAAAGGACCCATCAAAGAACATAACCCATGTGTGGTGCATGAGTGTCAGAATTGACTCATCTAGAAAATCAATGTTCATTGGTAGAAGACTCTATATGGGTGCATCAGCCAACTAATCTACAATTGCCTATCCCTTGATAGCCTTGTGTTCAACGTATTGGATGTCAAACTCACTGAGTATCACAACCCATTTAGCCAATCTTCCTATGAGAGCTGCCTTATTGAGCAAGTACTTTAGTGGGTCTATTTTAGCCATGAGCTGCATAGTGTGGGCAAGCATGTAGTGTCTCAAATTCTAGGAAGCAAAGACAACTACTAAGCAAGCTTTCTCAATAATGCTATAGTTCTTCTCATAAGAGATTAGTGTTTGGCTCAAGTAATAAATAGCCCTTCTTTGTTGTCATTGTCTTCCTGAGCCAATAGGATTCCCAGAGATGTTTTAGTTGCTGAGATGTATAAAAGCAAAGGATTCCCATGGATAGGAGGCATCAAGATTGGTAGACTGACAAGGTATTGTTTGATCTATGTTAAGCTTTACTCATAATCTTGGCTCCAATTGAATTTCACACCCTCATGTAAAGTCTTTGTGAAGGGTTGTGATCTATCTTCCAATCGTGACATAAACCTGTGAATAGATTGGAGCCTTCCCTGTAGTCCTCTCATTTGACTAATGTTCTGAGGTGGTGGCATGTCCATTATTGCTTATACTTTCTTTGAATCTACCTCAATTCCTTTTGTAGAAATGATGTATCCCAGCAACTTCCCTGATGTGACACCAAATGTGCATTTCTTAGGATTGAGTCCAAGACTGAATTTTTCCATACAATCTAGGATGGGCCCCAAATCTTGCAGATGAGGATTGTGTTTAGCACTTTTGACCAAGGTATCATCAACATAGTCCTCCATGGTTTTATGCATCATGTCATGGAAAATTGTAGTAACAACCCATTGATATGTAGCACTAGTTTTCTTCAAGCCAAATGGCATTACATTCCAACAAAAGGTTCCCCATGCACATGTGAAAGTCATTTTCTCCTGGTCTTCTAGCACAATTTTTATCTGATTGTATCTAGAAAAACCATCCATAAGTGAGTACATCTCATAACAAGCATCATGTCCATGATCATATCAATATTAGGGAGTGGAAAGTCATCTTCAGGACATGCCAAGTTAAGATCATGGGAGTCTATACAAACACTAATAGATTTATCGTGCTTGGAAGCTAGAACATTATTAGATATCCATTTAGCATAATAAATTTCATGGATGAAACCAGCTTTTAGAAGTTTCTCCAATTCTCCTTTGATGAGAAATACAACGTGAGGATGCATTTTTTGAAGCTTCTATTTAATTGGCTTGATGCCTAGTGCTATGGACAAGTGATGCATGATAATATTGGGATCCACTCCTCGCATGTTAGAGTATGTCCAAGAAAAAATTATTTTCTTTTCTTTGAAAAAGGCAATGAATTCTTCCTTTTCTTCAAGTGACAGTGACTGTGCCAGATGTATCATATGAGGATGTTCTTCTATGCCTAGGTTAATTGGCTACATTGGCTCTATTAACAATGATGATCTCTCCTAAAAGTGACTAGGAAGCACATCAAATATATCATTCGCGGGTGCCTCAAAGAGGTTTTCACCCTTGGATACATCTTTTGTTTTTACTTTTTTGGGTTTTGACACTGCCACAATGTGGTTTTCACCATAGGACCTTTTGCATTTTTTCTTTTTAATTGTATGACTGAGATATTTGATGTCAACCTCAGTCATGTTGACACTCTACTCATTGGTGGAAGATATTATAGGTTCGACAACATTTAGGTAACAGGTTAGAGCATAATCATTCTGGAATGTAGGGACTTTGCTAGATGCATTAGGGTTCCAGTCTATAAGCTTAGGATGTGTGAGTGAGAGAGTAGTGTCTAGTTCAATTGCATTCATAGTATAGTCATTAAGTGCTTGGACCAGCAATTCAAGACCTACAGTGACCTCATCCATAGGTGTGTTCAAACACCTCTGAGTATGAACATTAGTAATTGATGACTCTAGGACACTAGTTGGATCAGACCCATGTTACCTAACCTAGACATTTCACCTACTTTGATTTGGTTTTTATAGACATGTACTTGGTCAATGTATTTATTAGTAGTTGCTTCTGAAAGAGAGTCAAACTCATATTCTTTAGAATCAGTGCTACATGGAAAGAGACTATAGAACTCCCCAACAGTGATAGGGACATACTTGCCTTCATTCTTTGGGTTCTTAGACAAATACTCAATATGGAATGACTAACTAGATTCTCCCTTTTCTGAATGATATTTGAGTTGCTCAGTATTGTCCTCAGAAGAGTCACTAGTATCATCCATAGTGCTAACACATGGAACAAATTCATTTGGCTTAGCAAAGAATTTAGTGAGATCATGAGGAATAGGATGAGAATAGGAATCCTCATCATCAAATTCTTCCTCTTGAGTATCTGACTCAGCTTGTGACTCATTTTCAAATGAACTGTTAGGTGTTGGTATACATTTATTTGGTCCTAAATGGAAAGGAACCTTCTTAAATCCTAGGCTAGTTGTATCATTGTTGCTCCAAATTATATCTTTGATAGGATCAATGAGGCCATTGTTATTACATCCAATAGGGCTAGTTCCATTGTAACCAAGATGCTTCATAAGCCTAAGACCAGGCCCATATTTCTCAGGATTGATTGATCGAGCTTGCTCTATTAGGTCCATTGGAGCCTCTTCTCTATAAATCCATGTTGCAATGGCTCTATTTTCACTTTCATCCTCTAAGGGCACTGTAGTATTAACAAAAGTGCCATTATACTTGGTCTAAGGTGTCAATATGAATGGCTTCTTTGCCTCTGAGGGTCTCCTGTAATGACAAGGAGATTCTGGAAGAGATGTCAATGATAGCACTAGTTTAATGTGATACTCTCCCATGCCAGTTTCTTTCAGTTTGAATGACTACTCAATTTGTTTCAGCTTATTGTCATGATACTCAGTGGATTCACAATTAGCAGGGATGAAAGTTTCAGCAACCTTGAGCATATTGCAGGTATAGCTAGTAGTAGCAAGAATAGTAACTTTGGAACCATGAAATGCAAACTTGATGCATTGGTGGTATGTGGATGGTACAACATGCATCTCATCTATCCATGGCCATCCTAATAGAATGTTGTAAGCCAAAGGAATGTCAAGCACTTGACAGGTGACATCCCTTTCTATAAGACCAACACAAATGGGTAAAACTACAAGACTTAAAGACTTTCACTCCACTTCGTCATATGCTTTGATAGTGATCTTACATCAAGGATCAATAGAGTCCTCAGAATAATTCAATTTTCTAAGGAGAGTAGCAGAGACAATATTCAGGCCAATGCTGTTATCGATGAGTACCTGACGAACACATGTCTAATGGATCATAACCTTGATTTGTAGTGGTTGATTATGTGGGTGACTCAGCAAGTTATCCTCCATCTCAGAGAAGGTCATAATATAAGGCAAGGTCAGGTGACCTATCGTGGACTTAAATTGCTTAAGATCAAGATCTTGAGGAACATTTACCTCAATGAGGGCTTTATCCAGAATATGCCTATGAGTAGGCGAGATTTTAAGTAGCTCAAAGATGGAAATCTAAGCATTAGTTTGCTTCAATTGATCAAGAACACTATAACTGGTTGCTATCGAGTTCATTGTGGATTTTGCACCTTTGCTAGATGGACTAGTAAGGGCTTTGTCTTTGCATTGTTCAAGATTGGAAGTAGGAGGCACAGGGCCTTTGAGCACCAACTTGGTGCGAGAGCGAGTGACAACATTAGCACAATGTTGCGAGGGTGTATTATCCATTGCATTGAGAGTAGGGCCCCTTGACACAAATGGTGTCTTGGGTTTGTTTTTAGCTTGTTTTCTCTTAATGGTAATAACATCGCAGTATTCAGAATCCACAAGTTCAACCATGTTAATCACATTGTCATCATTAGAATATACATAGTTGACCTTATTGTTGGGTTGTGGTTTCAAAGTCTCTCATTTTTCATAAGCTGGGAAAGGTTCTTTGAATGCCTTGTGATCCAATTTTTTGTTATGTCCATCTACCACAATATCACTAGCATCAATCATGTCCTAGAATTTAGGGCGCAAGTTTATGCAGTTGCTAGTTTTGTGTCCCTTATTTTGGTGATACTCGTAGAATGAGGTTTCATTCCATCATGGTGGACATGGTTGTGGATCATAGGGATGAGGATTATCCATTGGTGAAATAAGCTTATGTTGTAGCAATTTTTTGTAAACCATGTCCAAAGGTTCTCCCAAGGGTGTATACTCTCGCTAGGGGCATGTTGCCCATGATTTTCTTGGTTTGTTCTCAAATGTCTTGTTTTCAGGAGGAGGTTTCTTAGCATTTTTGGCCACTTTGAGGTTGTTTGTGAGATTAAATGCCACTTTAGTAGGTTTGAAAGTGACATTGTCAATGAATCCATCATGTATGATTTCTTGATTCTTGTTGACATGTTTGGTTTTATCCCTATTGTAAGTGGAACCTTGTTTTATGTCCCTCTGAAGAGTGAGTTCACCTTTCTTGACCATAAATTTCTTGATACGAATAGCTTGTGTGATCATGTATTCAAAGGTACATGGACCTTGAAGTTGGACTCTATATCCGAAATCAGGTAGGAGGTTATCAGTGAAAATGTCAAGCTTTTCTATCTCTGGAATTTTGTGGGAATAGTTAGTGTACAATTGTCTACACCATTGGAGGAATGTGAGAAAAGGTTCTCCAACTTTCTATTTAAGGTTGCACAAATCTTGAATGTTGATAGGATGTTGAATGTTATGAGAATACTGTTGAACAAATAAGTTAGCAATTTCATCAAATGTCTTAATACCGGGAGGTAAATGTGAAAACCACTCTAAAGCTTGGTCACCTAGGCTTCTTGGGAATAAACACATGAGGTATGTTTGATCATGTATAAATTCCATAGACAAAGCACCAAATTCCTACAAGTGATCTTGGGGATCAGTGGTACCAAAGTACTTGTCATACTTGGGTACCTCTATGCCTCATGGGAAAGGAGGCATGTTAACACTTTTGTCAAATGGAAATGGACAAAGAGCATCCAATGTGTATGTTTTTGTGGGTTTCTCTTTCTCATGCATCATTTGAGCCAATTGGTCTTGCATAATTTTCAGTTTCTTTTAGAGTTTAGAAGTCTCAGTTTCTTCTTCAGGTGTGCTAATAGTTTCTACATTCAAATGAGAGGGAAACTTTGCTCCCTCTTGGGCAAGTTTGAGAAAATACTTTTCTTTCTCTTCATTGAGTATGATTCCCATGACCTTTTGAAAGTTTTTGTCTTGTTGAAATTTTTCTATGTGTTCAGGGAGTATTTCCACCTCTTCCTATTCCTCATCAGTTTCATGGTTTTTCTCTTTCTCTTTGTCATTCCTAGGTGGTTCTTGGTGTCTACTATGACTACCATGTTCAGATTCATGATTAGTCATTGTAGGAACATGTTCAGTTTTAGTGTGTTTTTTTTCAAAAGGTCCTTTGAAAAAGGAGTCAAACATTGTGTTTAGGGATACACGACCTCTACCTGTCTTAGTATCCTCTTGATACAAAGGATTCCTAATTTGTTGCAAGTTTATGGAAAATTTTTGTTGAATTCGAGGTGACCTAATAGGTGAGGGAGATCATGAAGATGCCTCACTAGCCAAACTAGATACAGATTGTGTAACAAAAGGTAAGTGACCTCTGCCATGATTATGACCCCTAGCATGACCTCACCTAAGTCTAAGAGGATAAAACATGTTGCCGCTCCTAGTTGCAATAATCATAAACAAGGACAAGAAGCAAGAACCTAGACAAGGATTGCACTAAGATTGAGTCTCAATAGGATAAGACAAGAATTTAGTATACTAAGGCATGAGTAGTCTGATTTGAAGGCTAGAATAGCCAAAGGTTATGACTATCATAACATGGAGTATGACAAGCATTAAGGAACAAGAATCCAAAGAAGTAAAAGATAAGTCTAGTCAAAATGCGGATCACAAATCTTTGGTTAAGCTAAATGCCACTATTCAAGACTGTGTACAAACATAAAATACAACTTAGTGCAGTAAACTGACTAGACGAAGATTGTAGATTGGTCAAATAAACTGATTTGACAATTTTAGAATAGAATTTTGCATGAAGATTATTTGTAAGCTGTGCGAGGAAGTTCACCAGGTTTTGCAAAGACTCATGACATTAATTTACTTTCATGCGAAGACTTTCTATGGCTCGCACAAAGAAGTGGTAGGACAGCTAAGACAATGGCAAGATCTCACACAGTTATGTGCAAGATCTCGCGTGAAGACCTAAATTGGCTTGAGTGAAAAGATGAATTCTCGTACAAGAAAGTATAAGTTTGTGTGCAAAAATCAAGACCAGATTAACAACAGCATTGGATTTTGAAGAGATTTTCAGACTGTTCGGATAGATTGGACAGATTTGTCAGACAAGTTTGATTGGATAGACAGCGAGGTTAATTTAGTAAGACATTTGGACAATTTTTCAAGATTCAATCAAGGCAATATGTTTGAACAAGATAGTGGAAAGCAAGTAGTAGTAAAAAATAGCCTTGTCAAGGATAAAGCAACTCGATAGGATAGGGGAGGCTTGACCTTTGTTTGTTGTAGATAGTTTTGAACTTGTTTATGACTCAAGAACAAACATGCTTTTATCCCTAAAAACAAAATTTGGTAGAGAAAGAAAAACCTTTGTCCCACATCTTATATGCATGCATGTACCTCACATAGCCATGTCACCCCCTAGAGGGCACCCATGTTTTTGGTATATTCAAAGGACTCAATAGTATACGTTGAATAAGCACCCTTGTGGTAGGGGATGAGCACATATACCACCTTAAAATGTCTAGTAGCATGCCTATGGTGAGTTATATAGGAGAGACTCTTCCCCCTCCTTGCACAAAGATTATGCCTCCTTTCAGAGGTGAACCGAGTGTCTTCTAACTAAAGGTTTTTACTGGGCTTCTGTTCATGTTAATTCCCAGTGGCTCCACAAGTGGAGTTGAGACCAGCAGCTCACACCAGCATCTGAAAGTGTACACTACTTGCTTAGTAAGCCTGGGGCCAGTGCCAACCAATGCATAGATAGAGCTTCCCCTTGATATGCGATATCAAGAATCAAGGGAAAGAAATTAATCCAACTTTGGAGTCTTTCACTCTATAAAGAATCTTGATTATAGTGAGTTGGAATCTTCAGCAAAAGGAGTGTGCTCACTTGGGTTGTTCTTGAAGGTTGGATCACTTTGGCAGGCCCTCTAAAGGATTGACTTGGACTGGTGGTTTGATCGCAAGGGTCAAAGTTTCTGATTTCTCCCAAGGGGAAAGAGCATACTCAACTACCTTACTTTCTAGCCCAAACATGCAAAACAAGTTGATTTAACGACTTAGCTTAATCAATCCAGACTTGTCCTTTCTCAAGATTTTGATTCCCTAAAAGGAAACCATCATCTCTTCATAGAAAAGGACCTGTACTAGAGAACCACTAAGCTGCTTGCCTTCTTCGGAATGTCATCTTTCAAAAGTGTCTAGGTAGGTTTCTAATTCACCCTTGGTTATGACCTCCAAGTGGTGAAGAGCATAATCCCCTATTCTTCTATCTTATACCCTAGGAAGTTAACAAGCCCTAATTAATCTATGTTTTGAAAGCAATAAATAATACATGTTGTTTTGTGGGTTTTAAAAATGGTCTTCGTCAAATGTATCTTTGGCAATCATCCTGCAAACAAAAAATTAGTCCATGTTTGGAGAGTTGTATAAGGAATCTTCAACAAATCATCCTATAGACAATAGTTAAGCTATAGAAAATCAAAGAAATAGGGCAACACAGATTCTAGTAAAAAACACGTTAATGAAATGAGATGAATAACCTGAACAGCCTGTTAAAAGTACAAAAATTGAACCCGTTGTTTCAAGATCTTGCTCGAGATCTCATGCAGAATCACATGAAATTCTTTTCCTACTCATGTGAATAAATAATGTGCCACATGAAGACTCGTGCAATGGGGCACTTTCTTGCATGAAAAGGGGAGAATCTTCACATGAGAACCTAAATATTTGTGCAAAAATGGATCATCTTGCATGAAAATGTGAGGAATTGTACAGAATTGTACGGACAGAGAGCTAAAATATCATTACAAAATGTAGAGGAGGCTAGAGAAATTGATTTTCTCGGCCCCATGGTGGGCAACAGAAATTTATGCACTAATATGTGGCCTCTATTAACACACACACTTCAATAGGGTCCTTATTTGCAAATTCATCCTAGAATGAACATGAGATTGTTCACCCAAGAATAGTCTGGCAAGGTGACCTGTTGCCTTCTATCTAAGTGGATTTTACCCACTTATGCTCTCATATTTGAGGTACAAGTAATTAGACCATCTAGAAAGAAGGGTTTTGAATGCAACTATATGATTATGCAAATTAATCTATATGAATTGCAAGCATTAATCTAAAAAGGAATAGAAGAAATTAAGCTACATGTATGCATTGTTTAATCTAAATGATACTAAGATATTAAGCAAAAGCACATATAAAGCTATGAAAGTGAGTATGCAATCTGACAAAAATTCAATAGCCTAAGAATTCAACCTTTGTAATGAGGAATTAGAGCCTCTTAAAAAGAATTCTTGGAATCCATCAATGACTAAGATCAACTCGGATCGACAGTTAGGATTGAAACAAAGATTCAGTTAAAATGGAAACTTCCTTAAGAAAGGAGAGTTAACTGAGTTTTTCATGAGTGTGAGAACAAGTTAACTAGATTAATTCCAATTTGAGAGATAGTTCACTCAGATTTTCCATTTTGGAACTGAAGAGAATATTTTGAAGATATTATTTAATTTAATAAAGTGAGATATGATCTCATAAATGCATTTTCTATTTAATTGAATAATCATATTCAATTAATTAAAACAAGCATAATTATTAAATTAAATAAATTTAAATCCTAGTGCATTAGTCTTAGGATATAATTTAATTTACTTTAAGTGTAAATACTTTAAATTAAATTAAATCTTAATCACCGGGTTTAATGTGACTAATACGAGTCCATACTTTGGGAAATAAATAAAGAGCATGATGAATGCAGATTAGGGTTTTCTACATCTGACAATTAAGTCAAGTAGCGATAATCAAAATGAGAATTTCCTATTAAAATAGGTCTTAGGATTGGTCAAAATAGACCAAAATTGGTATAATTGCGATGAGCCAATTTTGGGGTATTACAGGTAGAGGCTACCAAGCTAGTTAGTGGAAGTGAAGAAGATCATAATGTTAACCAACCTCTATAGTGTTAACCAAGTACAACAATATCTACCAAGCTCATAGACTTAATAAAGTGGATCTAGTGTTGATTGAATCATGTAGTGTTAATTGAGTGATCTAGTTGCTACTGAGTTTCTCAGAGTTCACCGAGTCACATAGTGTTGACTAAGTTTAAGCTAGTTGGAAGTGACTAGAATGGACCAAGCTCCAAGTTCAACTAAGTGCCAAAGATTTTTGAGCATTGAAAATGTTTGATGTGTATCAAAACATCACTGAGTTTATCTTTAGAACCTAAGTTACATTAGTTGGGCTGACTTTGTGGATTGTGATGAAGTTAGTATTGTAGTTGACTCCAGTAAGTTGTAATTTGGATTGGTATATATGTAATACAATTTGTCATATCCAAATAATAGATGTAAAGAGTATATGATGGGGAGAAGTGTGAATTGAAGAAGGGGACAAGCAATATAAGGTACAAAAAAGTATTATCTATCATAGTTAGGTGATCATTGTAATTCAAGGAATCTTAACCAACAAATTAGAGTTGCAGATCAATGATCAACCACTAGTTCATCTTGATAGGTGCATCAATCAAATACTTTAATAGGGTAGACTTAACAGTCTTTGCTAAATTTCCTAACCAAGTGCATACTTCATTTTATATTTGTGAATTCTTTGACAAGGTGGATCTAACAATCCTTATTGTTCCTAATAGGGAAAATCACCAAAAGTGGTCAATTGTAAGCCTTAATAGGTTAACTTTATACTGCAGTGCTTAAGCTTGTGGGTATCATCTCCACCCTAGTTTTACTTTCTAATTGGAAGGTTTCTAGGTCACCATATCTTATGTCAAAGTATTATTAATGTTTATTTTCTTTCATTCTTTCATCCATGTAGTTAGATCAGAATATTATATAAAGGATTAATTAGTGAAGTTAGATAAAGTTTTATTGGTTCCTAATTCACCCCTCCCCTCTTAGTAACCTTGCCTACCTCATATTTCCAATAATTGGTTTTAGAGCTATTCAAGTTCTCACATCAGAAGTCTAACAACTTGAGAAAAGATCAAAGGAAATGGATGTACAGACTAGATAAGGCTATTGACAATAAAAAGTTATATCTTGAATTGGCCATTGGGTAACTAAAAAAGGAAAAGACAATCAAAACCCTAGGTTGGGTCGAACTAGAAAAGAGAACTCTTTCTGAGTGGGATGGAAGAGGAATGAAGATTAACAGTGTAACTAACATGGAACTAAAATTTGAGATTCACATCATTGCACATAAGACTTACAATTCAAGTAGATTAAACAACATATCATGTGAATTGTTGATCTTTCTTACAAGGTCATGAAGAACAACCTATCCTTTGACCTTTCTGAGTTATTGTTGAACCAACTCAACAAGAATATGGAAAGCATCAGAGGATCAAAGAATAACCCATGTAAGTTTGGATCCCTTCTTACATTTTTATTTGTATTTGTTTAGAAATTCTTCCCTTCCAATGGTACAATAGTTTGAAGGAAAGATGTTTTTGTTTTGTATCAAATTAATGAATATATAGTAGAGATGGGTGAAATTTTTGAAAGTATCATGGATAACTACTTTGAAATGTTCAAAGAAAAGATGAATAATAGATATAGGATCCCTAAGAAGCTTGTAGAAGACTAAAAGGATGATATATGTTTCATGGTGGACTGTGACAAAGTATACATTCAAGCAATTAGACCTAGAGTGGCATGGGTTAAGCCTCTAGAGTATGAGGTTAACATTGATGAAACCAAGGATGTCATAGAGGCTCTATTGAATGAGATTGTGGATCTCAAAGCTACATACTTTGACACCTATGATGAAGCTAAGGCAAGGATAGAGCTTGAGATTAAGTTACTTCAAGTAGTCAATAAAGGAAGAAAAAGAGTAGAAAAGATATTGAAAGGCACTAAGAAAGAAGATTCCCCTCTAATTCATTCCAAGGAAAAGGTGATGACATTGAAGATGATGATGTAGAGGATCAAGAAGAAGAAGAAAAATCTAAGGAAGAAGAGCCTCTTAGGGAGAAAGGAAAGCTAATCATAACCAGAGTTGCCAAGTTATCCCCTATTGTGTTCACTAGAAGGGAAGCCAAGTAAAGGAAGAAATTGAAGTTAGGAAAAGATGAAGCCAAGAAAATAGTCTTCAAGAAATCTCCACCTACACTTTAAGAAAGACTAAAGAAAATGGAAGAAGGAGTTGGCATGGAAAACTTCAAGTTTTTCAAATATGAGACAAGGAATGAGGATGAGAAAAGATAGATTGAGGATGTTGTCATGACCAAGCTAGGAAAATGGAAGTATTCACCTAATGATCTTGTACATCAAATTCCTAATGAACTTATGTAGGTAATAAATCCAAGATGGGAAAATGCATAGAAGACAATCAAGGATATCTGTGAACAAACCTTGAGAAAATTAATGCCAAATCTTAGAAATAAGGAGGTGAAAGAATCATTGAAGAAAAATGAGAATAAAATCACTCTCAAAATGAACACATGTATGATATTGATAAAATAAATTGAATATGTAGTGAAGTTAGCAACAACTACATGGAAACACATTTACAAACTACATCAACCTAGTAACTTTATTATACATGTTGATTACAAAGATGATGATGAAGATGAGGAAGAGAGTATATAAATAAAAGATGATGAGATTGATGATGTTAATCTAGATGATGAGGAAGAATAATATGAATATACTAGAGGAAATCTTCCAGAGATACAAGGTATTGAGGAGACTGATACAAAGAAAATTGTAGCAGCAGTCATGACCTCATTTCCTCACTTTCCAAGCATGACCTTAGTGCAATGTGGCTCAAAGATAGCTTCTACCAAGTTGGTTTTGGATAACACTACTACACCAAGCACCTAACCAAGCTCTGAATATATTCTACTGAATATATCAATGACAAAAGTTCCTAGCACTTCATCTACTAAGCAACAAGGTCCTCCATCATCAAGCTTGACCAAGTAGCAACAAGGTATTCATGTTGTTAGTTCTATTTCAACTTTTGTTGCTAGTCCATCATTTTCAACTATTACTTGTATTCCAAATGTATCTATAGCAAGTACAATGATAGTTGAGAAAGAGTCTCAATTGAGTACTGAAGTCCTAGACAAGGGGAAGAAAATTGTTTCCACCATTCTAAAGGAAAAAGGAAAAGAAGTAGAAAATTTTGATATGGATGAGGATATAGTTATTTTGAATTAGGATATCTCTACTCTAGTCACTCCTAATAAAATGAACACCATGGGTGAATTACTAAAGAAGAGAGCTAAGAAACAAAAGCTCAGAGAAGAAAAGAAGAAAGAGAATCAAACTTTTGAAGACATAACTTGAGCATATTTGTTGATGCTCTAAGTATTGAGGTTGATGGCGCACAACCTATTTTGGATCAATTAGTAGATATTATCTACAAATTCAATAAATACTTGAATAGAAAAGAAAAACTACTTTAGAGAGAAGAAAGGAAATTTGAAAAAAAAGTGTTAGAACAAGTTGCACAAAGAATTGCAATAGACCAAGTAGAGTTAGCTACTATTATTAGTACACTAGAAACATCTATTAATAGTGTTGTATTATTATTTGTCAAGTTAAATGTTACATCTATCTTCACCAAGGATATCAAGGAGAAATTATCCAAGATAGATGAAGACATGAAGGAAAGTACACACCAATTGTCACTTGAACCAAGCCATAGCTCTACACATTATACAAAGATATGATATATGACCAATTTATAGGTAGAATAATTGAAGGAAGAAGCCAGAATTAGGGCCATACTTATATAAATCCAAGGCATGATTCTTCCAAACATGGATGCATTGCAGAAACATATTACACATGCAAAGACACTCATCCATAATAACAACTTCTCTATAGCTGATCACATGATGGAATTATCGAAAGAAGTTCATATTGTATTACATGAAATCAAGGTGCTACAAGAAAATTGGGATAAGACAATGGTACTTATTCTAAAGGTAAATTATAAATTCTTGTCACATTTTGGTATTAACATATAGATATTATACACGTTTGGCATTTATGTCAAAAAGGGTGAGAAGTGTATATGTATAAGAAAGAGTGAAGAAGTGTATATATGTAAGAGTAAAGGAGAAGTAATATGTAAAGGAGGAGAAGTATACTATACTCCATTTGTATGTATGTAAGGAAGATATATGTATGTGGGAGTAGTATAGTGTAGTATGAATTTAAGTAGAAAACTCTTTCACAAAAATAATTTTGAAAAAGTAGGAAAATAAAGTATGTTATTGATCTAAAATAGATGTAAGTCAAAACTGAGTAAAAACACAAAATAATGGTAAAGGAAGTTTTGATCTACAATTTTGATTGATCAAATTTTTGTTTTGCTAAGTGTTTTTGTCACTAATGCAAAAAGGGGAGATTATTGACATTAAGGTCAATTTTTTTCTTAGTGACTGAATACTTCATCAATTGGTTACATTGATATCAAGCTCTATAGTTGCTACCGAGCTTATCATTAAGTTTTTAGTGTTAACCAAGTGCTTTAGTTATTCTTGAGCTAAGTAGTCAGTTTGCAATGTCTACCGAGCTACACAGTGTTTACCAAGCATAGTAGAGGCTACCGAGTTATTAAATGGAAGTGAAGAAGACCATAGTGTTAACCAAGCTCTACATTTTTAACCAAGTCCAACAATATCTATTGAGCTCATAGGGTTAACAAAGTGGATCTAGTGTTGATCGAGTCATGCAATGTCAACTGAGTGATCTAATTGCTACAAAGTTTCTTAGAGTTCACCAAGTAACACAGTGTTGACCAAGTTCAAGCTACTTGGAAGTGATTAGTATGGAGCAATCTTGAAGTTAAACTGACTGCCATAGATTTCCAACCATTGACATTTTTTTTTGTGTATTAGAACATCATTGAGTTTGTCTTCAGAACCTGAGTTATAGTAGTTGGGCCAACTTTTTGGATTGTGATGAAATTGGTATTATAGCCGACTCCAATAAGTTGTAATTTGGATTGGTATATATTTAATGCATTATTTCATATCCAAATAATAGATGTAAAGAGTATATGATGAGCATAAGTGTGAATTGAAAAAGGCTACAAGAAGTATAAGGGACAAAAAAGTATTATCTATCACAATTAGGTGATCATTGTAATTCAAGGAATCTCAACCAACAAAAAAAAGTTGTAGATTAGAGACTAGTAATTGGTTCATCCTAATAGGTGCATTAGTCAAATCTTTTAATTGTTAGAATTCTTTTAGAATAACTGAGAGGGGGGGGTGAATCAGTTATCCAAGGTCCAAATGCCCTAATAACACTTTTTCACTACTTTTAATGAATCTATACACTTTTCATCCATCCAAACTTAAATCAACCATATTAGCAAGTTACAGTAAATCAACATGCAGAGATAAAACATGAAATATCAACACATGACACAGTGATTTACGTGGAAACCCAATTTGGGAATAACCACCAGTAACATGCTACTTGATTTTCACTCTTCTAAAGTGATGCCCTGTTAAAGGCTTACAACACACTGTTAAATGTGACCTTGTTAGAGGATTTCATCAAAACTATTAGGAATGGGCCTGGTTAAAGGACTTTAGAACATTCACTTGGACTGTCACCCTATTAAAAGATTTATCTCATGGCTATTAAACCAACCTAAGTCCATAGGATTTAAACTAACTGTTACAATTGCTAGAGAGTAGCAATAATGGCTTTTTGATCTGTTACAACTTACAACATACTTTTCAAATTTTAGATCACACTTCAGTTCTATCCTTTTGCTTGACTTTAATCACTTCAACTCTGATAGCTTATCTTCCTCTCAAGCTTCATCTCCTTGAGTCTTCTTACTCATCATGTCAATGCAATCATCCTTGTGGTCATCTATCCAAATAATATTTCTATTCTTTCTTCTCCTTAGCACCTTCTTCAATAATTATTCTTTCATGCTTGTCCACCTCTCTCCTCCACTTTGCTTCATGTCCTTATGACTCCTTAAATAGAGATCTGGTTTTCCTTTGTTGCTCAATTCTCCCTCTCAAATTTTAGGGTTTTAAATGGGTTAGGTAGGATACAATGTATCTACCTCATATCTTTTAAAAATGTTCTATACGGTGTTCTGTGCCACCAGCTCATCATTCTTATCTTCCATTTAATTCACACACTTCTAGATAACAACCTTGTTGGCTTAGATCTTGTGAGTCTTCAATTTTTAAAATAATGTAGCAACTTGACATTATTAGTTTACTGATGCTTGGCACCTTTGTGTTACTTGGCACTGTTGGTTTTACTGGTGCTCAACACCTCTGTGTTACTCAGCACTTATATCTGCTCGACACTTGTATTTTCTTGGCACTTGATATCACTTGGCACTTATATTTGCTCGGCACTTGATAAACTCTGTATCACTCAACATCTAAAGTTTAACTTGCTCGGCATCTAAAATTTACTCGCTAAGCTTGAACTAGGAATCTGTTCAGCACCTACTAGCTTTGCTCGGCTCCCTCTCTCTAATGATCTTAGTTGGGCTTTACAAAAGACTTAGCTAAAACCTTACATCTTTGATATGTTTTAGTGTGCCCATTCTCTGTGTCTTATAGTATGTCATCAACACATTTATTTCATCAATGGCTTGACTAATCCTGGTACTTCATTACAACATCATAACTTCAACCTTTCTCTTGGTGTTCTAGTTACATCTTATTGATTGCCTCCTTCTTGTCAATCAACTAATTGATAGTATTTGAATCACTAGAGCAATTGTCATTCCTACAAGTAGCAAGTTTGACATCAATGACAAAACAATGATTGAGAAAATTCTTTACCAGTTCCATATGATCATTCCAACAATATTCCTTATGATCTTTTCAATCATTTCCAACAATCTCCCTCTTTGGTATTAATGGCAAACCAAACTAAACTGATCAATTAATCAACTTAGTTACCACCAAGATTGTATACATTGTCTACTACTTTTCTTGGCTCCTGCATCCTTACTACTAATCTCATATATCTCTCTCTTTCATATATATCTCCCTCTTGCTTTGTATTGATCAGGTTTCTGCATATTTCTCCCTCTTTTTCATAAATGCCAAAGATGTAGCATTTTTATCATGCAAAATATAAGCTTTGGCTTCTTGATGTTTTCTCCCTCTATCACCATGCTTGTGACTGATTTGGAGTTTTTTCTCCTGCTATCATCCTCTGCATCAATTTGTTGATATTTCAATGATTTATTGCTAGTGATGCAGGGCAGCTTCCTTGTTGCTTTAAATTGCTTGAGTTAGAGGTATTACCCCCAACTTGCCTCTAAGATATTCATAAGCATCCTTGGGCAATGGTTTGGTGAAGATATTTGCAGTTTGTTCCTTTGTGTGAATGTATTCCAACTTCACTTGTTTGTCTTCTACCAATTCTCTGACATAATGATACTTGATTGCAATGTGCTTGGTTTTTGCATGCATTACTGGATTTTTGGATATGTTTATAGCACTTGTGTTATCACAATACAATATCAAAGGTTTTGTTACCTCTTCTTTCATTCCTTTCAATAGATGTGTGAGTCACACAATGTTTGTGCAATTGATTGTTGCTGCCACATATTTTGATTTTGCAATGGACTAGGATGTGCATGTTTGTTTCTTGCTAGTCCAGGTAACTAGCCTTTTGCCTAAAAATAATGCACCTCCACTTGTACTTTTTCTATCATCAATGTTGCCTCCCCAATCTGCATCTTTATATGCATTGAGCTCAAATTTTCCATTCTTTTTGTAGTATAGACCAAAGTTATCAGTTCCTTTAAGATATCTCATTATTCTTTTTACTGCTATGAGATGATTTTCTTTAGGATTAGTAGCGAATCTAGACACTATTCCAACTGCTAATGCTATTTTTGGTCTACTATGTACAACATATTGTAGTTTTCCAATCATAGATCTATACATTGTTTGATTGACTTCAGTTGATTGATCATTTTTGGATAGCTTATTTGCTATTGCCATTGCTGTGCTGATTGGTTTGGACTCCTCCAATCCAAATGCTTTAAGAATCTCTTTGATGTACTTTGATTGTGTCACAAATATACCATGTTTGAGTTGATGTACTTGCAATCCAACAAAACATTTGATTTCTCCAAAGATAGACATCTCAAATTCATCTTTCATTTTGTTAGCAAAGCCTTTGCAAAGCACTTCCTTTCCACCAAACACTATGTCATCCACAAAAATTTCAGATACAATAATATCCTTTCCTTCTTCTGCTTTGATGTACATGTTGCTATTATCATCAGTTCTTTCAAATCCTATTTGCACTAGATACTTGTGAAGTTTCTGGTTGTTCAATATAGACTTCTTCTTCTAGTATACCATTTAAAAAAGAAAACTTTACATCCATCTGATAGACTTTAAAATCTTTATATGCAGCATATGAAAGTAAAGTTCTTACTCCTTCCATTCTAGCAACAGGGGCAAATGTTTCCCCATAGTCTAGCCCTTCTTCTTGAGCATAACCCTTGCATACTAGTCTAGCTTTGTTTCTGGTAATCTCACCATTCTCATCTAGCTTGTTTCTGAATACCCACTTGGTGCCAATCACATTCTTGTCAACTAGTCTAGGAACCAAACTCCAAGTTTTATTCTTCTTTATTTGATCAATCTCTTCTTCCATAGCTTTATACCAGTCATCATCTTGTAATGCACCATATACTATCTTAGGTTCAAATTTGTTGATCAGACATGATTCATGTCTCAGTCTATTCCTTTTCATTGGTCTTGCATTTTTGTCACCAATTATCTGTTCAACAGGGTGATGTCTTTTTACATATTTGGATAATCTTGGCTCTGTCCTTGTTTCCATGTTTGATCTTTCAAATTCAGGATCACTATGCACTTCATTGTCAGGATGTTCTTCATTTATTTCATGTGTACTATCTTCAAAATCAGATTGTGCATTTTCTTCATTTTGCAACTCGGCTTTTGAATGCAACTCGACATTCACTGGTTGGGACTTGGCTGAGACTGAAATTTGTTGTTGAGTTTCAATTTGATTGACATCATCCTCATCAACAATCATTCCTTCATAAGAATACAAAAAGGTTCTATATTCTTCCATTTTCTTTGGTTCTTGAGCTTGGACTTCTGTGTGCTCCAAAGTTTACATTTGCACTTTCCACAATTTTGTTAGTTTTAGTATTCAAACACTTGTATGCTTACTTCTAGTGGAATAACCAAGGAATATGCCTTCATCACTTTTTGCATCAAATTTTTCATTTCTAGCATCTTTAAGGATAAAGAATTTGCAACCAAATACTTTGAAATGTTTTACATTGGGTGAGTGACCATACCATAATTCAAAAGGTGTTGTATTTGTTCCTTTCTTGACTCATACTCGGTTCAGTGTATGAACAACTACACTTACAGCTTCTCTCCAGTATTTTAGAGCAATAGTCTTTTCCATCATTAATGTTCTAGCACAGTCAATCACAAATATATTTCTTCTTTCAGCAATTCCATTCTATGGGGGAGTTCTAGGAGCTGACATTTGTCTTTTGATTCCTTTATCATTACAAAATATCTCAAATTGATTTGATGTGAATTCACCACCTCTGTCTGATCTCAGGCATTTCAAGCTTTTTCCTGTTTCCTTTTCAACTCTAGCCACATACCACTTAAATAATTAAAAAGCATTAGATTTTTATTTTAAGAACATAACAGTCATCATCCTGGAATAGTCATCAACAAACAACATTATGTACTTATCTCCTTTATAGCTTTATACTTCCATTGGACCACATAAGTTAGTATGAACTAACTCAAGTACTTCTCTAGATGTATAGTTGTTGCTTTTGAAAATGACTTTGTCATCTTTCCTAGCTGACATTGTTTGCGCATGATATTATCAGGCTTCTTCAATTTTAGTAAACCTCTGACTTTCTTCATTTTACTGATATTGACTAGATTGTCAAAGTTGACATGACATAGCCTTCTATGCCATAACCATTCATCATCAAATTTTGCAACGAGACAAGAAACATCATTCATATCAAGGTAAAATAGATTACTTCTTGTTTGATCTCCTTTTCCTATCAGTTTACCATCAGTATCATAGATTTTTGCAGTTTTGTTTCCAAATTCTACTTTGCATCCTATGTTGCCTAACTGTGAGACACTTAGCAAATTGTAGTTTAATCCTTCAACATAGTATGCATTATCACATGAAATTTTCTCTGTGAGCTTAATGGAACCTTTTCCTTTGATTTGACATGGAGCATTATTACCAAATCTAACACTATTTCCATCATACTGAGTAAAGTTAACAAAATTTTGTCTCCTGTCATGTGATGTGAGCATCCACTGTCAATGATCCACCTGTCATTCTTGTTCATACATGTTACCAGTACTGTGGGTTCTTCTTCATTAGATTGGTCCTTCATGGCTACATAAACAACTTCATCATCATTGTCATTAGAATTTTCTTCAACAATATAACATTTCTTACCTTTGTCTTTGTAATCTCTCTTGTTATCTTCTCTTCTGAATTTGTTGCCTTCCTTGTAATCCTTTTTCGGTGTACACCTGGCAGCAATATGACCTACTTCATTACAATTGAAACAAATTTTAGGCATCTTACCTTTGAATTTTCCTTTACCTCTGTGAAATCTTCTAGCAAGTAGTGCTTCCAATTTTTCCACATCTTCCTCATCAGTGCTACTATCACTGGATACATATTTCATCTTTCTTTCTTTCTTTGATTTCATCTGTTTAGCATCTTTCAATGATAGCTTGGCCTTGAAAGTATATTCAACATTCTTAGGTCTGTAGTTATCAAAGTTAGATAACTCAAATGCAATGAGTTTACCCACTATACCTTCAAAACTTAGATTGTTTCCTGGTACACGTCTTAACTCTTGTATTGCTGATACTCTAATAGCATAGATAGGGAGCAAGGTCCTTAAGAACTTACCATTAATAGTATCTTCATCCAATTAACCACTCAAGCATCTTATTGCACTCACCACTTCCTTTATTCTTGTGCCATACTAAGCAACATTCTCATTTTCCTCCATTTTCATATCATCAAACTTTCCTTTGAGACTTTCTCTTTTTGCTCGCTATACATTTTGATCTCCTCCATAGATGTCTGATAGGGATTTCCACATTTTGAATGTAGTGTCACAACCTTTTATATCATCAAATTCAGCATAGTTGAGTGCATAAGCAATCTCCAACATTGTCTGATTGTGTTCCTATTTGTTTTTCATATCTTCTGCAGTAAGAGTACCTATTGGATCTACATGTTCAGTGACAATTGAATTTTGGGCATAATATCCTATGGATCCAAGATGTAGCTTCATCAATCTTTGCCATGCAACAAAGTTGTCTTTGTTGAGCTTGAGAACTTCTCTCTTAGGCATTTTGATCTTTTCTATTATAGTCCCTTTAAACTGAATCAACAGTTTAGCTCTGATACCAATTGTTAGAATTCTTTTAGAATAACTGAGAGGGGGGGGGGGGTGAATCAGTTATCCAAGGTCCAAATGCCCTAATAACACTTTTTCACTACTTTTAATGAATCCATACACTTTTCATCCATCCAAACTTAAATCAACCATATTAGCAAGTTACAGTAAATCAACATGCAGAGATAAAACATGAAAGATCAACACATGACACAGTGATTTACGTGGAAACCCAATTTGGGAAAAACCACCAGTAACATGCTACTTGATTTTCACTCTTCTAAAGTGATGCCCTATTAAAAGCCTGCCCTGTTAAAGGCTTACAACACACTGTTAAATGTGACCTTGTTAGAGGATTTCACCAAACTGTTAGGAATGGGCCTAGTTAAAGGACTTTAGAACATTCACTTGGAATGTCACCCTGTTAAAGGATTTATCTCATGGCTATTAAACCAACCTAAGTCCATAGGATTTAAACTAACTATTATAATTGCTAGAGAGTAACGATAATGGCTTTTTGATCTGATACAACTTACAACATACTTTGCAGATTACAGATCACACTTTAGTTCTATCCTTTTGTTTGATTTTAATCACTTCAGCTCTGACAGCTTGTCTTCCTCTCAAGCTTTGTCTCCTTGAGTCTTCTTACTGATCATGTCAATGCAATCATCCTTGTGGTCATCTATCCAAATAGTATTTCTGTGCTTTCTTCTATGCTTTCATGCTTGTCCACCTCTCTCCTCCACTTTGCTTCATGTTCTTATGACTCCTTAAATAGAGATCTGGTTTTCCTTTGTTGCTTGATTCTCCCTCTCAAATTTTAGGGTTTTAAATGGGTTAGGTAGGATACAATGTATCTACCTCATATCTTGCTCTTATCTAGAAACTTTTTCAGTTGTATCTTTTAAAAATGTTCTATATGGTGTTCTGTGCCACCAACTTATCATTCTTATCTTCCATTTAATTTGCAGACTTCTAGATAACAACCTTGTCGACTTAGATCTTGCGAGTCTTCAATTTTCAAAATAATGTAGCAACTCGGCATTATTAATTTACTGATGCTCAACACCTCTATGTTACTTGGCACTATTGGTTTTACTGGTGCTCAACACCTTTGTGTTACTGGGCACTTATATCTGCTCGACACTTGTATTTTCTTGACACTTGTATTTTCTCGAAACTTGATATCACTCGACACTTATATTTGCTCAGCACTTGATATCACTTGGCACTTGATAAACTCTATATCACTTGGCATCTAAATTTTAACTTGCTCAGCATCTAAAGTTTACTCGCTTGGCTTCAACTAGGAATCTATTCGACACCTACTAGCTTTGCTTGGCTCCCTTTCTCTAATGATCTTAGTTGGGCTTTACAAAAGACTTAGCTAAAACCTTACATCTTTGATATGTTTTAGTGTGCCCATTCTCTGTATCTTATAGTATGTCATCAACACACTTATTTCATCAATGGCTTGACTGATCCTTGTACTTCATTACAACATCATAACTTCAACCTTTCTCTTGGTGTTCTAGTTACATCTTATTGATTGCCTCCTTCTTGTCAATCAACTAATTGATAGTATTTGGATCACTAAAGCAATTGTCATTCTTGCAAGTAGCAAGTTTGACATCAATGATAAAACAATGATTGAGAACATTCTTTACCAGTTCCATATGATCATTCCAACAATCTTCCTTATGATCTTTTCAATCATTTCCAACATTAATAGGGTAGACTTAATAGTCTTTTCTAAATCTCTTAATTGAGTGCATACTTCATTGTATTTTTGTAAATCCTTTGACAAGGTGGACCTCACAATCCTTATTGCTCCTAATAGGTAGATCACTAGAAGTGGTCAATTTTAAGCCTTAACAGGTTAACTTTATACTATGGTACTAAAGCTTGTAGTATCATCCATACCCCAATTTTACTTTCTAATTGGAAGGTTTCTAGGTCACCATATCTTGTGTCAAAGTGTTATGAATGTTTATTTTCTTTCATTCTTTCATGCATGCAATTAGATCAGAATATTATATGAAGGATTAATTGGTGAAGTTAGAAAAAACAATATTGGTTCCTGATTCACCCCTCCCCTCTTAGTAACCTTGCCTACATCATATTTCCAACATAATCTCTACATGACCAAATGATAGAGAATTTGGGTAACATAAAGAAGGATTATAAGAAATTTATTTTCAAATATGGAGCTATTTTGGTTTGTATATTTTTCTCTTTTGGGAAAGAGTTCCCTATTTACAAACCATTCACCTAGTCAATAGATCAACCTATCATGTTTTAAGTGATGAGCTATGAAAGAGGCTAGGAGGAAAAGGCAATACCACCCTATGATATTTTTAAAATATTTTTTAAGAATAAGTACACAAAAGGGTGATGATTCCTCTCAATCTAGTTGATGAATATAAGGAAGATTTGTGTTTTCTTTCAAATACAAACTTTTGCATGACACAAGTGGTTCAACATGAAGCCCACTAGTTGATAGAATTCAAGTACAAGATGGATGAAAAGGTAGCCAAGATATACATTCAAATATTTATATCTATGTTGGTATATACTAAACTTCCAAGATATGAGGCCGAGGTCAAGGCGAAGCTCAAGAAATTTCTCCAAGAACAAGAGGTAGCAGAAACACAAAAGAAACCAAGGAGAGGAACAAAGAAATAGGTTCCTAAATATTTTTAACCTGATGATGTTGGAGATATAAAAGTGTAAGGAAAAGAGGTACATCTTACTATTTAACCATAGTCAATACCTTAGCTAAAGATAGAAGCTAAGGAAAAACTTGAACTCAAACTAAAGACCACTCCTATGGAAAAAGAAAAGGAAGGGGCAACTAGTCTGAAGGATACACATGTTGTCAAGACTACGAAGCTTGAAGAATACAGAATGAACAATATTTTCAAGTGAGGTGTACAAGTAGAAAAGATATGTAAAGAAGATTCTAAGGATAAGAATAAAAAAAGAGTGACAAGAAAAGGAAATCTTTATACTAACTAGAAGAAAAATTTTCTTTAGAAACTAAAACTAACATGGAAATGGAGAAGCCAGTAAACAAAGGTAAGAAGCAACCACAACCATTTTTAGTATATCATATTTTTAATGATATTATGCATAATGGAAATTATAATACCTTAACAATATTTTAAAAAAAATTTAATGATGCAAATAAAAATAAGGTTGCTACTGTTGTATTAGTTTGTATGACTTGACTTTCACTAAAAATCCATTAGAGGTAGAGCCTCAATTACCAAAGGATCTATTTGATATTGTGTACAATAAATGGTTAGATGGGATCATTGAATTCAAATAAATATTGGATGATGTCCTCATAAAGATGAGGATGGAGTACTCTTAGAAAGAGAGAATGATTATGGTGGATGCAAGTAAACAAGACTTCTCAATGCAGGAGAATGTAGCCCTAGTGACTATTGGTGAAGACAAAGAAGTAGTCAAATATGAAATGAAGAAATGGAATACACTAGAAAAAATGTTAAGGGAATTTAGAAAGAAGAAATTGGATGAAGTCTCGAAAGAACTATGGTCTAATTATACATACCCAATATGGAAAGGAAAACTAACTAATGAAAAGAAGAAACATGAAGGATGATTAGGCTTGAGTAAACACCATGAAGAAATAAAAGTAGAGGATATACTTGAGGGGTACCTAAAGAATTTCATCCCCATAAATCAGAAAGGATTGAATCCTAACCTAATCCATTAGAGGAGAGCACTTCTTAGAAAGAGGATACATTGGTAAGGGAGAAAACACCAGAGACACAAACCCCATGAGAAAAGAAAGAATCAGATGAGAAAATAGAAAAGGAAAAATCTATTAGAAAAATAGAACAACAGAAACCAAACAGAGAAATAATGAACTTCTAGCTTAATTTTATTGAATAATAGATGCAAATTTATAAAATAGCTTGACCCAACAATATTCATAAATGAACTCTAATTAGAATGACCAAAAACTAATCCATGATTGACAATACACACATAAATTTGATAGCTAACTGAAACTTATGGAAACCTAACTCAACATATCTTCAATAAGAACTTGATTCAAACTAGAACTCTTACTCACACCTAAATTAAACTTGTATTTCTAGAAACTCAACAAGGTTTTCCACATGTGCAACAATTATTATTGACTTCTATTGGAACATTAACTCCAACACCCCTACTTAATGTGACAACTAAGCAATCATTATGTAGAAATTATACTTTGAAGATATGTCACAGAGGAGTACGACTTTCTCATAGTTATGCAGCTATCATCCAGCTTTGAAACACCATTGAACACACCATCTCCACATGAAATGTCTCATAACCCTCATAAATGTATGATGCCAAGCTTCCAAACTCCTAGATCTCCCAAAACTATTGGACACACCATCTCCACATGGAGTGCCTCATAACCCTCATAAAGGTATAGCTTCTTTGATCCTATTTCACCTCAAACTATTCAAGCATCCATCTAGACTCTACCACATCTTTTCCTATTTTTCAAAGCATTGATATCTTCCTATTAAATTATGTCTATTAGAGAAGAATTTTTCAATCATATGAGGCCAAGAGAAGAAAAACCAAATGATTATGATTTCATTGAAGAATTTCATTGAAAAAATAGAACAACAGAAAAAAAAATAGAGAAAGAAAGAACTTCTAGCTTAATTTTATTGAATAAGAGATGAAAATTTATACAATAGTTTAACCCAACAAAAAATTCCTAAATGACTACTAATTAGAATGAAAAAAAACTATTTCATGATTTACAATACACACATAAACTTGATAGCTAACTAAAACTAATAGACACCTAACTCAACACATCGACAATAAGAACTTGATTCAAACTAGAACTCTTTGACTCACACCTAAACTAAACTTGTGTTGCTAGCAACTTAAGAAGGTTTACCACATCTGAAACAATTATTATTGACTACTATTGGAACATTAACTCTAAAAAAATCACCTAATAAACCTAAGGAACAAATATAGGAGAAAAAGGAAATAACTATTAAAGAGTATATACCAAAAAATGAATCCACATAAGAAAGGGCTACACCAAAAATGATAAAATTCTTTAAAAAGAGAAGACACCTAAAAATGCCAAGACCCAAAATAGAGAGAAAACTTCAAAACCAAAGTAGGGAGACAAACAAGAGAAAGAAAAATCCTCTAAGAAAGAGGAGACCACCAACAAAATGGAAATTGTAAGAGAGTATGTATAAAGGAAAAAGAAACATGCAAAAGAGTGAATCATCTGAAAAAAGTTAAATTTGAGAGAAGATGTCAAGAATAAAAAGAAGAGAAAGAGTTGAAAGGTGACACTTTATTCATTATAATCATATAGTTTAGAAGATTGAGTAGAGCTTTATGAATAGGATGCAAAAGATGATATTGAGAAAGACTCAATCAAAGTGGACTTAGAGAGAATGAAGAAGAATGCAGTAGAAATGTCTTCAAAGGACCTCATGAAATACTTAATACTTGTTGATCAATATTCTCAAATTGATAAAGAAAGCACATGAAAGAAATATGAAAAGACACTAGTCCAAGCCAAAGACATACTTATTGAACTAGTATTGAAGGTAATTTATGACCAAGATACAAACCTAATTGATAAACTAAAGAAAAGATTTGAAAATTTTGAAAAATAAGTTGAAAATGTGGAGAACATAGATGAAAAGAAAGTCAAATAGATGATACTAGAAAAGTCATGGATGAGATTGATAAAAATAGGGTGACTCTAGCATAATTTAAAGAGGAAATTATTGAGGATTTGAAAGATGTAATATTTCTACTCCAAAAGGTCTCTCACTCAAGTACCTTTACCGATGATCTTAAGTATAAGAAAGGAGAATCTCAATAGGAGCTTCAACAAGTAATCAATAATTTTGATTCACTCATTGGTTCAACAGTAGTGTACATAGAAAAGATAAACCATTTTCATGGTCAATGAGATAAAATTTAAATAGTATTAAAGATCTCTTAAGATCTTAGGTTATATTTTTTCTTGTCACCACATATAACTATCATTTAGAATCATCTAGATGAAGTACAAAAATTGATTTCACAACCACATTTCAGCAAGTTAGATGGAACATAAGAGCACATGTCAAATCTTCATAGTGAGATACTATCTCTCACTAAGTTGAAACAATCTTGTAATTATAATCTACCAAAATTGGTCTAGTAAACTAGAAGCCCCCTCTTCAACATTTTAAATATCTATGATAGACTTCATCTTATGCTTAATCAATTTTTCATATTTATTTAATAACTTATCTTTTATCAAATTCTCAAATAATTATTTATTCAATTTTAACCTATGGTTTCACCAGCTTATCCTAAATCTTTATTTAATTAGAATAAATTACTCCATTTAGATTAAATAAATCTCATTTATCTTATGTGTGCACATTAAAGGAATTTCAAAATTTAAAAATAAATGAATAGGACTTTTTGTCTACACATTGAATGCACACTTTCCAAGGCAATGGAATCTCCTTTTGCCTCTTATTCTCCTCCACACATCATTTACCTCTTAAAAATATCCATTAATTTTGCCTCTTGATAATCTTGAGCTCAAAGTCAAAATGAGAATTATTCTCCAATGTAGATTTTTCCTCTTAATCTCTCACTATGCATTGCTCTTTAAAAGGATGTTCTTTCCTCACTTTCTTATATCTTTGGAGTTAATGCTATAGTTATGTTTCTTCACTTTCTCTTGAGTACTTGAGCCCTCACATTTCACTCTTGCATCCTTGCATTATAGACTAACTATTTACTTTCTTGCATCCATACTAGCTTTGTTCTCATTGTAGCTTACTCTCTCATTGATAAATTAGCTTTAATTTCTTGTTCTTAGATTAGATTTACTTTCATTTCACTTAGATTAGATTTAATTTTCTTGTACCTAAACCTCATCTTATCTTAGATTGCATTCTAATTCTATCTTAGATTTTTATACTCATTTGAAGTTTTGTGATACTAGCACTCTTTCTCTTATCTTTCAATATTCTATTCTATGGTGCACCTTGCAAGGGTATCCTTGTGAAGTTCATTTGAGAGTCACCATTACATCTCTTTTATTATTGCATGTCATAGATAGGAATGTATAATCCACCTCTTGAGACTCCCTCATCATGGGATCTCTTAAGTATAGTAGTTTATAGAAGTGTGTCACATTTTTGGCACCCACCATGAGGCTAGACTCTAGGATTTAATTTTATTTCCTTGAATTTCTCTCATTTTGTTATCGCAAGTTTTTCTCTTTGGTTTTTCTTGTAGGAATATCATACAACACTTTACTATGTACTAGAAAAATATTTCATACAACTGTCAAGTGATTCTTACCAGTTTCTAAACTATCATCTGGTTCTCTGTGAAAATCATTTATCTTCTAATAGAGTATCATCTGATTTAGCATGCTATATTGTCTAGGCTTTAAGTTTCATATCAATTTTGTGAGGTTTATTGTATGAATCTATGATAGACTATGAAGTTTCTCCCAAATCTGATTGCTTGCACAATCTAAGTCTTTTAGTTTAGTTTGTTGTCATTTTCTTTCATTTCAAATTTCTAGGTTTTCTAACAACTCATAACAACTTTTTTGTAGGGATCTTTTCTTCATTTGCATATCTTTTGATCCAACTTGTAGTTTTGTTGGGATTTATTTCAAGGAGATTACATTAAAAGAGAGACTAACTTGTAGTTTTGTAGGGATGACCTAAAAAGAAAAAGAAAAAGAAAACATTTCATTTGCTTATCATTATGATTTCTTGCATTAGGTTTCATTTTCATTAGGCACTTAATAACTCATGATTAAAGGTTACAATTTGTGGTAGGAGAGTATTATCTTGTCTCTTTGATGAAATAAAATATCTTGACCCGATAGTTTAAATAAAGAAAGTGAATGGATAAATAACTCTTTAGTGGCTTTAATTAACTTTTCTTGGCATGTTTGGCAGTACATTTGGATTAGGAGAGTATTCTCTTTGCCACTTGAGGAAAATCAAAAATCTTAACCTCCTCATGTGGATCCATTTTGTGTCTAATCTCATAGAGAGATTATTACCTTTGGAGGGCCTAGTATTATGGGGAAAATGTCAATAGGAATGACCCAAGTGGGAATAAGAGAACCTGGCTTCTCCAACTCACTATAATTAATAATCCCAAGACAAAGGCCAAATCCTTGGGGGACATAGTATCTCCATTCACTATATTGAGGATGCTCATGGGATTGTAATGATGGGAAAATTACTACTCTAAATTCTATTATAGCTGTGAGACCTCTATTTTGTATTGGATGCAAGAGGGGTGTTATGAATGGAGAGCTTTACTAGAAACCTAGGATTAGAGTCCACCTTATTTAGTCACTTGATTATGTGAGGTGAGGGAGAATCAAGTTGTGAGATAAGGTATTGAGTAATGAACCATGAACTTTGGTAGAATATGCTTGATATGTCTTCATTTATGATAAGACCCATGAAAATCATTAGAAAATGCACATGAAAATAGTATTCATGGGGTTTTTATTTGAAACATCCCAAGTGTTTGTATCATGCAAGTTTTATTTGTGCCTTGCTTGATTTATTGAAGACTACTCTATGCATTGCAATTTCTTTGGAAACTTAATTTTAAAATTTCAAACCTACTATAACATTAAGATTATACATTGTCATGACAACAATGTACATTTGCAAAATAGTCAAAATAGTCATTAAAAATAGGGTTTTTTGAGTCAAAATTGACCTTCTTATGCTTAGTAGTCTACTTTCATTTATTATGGTGAAAAGTATTTTATGACTTGTCAGGATATTGTCTAGCTTCATGAGAAATACCATATGCATTTACTATAAAATATCATCTTCTCATACTCCATAGTATCATCTAGTTTTGAAATATCATTTGGGATCTCTATGAAATGTCATCGTACTATCCTTGTATTTTCTAGTTCATTATAAAACATAATACAATTATTTTATAAATATTGACTACTTGAACTTTCTCAAAATGGCTCTTTGTGTTCCCACTTTTGATGTTTTTCCTACTTCTTGATCTATCCTAGCATATTAGGACTTCCTTTTGCTAGAAATTTAGCTTACGCTACTTGACTACACACTTGGTTAGTGAAAGGTTTACTTGTCCACCTCAACTTTTTTATATCTTTTATTGACCTTTTATCTTATAGTTTATTATTCATAAGTTTCATACATAAGCTATTTACCTACAGCTTGGACATCTTGTGATAAGTTATTTTTGTTATATCTTTTATGATTTTTCACTTTGGACAAGTGTACTCTATTCTTACCTTATTTGGAAATTTTAAAAAATCTAGCTTTCCTATTAGCTTCTTCCAATCTCCTTCACGCTTGAATTTTCATCCATAAGTATGGGATTAAAGTATTTTTCTTCTAAACTACAACCACATCTAGATGATCCATAGTTTCTTAACCTTGCTAGTGAATTGAAATGCTTATACATCATATACAAAAAGTCAGAAGAGATAAATGATCTCTCTTACCTTAGTCTCACTAAAGTCATAATAAAAGAACACTCTAAATTTGAAAAAAATGATAGAGGAAATAATGACATCATCACAAATTTTTTTTCAAGTTCTCTATATAAAAATGAGTTATCTTATTCAAGGTCACATTTATCTTTTCCTTATAGAGCTACACACTCTATCTCACCTAAACATCATTCATCTTCTTCTTCTAGGTATACACAATCTATCTCACCTAAACATCATTCATATTCTTCTTGTAGGTCTACATACTCTATGTATAAACAATCTATCTCACCTAAACATCATTCATATTCTTCTTCTAGGTATACATACTCTATCTCTCCAAAACATTATTCATCTTCTTCATCTTCTTCCATTATACCCAAAGATCTTCATAGAGGGAAAGAAAGTGGTCCAACCTTTGGTCAAGAGCCTATGCCACAATTTTATGATGGACCTATCTTTGACCAAAACAATGATGAAGAAACATATACATCTGATTCACTTGATTAATAACAACCAAAGCCTAGGAGTACATTTGAGAGGACTTTTAATCCTTTGGGAGATCTTTATGATGTCATCTTGCCAACACTTCTTGATAATAATATTATCACATTGCCTGAATCAAGCTCACATTGAAAGCCATTATTCGAAAATTATTATGTTTATCATCGGCATGTGAACATAGCACTCCAAATTTCATATAATTCAAACATAAATACCAAGCCTTTATTGATGATGGGTCAATTTTTGTTGAAAACTCTATAGCCTCATATGATGAGGATAAGTTTATCTTGTTAAAGATCATCTTAATGAACCTATGTCTAGTAATGGTCCCCTTGCAGCCTCTAGTTCTTCCAACACTAATGCATCTCCTAAAGCATCAAATCTTTCCAAAATGGATCCATAAAACAAAGAACCTAATGATTTTTCATACAACTATGTACCCTCAAGGGGTACCTCTAAAATAAACCCTAGCTAATATATGTTTTTCTAAAAACCTTTTTAATGCTTCTAAGATTAAAGATCTCAAATATTTATGTGATACTACATCTATCCTACTTACTATAAGAAATCCTTCATTACATCTGCAAGAGAATATCAGAAAAACCCAAAATTATTCATAACACATGGGATGATAGCAGGCATAGTTAGAACAAATTCAACTTAAACCTACTAGCACCGTTCTTAGATTACACCCAAAATCCAAACACAAAATTGCAGCAAAGTGACCATATAATTCATATGTTTACTAATTGATTACACAATATAAACAACAACCAACATGTCAACCTATGAGGTCTTTCGAGTTGCAGCCTTATACAAAGAATTAAAAAATCAAATTCTAAGTACACTATCCTTATCTTCCTTCTACTAATCATACTATTATCCTACCTACTTTCCTACATCAAATCCAAGTTCTTATATAACAAGCTAGACCATAGGTCGGCCAATTGAGAATTTAATTATAGTATAGCTCCAATCTTGGAGATGTAAAGCATAACCAAAGAAATGGGCATCAATTTTTCATGTGATCTTATTAATAGGTCCAAACATAAGTTAAGAATCATATCCCAACTACATAAAATGTCACACCATCATAGGAAACTATGCCAAAAGAAACAAAATCCCTCACAAGATTTTTTAAAAAGGAAATAGAGACTAGAAATAATGACATAGAACCCAAGAAATATGGTACATCAAAATTTTTGCTCTTAGTGGAAGTACTGAAAAGGATCCTTAACAACATAATAACTATGCATATCAAAAAATGCATAGTAGAAAAGGCTACATCATGAATAACAAACAAGTACAAAAAATAAGAAATGTTTTTGGGGGATGCAAGATTTCTTTTTTGACACAAGATGCTCCTGCATCAAACACCTAGGGTAAGTAAAGGACTAATTTCCACATCAATAAACCCTAATTGTCTAATTTGAATCATAATGATCCAACTCAATTTGGGTTATCCATGAACTATCTTTGTATGGTTTATCTTTCCACTAGATAAGGTATTCCATGTAGTCTTTTCCTCTAGTACTCTTAGTTATTCTTCTTTCCAAAACCTTCTCAGTGATATTATTCTTCTTCTTAGGATAATCTAGGTTATCTTTTAATTCCTCATCTTCTTCAAAGTAATGAAAGATATCTACAATGTTGAATATGGTAAAAATATCCATATCTCTAGGTAATTCAACTTCAAAATCATTTGCACTATCAAATTCCTTATACTTTACAAGGTCCAAACTTCACTCTCTTTAGCTTTCTATAAGTACCAACTAGAAATCTATTCTTCTCCAAATGAACCATTACTTTATCTCCAACCTCAAAATATTTATGTCTTCTCCCTTTATTTGCCTTCTATTTATATCCAAGGTTACTATCCTCCAGATTCTTTCTTACTTCATCATGCAAATTATTCATGGTATTCACAAATTACTCTTATTCAACACTTCTCTTTATCTCAATAGTAAAATCCCTTAGTTCATTAGTTCCTTTAGGATTCAATCCATTAGTAATCTCAAAAGGTGTCTGATCAGTGCTTCTATTCAGTGAATTTCTATATGCAAAATCTTCTTACACTAAAATCAAATCCCAATTACTAGGTTTATTTCTAACCAAACATCTTAATAAGTTACCCAAACCTCTATGCACAACCTCAATTTTCCCATATGTATGGGGATGAAATGTAGAAAAAAAATTCATTTCTACATCTACTTTCTTCCAAAGTATTCTCTAAAAATGACTAGTAAACTTGGCATCTCTATCTAAAATAATAGTTCTAGGAAATCCATGCAATCTCACTATCTCCTTGAAGAATAATTCAACCACATGTACTGCATTACATATCTTCTTATAGGGTATGAAATGAGCCATTTTTGAAAATTTATCCACTACTACCAGAATAGAATCATTACCTCTCTAATTTCTAGGAAAACCAAGAAAAATGTCCATATTGATATCTTCCCAAGGTTTATTAGGTATGGGAAATGGTGAATATAATCCCGAATTCTGATTGACTCTTTTTTTTGTTTGAAAAATTATGCAACTTCTAACCATCCTCTACAGATCCTTATAAATTTGAGGCCAAAAGTACCTATCACAAATAGATTCAACTATCTTATCAAGTCCAAAATGGCCAACAAGTCCTCCATTATGTTTCTCCTTCATTATAGTAACTCTCATAGATCCTCTTGGTTTGTATAATTGAGTTTCTTTAAACAACATGTATTCCTAAATGAAATAATCTCACCACTCATTCTTCTCACCCATCAATTGGTTCTTATAAGCTTTCCAAGGTTCTGCAAAATTAGGATCATTTTCATACAAATGTTTCAGAACATCAAAACCAAGTACCTTAACTCTCATTTCTATTATAAAATTCTTCTTCTTCTAAAAGCATTAAAAACCTTATTTGACTATCCATTTTTATGTTTCAATACAAAGAAAAAATTATGCAAGTACTCAAACCACTTTATATGTCTCTGATTCAACTTGTTCCAACTTCCCAAATACTGCAAATAATTTGTTGGAAGCTTACAATTGGAACAATTTTTGTTTTGTCATTTATTTCAAATATATGGATGAGACATATTTCTAACTAATCTAAATGTCATATTTATTTGATTGATGAAGAGGATTTGAGAGTTACTCATAACTATAGCACCTAGAGGAAAGGTTGAAGTTATGAAAAGGAGTTACAATGGATATTTGATTAGATAGACTTTGATAAAGAAAAGCAATTGTTTATGTCAATGAAGCTAAGATTAGCCAAGAAAAAGGGTAAAATACTAAGGGTTGTTGAGTAATGCTACTATCGATTGAGCCATAGTTAGTGCTGAGGAAATCTAGTGTTGACCAAGCATTAGCATCGACAGAGAAAGTTAGTTGATGTTGATCCATAAAGCTTATACAACAATGGAGTATTTTAATATTAACTGAGTATCAAAATTCAGTGATTGTTGAGTGATAGTAAAAGATCAAATTCAAAGAAATCATAAGATCAAGTTGACTCAGTTGATTTCTTGGGAGATGTAAAAAGTGTTGAAGATAAGATTGATGAGTTGGATCACTAAATTCAAGAAGTTGTTTAGGTAAAGACCTAACTAAAGGATTCTAGGAGAAGATTCTAAACGATGATCAAGAAGAAGTATTGATATATTGAATCAAGTTGAATTTGATCATAAACCCTAAGATCTACGATGGATGTAGAAAATGGTAAAGCATAGATTGCCTACTTAAGAAGGGTCAAAGAAAAAAAAAAAGAGCACATACACATGAAGACATAGAGGATAAAGAAGTGTGAGTTTGTATGTGAAGGAAGTCATATAAAGAAAGGTTGAATAGATATACACAAGTGAGTAAATGTGAAGCTAAAAGAGAAAGCTTGTAGATGTGATGTTGTTGTTGATAAGTGAATTTGAGAAAAGGCTTAAGTGTTGATGAGAAGAGTGGACTGATTCCTTGAAGGGTCTCCAAGAAGATCAAGATCAGAGATGACAATGAAAGTCTTATTAGTAAACTAGCATAAGGATTGAATAGAGATCTAAACCAGAAAAAGTGATTTATAATCACACAGATCAAAACCTACTATTTTGTTTCTTATCATTATAAATAGTTTGTATTGAAATAATTTTAACAGAGGTTGACCTAATAGACATTTGAAGACTAAAAGTCTATGTAAATCCTTTTACTAGGTGACATTCTAAATGGAATGATCAAAGTCCTCTTATAAGGCCACTCCTAACAGGGTGATTGAATCCTCTAACCAGGTCACATTTAATAGTGTGTATTGCAACCTTTGATAGGATTGGATTCTAACATAGCTCACTTTGAAAGAGTGAAAAAGAGTGAGATGTCGTTGGTGGTTTTTCCCAAATTGGGGTTCCATGTAAAATCCTAGTGTGAAACTATGATGAATCTCTTATGAATGTTTTACATTCGATGATGTTTTCATTATGCAATACAAGTTAAGTTTATGATAGTTTTATAGTAGTACTGAGTAACAACTAGATATCTAGGATAAGTAGAACAATGTGCATTTAATGTTTAAATGTTCAAGTGGTACATATAGACCTTGAGTAACTAATTCACCACCCCTCTTAGTTATTCTAAGAATTTCTAACAATTGGTATTAGAGGTCAGTTCTTACATAGAAAGTTTTGAAGGTACTTAAAGCTAAAGATCATGACAAATAAGAGAGATGTACCCAATCCAAACAAGGAGAACTTTTCTACATGGTTGAGCCTAATGGAGCTACACATGTTTAGTATCAGTGATGTTGCTATTAATTTTTTGAAAAATAAATATGTAGATGTAACAATTACTCCTCATATTATTGAAGAATTGAGATAAAAGTTAGATCACAAACAAGAAATGTTGGAGATTGGCTCAGCACTAATCTATACCAAGTTTGATGAGCTACAAGATTTTTTAGACGCTCAAAAATGGTTCGCATCTATGATTTCATCATTCATATTAATTTGTCCCATTTTCTCATTCTACTAACTCTGATCTTTTGACCATATTGACCATATTTTGTCATCCGTATCCCCTTTCACATCAATTTCATATCAACTCGAAACCATTTCAAATCAACTTAGAATCACCCCAAATCAACTTAGAATCACTTGAAATCAGTCCTAATCATCACAAAGCATATCAAACATCTCAAATCAATCATCATTTATCTAAATCCTAGGTATTTTTGTGGCTTTCAGTGCCTTGGAAACATATCAACCTATCAATCTTATCAATCTGACCTTAGTACTGTCGTGGCTCTTAGTGCTAGGTCAAACTATCATTTATGTCATCAGAACTTTGAAATTTTTGAGGCTTTCAATGTTAGATCATGGCATCATCAACCATTTTAATAATATTGACAGTGTCTGTCAATTTTATTATGATCAACCTTATCAATCAACCTCAATCCTCTCGCATTTGCGACATTAGTAAAATGTTATGTATCAATCAATTCATGTCATGTGTCCTTGGTATGTCATCAACTTCAATCAATCAATCAATTTGACCATGGCTTTGGTCTACCTATCGCCATCCTAGTCAATTTCCATTATCATCACATTTTCATCAAAGGATACAGTCGCATTTATCTAATCAATCTAGCCTATCATTTACTAATTTTCTCTATAGGATTAAATAACCCATAATTTAATCCTATTATGCTTACTAATTATCCTTCCTAATTATTGTCCTTAATTAATTAATTTTATTAGTTAATTGACTCATTATCCTCAAACCATGGAAATTCTTAATTTCCTAAGTTTCAATTTCCATCATTAATTCCATTTTCTACTTATTCTTATTTTGTGGAATAAAAGGATTTTTAATTCGAATATTCCATAAAATATTACATCATCATGACACTTGGATATGACACCTCGTGGATTCTCCTTTGACACTTGGCTAAGATTTTTCATAATCAAATATTCTTATTTCTTACGCATGTCCCTACTTGGCTTCTTTGTCATATATTCTTGGCTTTAAGTGGGTTGAGGTGTCTTATGACGCGTCATAGATTCTCTTCCACATTTAGCCATGTTTGACTTCCATGCATCATAGAATATTACAATTGGAATATTTTGTCATATGTTTCATGGATTCTCAAAGGAATCTCTTGCCACATTACATATCTATGGGTGACAAATCCAATGCTCTCACCCTCCATGCCCATTCTTCCTCTCATTTTTGGTCCTTGGAAGTTTTTGTCTTGGAAATCTTTAGATCCTTAGCTTCTTTGCATTTTCACACCATCTTCTCTCAAGCTTAAATCACAACTTCAAGTACTCTCATGGAATTGTCCACATCATAGACCTTTGCTTCAATTTTGTGTGCACTATAGGCAACTTTGGAGCTACAATCATTTGGAGAAGAAAGAAGGACATGGGAGCTACAAACGAAAGAGGGGGTTTCTATTGCTTTATTTATTAGGTTGGATTTCATGGTAGACTAGTGGGTAATAATATATGATTATTGAGTTTTGTGATTTTCTCATAGTATGTTATGCATTTAACCCATTTTCTAGTTGCTACATTTGGTGAACCTGACGTGAACATGCATATCTAACTTGGGTTTTCTTGTTTTGTGCTTGTAGGTGCAAGGAAGGAGTTCACTTGGAAGGGTACAATGACTATCTACTCTTCTTTCTCACACCTAGATTAATTAGGGGGTCTAGTAGCATGCTTGTAAGCTCTTGTTTCATGCATTTTATTAGCTTTCTGTCCTAGGGTGCACTCTACTCTGTTAGGGCACACTTGGGACTCCTAGGAGCAATTTTAGGAGCTTGGAAGCCACCAAAACCCCTTTATGTTGTTTCTAACTTACCAACTACATCATAAAACTATCAAATATATCATTGATGTAGTTGGTATTGTTTGGGTGCACTTGGTAGTATAGGTGTCAAAAAAATTCAATTTTCGGGTCTTCATTAGGCACCATTTCCCCACAGTTTGCACCTAAACTCCCAACTGCACCCAAAAACTACCAACTACACCCAAATGGGCCCCAAATACATCATTGACATAGTCTACACTGTCTGGGCACACTTGGGGGTGTTTTGAGCCATTTTGACCTTCTGGGGTGCCATCTGCTCTGTTAGAGCACACCTGGTTCATAGTAGGCACATACATCAATCAGAATCTATGTATAAGGTTTCCATTTTCTTCTAGGACATAGATTAGAGGATTTTTGTGTTACTAATGGTCTACTTTCAGCATGTGGCAATCATAGGATGAAGACATGATCATAAGAAACTACTAATGTGTGCTTTGTAGGACGTTGTTGAAGACTTTGTGTGTCTTTCAAAACTATGTGTGTGGATTTCCTAGATTAGATAACATTTTGTTTGGTGCTTAAAATTAACCTTTTTCTTATCTACCTAGCATGTCTACAATGTTAAATCCCTAGAAGTTGCATTATATGTATCCTCTCCCCTCGCCATTCATGGATCTTGGGTGTAAGAGAAATCTGTGTAACTTCTATAGGAGGCCTTCCTTGGACCAAGATACTAGATATTGGGTATGCCAGGGGATGACCTCAGAGTAGTAATGGGCCAAAACCCAGGTCAACACTGAAGCCACTACATAAAATTTGATTACGGTGAAAGCTGTGTTGGCAGTATTGCTGCATGATAGCTCTCCTTGAGTACCCTTGTGGTGTGTCAAACCCTAGTTCTTGGGGCTGGGAGACCTTTTTTGAAAGTTTATCATTCACTTGCCGAACAGAATGCCCTTACTAAAAACCATGTTTTAGTGGCCAAAATCCTTTCTATCCACTGGCTCAAGGGGTCATCCATGCCTGTGAAGACATCCTACATTCTCGTGGTCCTTAGTAGAGGCAACAGTCCCTTGGGAAGTCATGCCCCTTGGGAAGTGGATCTTGGTAGCCCCGAGAAGTGAGTGCACTATAAGGGGGAGCCTATGGTGCCAAGATCCTAGGTTTTCCACTCTAGATAAGCATGGCTAAACTTTGATTCAAGTAGGAATTTAGTGGATATAGTCGTAAAAGTCGAGGTTGTGGTGTGTTTGTTCACTCTTAACAACAACTATTCTTGTCTTAATGTGTCTTGCGTGTGTGTAAAACATAATCAAGATAAAAGCCAACATTCAAATTTACACCTTGGAAACTTGAAAATAGTTGTGAAAACATTACACATTTCCAAAACATTTCAACCTTTATCAAACTTTGCAAACTCTGGTTCAACACACTGAAACCTTGGAAAACATGGTGACTTGTGCTCCTAAACGTGCTTGGCAAAACATAGATCTCACCCTTGCATAGACTTCACTTGCATTCACCCTAGTATAGGCCTCATTCATGCATAATATATACTTCATATTTCACCTTTTAGTTCTCATTTAGTATCTATTACCTTTCATATTGCATCCATTTAGGTTTAGTTTACCTCCCTTAGTTTTTGCATTCCAATCTTAAAATCTGCACTTTGCATTTGCCACCTTGCATCTTTGCATACCTATTCATCATCTTGACCACTTTATCCATCATTTTAGGTGTCCTAACCATCATTTTGAGCATTCATACTGGTCTTAAAATTTTCCCCTACTATTTACCTCTTTGTGATATCAATCTGGAAATCATAGCTCCCAGAATTGCCTTAGTTCCAGCCCAGTTTACAAACTGCACCCTAAAACTATCAACTGCATCATAAAACTACCAACTACATCATTGAAATAGTTGGCACTATTTTGGTGCACTTGGTGGTCCTCAAACATAGTTTTGGATTCCATATAGCATTTTGGGGTTTCAACAGTGTCCTTAGGTACCTAGTTAGCTCCCTTGCATTAGCTTGCCTAGATCTACATTCTGCATCACCTAGTCTTCATTACCTTCACTTAAGAAATCAATACATAGGTCATAACCTCTATTTTTCACCTCCCAACCCATCTTAACATCAACCTCAACATCTTAGCTTCCTAGCATATTATTTTGGCAACCATACTTTTTAGAATCAACAAGCATTCTTCCTAGCTTACCAAGTGTGCCTAGAAACTACCAACTACACCCAAACTAGCCCCAACTATGTCAATGATGCAATTTATATTGTTAGGGTGCACTTGGGTACTTGCATGACCATTTTGGGCCTCCAAACTGCACTTTAGGACCCAAAAACTGCATCTAGGAGCCTCTACGCCTCCCCATTCTGTACTTGACCCAAAACTATATCTTGCACCCAAAATCCCGTTTTACATCATATTCATTGTCCATATCACATATCCAATCTGAATCACCACCATTTTGAGTCCCCAAAACATCATTTTGAACCCCCGAAACCTTTGAACTTAGTAAAAAATCTAGACAAAGTATGAGTCTTAGAGTATCTCCTAGTGTTGACAGATAATGGATATTGACTAGTCTTTTTATCTTTTCTTATCATTTTCTTGGGTAAAAATCTGTCTATTTCTTGATATATTTGACCTTTTCATCTTTTATCAATTTTATCTTTTCGTCTTTTGTCACTTTTTGGTCAAGATACAAAGTCCTTTATCACAAAGTTAAACTCCTAGACAAAATACTTTCTAAAGGTTTTACCTAAATTCAAAATCTTGCATACACCTCTACCATTAGCATAATAATATTCCTAAATATCATTTTTACTTACCCTAGTGGTATATCCCCTTCATCTTGCATTGATCAAAATCCTACTATCATTTTCATTACTAAACCCTATCATTGTCCATCAACCAAATTGCCTTCTTGAGCATTTACCCTCATTTTGCATGTCCCAAACGTCATTATCAGCCCTTGAACACCACCCCTTGAATAGTCTACCTTGCACACACCAACCTTTATCATCCTTAGGAAGTCCAAAACATAACCCTAATTATCATTTTGCATACCTTAGAGCCATTTTCATCCCCTCTAGTCAAACTTCAAAACATCACTTTGCATTTTGCATTTGCATAACATCCCTAGGAAATTTGCACTTTTCACATCAAAACCATAATTCATTTAGCATTTCCTCACATTGCATAACATTCATAAAGACTTAAAAATCCCAAAAACACTCATATCTTGCATACCCACCACTCTAAATCACCCAAAACACTCAAAATTTCCATTGTATCTACATTCTTAGGTATCATGCCAGCACTTACTAGGACACAATCAGCTCAGAGACCCAAGAAACTCTATCAAACTTTGTTTTCTAAGGCACAAGCACAACCAAAACCTTGTCCAAGATAGAGAAAGAGCAAGAAAACCCAACAAACCTTTGATAAAGACCAAATCGAGGCATCACAACCATTACTAGCAGACCCCTTGAACATGTATCCACAAGATCCTCATAATCAAGCTATGGCACAACAAACCTTGAACAATGCACCTACCATGATATTTCCTCCAAACACTTCCCCCACACATGGGATGGTTCAATGGAGTCCTAATTGTGAACCTATATTCATGCCAATACCACCAAGAGGACGAAGTGTACCAACCACACCTGAAGATGAACAATCACATACCTTCAAATTCAGCCAACCTAACACATCAAACATAAAAAAAGGTATTGTACACCTAAGTGATGAATCTAACACTGATTATAGCATCACTGATGAATAAATGGCTAGATCATGTTAAGACAAAAACTTTCGTACAAAATTCAAACTTTTGGTAGCCCAAGAAATTGTCAAATTCAACCCAAATATGGAAGGACCTAAGTCCAAACATCAAACCAACACAACCATTGAAAACCTACAACCCATGATAAATTTGGACTTAGATAAGGGAAAAAAACCTTTGGAGTTTTCAAATGCAATAATGGCACCTATAAGGACCCATCGAGAACCAACAATTGAATTCCTCCAAAGTACATTTGAACACATCAATGTTAATCCCTTGTTTGATGAAATACCACCAATTCCTAAACACCCCAAAAGGACATTGAGACTTGATTTTAGTCACATGATGCAAAAAAAAGATGCACCTAAAGGGACTTGTGCTCTAGGGATGCTAGACATACCTTCTTTGGAGGAAAATCAACAAAGTACACCTTTTCTCCTAACCCTACCAAGTGGTATGACATCAAGTGTTACAGAGCCTCCCACGAGTGCACTATGTGCAACATCATCTACAACAGTCCCTATTGACATACAAAGGAAAATTCTTAGTAACATTACACCAATTCCCAAAAGGAATGAACCTCATTGTCAAGTCAATATGATGTCCCAAGTAGAAACCTCCAAAACACAAAGGAGCCAAAACAACAATACCAACATGACAATCACTTCTCAAGGATATAACCAACTACCCCAACAACATCAACCTATGGTGGTACAAGGACTTAACACTTCCAACTCTCTACCAAGTCTACATTCACTTAACACACATCCCACATATCAACAACAACATCAACCACAATGACAACAATCTCAAGTGGGGCAACCATCCAAAATTCCTAATACGCAATCCCATGTGAACCCACTTGACTTACACACAATTTATCAACAACAATTTCAGCAGCAATTCCAACAACAACAAACCACATTTTCTAAACAACAAGAACAACTCAAAAAACAAATGGAATATCAAAGACACCTTGAGCAACAAATTGCATACCAACAACATTTATTGCAACAACAACATGTGCCACAACAACCTCAAAAAATACCTCTATAACAACACTCACATACATGGTCTCACATACAACCAACAGAGGTATCCCAATAGCAACTGCCACACATGGCACAACAACAACACATGGTACAACAATCGTAGTCAATCCCACAACAAGTGCCACATCAAATGCCACAACAAGGAACCTTCTATCTTTGAGGTGCCAACATACCTCCATCACCTAGTGACACTTCACCAGATTCATCAGATACAAAAATTTCAGAAACAAGTAGACATAGTTCTCGCCATAGAAAATGGTCTACTCATAGACACAAAAGACTTGAAGGAAAGACCATCATGCAAAACCCTAATGAAGAACTATTACAACAATTCAAACAACTTTCCAAACAAGTCGAGGCATTGGGAGTCCAAAAGAAATAGGCTCTATACATAGAAAGGGACCTACGTCCTAACCCATTTGATAAAAGTCTGTATATGCCTCCATTCCCAAAACACTATGAAGCTCCAAGGTTTGAAAAATACTGAGGAAAAGGAAACCCTATTGATCACATTTGAGAATTTTTTGCTTCATGTACCAAACTCAATGATGAGCCCACTTACCTCATGATATTGTTCCCTTCTTCTCTAGGTGGGCCCGCACTTGAATGGTACTCCAAACTTCTTGGTAATATCAAATCTTGGTTGAAAATCATAGACAAGTTCATCTCCCACTTTTCCTTTAACATTACAAATGAGGTGACACTTTCTGATTTGTGCTCAACTAAACAAAAGGAAGGAGAGCCATTCATCAATTCTTACTCCGTTGGAGAAGCTTAGTCAGTCAATGCTCACTAGACATTCCTGAAGAACAACAAGTTAACTTGTCCATTGAAAACTTAGTCCCAGACTTAATGTATGAACTCAAAATCAAGAGCCCAAGCACAATTTCTAAATTAATGAAAAAAGGGGCTAGTATTGAAGATGCTCTTATCCATAAGGGAATCCTCAAGACAAACAAGGACAACACCAATACCAACTTGTCTAATGACAAGCCAAAAATTCTCAAAAAACAAGAACGTGACTAATGATGGTATTGTGGATTCTTAAACAATTAGCACAACACAACCTCAATTGACTTTGAAAGCCACAAACCCCACAAATTCACAAACTCCTAATCAAACAACACCTCAACAATAGAAAATTGAGACTTCCATGCATGACAAAAGACATCCTAGGACCAAGGATAGAAAATTCACACCATTGGGGATACCTCTTCAGACTGCATTGCAATAGTTACTAAGTAATAACTTCCTGCAATTACCCCCAATCAAAGATGAACCACTAACTAAAGTTGATTGGTGGGATGACAAAAAGTACTGTGATTACCATTGCACCAAAGGACACAAGACTTCATCGTGCTTCCAATTGAAATATGCAATAGAAGACCTTATTGATGATGGTGTAATCATGATTGATCCATCATTATTAGCATCCAACTCTAACCACACTATATTCAAAGATCCTTTGGGTAATCAAGACAAAGAGAAGCCCTCCAGTTCAAACTCCAACTCACAAGCTAATGTGAATTACACAATCATGGGATATGACTACACTGTCAACTGTTTCAATGAATCAGATTCCTACATATTCACATTCACTTTAAAGGCTGAAGACCCTCTTTTCACTGTCACTACATGTCGTAGCAAGATCACCCTACCTAGAGCCCCATCTAGACCTACTACCTCTACTAGACCTGCACTCCCTAGTAGACCTATTGCTCCTACTTCATCTGATCATAGCCTTGTTGAACAACTCGGCAAAACCCCTATGCAAATATCCATTTTGGACCTGCTACGTACATCCCCCCAACATCAAAAGATCTTGGATCAAGCCCTTAAAGAGTCAATAGTCCCAAATAAAATTGATGTTGCCCAGTTCCAAGGCATGGTTGGGAACCTATCCACATTATAGCATATCACTTTTTCCCCTCAGGATGTTCCTAAGGACAAACCTAACCACAATGACCCCCTTCATCTCAAAGTCTTCATCCATAATGCCAAAGTTAGATGTGTCTTAATAGATGGAGGAGCAGGATTGAACATCTATACTCTTAAGGTTGTCAAAAGTTTGGGTTATTTTGAAGATGATTTGGATCCCTCTCGAAGAATCACAATAAAAGCTTATGATGATGGTGAACGCTTCTCCAGGGGTATCATCACATTACCTGTCAGAGTTGGTCCGATTACTGAAGACACATTATTTCATGTCCTAGATATAGAAATGAACTGCAACATGATACTGGAATGCCCTTGGCTTCATGCTATGAAAGTAGTCCCTTCTACATATCATCAATGTCTAAAGTTTTCCTATGACAATGTGGAGGTTACCATCCTCGGCGATCCATATCCTTTCCAATTTTGTGCTAATCTAAGAGATGCTATTGCATACCAAATCCCAACAAACAATGAAGCACAACCCACAAATTCCTCTAAGTATGTGGATGCTGATATAATCCTTAGTAAGGCCAAGGAAAAGATGAAGATTGAAGACAATGGGTGTGGAGAATACTTTTTGTCTCATGTATCCCACATCAGGAAGTCACCACTTTCTCCTATCAGTATACAAAATGCCACTTCTATCAATGAGAATACATCTTTATGTATTGAGAAAGAAAAAGCAAAATGAGAACCCACTTTGATATCTCCTAGCAAGTATGGACTTGGGTTTACTATCATGCAAAAACAAGGCTATGATGGCTATAGCAGTCTTGGATCTCAGACACAAGGAATCATTGAACATATCACTACAAAAGGACAACCTCCTAGTTTGGGGCTTGGATTTAAACCATTACGAATAGGTCCTCCTAATACTATGTTACCTACATATAAGACTGTGGATGTTTTGAATGATGAAAAGGCATTTGAGGATATCTCACTTGAAACCAACAATCCTTTGACTTCTGAGCATAACCCCAATGATACAATGGAACCTAATGCCCATATCCATAGCTTTAACCAAAGCCCATTCAACACTGATGATGACACCCCCTCAAGTTATCCTAAACCTTTGGATTAGGACCAATGTGGACCACCAATTTTTGATCAATTCAATGATGACGCCACTCTCACAATAGACTTTAAAATCTGTGAAGGAATTATGACTAAAGATCATAAAGAAGAATTTTCTTTTAAAGTGAATACATTGGCATATTGTTGGGAGTCAACTCTATTTACCAAAAAAGAAAATAATAATGAGCATAGGTCTCTTGGTAAAAACTAGAAGGCACCATTAGACCATGAAAAATCAAAAGCTAAGCAGCTCCCAAGGATACAAAATGAAAAAGCCAATGCCATGAATATCAGTGTTCCAGTGTTTAACATGCCACAAAGTCTTTTGGAGCTCTCTCAATCAGTGTTCATGTAGAAGGTCATTGGTCTCAACCCTCCCTTATATCTAATTGTTTATCCCCAAATCCAGCTACCTAATTTTCCCAACACCTAAGATCAAATCCTCATCCAACAAGCTTTTGCATATGTCATCATCAGTGATATCCCACATGACATATCTGGTGATCTAATTATCCTCAGATGTCTTGATTTGCAAGAGGTAGACACTGTCTTACATAAGGTACATGATAGTATATCTTGAGGCCTTTCCAGTGGTTTGATCTTAGCTACAAACTTAGAAAAAACCCTATGTAGTTATGCTCAATCATGGATCTAGAGCTTATCAACTAGCAGTACCAACAACAAATATCTTCTCAGCATTTGTTAGTGACATTCTTGATTCTATCTAAAAGTCCTAAATAGAAGAAAAGAAAAAAGTGAAAAAATTCATGAAAAAATGGATGCCTTGATGAAAACCTGGCAAACAGGCATCTTGGCACGAAAATTTGAGTCAAAAGAAAATTTCCATCCAAAAGTGAAAACCTAGCAAACAGGCACTTTGGGCAAGTACCATGGTGAAAACCTAGCAAATAGGTGCCATGTGTAATCAGTTTTTGCTCCTCTATCTATCAAGATTCCATCTGGTCTTTTTGCCCTTTGTCATTCCTTGATCATATTCTTCCTATTGCAAGACATCCTTGGCTCCTTGACCATGGCTCATGAACTAGTTAATGTCCTTTTTTACCTTGCCTAAGCATCACCAGTCTGCACACAATCTATCATTGGCCTTTGTACATAGTTTGTGTCTTGTCTGGGGGCATATTACCTACATAGTGCATGAGTTTGAATTTGAACTGGAGGCATATCCCTAAGGAATTTTTGTCCATTGGACCTATCACATAAAAAATTGGAGCTAACACCTATATATGCTTTTATGATCCTAACCAAATCCTTAAAAATTCAAATACGATCCTGAAAAAATCACTAAAAATCACATAATGTCCTAAAAAAATCCTAAACATTCAAATATGATCTTGAAAAAATCACTAAAAATCATTAAATGTCCTGAATAAACCCTAAAAATCATAAAACATCCTCAAGAAAACCTAAAAAATCGTAAAATATCCTGAAGAAATCAGTCATGCAAAAACATCAAATATTAATTTCTTGTGTGAACAAAAGTGATAGATGGATAATTGATAGTGGATGTTCTAATCATATGACTGGTGATAAGGACAAAGTTATAGATATTGGTCCATATAATGGTGGATGTGTTAAATTTGGTAATGATATCCCATGTGTTGTAAAAGGTAAAGGCACTATTCAACTGACTGACAAGATAACATGTGAAAATGTTTACTAGGTTAAAGGAATTAACTACAATTTGTTGAGTCTTTCATAACTTAAAAAATTAGTTTGCATAGTTGAATTTCACAACAGAAAGGACAAGGTACATGATAGTGATGGCAAGCTAATTAGAAATGATGAGTAGAAAAGATATAACTTATTCTATCTAGACCTATTAGAAGAGACATGCATGTTTGCACAAGAAGAAGATGTTTGGATGTGGCACAAAAGATTATGTCATGTGAATTTTGATAGTTTAGTGAATATCAGTAAGATGAAGAAAGTGAGAGGATTGCCTAAGCTAAAGAAGCCTGACAATACTATGTGTAAATAATGTCAATTAGGAAAGATGACCAAGTCTAATTTTAAGAGTAAGACATATATTGCTAATGATATTTTAGAATTGGTTCATACTAACCTATGTGGACCCATTGGAGTTAAAAGTTATTGTGGAGATCAATATTCATTATATTTATGGATGACTACTCTAGAATAATTATTGTGATGTTTCTTAAAGTAAATCTTATACTTTTTAGTTATTCAAGTGATATTTAGCTAGCATTAAAAAAGAAACAGGGAAGAGTCTAAAGTGTTTGAGATCTCACAAATCTAGTAAGTTCATGTCACATGAGTTCAATAGATTCTGCAATGATAGATGAATTAAAGATAGATGTTAGCACTAAGGACCCCTCCTCAAAATGAGAAAGTTAAAAGAAGGAACATATCAATAATGGAATGTGCAAGAACACTAATGATGGAGAAATGTGTATCACATAAATATTGGAGAGAAGTGGTTAGTACTATTGTCTATACCCTGAATAGAGTTCAAGTCAAGAAAGGTACAAATGCTACACCTTTTTTAACTATGGTATGGTTTTACACCTAATGTTAAATATTTCAAAATATTTGGAAGTAGATGCTATATACTAAAAGATAATAGGAATATAAAAATTGATACAAAGAGTGATGAAGGCATATTCCTAGGTCATTCCACAAAAAAAGAAATCTTATAAGTGTTTAAATTCTAACACTAACAAAGTTGTGAAAAGTGAAAATGTAAAAGCTAATGAGTTTGTAGAAAAAGGTGATGCTTCATGTAATGAAGAACCTAAAGACTATAGTACATTCATCTATATGGATAATGGTGCTCCTAGCACTCAAAATGAATAGACAAGTCAAGATGCAAGTTTCCATCATACAAGAAATGATGGAATGTAAATGAAAATTTCTAAACAACATAGGGTGTGTGCTAAGAAATAGACTAAAGATGTCGAGTCTCAAATAGGAAATGTCAACTATCAAACAATGAATGTCAAGAATTTAGAACCTAAATGAGAACTAGAACAAGAAAGAGGAAATGAGCTAGAGGTTGTTTTTCTAGATGAACTTGAAGTAGAACCAAGAAGAAAAGCTACTTGTACTAGAAAAATATGTGAGAAGACATCATAAAGTTGATCAAATAATTTGAGATGTTCAATCAAGTGTGATGAAAAGAAGAAAACTCAAAGGTGACACATGATTATTATGTGAGTTTTATCTAAAATAATAAAAGATGCTTTAGAAAATGAAGATTGGATAAAAGTTATGAATGAAGAAATTGATGAGATTGAGAAGAACAATACTGCGATCTTAGTGCCAAGACCTAAAGACAAAAATGACATTGGGACAAAGTGGGTTTTTTGGAGCATGATCAATGAAAATGGTGAAGTAACAAGAAAAAAATCAAGATTGGTATGCAAGGGTTATGCACAAAAATGAGTTGACTATTGAGAATTTTTTTCTCTTGTGGCCAGACTTGAAGAAGTTAAAACTCTGCTTGCATACTCAGCTTACAAGAATTCCAAGGTATATCAAATGGATGTCAAAACTATATTTTTAAATGGTATACTAGAGGAAGAAGCATACACTAAACACCCTTAAGTATTTATAGATCTAGACAAGAGGAACATGCTATGTAAACTAAACAAAGCCCTTTATGGATTGAAATAAGCACCAAGAGCATGGTATCAAAGGTTCCATAACTATATAGTAAAAAATAGTTTTGAAAGGACAAATGATAACACCAATCTATATTTGAAGAATGGTAAGAACAATAAAGTATAGTTATCTAAGATATTTGTTGATCATATCATATTTCGAGGAAGAGAAGCATTATGTAAATCATTTGCTCCTAAAATGAAAAAGGAATTTATAATGCCTATGTTTGGTGAAATCAAATTCTTTGTTGGATTATAGGTATGTCAAATGAAATTTTGCATTTTCATTTCACAAACCAAATACATCAAGGAAATATTGAAGAATTTTGGTATGGAAGATTCAAGACCAGTGAGCATACCTATGTCTACAAGACATAATCTATCTAAGAATGATGATTCTAATAGTGTGAACTAGACCCTATATATATCCATGATAGAAAAATTGCAATATGTTGTTTACAATAGGCCAAATACCACATTTGTAGTTGGGATAGTTGTTAGATTTTCATAAACTCCTAAAGAGATTCACATGATGGCTATAAAAAGGATAATGAGATGTTTGAAAGGTACAGAAAACTATGGATTATACTACAAGAGAAGTGATAGATTTGAACTAAAAGTTTTCACTGACTCAGATTAGGCAATAAAAATGATGATAGGAAAATCACTAGTGGAGGTGCATCCTTTCTAGGAAAGATATTGGTGTCATGGAAAAGCAAGAAATAGAATTTTATTTCCCAATTAACAGTTGAAGCCAAGTATGTGGCAGTTATAGTGAATTGTTCAAGCATAATGTAGATTAAGAAATTGTTGAAAGGCATACTAGAAGAGATTATAGATCCAATAGTTATCTATTGTGATAACATAAGTTCTATTAACAATTTGAAGAATCGAGTGATGCACACTAAGACAAAACACATTGCTATCAAGTATCACTACTTGAGAGAATTGGTTCAAAACAAAGAAGTGAAGCTAGAATATGCAAATACAAAGAAACAAATTGTTGTCATATTCACAAAACCATTAGCCAAATATGTTCATGAATATCTTAGAGGTAAATTAGGGGTTATTCCCCTAACCAAGGCTAATTAAGAAGCCAAGTTGCATTGCATCACATATGCCTAACAAAACATTCTACATAGTGGTACAATACAACTCTACTTTGGGACATGCCTAAGGTAGAATACTTCAGTACAACACAATAGATCAATCATAAATAGATGACATGTATTAGCTAGACATACAAAATATACATAATTCATATGTATGAAGAATTTAAAGCTGAGATAGCTACATTCATTTGGCATTGTTGTTAAAGAGGGAGAGATTACCAATAGAGAAAAGTATTGAAGAAGAAACAAAGAGAGATATTACTAAAAGAGGAAGAGATTACTAAGAAGTCACAAGATTACTAGGAAAGAAAGATAATCCTCAGAGGGAGAAATTACTATAAAGAGAGAAAACTGGCACAGGGAGTTTGAAAGTTTGAATGGATAAGAATCATAATGAAACTAAGGATAGTGGTCACTCATGGAAGGGAAATCTTTTGGATTGTATGGTAACTAAGTTATTTTTAGTATTTTTATATTTGAGATGTTTTCATCAATATCAAAGAGGGAGATTGTTGGAAACTTACAATTTTAACAATTTTTGTTTTGTAATTAATGTCAAATATATGGATGAGACATATTGCTACCTAATTTAAATGCCATATCTATTTAATTGATGAAGAGGATTTGAGAGTTACTCATAACTATAACACCTAGAGGAAAGGTTGAAGTTATGAAAAGGAGTTACAATGGACATTTGATTAAATAGACTTTGATAAAATAAATTAATTTTGTATGTTAAGGAAGCTAAAGTTAGCCAAGAAAAAGAATAAAATACTAAGGAGTGCTGAGTAATGCTGGTGTCAACTGAGCCATAGTTAGTGCCAAGAAAATCTAGTGTTGACTGATTATTAGCATCGATCGAGAAAGTTAGTTGATGCCAAGACAAAAATATTATAGAGCAATTGAGTATTTTAGTATTGACCAAGTGTCAAAATTTAGTGACTATCGAGTGATAGTAAAAGATCAAATTCAAAGAAATTGTAAGACCAAGAAAACTTAGTTGATTTCTTAGGAGATTTAAAGTGTGTTGAAGATAAGATTGATTAGTAGGATCCTTCATATAAGGAGGTGTTTAGGTAAAGACCTAACTAAAGGATTCTAGGAGAAGTTTCTAGAAGATGATCAAGAATATGTATAGATACATTGAATCGAGTTGAATCTGATCATAAACCTAAGATCTAAAGTGGATGTAGAAAATGGTAAGGCATAGATTTCTTATTTAAGAAGGTACAAAAGTGAACAAAAAGAGAATTCACACACATGAAGACATGGAGGATCAAGAAGTGTGATTTTCTATGTGAAGGAAGTCATATAGAGAAAGGTTGAACATATATACACAAGTAACTAGATGTGAAGCTAAAAGAGAAAGCTTTCAGATGTAATGTTGTTGTTGATAAGTTAATTTGAGCAGAAGGCTTAAGTGTTGATGAGAATAGTGGACTGATTTCTTGAATCATGTTCAAGCAGATCAAGATCAGAGATGATAGTGAAAGGATTATCAATGAACTATAATAAGGACCTAATAGAGACCTAAACCAACAAAAGTGACTTATAATTACATAGATCAAAACCTACTATTTTATTTCTTATCAATGTAAATAGTTTGTATTGAAATCCTTTTAACAGAGGTTGACCTAACAATCATTTGAAGACTTAATAATCTATGTAAACCCTTTAACTAGGTGAAATTCTAAATGGAATGATCAAAGTCCTCTTACAAGGCTACTTATAATAGGGTAATTAAATCCTCTAACTAGGTCACATTTAACAATATGTACCATAACCTTTAATAGGATTGGCTCCTAACAGAGCTCACTTCAAAAGAGTGAAAAAGAGTGACATGTTGATATTTTTTTCCCAAATTGGATTTCCATGTAAAATCCTAGTGTCAAACTATGATTAATGTCTTATGAATTTTTTACATGTAATAATTTTTTCATTATGTAATACAAGTTAAGGTTATGATAGTTTTACTATAGTGACCGAGCAACAACAAGATATGCAGGATAAGCATAACAGTGATGTGTTTAATGTGTAAATGTTTAATTGATACATAGAGACCTTGAGTAACTGATTCACCTCCCTTCTCAATTATTCTAAACATTTCTAACATCTTTATGGTTAGTGAAAACAACACAAAATCCTTAGGCATCAAGTTATGTTTCCACTTCTTCAAAATTTGAATAACAACATAGAATTCTTCATCATAAATTGAATATTATTTCTTAGCATAATTCAAATTCTCACTATATAAAGCTAAATTCCTTCCTTATTGACTCAAAAAAAATCCAACAAAACTTCCGCTAGCATCATAATTAACTTGAAAAACTTTACTAACATCATAAAAAGAAAGTATATACAATTATGCTACTCTCTTTTAATGTTTTAAAACTCTTATGTGCTCCATGTGTCCTCTTGAAATCCTTTTTGTCACCTCTCATTTATTTTTTCATAGCATTACATACTTGACTGAAATATCTTATAAACATCCTATAGAAACTTGTCAATCCATGAAATGATTAAATTTCTTCAACATTCTCAAGTGTAGGCCAATCAAGAATAAATTTTACCTTTTTAGGATCCATCTTTAAAACATCAGGTGAAATGATAAAAATAAGATACACAATATCCTCCTTCATGAATGAACATTTCTTCAAGTTATTTAGTAAATTTTCCTCCTTCAATCTCCCCAACACTTGTCTGATATGCTCAAGGTGTTCTTTAGTTTTACTAAATATCAAAATGTCATCAAGATATACAATCACAAATTTACCCAAGAATTTCTTCAAAACTTCATTAATTAGCCTCATGAAAGTACTAGGTGTGTTAGATAAACCAAAATACATAACCAAAAATTCATATAAAACTTCATCAATATTAATTTTTCCATTTATCTCCCTCTTTAATTTTGATATGATGATAGCCATTTTTCAAATCAATCTTGGTAAAATACTTTTCTCCACTCAAAAAATCCATTATGTCATCCATCCTAAGCAAGGGAAACCTATACTCCATTTTTATTTTATTTATAGCTCTATGATCAATGAACATTATTCATTCCCTATTCTTCCTAGGTTCTACTATAATAGGTACTACACAGGGACTCAAACTTTCTCTAATCAAACCCCTTTCATGTTAGAATATATAGTCCACTGATATAACTGAGAGTGGGGATGAATTAGTTATAAAACTATCATCATCAAAATTAACTTTAACCAAAATTAACCATGTGAGTAATATAAATTGAAACCACAACAAGATACTCATGCATAATTAACACCAATTATGTTAAGTAGGGAAACCCTTAATCAGAGGGAAAACCCCAGTGGGGATGGTACCCACAAGATGATGTATTAATATAAATATTCCTTGTTAGAGGATAGATCTTATTAGGAGTCTATTACAACATTAAATACATATGATTCCCTATTATGAGACTTTAAAACCCTATTAGGAGATTCCAACCATATTAGGAGTTTTTCCAACCCTATTAGGAGTTGTGGAAGACAGCTAGACCCATTGCCCAAATAGCTTCAAGGTTGAGATCAAAGAACCCACTATCAAAATGATCTACATATTATTCCTTACAAAATAATAGAACTAAAATTTATTTCATTCCTCTGTCTTTGTCCTATCAACTAGACTTCTACTCCTTTAGATCTTGTAACTAGATCTCATATTGCACATCCAATGATCTTTTGGATCACTTACACACATTTAGTAACCATTCTACTTCTTCTCGATATGCACACTAATACTTTGCATTCCACTTGATCCTCTCAATCCAAGTCTCTTTAAAATTAGGGAAAACAACTTTCCTTTATACCATATCTTCCTAATAATTCCTTGAGTTAGCCTTGAGGCTTTCTCAATTAATTAAAATAAGATAATTAATTAATTCACAATTACAACAACACTGTCTACTCTTAGTCTATATAAAAATTTGCATGTATGAAATCATGTCTTGTGCACATGCTGGCATCACCATATAATCATCCTCTATTAGTGTTTTCTATGCATCACCTTCATTACATCTCAAATGAAAGATAGTGATAGATCATCAGAACTCTATTTTCCAATGCTTTGTTTCTGCACTACTTCTAGTAAAACAAGTGCAACTTCCATACAAAATCAAATAAAACTTAGTCCTTTGAACCACATCTTTGAGACAACCTCAAGAACATTTCCTCCACTATACATCAACTAAAACCCCTTCAACTCCTGTGCATACTAATATTACTGACTACTATTCTTCCAATCTTAACAAAATTATTGCTATGTTGACATTAATGACAAACACAGTCATGAATACAACATATCAATGCTCTTTAATGCTTAGGATACTCCCCCAATGTAGTATCATCAACATTCATACTAACAATCTCCCCTTTTGGCATTGATGGTAACATAGATGAAAAAAACCTAAGTTCCAAGAATACTGAACTATACTCTTCTTATGTCTTCTTCTCAAATCCTCTTCATCAATTTGAAATCTTCTAGAATGATGTACTATTTTTCTTCTTCTTTAGGATCAGCACTAGTTGTTCATAGTAAAAAATTACAATACTTTTTGGCCACACACTTACACATCATTCTGCACACCTACATGAATCTTTCTAAATCTCCCTAAAGAGATAACCTTCCCCCATTTCCATCTCAATAGGTGAATCTCTTCTTACTTCTTCTGTACATTCTCTCAAAATATTTTTCATGTACATTCTATCCCCATTGACATCAATGCCAAAGGTTTCAATCACAATACCAATTCTTAATTAGCTACTCAAATCATCAACCAGCTTAAGTGTCCAATGATATTGTTCAATACCAAATATCCAAAGTCCTTCATGACTCAATATGTATCAAATACTCCCCCATAAAGGAAACATCAACATTTAGTCCTATCTAACCATAGTACTCTTAACCACTAGATTGATGCACTCCTTGCATCAACTACTCTGAAGTAGGTAGGGGCATAACCAAAAACATACCTCTTAGGTACTCAAAAGTATCTTTAGGCAAAAACTTCTTAAAGATATTTGCAATCTGATCTTCAATGCTTACATACTCCAACCTTATTTCTTTCTCTGCTGCCTGTTCTATCAAAACATGATACTTTATAGATATCTGCTTTGTCTTAGAATGCAATATTGGATTCTTAGACATACTTACTATACTTATCTTATCATAGTAAATGATAACAGGTTTTGTAAACTCAATTCCAATATCCTTCAACATTTGTTTCATCCACATAACTTGATTATCTTCAGTGTTTACATACTCCAACCTTATTTCTTTCTCTTTTTCCTTTTCTATCAAAACATGATACTTTATCAATATGTACATTGTCTTAGAATGCAATACCAAATTCTTAGACATACTTATTATACTTGTATTATCATAGTAAATGATAATAGGTTTTGTAAACTCAATTCCAATATCCTTCAACATTTGTTTCATCCACATAACTTGATTATAGTTATTTTTTGCTATAACATACTATACCTCGGTTGTACTCTAAGATATATAACTATTTTTATTGCTCAACCAAGAAATCAATCTTCCTCTAAGAAAGATTGCTCCACCACTGGTGCTTTTTTTGTTATCTATAATGCCTGCTCAATCTACATTATTATATGTGTACAAGGTGAAATCACTAGATCTATCATACCATATTCCATAATTAGATGTACCTTTCAAATATTTGAATATCCTCTTTACTACTACATAATACTCTTTTGGATCAACTTGGAATCTTGCTACAATCCCAACTACATTAACTATATCTTGTCTAGTGTGAGTCAAATATTGCAATCCTCCAAACATAGATCTATACTTCTTCTACTCAACTCTAGGTGTTTCATCTTTACTAGATAACTTTTGACCAATTATCATGGGTTTACTAATAGGTTTGCAATTCTCCAAACCAAATATTTTCAACAAATCTTTCAGATACCTAGTTTGTGAAATAAATATCCCATCTTTGTTTTGCACAATCTACAATCCTAGGAAAGACTTCATTTCTCCTATCATGCTCATTTCAAATTCATTTTTCATCTCTTTAGAAAACTTGTCACTTTCTTCATCATTTCCTCCGAATATTATTTCATCCACAAATATTACTTTGATAAATAGACCACCATTAGTTTTCCTCAAATACAAATTACCATCTGTTGTACCTTTGATAAATACTTGTCTAACTTTGCATACTAGGTTCTAGGTTCTTGCTTTAGACCGTATAGTGCTTTCTTTAGTTTTCATAAAAAATCTTCATCTTCTGTCAGAGAGAATCCATTAGGTTGCTCAATGTAGACTTCTTCTTGAAGTTCTCCATTTAGAAAAGCTAATTTGACATCCATCTGATAAACCTTGAAATTCTTGCTTGTTGCATAAGCTAAGAACATCCTTATTGCTTCCATTCATACCATGGGTGCATAGATTTCTTCAGAATCTATGCCTTCTTACTATGAGTAACCTTTGCAAACAAGTATAGCCTTGTTCCTCACAACTTCTCCTTGCTCATTCATCTTATTTCTAAATACTCATTTTGTTTCTATCACATTCTTGTCCTTAGGTCTAGGAACTAATTCCCATGTCTCATTCTTCACAATCTAATCTAGTTCTTCTTTCATATCTTGCATCTAGTGATCATCCTTATATGCATCATTTGTGCTCTTAGGTTTCACATCAGAAATTAGATACAATTCCTCATTTACTTTTTTCCTTGTCATCACACCTTTATTCTTTCTCTCAATTATTTTCTCTAGAGGGTGATTCATTGTCATGTTTATGTTGGAAGTAGAAGTTGACATCTCAACACTAATCTCTTCCCTAGGTTCAAATCTCTATTATTCTCTATACTCAATAGATAATTCATTCTACAAATCATTGTTAGTCTCAAAAAGAAGTTCAAAATTTTATCTAACAATTCTAGAATTATCTTCTTCTTCATCAAAATTATAATCTACCATTTTTTCTTTAGTACAAACTTTTCATCAATCCTCACATTTGTGCACTCAACTATTGTCTTAGTTCTATAGTTGAAACATATATATGCTTTTCTTTTCAACAAGTATCCAAGAAGCATAGCTTCATCGCTTCTAGGATAAAACTTACCAATATGATCATCTCTCTTTATGTAACACTTACTTCCATAAATTCTAAAATACTTGATTGATGGTGAGTGACCAAACCATAACTCATTCGGTGTCTTACTCATACCTTTTCTGATATATACTCTGTTTATAGTATATACTGTAGTATTAACTACTTCTCTCCAAAATGTCTTTGAGACATAATTCTCAAATAACATTGCTCTTGCTACTTCTACTACTGACTTAGTCCTTCTTTTAGTAATCCCATCCAGTTCAAGTGTTCTACGTGAAGATAATTGTCTTTTGATTCCATTCTCTTCACAGAACATGTTAAACTCTATAGAAGTGAACTATCCTCTATCTTATCTTAAACATCTAATATTAACACCAAATTTATTTTCAACTCTATTCTTGAACATCTTAAATTTCTCAAAAGCTTCAAACTTCTCTTTAAGAAATGATACACACATCATTCTAGTGAAATCATCAACAAAAATCATAAAGTACCTTTCACCATAGAATCCTCTAGTTCTTGCAAGACCACTCATATCTATGTGAACAATCTCCAATTTCTCTATAGTAGAGAACTCCTCTCTAGGAAAAGACACTTTACTCTACTTAGCCAAAATACATTCCTTGCAGACAATATTAGTGGGCTTAATAATCTTAGGCAAATCTCTCATTGCAAAAGTACTACTAACTTTCACAATATTATCAAAGTTTATATGACAAAACCTTCTATGGAATAACTAACCATTATCAACCTTTGTAACCAAACATGTTATTTCAGTAGGATTCAACTAAAATACATTACCTCTAGATCTAGTTCTAGTACCAATCAGCTCACCATCTTTATCTTTGATAATGTAAGTCTTCTTTGTGAACTGAAATAGATATCCCTTTTCTACCAATTGTCCAACACTTAAAAAATTATCCTTCAAACCATCAACAAAGTAAACATCAACACTGTTAGTTTTACCATCAAGAATAATAAATCCAACCCCTATAATATGATAGGCTACATTGTTACCAACTCTAACAATATCTCCATCATAATTTCTAAACTTAACAATTTTTCTCATATCACCATGTGATGTGAACATCCACTAACAATTATCCAATCTGATTTCTTCTCAACTTGGGTAACTATAGCTCTTTCTTCTCTAATTTATTTATCAAGGTTATCTTCCTTAATAGACACAAATCATAATTCATCATTACTTTCACTTTGACCTTTTTCATTAGATTTTTTGTCCTCATTAGCATATAAAAAATTCTATCCTTATCTCTTCTGGGCTTAAATTTTCCTCTAAAATTTTCTCTCTTTTAGGACACTTAGATGCAAGATGACCATATTCATCACAAGTCCAACACTTAAATATTTTCTTACCATCTTTTTCTCTTCTTACTATTTGAAATAATAGTCCACCAAGATAACTGAGAGGGGGTGAATCATTTATCCAATTAAAAAATACATCAACCTTAATTAATATTAACCATTCAATAAAAGTAAATAGCAACCATAACAAGATGCACATACACAATTACACTAGATTTATTAACTATAAAAACCCTTGATCAAATGGAAAACCCCAATGGGAATGATTCCCATAAAGATATACTGATATATATTCCTTGTTAGAGGATGGACCCTATTAGGAGTCTATAAATACATTTAGTACATAAGAGTCCATGTTAGGAGACTTTGTCAAGAGATTCCAACCCTATTAGGAGTTATAGAAGGTAGAAGGACTCACTATCCAAACAACTTCTGGGGAAAAACCACTAAAGTTCACTATCCAACTAATCTCTCAACTATTCCTTGCAGAATATTTTTTTGTACTGTTCTTTATCCTCTTTCATCTATCCTATAAAATAGACAAATCACTATCAGGCCCTATAGACTGGGTCACAGACCTCAAATCCAAATATAAAACCTTAGATCTTGAAAAAAACCTCAACAATGAAGTTTTCTCCAACTTTTCTCTACTTTGCTTATCATTGCATATCAACTTGTTTCTCTTCAATTCCTTTCTTTATGCTTCATACAATCAATCATACATTACAAAAGAAAATGTCCTTCCTTTATACCAAATCCATAAAACAATTCTCTAAATCAGCTATTACACCTTCTCAATTAATTATTAGAGGACCTCATTAAGAACATGTTATACTTAGTGATAACATTAATATGCCATCATATAACTTGAATAAATTTTTGTACATGTAATATTATGATGAGTTAGCTTAGCCATATCATCTCCAACATGAATTCTATATGCATTTAACCTTGTTTCTCAGAATAACAAATCTTCTAAGAGATATAACAAGTTTACCAGAACATGCTTCTGTAAACTCTATCTCAAAAAAATTTTCACCAAAACTTGCACAAATTCTTCTAGACTTAATATCTTATGCACCTGAGGATAGCTACACATGCTAGACACTTAGCAGTATCTCCCTTTAACCTCACTCTAGTCAAAATACTCAATGATCTATTCGTACCAACTTGATCTTTACTATTGTTCTTCTGTCAGATACCACAAAAATTTTTTATGTTGACATCAATAACATATACAATCATGAATGTAACATGTCATCAAAATAATTTTTCTACAATACTCCCCCATAGTAATATCATCAACATTCATGCTTCCAAAAATCACCCCCTTTGGAATTGATGCAACATAGATGGAAAACATCTAGTTCTAAGAATACCAACTATTAAAGATTGTTATCCTTTCTCTTCAAATCCTCTTCATCAATCATTTCCCCCTATTGATATAATGTGGTCCATATCAAAAAAAAAATCATGCTATAATATCTTTTCCATTGAGATAAATGTCAAAAGTTTTAGCAACCATCTATCACTGCAACAATTGTCTTTGACCTTCTCAAGTATCCAAAGACACTATTCAAAACAACATATATCTAGATTCCTAGATGACTCTATCCATCATAGATGCTCCCCCATACAGGAAGCATCAACATTGAGTCCAAAAAAATAATAGTTCTCTATATCACTAGACTAATGCACTCTTACATCATCTACTCTAATGTAGGTAGGGGCATAACCCCTATCATACCTCACGAATACTCAAAAGTCTCTTTGGGAAGAGGCTTCATGAAAATGTCTACAATATTCTCTTTGGTGCTTACATACTACAATTTGATTTCCTTTCCTATAACTTTCTCTCTCAACATGTGATATTTTATAGAAATGTGTTTAGTCTTGGAATGCAACACTATAATATTAGACATATTTATTGTGCTCGTGTTATCACAATGTATGACAATAGGTTCACTAAATTCTATCCTTATATCCTTCAACATCTACTTCATCCAAACAACTTGATTACAATTGTTTGCTGCTACAACATGTTCTACCTCTATTGTACTCTATGAGATATGGTCCTACTTCTTACTTAACCAAGAAACCAATCTTCCTCCAAGAAAGAATATCCACAACTAGTGCTCTTTCTTTCATCTATATTGCCTACCCAATCAACATTAGTATAAGCATATAAAGTGAAATCATTGGATGTATCATACTACAATCTAAACTCTAGCATTCCCTTCATATATCTAAATGTCCTTTTAAATGCTACATAATGTGATTCACTAGGATCAGCTTGAAATCTTGCAACAATTCCAACTAGATTTTCTATATCTAGCCTTGTGTGAGTCAGATATTGCAATCCTCCAATCATAGATCTATACTTCTTCTGCCCAATAGTAGGTGTCTTATCCTTTATAGATAACTTGTGTCCACTTATCATAGGTGTTCCAACTGGTTTACATATTTCCATACCAAACCTTTTCAATAGATCTTTCAAATACTTAGTTTGAGAAATAAAGATTCCTTCTTTATCACGCACAATCTATAATCCTAGGAAGTATTTCTTTTCCCCTATCATACTTAATTCAAATTCCTTCTTCATTTCTTTTACAAACTTGTCACTTTCATTATCATCTCCTCCAACTATGGAATCATCAAAAAATATTTTCAAAATCATCAATCCATCATCTATTTCTTTCCAATATAGATTACTATTTGCCATACCTTTGCTAAATCCAAGTTTTGTCAAATGCTTGTCCAACCTTGCATACTAGGTTTTGGGTGCTTGTTTTAAGCCATAAAATGATTTCTTTAATCTACATACCATGTCCTTGTCATCTATTAAAGGAAAACCTTCAAGTTGTTCTATGTATACCTCTTCTTCAATTTCTCCATTCAGAAATGTTGACTTGACATCCATCTGATACACTTCAAAATTGTTATGTGCTACATATGCTAAGAATAACCTTACTGCTTCAATTCTTTCCATAGGAGCATAGGTTTCATAATAATCTATTCCTTCTTTCTCTGAGTAACCTTTACATACCAATATTTCTTTGTTCCCTACAACTTCAACTTGTTCATTCATCTTGTTCCTCAATACTCATTTTATTCCTATCACATTCTTGTCTGTTGGTCTAGGGATCAATTCTCATGTCTCATTCTTCACTATATGATCCAATTCTTCTTTCATAGCTTGCTAACAGTAGTCATCTTTACATGCCTCATTTGCATTCACTAGTTCTACTTGAGATATCAAGCATAGTTCTTCATTGATTCTACTTCTTGTAATCACACCTTTATCTCTATTGTTGATGATCTAATCTGGTGGATGATTCTTTGTCATATTCTTACTAGAAGTAGGAGTTATTATCTTAACTCTTAGCTCAGTTCTAGGTTTTGATCTTTTTTTATGCCTTTTCTCACCTTCATTCTACAAATAATTGTTATTCTCAAATAATACTTCATCATTCCTATGGTTTAGTAACAACATTCTCATCATCAGAATTATAGCTAACTATTTTTTCTTATATCTTGAATTTCTCATCAACTCTTACACTTGCACTTTCAACAATAGTCTTAGTTCTCAAACTATAACATCTATAAGCTCTTCTTTTCAATGAATAACCAAGAAACATACCCTCATCACTTCTAGCATCAAATTTACCAACATCATCATCTCTTTTGATATAATATTTGCTACCAAAATTTCTAAAATACTTAACTATAGGTAAGTGAACAAACCATAGTTCATAAGGGGCCTTGTTTGTGTCTTTCTTGACCTGTACTCTATTCATAGTGTAAATTTTTGTATTCATAGCTTCTCTCCAAAATTTCTTGGATACATCATTCTTAGCTAACATAGCTCATCTTGCTTCTATTACTAGCCTATTTCTTCTTTTTGCAATACCATTTTATTCAAGGGTTCTAGGAGCAAAAAATTATCTCTTGATTCCATTAGCTTCACGAAAGATGTTAAACTCATTTTTAGTAAACTCTCCTCCTCTATCTGATGTTAAACATTTAATCTTCATACCAAATTCATTCTCAACTCTATTCTTGAATATATTGAACTTGTCAAATGCCTCAGATTTTTCTTTAAGAAATACAACCACATCATCCTAGAAAAGTCATCAACAATAATCATGAAGTACCTTTCACCATTGAATCCTTTATTCTTTGTAGGAGCACTAAGATCTAATAGTACAATCTCCAACTTTTCTCTAGTAGTAAACTTCTTGCTAGGAAAATAAGTTTCTGGTATGCTTTGCCAATACACACTCCTTGCAAATTGTGTTAGTAGGCTTTACAATCTTAGGAAAATCTTTGACTACAAACATATTACTAGTTTTCACAATGTTGTCAAAGTTTATATGACAAAATATCTTATGCCATAATCAACTATCATCTACCTTTGTAACCAAACATATCATTTCATTGGGATTTAGCTAAAATATATTACCTCTAGATCTAGTTCCTATTCCAATTACCTTTCCATATTTTTCTGTAATCATGCACATCTTCTCTGTGAACTACAATTGATAACCTTTATCCACTAGTTGTCCAACACTCACAAGATTTTGTTTCAAACCTTCAACAAAGTATATATCTTGAGTGTTAATTTTACTACTTGTTCATCAGATTCATCTTCTTCATTAGCATAAAAACAATCTCTATCTCTACTAGGTTTGGACTTTCCTTTATACTTTTTCTCTCTTTTACAAAACTTAGATTCATAATGAACAAACTCATTACAAGTCCAACATTTAGATATTTTATTACCATTTTTTTTCTTCTTACAAGAAAGGCTACTCCTATCTTTCTATCCTCATTAGATCTGCTACTGCTAGAGAAATCTCCTCTAGCACTTGTCTCCTTGATAGATTAGGTTGAATATTTAGGGCACTAAAATAAATCTCTATTCTAGACAATTCTTTAGACTGTCTAAGCTCATTCTCAACTACTTCTAGTATCCCAAGTAATGTTTCCTTGGTGAAATATTTCGTACAAGAGATTAACAACTATGTAATTTGAACTGCGTACTTAAATGGTGGCATTAAATTCTTCAATATCTTCTAGATCACCTCATCATCTTCCTTGGTTTCTCCTTAAGATCTGATACCTATAGTGATTTCTAATATTCTTCCTACTTATATTCTTATAAATTCATATTCCAACATTTTAGCATCTTGAAATGCAAAAATGCAACTCTGTATCCTCAATTTCTTAGAATGTTCATCACCTTCAAAACTATTTTACAAATCTTTCCAAATCTTATGAGAAGTATCAAGTGCTTTTACCTAGTTGTACTCTAGTTTAGGAAGTGTAGACAATAGTGCTTCTCTATCTCTCATGTTGCACATGAAAAGTTCTCCTTCATCTTTGATACAAGTTTCTAGTGCACTTTCAACAATAATTATCTTTTCTAATTTTTTCAAGATCCAATATCCTAGACCCATACACATCATATGTGTCTTCATCTTTTCCTTCTAGTTTTCATAATTTGTTCCATCAAATATCAAATTATGTTAGCCATATATCTTCCAAAGTTATTATACTTTATCTTCAAAGAACTTCTTCTATGATACCAATTGTTAGAAATAATAGTCCACCAAGATAGGGGGTGTGAATCAGTTATCCAATTAAAACATTTATCAACCTTAATTAATCTTAACCATTCAATCAAAGTAAACAACAACCATAACAAGATACACATACACAATTACACTAAATTTGTTAACTAGGAAAACCCTTGATCAAAGGAAAAACCCCAGTGGGAATGATTACCACAAAGATATATATATATATATATATATATATATATATATATATATATATATATTCATTCCTTGTTAGAGGATGGACCTTGTTAGGATTCTATAAATACATTTAGTACATAAGAGTCCCTGTTAGGAGATTCCAACCCTATTAGGAGTTGTAGAAGGGAGAAGAACCCATTGAACAAATAGCTTCTGGGGCAAGACCACTGAACTTCACTATCCAACTGATCTCTTAACTAGTCCTTGTAGAATAACTATTTTGTACTATTCTTTATCCTCTTTCCTCTATCTTGTCAACTAGACCAATCACTACCAAACCTTGTAGACCAGGTCACAAACCTCATATCCAAATATAAAAAACTATTATCATTCTTTATGCCCCACTAGGATTCAAATTTTAAATGTTTACTCGCCAACGACTAGTGTGCAGAGTTAGTATTATTTTAATACCTGATCAAACCTTATAATACGTTCTGTGGCCCGTAAGCCTTTGATCGTAGATCTAAGGCAGATCGATGGTTGGCGCTATCTCACCATGAGAAATTGCACAATGAATACATTAGTGACATAGCACCCTTCTTCCACATGTCCAGTGGGTCCCCTTTTTCTCGATTATTTCTCCGATGCCGAGTTTTGCCAGTTTCACAGTGGGCGCTATGGCGCTATCAAAAAATTTGAGCTTCTTGCCCTTAGTGACATAGTGCCCTTCTGTCGTGTGTCCGGTGAGTCCCAGGTGTGCCCCATCAGATATTAGCGAGGATTCGTCAAATAGTTGGCATGTGGCCGGTTCTTATTGGCTATGCACTGAGAAGTCTAGACAAGGGTGCTCGCCTTTAGATCAGTTCAGATCAATGATGGGTGCTATCTCGCCATGAGAAGTTGCACACTATATACCATAGCGACATAGCGCCTCGGTGACGCATGGCATGTGGGTCCATTTTCTTCTTGTAGGCTACTGGATAAAACAGGTGGCTTGTCTTCCATGGCAGTTGTCAGCCAGGTCAGAGTACATAGGTAGATTTGATTGGCCCATCCAATTAACCAGGTATGTAGTCCTGCAAAGAGTTTGAGCACCGTAGATGTGATTTTGATCCATGGTTGGCATCATGTCACTATTAAGAATTGCAAGATAGATACCCATAGCGACATAACGCCTCAGTGATGCGTGGCATAGATGACGTAATGGGCCCGCCCTTCTTCAAAGTGATAGTACATCTCATCTTTCATGGCAATTGTCAGATGGATCAGAATATAGTGGCATTTTCTCATTGGTCCATTCGGCCAATTCAAGATGCAATTGTATAGTTTTATGGAGCACCGTAGATCTAAGGCAGATCTATGGCAGGCACTATCTCGCTATGGAGAACTGCGAGGATTTTAACCATAGCGACATAGTGCCCTTTCACCACATGGATCAGGGGGTCAGGTCTCACCAAGGTGTGTGTGCCAAGGATTTCCAGGTGTCATTCAAGTGTGGTGCAATTGCTGAGATGGTTCCAGGTATGATGGGCTCGGGTAAGAACAAGCACAATATTATGACGAGTCTTCATGATTGTTAGATTTTAGGAAGATCAATGGTTAGTGCTATCTCGCCATCAAAAGTTGCACACTGTATACCATAGCGACATAGCACCTCAGTAACACATGTCAGGTGGGCCTGTGTTATCTCATGAACCTCAAGGATGATGCTAGGTGTGTTGAAAACATTTTGCAGGCCCAGAAGTTGAAAAGTAAAGTGCAAAATGTGACGAGTCTTCATGATCGTTAGATTAAGGCAGATCTATGGCAGGCACTATCTTGCTATGGAGAACTATGAGAATTTTAGCCATAGCAACATAGAACCTTGATGACACGTGTCTTGCTGGCTCAGCCAAGGTGACAGTTAATGACTGGCAGTTAGTGTAACGGTCACAACTGGAGTTGGAGGAGTTGGCGCGGTTAGTGATAAGAGATGGTCAACTATGTAGGACTTCTGTGAAGTGGCAAAATAAAAAGAGCCTGTTGGTCCACATGGTCCATCTTGCTTACAGAAACAGGTTGACTCGCTAACTCTGCTGATTCATAAAACAAAAAATGAGGATAATCAGTTTTGTTGCGCGATCAGATCTTCATGATCGATTCCAACTACCATGAAATGAATGCAGAATGAGAAGAACACTCCACACCCATCTTTTGATCCATCTACCAGGTCAGAGCGTAGTTATGGCACTATTTTGGTCTTCTCAAGGCCCTGTTCCAAATCATTGCGTCTGGATCCGCACCTAGATTAGATTTCCCCTTGATTGTCCTCTGCAGAACTTAATGGCAGGTAGATGCGAGGTTACTTCAGCTAGAAGAGATCTTAGTTATGCCTAAACTATAAAGGAAACTTTTATAAATTTTGTTAAGGTCGACCTTTCTCTGACTTTTCTCTATTGTTGCTCTACAATTCCAGTGTAAATTCCCCTGTGCCTCTGAACTGTATGATTCTCTACTTATCTCCTTCATCCATTGGTATGAAAGTGCAAGAACTCTTTGCCTTCGCCATTGTTTTGTGAAAATCTGTAATCTGCATGACTATATCTCTGCTGGCCTGTGAATGATATATAAGTGAACCTCTTTCCTTGTGTCATTCATCTTGGTTTTATGATCTGCATGTGGTTATTAGATCAAAGCAAGTTTGGATGTTTATATCCTTAGTTTCATTCTGGTTCAGTAGTACATATATGGGTAGGGATTGGTCTGAACACACTATTTTGGTGCATCACCTCTTTAGATTAGACTAGGTAGATTTGCTTTCATGCTCTCCTTCTCCCTTTTCCTCTCCAAGAGTAGTTAGGTGCACCCTGATGGTAAGAGGAATCTGGCCTTCTCTAGAGACTCAACCTCATAGTTCAAGTCCCATAGCTTGGAGGTTGTTTCCATGTTTCACTAGGTTGTCCTCGTGCATAGGCCTTGGACAAGGGTGCAAACCTTAGTGACAACAATTTTTGGCATGCTCGATGGGTCAAACTATCAAGATTTAAAGTCTACTGGTGTCAAAAGAAGATTTCAAAACTAATACTGAAGAGATAGTACTGGCTTCAATATTGAAGCCTTCAAGAGGCTCATTCTTCAAAGTACTTGGCAACTCTGAGCTTCAAATACATATCTGGTCCCAGACCAAAGTTGCAGTGATTTATGCCCAGAGCTAAGACAAGGGCATCTTCTAGAGGTAAGTTTCATTACCAAGATCTTTCATTATCAAACCCTAGAAGGAGGACTAGAGTATCCTTATCGCCAGTTAGGAGTGCAACAGTAACAAATACTCCTACAAGATCTATCTCTACTCCTCTTGTTGTTAGATCTCAACCTAGACTACCATCAATACATATCAATAGACCACTTGTCTATATGGCATTGCCTAAAGCTCATACTTTTGCCACCTTTAATGGTGGGAGCCCTCTCTTATTAGCCCAAAGACATGACATACCATTAGCTGCACTCAAGAGTATACCAGAGTTTACTGGTGAAACTTCTATCTCTCCCTCAGAGCACATTCAAGAAGTTGCAAACATCTACAATATCCATGGTATTACAGAGGATGATGTTGCAATTAGGCTCCTAGCCTCATCCTTGAAAGGAAAAGCACTACAATGGTATAGAGGTTTAGCTCATGGTTCTATAATAGATTGGGATGGATTAGGAGTAGGATTGTGCAAACATTTTGAGGATAAAAGTGACTATTTGTCACTTTTAGAGAAGTTGACTACTATAAAAAGAGCCCCCCATGAATGTATGATTGATTTTAACTATAGATTTCAAAAGACATGGGATAGAATACCTAATTCAGTAAAACCTACCCCTGGTAATGCCTTCTTGCATTACCTTAGAGCTTTTAACAGTGATATTGCCACTACAATCCAAACTATGGGAGGAGATACATTGCCTAATGCTTATGATATAGCAATAAAATCAGAGAACATCCTAATACAAGGAGGTAAACTAGCTCCAAGGCCTCCTATGTCTTTCTTTCCTAATATCCCAAATCACCAACCAACAATGGCTCCTCTTCTCACAACTTCCATATCACAATCTCTTACTCCATTCCCTCAAGCTTCCACATCCTCACATGGGATAGATGAAATCAAGGAGATGATGCAATCTATGATGCAGAACATGGACAAAAGAGAGATGAACCATGATAAAAAAATTGCAAGATCAAAGGAGGAAGTTAGAAGATCAAGGAAAGAGGCTGGAGGATAATTTCTCTATGATGCAGAAAGTGAGCAACAAAGTGGTGACTTTAGAAAGACAGCAGGCTCAAGGTAGTAAGCCTCATCAATTGCAATATCAAACTCCAAATAGTGGCAGGCCTCAAAATCCTAGCCATTGGAACCATTCTTTCGATTAGAATAGGCAGGGTGGCCATGCTTCAACCTCAAATGTAAACCAAAGTAGAGCCATAGTCCCTCAAAACAATATGGCTCAAGATCAAGATTTTTGTCCCTCTTGTAACTATTCTTATGCCTATTGTATGTGTTAGAAGGCTGAATCTTATTTGGCCTTGATAGAACAAGAACCTACAGAAAAACAAGCATACAAGGAGGACCAACTTAAGGATGCCTCAGATATGCAAAGACAGGGTGATTGCTCTTTTATGAATCATCAAATGGAGGAGCATTGTAATGTAAATCAGGATTCCATTGCTCATAACACCAGAAGCAAAAGAAGAGCTATGGAAGATGTTGTCCCTCCTCCTCCCAATCAGGTCTCAACTTCAAACACAGTACCTCATGAGCAAGCAGCAAATAGTCAGTCAAGTGCCTTTTAGAAGCAAAGGCTAAACCATGACAGAAATGATATAAGTGGCTCTCGGGCCATCCCATCACAACCTCATACAGTTGCAGCCCCCAAGGTTTCTACCAAAACATCTACTATGCCATTTAGTGTGGTAGAGAAAATGAAGAAGACAAATGTGAATATCTCCATGTGGGATGTCATTGCTACTATACCCATGCAAAAGAGGTTGCTGCAACAAGAATTGGAAAAAATTGAACCAAAGGATCAGACACTTAGTATGGAAAGTGCCACAAGCTTAGTAAAACCATCAAGGGAAGTAGAAACAAGCAAAAAGGTTAGACCTCCTCCATTCTATGTTTCTCTAATTATAGGGGGCAAGCTAGTCCATAATTGCATGATTAATTTCGGGGCTAGCAATTCAGTAATGCCTAGGTGTGTTGCTAATGCTTTGGGAATGAAATATGAGCCCATTGTTAGGGATGTATTAAAATTGGATGGTAGTACTATTAAGACTGTAGGGATCCTTAGGAATGTTGAGATGGCCCTACATGCATGCCTTGGTTGTACTATGACCTAAGACATATCTGTTGTTGAGGTTAAGCCATACTTTGCTATTTTTCTGTCAAGAGACTTCACTACCTAAATAGGTGGATTCATATCTGCTGATTGGTCATATATGTCTTTTAAGACCAGATATGGAGCCAATGCTTCAATCAAAGTAGAGCCTCAAGCTATCCATCATACTGAAACTTACACCCCTAATCCCATCAACACGAATTGCCTTATCCTAGAGATAGATGAAAATGACATAGTGAATGAGCCCACCACTTCCCTAGTAGAGATACTTGAGTTTTTCATGGATCAGTGGGCAAATGCATATCTATTTGAGCCTATGTCAGAAACTCGTGAGATAGGCCTTAGTACATATTGTATTTTAGAAAAGGATGCTATAATCCCCAATCTTGTAGGGACTAATGGAGATATAAGTGGGATATGGAGTATGTACTTTGATGACTCAAGGAATAGAAATGGATCAAGGGCTGGTATTATGTTGATCTCTCCTGCACAAATAAGATACTACTCATTTAGGCTCCATTTTAGTTGCACCAACAATGTGGCCGAATATGAATCCTTGATTCAAGGTCTCCTACTTGCCCAAAAGAGAGGAATTCAAGCCTTGAAAGTATATGGAGATAGTGAGTTAGTAGTTAACCAAGTGAGAAATCAAAACATTACCAAGAATGGTTTGCTCAAGTCTTATAAACATCGAGTATGGGATATGCTTGAAGGTTTCAATGCATTTAATATTCTAAGCATCCCTAGGAAAGCAAATAGACATGTTGATAGACTTGCAGCAATAGGTGCATCTTATGATGTGCCAGGGAATCTTGAGGAGGAGAAGAAGCAGCAAATCAAGGTGGTAGTGAGGTCTATCATCCCTGACAACAACACTCATTGGCAAGTGTTTGAGTATGATGAGAAAATTGTGAGTTTCTTGCAGAATGAGGCAAAATTCTTAGATAGAAACCAATCAAGATTGTAGGACTAGTATGGCAATCAGATCATCAATCTCAGTTCTAACAAGCTACCTAAAGGTCTCATTACTTTAGAGAGTGTCTTTAATCCTGATGATCAAACAAAGGGCAGGGCCATGAACCTAGCTACTGATAAGGGTGATCATACTCTAGTCATGGTTGCTGATGGAAAATTCTTAAATATGGGAAAGGTATGTTCTGAAATTGAGCAAGAAAATTTTATTCATCTATGTCAAGAATTTAACAATGTATTTGCTTGGACATATGATGATTTAAAGGGTTTTGACCGAAGGTTATTTTAGCATACCATAGATCTAGTTGATGTTGTAAAACCAGTAAGACAAAAATAGAGACCAGTGAATCCTAAAATTGAACACTTAATGAGAAAAGAGCTATCCAAGTTGATTGAGGCTAATATAATTTTTCCCATCAAGCACTCATCATGGGTAGCCAACCTAGTCCTTGTTAGGAAGAAGAATGGAGAAATTAGATTGTGTGTGGACTTTAGGGACCTTAATCAGGCTTCCCTTAAAGATCACCATCCTCTCCCTTCCATGGAGAAAATTCTGTCCAAGGTCAGTGGTTCAAGGAGATTCTCTTTTCTTGATGGATTCTCTGGTTATAATCAAGTGCTAGTTAAAGAATTTGATAAATATAAGACTACTTTTACCACTAAATGGGGCACCTATGCTTATTGCAAGATGCCATTTGGGCTAACCAATGTAGGTGCTACATTTCAGAAGGCAATGGAGATGGCCTTCAAAAAATTGATTGATAGGTTTGTCTTAGTCTAACTTGATGATATTACGGTGTATTCTAAGAATGTAGAAGATCATTTTGATCATCTAAGACAGGTATTCCTAAGATGTAGAGAGTTTGGGGTGTCCCTTAACCCAAGAAAGTGTGTCTTTTCCACCAATCAAGGGAAACTATTGGGACACATTGTATCTGAGGACGGTCTGACCATTAATCTACAAAGGATGAAAGCAATACTTGCCCTCCCTCTTCCTAAACACAAGGAAGGGCTAAAAAGTTTCCTTGGTAGGATAAATTTTGTAAGAAGATTTTGTTGTCACTTAGGTTTGCACCCTTGTCCAAGGCCTATGCATGAGGACAACCTAGTGAAACATGGAAACAACCTCCAAGCTGTGGGACTTGAACTGCAAGGTTGAGTCTCTGGAGAAGGTCGGCTTCCTCTTACTATCAGGGCGCACCTAACTACTCTTAGAAGGAAAAGGCGAAGAAGGAGATGTAGAAAACAACTCTACCCTACCTAAACTATGGAGGTGATGCACCAAAATAGAGTGTTCAGACCATTTCTGCCCATATATACACTATTGAACCAGAATGAAACTAAGGATATATACATACAGGCTTGTTTTGATCTAATAACCTCATGCAGATCAAGAAGCACAATTGAATAACACAAGGAAAGAGGAATCTCACTTATATATTATCCAGTAGGCAAGAAATAGATACAGTATGCAGGTTACAGATCTCGACAATACACCAATGAGAGGCAAAAGGGATGCACAAACACATCAGTGGCTGAAAGGGATAAAACAAAGAATCATTCAGTTCAAAGGCACAGGGAATGTTACACTGAGAGTTGCAGAGCAATATCAGAGAAATCAGAAAGAGTTGACCCTTGGAAAAGATTACAAAATTGCCTTTATAGTTCAGGCATAACTGAGGGAAATGATTCTACATTAACTGCTCAACTACTGCCATTGAACCCCAAAATATCTGATCAAAGATCACAATCGAGTATGGTTCTTAAGTACAAAATCAGATTTTTGACTGAAAGAATGCCTCGAGTAGACAGAAGTGGCACCAATGAATGATCCTGACATAATAGATGGATCGACTGAGATGGTGGAGTGTTTCCCTATGCCTTGCATTCATTTTAGGTAGGTCAGAATTGATTGCAAAGATCAGATTGTAAGATAACCTTGATCACCTTTGCTTCTTGGTTCGTGAATCAACAGGGTTGAAGCAAGTCAAATATGCTATACGAGCCAGCTGGGTCATGCGAGCCAATTACCTTTCTTCATTCCACCACCTGTGGAAGTCTTCATGGTTAAACTTCCGTCATCTGACTAACCGTGCCACCCTTGCAGATATTCATATTAACTGTGATGATTACGTTAACCACCAGCCACCGACCATCCTTTCTGACCAAACTAGCGAGACACGTGTCAACAAGGTGATGTGTCACCAACATAAACCTTGAGTGACTTACCCATAGCGAGGTGGCGACGACCATCAATCGGCCTAGATCCGACGATCATGAAAACTCGTCATACTCCATACTGTCCTTACCCTGGGCCCATCATAATTGGCACCACCTCTGCAACTGCTATCATATCCAACCGACACCTGGCAACACCTCAGTGACCGCACCCTAGTGAGACCTGGCCCCACTGACATGTGGCGACCTGTCACTACGTTGCTATGGTAAAGATCGCACATCTTCACCATGGCGATATGGTGACAGTCATTGATCTTCTCTAATCTAACGGCCACGAAGACCCACCTTCCTGCAAACTTCCTCCCTCATAATTCGCTGGGCCCATGGTACATGTGGCACTTCCTTGTTGGTCTGTCGATCATTTAATCCCTACTGTGCTGGCGGGATGAAATACGGTCCCACCAGGACACATGGCACCCTATCGCTATGTCATCAATGTTATCTCTCGAGCGGTTTCCAATGGTGAGATAGTGCCAGCCATAGATCTCTATAGATCTGACGATCATAAAGACTTGCCTCTTGACTGTGCTGGCTGAACTGAAGATCTGGCGCACGTGGCACCCTGTGATTCGCTGCCGTGACACCAAACTCTGCCAACTGGGCAGATGAAGTACCTGACATAACCCAACCACTTGCCTAAAACCTTGCCACTATCTTCTCCGGCCTGCCAAACCTTGCCGCTGAACATGTTAACTCACTATCATTGGCACACCTTTTCTGACGGGTGCTATGTTGCCATGGAAATTTTTGGGCCAATGTTTGATAGTGACATAGTGAGAAGAACCTCCTTATAGCAATATCGTGAGAATGCTCAAAATAACAGAATACAAAGTGATAGCAGAACTCAGAATAAATCTACTGATCGCAGGCCACTTCGAGGGGGTAACCTCCTTTGAGCAAGCTCAATACAATAAATTCGTCCGTGCCCATCAAGGGCCTCAACCTATTCTTATATACTGGGTACGATCTAGAAAAGTAATACTACCTATGCATGTGGGATAATAAAATAAACTCACGGGACGACTTACAAAGCATATGCGTCCAACAACTCTACTCTAACAAAATAAACAGAAGGAACACACAGGTTCCTAACATCCCCTCTCCCTTAGAAAAAATCTTTGTCCTCAAAGCTTAAGGTGTGGAAATTGTTGTTGAATCTGAAGAAGGGGTTCCCAGGTAACATCCTCTGGTTGCATGCCATGCCACTGAATCAAGACCTCAGAGATGGAGCGAGAGCGAAGCTGGCGAGTGCGCTGGTCAATGATTGCCACCGGCTCCAGGATAATGGATCCTTCCGTATCCATTTCAGGGAGAGTAGTTTGTGCTCTGACAGTGGTACCCAGAACTTTCTTTAGACAAGAAACATGAAAGACTGGATGAATGTGGGAAGAAGGAGGAAGTTCCAGTTTATAAGCAACTGAACCAATCTTCTGCAGAACCTGATAAGGCCCATAAAATTTTGGGGCCAGCTTATGACGCCCTTTCAGCTTTAGGGAGGATTGTTTGTATGGCTGTAGACGAAGAAAAACCATATCCCCAACTTGAAATGAGCGCTCAGAACGGTGTTGATCTGCTTGTTGTTTCATCCGATTACGGGCCATGTGAAGATTATCCTGTAAGGTACGAAGAATCTGATCCCTGCTGCGGAGAACTATGTCAACTGCCTGGACTGGTGAGCTGTTGGGAGTGTAGGGAAGGAGCACTGGAGGTGCCTGACCATAGACTGCTTCATATGGAGTCATTTTAGAGGCAGTGTGGTAAGAGGTATTGTACCACCATTCAGCTAAAGGGAGCCACTTGGCCCACTGATGTTGCTGTTCGGAAGTGAAGCAACAAAGATAAGTTTCCAAGCATTTATTGACAATTTCCGTTTGACCATCAGTTTGTGGGTGATAGCCCGAACTCATCTTCAGTTTGGTGCCAGTTTTCTGAAACAGTTCAGTCCAAAAATGACTGGTAAAAGTTGCATCACGATCAGAGACAATGGAAGAAGGGAGTCCATGAAGACGAAATATCTGGTCCATGAAGATTTGTGCAACAAAGGAGGCAGTATAGGGGTGGCTGAGGGCACAAAAATGACTATATTTCGAGAGGCGATCAACCACAACCAAGATCACTGTCTTGCCACCGGATTTAGGAAGCCCTTCAATGAAATCCATAGAAATATCAGTCCAAATCCGTGTAGGGATGGGCAATGGTTCGAGCAAGCCAGGAAGGAGGGTCGTTTCACCCTTGTGGCGTTGGCAAGTATCACATTCAGCCACCATCTGTTGAATCGTCTGTTTCATTCCTTTCCAAAAGAAGTTTCTCCTTGTTCGCTCATAAGTTTTGAGGAAGCCTGAGTTCCCTGCTGAAGGAGAAGCATGGAGTTCATAAAAAATAGCCTGATGTAGAGCTGGGTTCTGAGGAAGCACTAGCCGACCCTTGTATCGAAGAGAAGAACCATCCCAAGAGTAATGTGGTATAGCAGAAGGATTATTGGCTAGCTGGTGAATGATTTGAGATAAAGAAGAGTCACTGTCATAGCCCTGCTGAACAGACACTAACCAATTGGGAATGGGCTTAGAAATAGCGGAAAGGGAAGCTTGATTATCAAATGTGCGAGAAAGAGCATCTGCCACAATATTCTCCTTACCCTTCTTGTAGGTGATCTCATAATCATACCCCATGAGTTTGCTGACCCATTTCTGTTGTGTAGGAGAGGATACCCGTTGTTCCAGGAAGTATTTCAGACTTTGGTGATCGGTTCTGATGCAAAAATGACTCCCTAAGAGGTATGGCCGCCACTTCTGTACAGCATGCAAAATAGCCATCATTTCTTTTTCATAAGTAGAGAGGGCTAGATTCTTACCAGAGAGGGCTTTGCTAGTGAACGCAATAGGATGGTCATCTTGCAGGAGAACAGCACCCAATCCATTGCCGCAAGCATCACTCTCAATAGTGAAGGGTTTGGAAAAATCTGGCATCGCGAGAACAGGTGTACTGCACATAGCCTGTTTCAGTTGTTCAAATGCAGTCTCAGCAATAGGGGTCCAGGAGAAGGCATCCTTTTTTAACAGAGCTGTCAATGGTGCTGCAATTTTCCCGTAATCTTTGACAAACTTGCGGTAGTAGCCAGTCAACCCCAAAAAACCCCGAAGGCTCTTGAGAGTTTTAGGATGCGGCCAAGTTTTCATGGCATCTATTTTTGTAGGATCCACCCGCACTCCATGGTGTGCAACAATATGCCTGAGATACTCCACTTCCTCCTGGCCAAACACACATTTAGATAGTTTTGCATAGAGTTGATGATCAGAGAGAAGTTGCAAGACAAGCTCCAGATGATGGAGATGCTCAGCCCAAGTTTTGCTATATATGAGGATATCATCAAAGAAGACTAGAATGAATTTCCGGAGGTATGGTCGAAATATGTTATTCATCACTGCCTGAAATGTTGAAGGAGCATTCGTGAGGCCAAAGGGCATGACTAAAAATTCATAGTGACCATCATGTGTGCGGAAGGCAGTTTTAGGTATATCCTCCTCATTAACCCGAATTTGATGATACCCAGAACGAAGATCTAACTTGGAGAAAAAATGAGCCCCATGAAGTTCATCAAGAAGTTCATCAACAACTGGAATGGGAAACTTGTCCTTTATAGTGAGATGATTAAGTGCTCGGAAATCAATGCAGAGTCGCCATGACCCATCTTTTTTGCGAACAAGCAGAACTGGAGAAGAAAAGGAACTGGTACTAGGGCGAATAATACCTTGCTTCAGTAAGTCACGGACAAGTATCTCGATTTCGGTCTTCTGATGAAATGGGTAGCGGTAGGGCCTGATGTTGGGCGGAACACTGCCAGGAAGGAGCTGAATACGGTGGTCCTCTGGACGAGAAGGAGGTAATCCCACAGGTTCAGCAAATATACCAGAATACTTGTCCAAAATGTGTTGGAGATCGGCAGGAGTGCTAGAGACTGCTGATGGCTGCATCTGAATGGAATGGAGCTGAGCGATGACACCATGTGAATTCTTCTTAAGAAGTTTTTCCATACGGTGTGAACTGATGATGCTGAGAGACCCTGGTTGTAAGCCTTTCAAAGTGTGTTGGTGCCCCTCGGCTGAAAACTGCATCCAAAGTTCAGCAAAATCCCAGAGAATGGGGCCAAGAGTGCGTAACCATTGGGCACCCAAAACCACATCACAGCCACCTAAGGGTAAGGCAAACATGTCAGAGCGCATGTTATAATCTCCAATAGAGAGATGCACATTGCGACATTTCCCTTTACAAGGTAAAGTGCCCCCATTGGCAATCATGACTTCAAAGCTAGAGCAGGGATGGATAAAGCAATCAGCCTGTTTGGCTATTCGTGGATCAATGAAGTTATGAGTGCTACCAGAATCAATGAGTATAGTAAGAGGGATCTTCTTGAAGAAACCCTGGACCCGCATGGTTTGTGGAGTAGTGACTCCTGCCAAAGCATGGACAGATATCTCTGGTGGAGCTTCTGGGGAAGGAGGTTCAGGCTGGTGAGGCTCAACCTCAGCATCCACTGTTTCCTGAGCATCTACATATTCTTCCAGTTCCGGTGGAGAATCCACATCCAAGAGATAGAGCTTTTGCTGAACACATCTATGGCCCCGAGACCATTTCTCATCACAATTATAACAAAGCCCTTTGTCTCGCCTAACTTGCATCTCTGTTTCAGACAAGTGCTTGATCGGAGTAGTTCTGGGAGCTGGTATGACTGGAGGGTTGTGAGAACCTGTATTTTTGAATGGAACAAAATTAGATCTGGAGCGTTGTAGAGCACTAATCTTGTCTTCCGCTAACTTAGCCAACCCAAGGGCTTCCATCATTGTAGTAGGTTGAAACATTTTGACTTCTGAGCGAAGTGCATCCTTCAGACCACTGAAAAAACAACTACGGAAGAATTCATCAGACAAGCCCTCTGTGTGATTAGCTAATTTTTCAAACTCTGTCTGGTATTCTCTTACAGTGCCTGTTTGACGCAGTTTAGTGAGTGCTCCTGTGAAATCATCAAAAGAACTAGGGCCAAAGCGCTCCAAAATGAGGGTGCACAATTCACTCCACGTTGGGCCTACATTAGCCTTGATGTACCAACGGAACCATTGAAGAGCTTCATGTTCCAAATGAAAAGATGCAAGGGAGACTTTGTGGTTATCCAAAGTATTATGCAAGCTGAAATACTACTCTTATATACTGGGTACGATCTAGAAAAGTAATACTACCTATGCATGTGGGATAATAAAATAAACTCACGGGATGACTTACAAAGCATATGCGTCCAACAACTCTACTCTAACAAAATAAACAGAAGGAACACACAGGTTCCTAACACATAGCGCCTATGACGCCACAAAACATTTCTGACCTGTGATAAAACTTTTTTGACCTACGCCATCCTCTTCCCTGCAAGCTGGACCCACTGAACACTCGTCGACCAGTCGCTATGTCACCATCGTAACCCTCGCACAACTTTATCATAGCGAGATGGTGATGACCATTGATTGGCCCTGATCTGACAGCGGAGAACTTGCGAGGCATAAAAATATCATAAGGTTCAAAACTTAGGTAATTTTGATATCTTCGTGGGTATTAAAATATTAGTAATTGGGGAGGTGACCATTGGGTGGGGTAACATTCAAATTTTGAAACTTGGTGGGGCAAACAACATGTGATAACAGATTTATTCCCAATCTTGCTACCATGGTGAAACCTCTTACAGCTATGCTCAAGAAGGGTATGGTCTTTGCATGGACCAAGGAAGGGAAGGAAAGTTTTGAAGAGATCAAGGCAGCCATAGCCTCAGCCCCTACTCTCATGAACCCAAATTTTGAAAAGGATTTCATCCTCTATACCCTAGGTGGTAAGTCGAGCATCTCTACTATTTTGACTCAAACAAACGATAAGGATGAAGAGCAGCCCATAACTTTCTTCAGTGAAGGGCTTAAAGAATATGAAGAAAAATATAGCTTTGTAGAGAAGCAAGCCCTTGTAGTCATCAGAGCCTTTAAAAAGTTCAGAAACCTCCTATCCCATAATAAAATCCATTTGTTAGTACCCCATGCCAGTGTAAAGGATTTCCTGCTAAACAAGGATATTAGTGAAAAGAGAGCCGGCTAGATTACTAAAGTGATGGAATATGACATTGACATCCAGATTACCAAGCTAGTAAGGGGAAAGGGGTTGTGCAAATAGATGTTATCATGCCAAGAATCTGATGAAGAGGTTGCTATGGTGTTAACAGAATAGAAAGAGGTAAGAAAGGATGATCCAAGGAGCTGGATAGATGACATGAGGTGTTTCTTATTAGGGGATGGATACCCTCAGGGATTGGACAGAACTAAAAGGAGACAATATAGATTACAGTCAATCCCTTATGTCATGATTGATAGTATCCTATTTAGGAGAGATTTTAATGGAGCCCTGCTAAGATGCATTGACACAGACCAAGCTGAAAGAATAGTCAAAGAGCTTCATGATGGCCCTGATGGTGGTCACTTCTCAGCAAGGACAAGTGCAATGAAGATCATGAGGGCTGGTTATTATTGGCCATCTCTGTTCCATGATTTCCATAGACATGTGAGGAAGTGTGAAAAATGTGCCTTCTTCTCTGGTAAACAGAAGCTTGCAGCTCTTCCCCTCCATCCTATCTAGGTAGATCAACCTTTTTCTCAATGGGGATTAGATTTCATAGGCCCTATCAATCCTTCTTCCAGTTTTGGTCACAAGTGGATTTTAGCTGCTATAGATTACTTCACTAGATGGACAGAGGTAATTGCATTGAAGGATGCCATTGAATCTTTAGTTGTTGAGTTCCTTGATGGAATTGTGACTAGGTTTGGTGCCCCTTCAACCATTATTTCAAATAATGTAAAGTCTTTTGTTGGAGCTCAAATTTGTGCATGGGTAGTGGATCACAATATCTATTTGAGCACATCCTCAAATTATTACCCCCAGGGTAATGGCCTAGTTGAGTCATCCAACAAGAACCTAATCAAGATCATAAAAAGGACAATAGAAGATAACCAAAGATGTTGGCATAAGAAGCTAAAGACTGCACTATGGGCAGACAGGATAACACCTAAAAGATCATTAGGGAACTCTCCATTTGTACTGGTATATGGTAGAGAGGCAAGGCTTCCAATTTCATTGGAGTTCTCAGCCCTGGAGTTAGCTCATTAGTTGGAACTAATTGAAAAGGATGCTATGATAGTAAGAATGGCAGAGCTGATGGAGCTAGAAGGAAAAAGAAATAAAGCTATGCAGACCCTAGAGATACGTCAGCAGCAGATGAAGAGGAATTTTGATAAGAAGGCTAGGGTCATAATCTTTAGAGAAGGAGATTTAGTTCTAAAGTGGGATGCAGATAGGGCAAAACTAGGAAGACACTCAAAATTTGATGCATTATGGAGTGGCCCCTATCTAATTGCCAGTTGCAAGCAGGCCAATGCGTTTCAATTGAGCAGGCCAAATGGTGAAGTTTTGCCCATACCAGTCAATGGGATTTATCTTAAAGCTTGCTTTTGATGAAGGTCAAGTTCCTGTATATAAGTAGTCTAGTTCCCTTTTGTTGTTTCTTGCTTTTCAAGAAGTGTGCGGGCATAGCTATCTTCCTGTGACGTAGTATATTTTGAGGTGTTTCAGGTTGCAGAGGAAGTTTTGTTTCTAGTTCCAGTTGCAGTTGCAAAGTTTTCAAGGTTTTCATGTTTTGACCTCTCACAAGTAGGGTTAGGGTTTCACAGTATGCATAGGACCCATTTTTTGACTCCATAGCCCAATGGATACATAAGACCACTGGTCATACACATAGCAAGCTTGTGTCCCCTATGAGTCACCAGAAATGTTATCATTCTTTATGCCCCGCCAAGATTCAAATTTTAAATTTTTACCCACCAACGGCTAGTGTGCAGAGTTAGTATTATTTTAATACCCGATCAAACCTTATAATACATTCTATGGCCTGCAAGCCTTCCATCGTAGATCTAAGGCAGATCGATGGTTGGTGCTATCTCACCATGAGAAATTGCACGGTGAATACGTTAGCGACATAGCACCCTTCTGCCGCATGTCCAGTGGGTCCCCTTTTTTTTTTATTGTTTCTCCAATGTCGAGTTTTGCCAATTTCATGGTGGGCACTATGGTGCTATCACAAAATTTGAGCTTCTCACTATTAGTGACATAGCACCCTTCAGCTGCGTGTCTGGTGAGTCCCAAGTGTGCCCCATCAGATATCAGCGAGGATTCGTCAGACAGTTGGGACGTGGCTGGTTCTTATTGGCTATGCATGAGAAGTCTGGACAAGGGTGCTCACCATTAGATCAGTTTAGATCAATGATGGGCACTATCTCACCATGAGAAGTTGCACACTATATACCATAGTGACATAGTACCTCAATGACGCATGGCATGTGGGTCCATTTTTTTCTTGTGGGCTGTTGGATAAAATAGGTGGCTTGTCTTCCATCGCAACTGTCAGCCAGGTCAGAGTACGTAGGTAGATCTAATTGGCCCATCTAATTAACCAGGTATGCAGTCCTGCAAAGAGTTTGAGCACCGTAGATGTGATTTTGATCCACGGTTAGCATCATGTCACTATTAAGAATTGCAAGATAGATATCCATAGCGACATAATGCCTCGATGATGCATGGCATAGATGACATAATGGGCCTGCCCTTCTTCAAAGTGATAGTACATCTCATCTTTCGTGGTAGTTTTTAGATGGATCAAAATATAGTGGTATTTTCTCATTGGTCCATTCGGCCAGTTCAAGATGCAGTTGTACAGTTTTGTGGAGCATCGTAGATCTAAGGCAGATCTACGACAAGTGCTATCTCGCTATGGAGAATTGCGAGGATTTTAACCATAGCGACATAGCACCCTTTCGCCACGTGGATCAAGGGGCCAGGTCTTGCCAAGGTGTGTGTGCTAAGGATTGCCAAGTGTCATTCGAGTGTGGTGCAGTTGCCAAGATGGTGCTAGGTATGATGGGCCCGGGTAAGAACAAGCATAGTATTATGACGAGTCTTCACGATCGTCAAATTTTAGGAAGATCGATGGTTAGTGCTATCTCGCCATCAAAAGTTGCACACTGTATACCATAGTGACATAGCACCTCAATGACACATGTCAGGTGGGCCCATGTTATCTCGTGAACCTCAAGGATGATGCCAGGTGTACTAACAACATTTCACGGGCCCAAAAGTTGAAAAGAAAAGTGTGAAACGTGACGAGTCTTCACGATCGTCAGATTAAGGAAGATCTATGGTAGGCGATATCTTGCTATGGAGAACTGTGAGAATTTTAACCATAGTGACATAGCACCTTGATGACACGTGTCTTGCTGGCTTGGCCAAGGTGATAGTTAATGGCTGGCAGTTAGTGTAACTGTTGCAGCTGGAGTTGGAGGAGTTGGCATGGTTAGTGATAAGAGATGGTCAACTATGTAGGACTTTTGTGAAGTGGCAAAATAAAAAGAGGTTGTTGGTCCATGTGGTCCATCTTGCTTATAAAAACAGGTTGACTCACTGACTCTGCTGATTCATAAAACAAAAAATGAGGATAATCAGTTTTGTTGCATGATCTGATCTTCATGGTCAATTCTAACTACCATGAAATGAATGCAGAATGGGAAGAACACTCCACCACCCATCTTTTGATCCATCTACCAGGTCAGAGTGCAGTTATGGCACCATTTCGGTCTTCTCAAGGCCTTGTTCCAAATCATTATGTCTGGATCTGCATCCAGGTCAAATTTCGCCTTGATTGTCCTCTGTAGAACTTAATGGAAAGTAGCTACGGGGTTACTTCAGATGGAAGAGATCTTAGTTATGCCTGAACTATAAAGGCAACTTTTGTAAATTTTGTTAAGGTTGACCTTTCTTTGACTTTTCTCTGCTGTTGCTCTATAATTCCAGTGTAAATTCCCCTATGCCTCTGAACTGTATGATTCTCCACTTATCTCCTTCAACCATTGGTATGAAAGTGCAAGAACTCTTTGCCTTTGCCATTGTTTTGTGAAAATCTGTAATCTGCATGACTGTATCTCTGCTGGCCTATGAATGATATATAAGTGAACCTCTTTCCTTGTGTCATTCATCTTGGTTTTCTAATCTGCATGTGGTTATTAGATCAAAGAAAGTCTGGATGTGTATATCCTTAGTTTCATTCTAGTTCAGTAGTGCATATATGGGCAAGGATTGGTCTGAACACTCTATTTTGGTACATCACCTCTTTAGATTAGACTAGGTAGATTTGCTTTCATGCTCTCCTTCTCCCTTTTCCTCTCCAAGAGTAGTTCGGTGCACCCTGATAGTAAAAGGAAGCCGGCCTTCTCCAGAGACTCAACCTCATAGTTCAAGTCCCATAGCTTGGAGGTTGTTTCCATGTTTCACTAGGTTGTCCTCGTGCATAGGCCTTGGACAAGGGTGCAAACCTAAGTGACAACACAAACCTTGGTAATGAAGTTTTCTCCAACTTCTCTATGTTATTCTTATCCTTGCATATCAACTTGGTTCTCTTGTATTCTTCTCTTCATTCTTCATGTAATCAATTATACATAACAAATGAAAATGTCCTTCCTTTATACCAAATTGATAAAACAATTCCCTGAGTTGGAAATTACACCTTCTCAATTAATTATTATAAGACCTCACTAAGAACATGTTATACTTAGTGATAACATTAATCTTTCACCTTGCAACTTGAATAAATTTTTGTCTGTGTAATATTATGATGAGTGATCTTAGCCATGACATCTCCAACATGTCTTCTACATGCCTTTATCCTTGCTTCTCAAAATAACAACTCTACTAAGAGATATAACAAGTTTACTAGAACATGCTTCTATAAACTCTATCTCAGAATAATCTTTACCAAAACTTACATAACGTCTTCAAGATTTAATATCTTATTCACCCAAGGTTAGCTACATCTACTAGACACTTAGTAGTGTCTCCCTTTAAACTTGCTAATGAAAATACTCAATGATCTATTTGTACCAACTTGATCTTTATTGTTGTTCTTCTATTAGATACCATAGAAAACTGTTATGTTGACATCAATGACAAACATAGTCATGAATGTAATATATTATCAAAATAATATTTCTACAATACTCCCCCATAGGAATATCCTTAGCATTCATGCTTCCAACACTTACTAAAATGGTTATTCCTTCTTCAATCTTATTATCTTCTTTAGATCTACTATTACTGGAAAAATCTCTTCTTGCACTTGTACTTCTTGACAAATTAGGTCAAACATGCATAGCACTAAAAGTTATCTTAACTCTGGTTAATTCTCTAGACTATCTCATTTTTGCTTCTACAGACTCTAATCTTCCAAGAAAAGTTTTCTTATTGAAATCTTTGGTGCAGGGCATTACTAGCTAAATAATCTTAGTTTTTTGCTTGAATGGTGATGATAGACTTTTCAAGATCTTCAATATAACATCATCATCACGTTTAGTTCCACCAAGAGATTGAATACCTACAACAATTTTTGATATTCTTCCTATATAATTGTTGATGGACTCATCTTCCATCATCTTAGCATCTACCTCTGTAATTTCATTCTTTTTTCATGATCATCACCTTCAAAAGTACCTTCTAATGCTTTCCAAATTTCATGAGAATTTTTAAATTTCTTTACTTGATTATATTCATTCTCTAGAAGAGCTGACAGTAGGGCTTCTCTAGCTCTCATGTTACACATGAACAAATCTCTTTTTCTCCCTCACTATAGTGCTCTAGCTTTGATTCTTCAAAAATTTCTTTCTTAGCTTTTGTCAAAAGCCAATATCTTGGACCCATGCATAGCAAAAAATTCTTCATCTTTTCCTTCCAACTATCATAGTTGGCCCCATCAAATCTTGAACTATTTTTTCTAAATGTATTTTCCATTGATCTCCCAAAGTTGTTAAGCCTTATCTTCAAGAACCTAATGCTCTGATACCAATTGTTAGAATATATAGTCCACTAATATAGCTGAGAGGGAGGGGAGTGAATCAATTATACAACTATCATCATCAACATTAACCTTAAAAAAACTTAACCATGTGAGTAATATAAATTAAAACCACAACAAGATAGTCGTGCACAATTAACACCAGATATGTTAACTAGGGAAGCCCTTGATTAGAGAAAAAACCCTAGTGGGGATGGTAGCAACAAGATGATGTACTAATATGAATATTCCTTGCTAGAGGATAGACTCTATTAGGAGTCTATGAATACATTTAGTACATATGAGTCCCTATTAGAATACTTTGAATCCATGCTAGGAGATTCCAACCCTGTTAGGAGTTGTGAAAGATTCCTAATTCACCACCTCCCCACCACCCCCCCCTTCTTAGTCACCTAGACATCTCTATATTTCCAACAATTGGTATCAGAGCTATTGGTTCTCGTACAAGAAGTTTAGCAGCTAGAAAAAGGATCAGAGACAATGGAAGTGTACAAATTAGAGAAAGTCATTGAAAATGAAAAGTTAGATAGGATCAATTCAAGAAACTGAAGGAGAAACACTCTAAATCCCTACAAATAAGGAAAGAACTAGTAGCATAGATGAATAAAAATATCTACATAGAAGAAAGAACTAAATACATTTATCAAGATGGAAATTCAGATCAAATTGATATAGCAATTAAAGATCTACTTGAAAAGAATGTCACTTTGCATGAAGAAGTTAGAAACTGAAAGGAGAACAAGAAATTTAGTTAGTCAACATGTGTGAAGATATGGAACAAAGGACATAGAAAAAGAAGAGAAAATATTGCTAACTAAAAATATAGAAGGAAAGAATAATGAAATTCAACACCTATCTCTTCAGCAAGTAGTTTGAAAAATGAACTCAATTGTGCAAACCATGAGCTTATCAACTTAAGGACAGATAATGCAAGATTCCAAAATGATCTCAGCATATAAAGGTAAACCACTAAAAGAATGATGAAATTGTGAGAAAGAATGAATCAATTGGACAAGACAACTCAACTTAGATACAAAGGTAAAGTTGGATTAGGATATACAAATGAAGGTGAATCATCACAATAAGGAGCTCAAAAGAACAAAAGACCTACATGTAATCATTTTGGAAAGATGGGGCATACATCAAAAGTGTTGGAGCAATGAAAAATCAAAACTCAGTGGAAAATGTTATAGTTGTAACAAACAAGGTTATAGAGCAAGTAACTACATAGAGAAAACCAAGTTTGAAGGAAAATGTTTCAATTGCAACAAACAAGGGCACAAATCTTCATAATACAAAACCAAGAAATGGAGCCCAGTAGAACAAATTGTGAAAGCTATTTTTGGTTGGAATTAGAACACATGGTGCAGATGTTACTTATGTGGTGAGCATGGTCACATTGGAGAAAATTGTATGAGAACTCACATGAGGAAAAGAGACCCTACAAAGTGATACTTTGTAAGAAAAAAAATTGGTCATCTAGCCATGAATTGTATGAACTGAGCTATAGTTGAAGATGAAAAGAAAGAAAAGGTTGACAATATCAAAAGTCAAATGAGGCAATAATGGGTAAGGAAATCTTTAGAGAATGCAAGTCAAAGTCATGAGAATATTGACACCCAAGTCAATGAATTGCATGATTCAACTATTTCAACTAATTAGACATAGAGATCACTAGAAATATGATTTAAAGAGACATCTCACATAGGTTATAGTCAACAAGAAAGAATATCCAAATTAGCATTTTAGATGCATTGGGGATCGTATAGTTGGTATCAGTATCTTAGATCTTACTAAGAAAAGTCAAGTGTAGTTAGTCCTAATTGAGCTTCACTAAGTTCAGAGACCTAACTGAGCATGAATATAGATGGAGTCTTCTAAGTTAAAGATCTTAGTTGAAGATCTAAGTTGAATAACTGAGGTGAGTTGAAGACATAGGTAATAGTTGAGCTTCTCACACATCCCAAGTCAATAGGTTGTCACCGATATGTTTGTAGTATGATGCATTTATGGAAACTTAAAGATAAATTTTGATTAAAAAGAAGGAATCAAACATTTTATTTTTCACTATGATTTCTAGAGTGAATGGAGTAGAGTGATCTTGAGCCCCTAAGTGATTTAGAGCAATTCAGAGAAATTCTGAGAGAATTTTTTGAAGATTATTCATTTGTCACCAAGCATAATGGAAGCCTCATTGACTAGAAAATTTAAGGGATCTAAGATGTTAGTGATGAATATTGTGGCTATGGACTGAACGTTCAAGCTCAATCCTATGATTACAGAGTAATTGGACCTAGTTAGTGTGCACTCACAAATTCCACTGATGATACTATTAATACACAATATTAGATCCTTCTATAATTGTTCAATTTAGGAATTGGGAACTTTAGAGATGAATAAATCATATGAATAATTATGTGTGGATGGCACAAGCACCTAGAAGTGAAGGGTTTGACCCATATATTGCACATGTTGAGGAACTTTCAATTTAAGTGGATTAAGTTTATCCTAAGTTGTGTTCACAATATGAAATTTTGGCTCGATCAACCCATCAAGATCACGAAGAAAATTATTCATAGGGTTACCAAATTTTCCATGCTTGATTAATCCAAGATGGCCAAAACCCTAGGTCAGGTGGAGTTGACAAAGAAGACTCTCACCAAGTGGGATGGAAGAGGAATGAAGTTGAATGGTGTCACAAACATGGAAATTAAGTTTGGTATTCATTTGATTACACATAAGATATGCAGTTCCAGCCAACCAAACAATGTTGCATGTGAAGTTGTGGAATTAGCCATCAAGGTATTGAAGAACAATCTTTCATTTGACCTCATTGAGTTATAGCTGAACCAATTGAGAAAGAACATGGAAAGCATCTGAGCATCAAAGATAAATCCATGTAAGTTTGGTTCACTTTTAGTCATTTTATTCTTTTATGTTCAAAATATTTTTCCTTCCAAAGGAAATGTAGTATGGAAGAAGGAAAGACCCATTATATATTATATTAATCAATTCATAACTAAAATGGAAGATAACTTTGAGGTCATCATGGATGCATATTTTGAAACTTTCAAGGAAATGATGTAAAGTAGATTCAAAATTCCTAAGAAACTAGTGGATGACTATGAACAAGAGATATATTTCCTTGTGGACTATGATAAGGTATACATTTAGATAGTCAGACCTAGAGTTGCATGGGTAAGACTACTTGGGTATGTGGTAAACATTGATGATACTAAGGATATCATAGAGGCTCTTGTTAATGAACTTGTAGACCCCAAAGCACCTTATTTTGGAATTTTTGAAGAAGAAAAAGTCAAGATGTCACTTGAGATCAATATTCCTCAAATTATCAAGAGAGGAAGAAAGAAGGTAGAAAAGATTATGAAGGAGAATGTGAAATTTAATTGCCCTCTACTACTCACATAAGGTAAGGGTGATGACATTGTAGAAGAAGAAGAAGAACCACCCAAGAAGAAGGGTAAAACTATAGTATGGAGAGCTACAAGGTCAAATCCTACCTCTACCACCAGTAAACCCATCAAATCAAGGAAGAAGCTCAAACTTGTAGATGAAGATGAAGATGAAGAAGAAGAGTAGAAGATATAATTCAAAAGGTCTACTCTAACCTTTGAAGAAAGGCTAAAGAGACTCAAAGAATGAGGTGATGCATATTTTGAAACTTTCAAGGAAATGATGCAAAGTAGATTCAAAATTCCTAAGAAACTAGTGGATGACTATGAACAAGAGATATGTTTCCTTGTGTATTGTGATAAGGTATACATTCAGATAGTCAGACCTAGAGTTGCATAGGTAAGACTACTTGGATATGTGGTGAACATTGATGATATTAAGGACATCATAGAGGTTCTTGTTAATGAACCTATAGACCCCAAAGCACCTTATTTTGGAATCTTTGAAGAAGAAAAAGTCAAGATGTCACTTGAGATCAAGATTCTTCAAATTATCAAGAGAGGAAGGAAGAAGGTAGAAAAGATTAAGAAGGAGAATGTGAAATTTGATTCCCCTCTTCTACTCATAGAAGGTAAGGATGATGACATTGTAGAAGAAGAAGAAGAAGTGGATAATGAGGAAGAAGAAGAAGAACCACCCAAGAAGAAGGGTAAACCTGCAATGTGGAGGGCTACAAGGTCAACTCCTACCTTTACCACTAGTAAACCCATCAAATCAAGGAAAAAGCTCAAACTTGTAGATGAAGATGAAGATGAAGATGAAGAAGAAGAGTAGAAGAGATCATTTAAAAGGTCTACTCTAACCTTTGAAGAAAGGCTAAAGAGACTCAAAGAAGGAGGAATGGAAGATTTCATGTTTCTTAAATATGAAACTAGAAATAAAGAAGAAAAAAAGTAAATAGAAGAAGCCTTAGGGGGGAAAATGGAAAAGTGAAAATACTCTCCAAGTGAACTAGGCATTCAAGTTCCTAATATTCTACTTAAGGCAGTATCACATCATTGGAAAAATGTAGTAATGGTTTCCAAGGATATTCATGATCAAACCTTGAGAAAAGTAATGCCAAACTTGTCAGACAAAGAAGTGAAGGAGGCACTGAAAAAGCATGAAAAAATGTTAAACCCTAAGTTCAATGCACTCCTAATTTTGTCAAATGATATTGAATCTATTGTGCAATCTAATACAAATGCATGGAAGAACATTTATAGATTGAATGTTCCAAATCCCATAGATGAAGTTGTTTAGATTGATGATGTGAATGATGAAGAGGATAGGGAAGATGCAACAATTAGTGAGGATCTACTTGAAATTCACAATATTGAATATTTAGATCCAAAAAAGATTGTAGAAAAGGTTATGGCCTCCCTCCCTAATTCTTTGAGAAAAGCATTAGTAGCATCAAGCTTAGAGGAGATAGCATCTGAGTCACAAGCCATTAGGTTAAACATTGTTCAACCAAGTACTCAATTGGTTGTTGGGTCTATCTTACTGAGTCTGGATATGAGTACAATTATCATTATTTCATCTAATAAGCTACATGCTCCACTCATCCCCAAATCAAGTCAGACTCAATTACATCAAGGCACTATAAGTACTACTACAATTATTTTTGTTTCTCCAATTGGTCATATTGCTACTATTGCAAGTGATTCCATAGCAAGTGCAATGATAGTTGATGTCAAGCCTTAATCAAGCACTAAAGATATAAGTAAAGGTAAGGAAACTATTCCTTCAACTATTCCAAAGGGAAAAAGGAAAAGAGATGTTGATGAAGTTGATCTAGAGGAAGACATAGTAAATCTATATTGGGATCTCTCCAATCTTACTCCTAATCAAATGGATGCTCTTGGTGAACTTTAGAAGAAAAGGGCCAGATAGTAGAAGCTAAGAGTAGAGAAGAAGAAAAGAAATCAAGTATTTGAACATATGAAAGGTATATTTATTGATACAATAATATAAGTATTGAATTTATGAGAAGAAAACTATCTTAGACCAACTTTTTGACATAGTTCACAAGTTAAAAGAAGATTTAAATGGTCAAGAGAAATTATTACAGAGGGCAGAAAAAAAATTTGAGAATTTTTTTTGGATAATATGGCATAGAAGATTGCCATAGATCAAGTGGAACTATCCATTATTTTTAATTATTTTGAGAGCACTATAAATAATTTTGTTTCCTTATTTGTAAAGTTAAGTGATACCACAAATTTTAAAAAGGAAATTAGAGACAAGTTGTCAAAGATTGATACTGATATGAAGGAAAGTACAAACTAGTTGTTACTTGAGTTGAGTGCTAGCTCAACACATTTTGTTAAGATCAAGTATCTGACTGACTTGTAGGCATGGTTATTAAGAGAAGAAGCAAGAGTCAAGGCTACACTGTCAAAAATTTAGAGTATGATAATTTCTAACATGGATGTAATGCAAAAATATATTGTTCATGCAAAGAAATTAATCCATGACAACAACTTTTCTATTACTGATTATATGATGGAGTTATTACCTAAAGCTTAGATAGCTTTGCATACTTCAAAAGTTTTGCAAGAAAATTGGGAAAAAACATGTCTTTAATTTTGAAGGTACATAGTGATTTCCTCTCACATTTTGGTATTACCTTGTAAATATGCATTTTTGGTGTTTGTGTCAAAAGCAAGGGGGAAATTTGCAATGTCGAGAATCAAAGAAGAAAATATAGTTATATACATCTTTTAAATTTAAAAATGGGGAAATATAATTATTCAATAGGAATTTATGTATGCAATAGAGCTACAAAAATCATTTTGAAAAATAAAAAATAGAGTTAGTGTTAGCCAAGTATCAACACAGTAGTCCAAATCGAGCTACATACTCGAGTACATTGATAGGGGGAGTTTTGACTCATCATTTTGAGTATTCAAATTTTTGGTATGATAATTGGTTTTGTCACTAATTATAAAGGGGGAAATTTTTGACCTTATGGCTAGACTATTTGTCAATTAGTGCAAAAACACTTAGTCATTTGGTTGGTTTCTTTCTTACCAAGCACCACTGAGTTAACTTTGCAGATAGTGTCAACTGAGCCAGCATGGAGTGTTAATCGCGCAGAGTAGCTAGATAGTGTTAACCAAGCTAAGAGTGTTAACCAAGCATAAAGAATGTGGTGTTGATCAAGTTGCAATGCTAACTAATTTATTTTAGTGTTAATCAAGCTCTACAATGTTCGTCAATGTTAACCAAGTTCACACCTAGTCTTGAGTGATCAATGTGCACATACACCAATGTCAAATGAGTGCTAGATTTTGTCAAGTTCACTATGTTTTTGAGTACCAAAATATCACTTGAGTGGACTTCTGAACCCCAATGTCAACAGTGAGCTGACTAGGTGAAGAATGTCTAATATGGTATTGTAGCTGACTCCACAAGGTAATGATTTGGATTGGTATATATGAGATATATCTTGTTATATCCTAATGAGTATGGCATATGAAGAATATGTGAGTTTGAAGACTACAAGTAGTATAAGGAAAAGCAAAGTCTCATCCATCACATTAAGGTGATCTTTCTATATAAAAGGAATCTCATTTAGCAAACTAAGTTCTAGAGTAGAGATCAGCTACTAGTTCATCCTAACTGGTGCATCAGTCAAATCCTCTAACGAGATGGACTTAATAGTCTTATGCAGAATATCCTAACTAAGTACATATTGTAAGGAAACTTGCAATAAGGAATATAATTGTTTCTATGTAACCTATAATAGATCTAAAATAAATAAAAAATTAAAATCCATATGCAAGAGAATAAAAAACATACCCACAAAAAAGTGACACAAGATATACCCTAGGAAATCCTCATTGAAGGAAAAAACACAGCCTCCAAAAGCATCCATCACCATGTATTATTTAGAAAAAAGTCATTGCAATACAACCATGGAAGCCTTCAAAGCCATAGCCACAACCGAGCAATCTATGTGAACAAGCATGAATCCACACATCCCATGCCATGCTTCTAACCTTCACAAATGCTCCCTTGGCTAACCTATCAAGTCTTGTCCTACTCGACTCTTGTCTTTTTGTCTTCTATCTTCTCTCACAACAACTACCCTTGTGGCTACTTATATAGTAGCAAGTCCCACAAAACCACCAAGTGGTATTACATAAACCATGTGTTAAATTTATGTGCTACCTAACCCATTAACCCCACATTTAATATTGGATTTTAAATCTTTTCCCCAATATTAAATAATTACATGAAATATTATCACAATGTTACAATACAAATCATCGAGTATATCCCATGGGAATCTTTACATGTTGCACGTCCATCTAGGTGCTCCTAAATACAATATTACATAATAAAATAAAATAATACAATATAACAATATTATGCAATGTGTGCAACACCCATTATCTCAATAATCTCCCACTTGTTGTATATATTGCATAGGGTCAATCTATAGCCACATAAATGAACAAGGGAATAATCCATCTAAGAACATCCACCATCATGGATCAAAGTACACCATGTGCTCTATCTTGGTACTTGCAACAAAATCAAAGTATCTAGCATCTCAAACATGAATGATCTCACCTCTTATTATGTCATTGCCACCAGACATACATAAAAGCCATCCAAAGAGAAAGCCACCCAACTTCTCATATTTGAAGATCATAAAATCTTGCACCAACTAAAATACCAAGCACAAAATCCTGATCCAAAGGTAATCACATGTATCTGTAGTTGTCAAAATATCTATAGTTGAAATAGCACTCACAGCAAGTGCCAAACCCATCCAACTAATCATACCTCCAAAGCTACATCAAATGAATCTCACATCATCAACATATCCAATTTGTAACCTACAATCTCAAGCCTCAAGAGAAATACTTGCCACATATATATCTAGAAGCTCTCACTACAAAAGATAATGTCAAATCTATAACCAATCCACTCACAACTATTGGATACAATTGTTTAATTGTGTGTTGTCTTTGATGTTACACAAATGTCATATCAGTCAGTAGATAGAGTCAACAGAGCTCAGTTGGTCAGCAAAGCAAATTCCAGAGTCTACCGAGCATTCTTACTCTATAGAAACAGTGTCTACTGAGCTCACTTGGGTGTTGAAGGATTTTGTGAAAGAAGTTAGTAGTAATCAAGCTCACAAGATTAGCAAAGGAAAGTCAGTGTTTACCAAGTTCATTTGGTCTCCAAAGGATTTTTTAGAGTTCACAGTGTTCACCGAGCTTTAGTTTGTTAACACTGGAAATCATTTCTGGAGCAGTGTCTACCGAGCAGGGTCGACCAAAGAAGGATTTCATTTTTTTGGAAAATAAAGCTTAATTGTTATATGTAATGATTATAGCCGACTAAGGTAATTATTATTGATAATTGTAACTTGTAAATGAGCCAACTTGACAATTTGCAAGGTATAAATAAAAGGTCAAGTTGTGAATTCTAAATTGTAATGAGTGAGCATGCAAGTGTACTAATTGTGTGAAGAGGAAAGTATGAGAAAATTTTGAAGAAGGATTAGATATCCTTGAGGAGTAGCAAAGATTTATTTGATCAAAGAGGATCTAGTGAAGTAGAATAGTGATCTATATCAGCAATTCAGTTGCATCTCATTCAAGTCAATTCATTATTACTTTTTCACCATTGTAGCAGTGATTTCCAAATCTCTTAACAGAGTTGGTCTAAGAGCCATTTTTTAAATCCTCTAATAAGGTGATAGTTCTATTGAATTATTCCAAAGTCCTCTAGCAAGGCCACTCCTAGAAAGGTGATTAAATCCTCTAACAAGGTCACACCTAATAGTGTGTTTTCTAACCTTTAATAGGGTTGGCTCCTAATAGGGCTCACTTCAAAAGAGTGAAAATCAATAGCTAGTTACTTGGTGGTTTTTCTCATATTGAGTTTCCACATTAAATCTGGTGTCTCATGTGTTCATGTCATTTTCTTTATGGTTACATGTTAATCATTGGGAATGCTTAAAGATTAGTAATAAGTTAACATACACTGCATCTACCGAGTCATAGCATTTTTCTGTGTGTTTACCGAGTGATAGTAGTAACTAGTTTTATAAACATCTAAGAGATCTATGGATTTTTTTTTGTGGTAATTTATTCACACCCCCCTCTTGGTTACTCCATATATATTTCCAATAATTGGTATTAGAGCATTTGGTGCTTGTAGGAAGGATTTCAAAGATCCAAGCTAAAGATTAGAATGTCTTACAAGAGGGAAATTCCAAAGCTTAATGGCGATAACTTTTCAGCATGGTAAGGTCTCATAAGACTCCATCTATCTTCCATTAGAGATATAGGATTGAAATATCTTGATGAAGAATATGTAACTCCTTTCGGTACATTATTTGTTAATGACAGTGCTGAGAAGAAGACTCATAACACCATGATGATGGACATTGCATTAGCCCTAAGCTATGAAGAATTTGATGATATCAAGGACTACAAAACTACCTTTTCTATGTTGAACAAGCTAAAATACATCTATGGAGGTGATGATAATGTGAGGAGAGCCAAAGCAGAAAGTATAAGAGGACAATTTGATTAGATGAAAATGAGAGAGGATGAGAACATTGCTAAATATGTTGAAAGAGTCAAAGCAAGCGTTAGTGCAATCAAGGCTTCTAGAGGAGATATCAAAGAGGAAATAGTTGTAAGTAAAATTCTTAGAACATTGCTTCCCATTTATGCAATTAGATTTTTTGCAATTCAAGAAAGAAAATGTGAAGCAAATCATAAGATAAATTTAGAGACCATAGTAGGAAGATTGACTGCATTTGAGCTAGATAACTATGACAACTACATTCCATCTTCCAAAAATATTGAATTAACATTTGAATCCAAGATTTCGCTCAAAGAAAAGGGCAAAAGGATAAAGGATTCTTAGTCAAAAAGTGAAGAAGAATCATAATAGAGTTTTGACAGTGATCTTGAGGTGGTTGAAGCTCTACTTACAAGAAAATATTGTAGAGGCAAAGGAAAATACAAAGGTAAAGTTCCTCTAATCTATTTTTCATGTGAGGAAATTGGTCATATTGTTGTTAGGTGCCCAAACAAGGAAAACAAGGGTGAGAAGAAAGGTCACAAGTGTAATGGCAAGAAAAACTTCAAATTATTCAAGGACAAATGTAAGAAAACATGTTTCATGGTTAAGGATTCTAAGGATTTTGATAATAGTGAAGATGAAATTATTTGCATTGTTGTGAAAGATGAATCTAATTATGATGAGGAAGATAAGATGGCACTTATCTCTCATGTAAGAAAAAATGATACATGGATCATAGACAGTGGTTGTTCTCGTCATATGATTGGTGACAAAAAAAAGTTTGAACAATTTGAAGATTATGATGGTGGCAGTGTGAGGTTTGGTAATAATGATCCTTGTTGCATAAAAGGAAGAGGAAGAATCTCATTAACCAAAGAGCTTGTATGTGATAATACCTATTGGGATGAAGGACTAAAACAAAATCTATTGAGTGTGGCATAGCTAATCAATATTGGATTCAAAGTGGAATTCATGCATGGAAAAGAAAGATTGTTGGATGACAAAGGAAAGAAAATTAGATCAGGCATACAAAAAAAAGGTAACTTGTTTTATCTTGAACTTGGTGAATGTTCATGTTTTATTGCTCAAGTTGAAGAAAGTTGGTTATGGCACAAAAGGTTATGCCATGAATTTTGATAACCTAGTGAAAATAAGAAAATTCAAGAAAGTAAGAGGCATTCCTAGTATAAAGAAACCTGAGGTTGGTCTATTCAAGAATTGTTAGATTGGTAAGATGGGAAAGACTAGCTTTAAAAGTAAAAACTATCAGTTGAAAGAAATTTTGGAAATTGTGCATACTAATTTGTGTGGACCTATTGGAATTGAGAGCTATACTGGAGAAAATTTCTTCATTCTTTTTGTTGATGATTACTCTAGAATGATGATTGTCATGTATTTGAGAGAGAAATTAGAAGCATTTAAGAAGTTCAAATAGTATTTCACTAGAGTAGAAAAGGAAACAGGGAAAAGACTAAAATGTTTGAGATCAGATAGAGGTGGTGAATTCATCTCCCATGAATTCAATAGCTTTTGCATTGAAAGAGGAATCAAAAGATAGGTATCAACTCCTGGAACTCTCAGGCAGAATAGAATAGCTGAAAGGAGGAATAGATCTATCATGGACTATGTAAGGAATCTAATGATTGAAAAGAACATTGCTATCAAATACTGGAAGGAAGCTATCAACACTACAGTTCATATTTTGAACCAAGTACAGTTGAAGAAAGGCTCATTCAAAACCCCCTATGAGTTATGGTATGGCTATAAACCCAATGTAAGTTACCTAAAAGTATTTGGAAGTAAATGTTACATCTTGAAAGAATCTAGAAAAGGTAAATTTGATGTAAAGGATTATGAAGGTATATTTTTGGGATATTCCTGCAAGAGTAAGTCATATAGATGTTTGAATTTATCTACTCACAAAGTCATAGAAAGTGCACATGTGAAAGTTGATGAGTTTGTAAAAAAGACTGAAGAAGAAAGCAAAAAGGAACTAGAAGATTACAAGAGATTTGTTTTCATTGAACTTGATATAGTACCAGATACATCTGTCAATCAAAAAACTTCTACTCCTGAGTCTTCAATCACCAAGTTGCAAGAAGTTCAAACTGAGTTATAGGAACTCGACTCACATTCAGATGCTACCAAGCCAATGCCTACTAAGTCTAAAGGACCCAAGTAGTAGTCAGATTAACTAGAGCTAGAAATTGAAACTCAAAATGAAGACAGTGGAACTCAGTCAAAAGGCAAGGAACCTATATTGGCCAAGTATGTCAGGAAACATCATGCACTAGATCAAATTTTTGGGGACAAATATGAAGGTACTATGACAAGAAGTAAGCTAAAAATTACTTGTTTACTTGCTGATTTTAAATCTAGAAATGTCAAAGATGCATTTGAAAATGAAAGTTGGATTGAGGCTATGAATGAAGAGATAGAGAAAATACAGAAGAACAAAATATTGACTCTTGTACCCAGGCCTAAAGATAAAAATGTGATTGGAACTAAGTGGGTATTCAGGAATAAGTTGAATAAAGATGGTAAGGTATCAAGAAACAAAGCTAGACTGGTATGTAAAGGCTACTCCCAAGAAGAAGGAATTGATTATGTAGAGACCTTTTCTCCTGTTACAAGATTGGAAGGTGTCAGGACCTTACTTGCATATGTTGCACACAAAGGATTTAAGGTATACCAAAAAAACATCATTTCTCAATGGTATTCTGGATGAAGAAGTCTACATTGAACAACTTGAAGGTTTTGTTGATCCAAACAAGAAGGACATGGTCTACAAATTACACAAAGCATTGTGTGATCTGAAACAAGCCCCTAGAGCATGGTATGAAAGATTGCATAACTATCTTATTTAGATTGGTTTTCAAAGAACTAAAAATAAAAATAGCTTGTATACCAAGGAAGGACTAGATAAAAAGATTGTTTTGGCAGAAATTTTTGTGGATGATACTTTGTTTACAAGAAATGATGATCAATGCTAAGAGTTTTTAGAGAAAATGAACAAGGAATTTGAAATGTCTATATTTGGTGAGATTAAATTATTTGTTGGTCTTCAAATGCAGCAAAGCAAGAATGGTATCTACATCACTCAATATAAATATATCAAGGAGATACTCAAGAAATTTGGTATGGAAGATTGTAAACTAGTTGGAACTCCCATGTGTACTGGACTAAAACTTACCAAGGATGATGAATCAAAAGAGGTAGATCAGACCTTATATAGATCAATGATTTGAAAATTGTAGCATGTAGTCATACAAGGCCTGATATTGCTCTTGTAGTTGGTATTGTGGCAAGATTTTTAGCAAAATCAAGAGAAAATCACATGATGGAAATCAAGAGGATCTTAAGATACTTGAAAGGAACTGGAGATTATGGATTGTGGTACAAATTTGGAGGAGATTTGGACTTGAAAGTGTTTACTGATGTTGATTGGACAGGCAACATTGATGATAGAAAGAGTACAAGTGGTGGAGCATTCTTTCTTAGGAAGAGATTGGTTTCTTGGACAAGCAAAAAGCAAAATTTTACATCCCAATCTACAACAAAAGTAGAGTGTTGTACTAGTAGCAAACTATTATAATATTGTTTGGTTTAAATAGTTGTTGGAAGGCATGGAGGTTGAGATCAAAGAAACAGTTGTTATGTTTTGTGATAATACAAGTGAAATCAACATATCCAAGAACCCAATAATGCATTCCAAAATTAAGCACATTGCAATAAAATATCACTTTGTTAGAGAATTGGTGTAGGATAAGGAGATCATATTGGAATATGTCCATACAAAGAAATAGATTGCTAACATATTCACCAAGATATTACCTAAGGATGCATTATTATATCTAAGAGGTAAGCTAGGGTTTATTCCCCTATCTAAAGCTCACTAAAGTAAAGTTTTAGTGATGCATCAATAGGAATCAAGTTGAAAATCTATCAGTTGATGCAGCATAATAATGGGAACATTGCATATGAATCAATACTTAAAGTACATTGCTACTCATTTGATATGTGTTGTCAAAGAGGGAGAGTGTGCAGTCATATCTTTCTAAATTTTGAATTTTTTTGTGGAGAATTTACTATTTAGAAAAGAAGCTATGTAATTCTTTCATAGAGGGAGATTACTGCATTAGAGAAGTTTTTAGCATAAAATCTAAGAGAGAGAAATGTTCTATCAAAAAAAGACTTGTTTTCAAATTTCATCTACTATGACATGTTGTGTTGCCATCAACGCCAAAGAGAAAGATTGTTGGATACAATTTTTCAATTGTGAATTGTCTTTAATGTTACACAAATGTCATATCAGTCAATAAAGAGTCTACCAAGCTCAGTTGGTTAGCAAAGAAAATTATAGAGTCTACCAAGCTCAGTTGGTTAGCAAAGTAAATTCTAGAGTCTATTGAGTGTTCTTACTCTGTGGTAAAAGTGTCTACCTAGCTCACTCGGGCATTGAAGGATTTTGCGGAAGAAGTTAGTGGTAATCGAGCTCACAAGGTTAGCAAAGGAAAGTCAATGTTTACTGAGTTCACTCAGTCTCCAAAGGATTTTGTAGAGTTCATAGTGTTCACTGAGCTTTAGTTGGTTAACAATGGAAATCATTTCTAGAGCAATGTCTACTGAGCAGGGTTGAGAAATGAAGGATTTCATTGTTTTGAGAAATAAAGCTTAATTGTTTTATGTAATGATTGTAGCCAACTAAGGTAATGATTATTGATCATTATAACTTGTAAATAAGCTGACTTGACAATTTTCAAAGTATAAATAAAAGGTCAAGTGTGAATTCTAAATTGTAATGAGTGAGCATGCAAGTGTACTAATTGTGTGAAGAGGAAAGTATGAGTGAATTTTAAAGAACGATCAGCTATCCTTGATGAGTAGCAAAGATTTATTTGATCAAAGAGGATCTAGTGAAGCAAAATATTGATCTGTATCAGCAATTCAATTGCATCTCATTCAGGTCAATTCATTGTTACTTTTTCACCATTGTAGCAATGATTTCCAAATCTCTTAATAGAGTTGGTCTAACAGCCATTTTGTAAATCTTTTAACAAAGTGATAGTTCTATTAAATTGTTCTAAAGTCCTCTAGCAAGGCCACTCCTAGTAGGGTGATTAAATCCTCTAACAAGGTCACACCTAACAGTGTGTTTTGTAACCTTTAATAGGGTTGGCTTCTAACAGGGCTCACTTCAGAAGAGTGAAAATCAGTAGCTAGTTACTTGGTGATTTTTCCTATATTGGGTTTCCACGTTAAATCTAGTGTCTCATGTGTTCATGTTATTTTTTTTATGATTGCATGTTAATCACTATAAATGCTTAAATATTAGTAATAAGTTAACATACACTACATCTACTGAGTTACAACATTTTTCTGTGTTTACCAAGTGATAGCGGTAACTAGTTTTATAAGACATCTAAAGGATCTGTGGATTTGTTTTTGTGGTAACTGATTCACCCCCCTCTCAATTACTCCATCTATATTTCCAAAAACAACATCTCAAAGAAGTGAATCCATGTAGTTTCAAGGACATCCACAACACATTAACCAATAACTTTCAAGAACAACTCTCATAACAAGTCTCCAATGCTCTCCCAAGTTCTCCACAACCAACAAAGGAAAGAGATAAAGGAATAACCATGTCATCTCTCACATGAAATACATGAACACAAACCAGTGATCATAGTCTCTAACCAATCTCAAATCCAATGTAAGTGAAACAAAACATCTAAGAAGATAACCAAGACCAAAGAGAAACCATGCAAATCATAATATATATCATGTCCTTCTACACACACCTCTAGATGTAAACTATGCAAGTATGGTATCCTCCATAAAACTCCAACCAAGAAGCCTCAACAATAGCCAAACCATATCATATAACTAATCATGGATGTAAGCATCTCACAAGAAGATCAAACCCATAAACTATTCCTAATCCAAGAAATATGCCCAATATAAAACGATCTCCCAAACTCAACCAGCATAACAACATATGCACATGGAGATAACCAATGCTAAATTATCTTTCAAATGAACCCTCCAAAACTAACTCATGAACTATAGCTCAAGATCTATGTCCATGAAAGTCAAACATAAACATAATGCACCTAAGAGAAACAATGGGCTATACATCTCAAGTAGAAAACTACCAAGTTGACCAAGAGTGGGGAATAAGAATGATCATCAATATATCCAAGTCTCCAACTAAGACTCATCTAAGAACAATCTCCTCTCAAGTCCATATCATGTGACTACCCCTCAAAATTCCTACTGAAACCATCAACCGTGCTAATAAATACTTCTCTAATCCAAGAGAAATCAGCATCACCACTATCTCTAAGTATCCATGAGCACTTGTAGCCAATCAATCCATGCCAATAGCAATATCATGAAGTATCTAGCTTATGATTGATGTACTCAATACTTGTGTGCTAGAAAATGTGACCTATTAGTAGCATGAGTTAACAAACAAACATTAGTTAAAAACTTTGAAAGTGTAATAAAGATTCATCAAAATGCAAGAAACAAACACTAACTAATGCTTGCTTGGGTTTTGCAACCCTAAGCAACTCACAAACTCAATCTTCCAGCCACCTCTATAGCTCAAAAAAGGCACTCATAAGAGGCCTTGTTGGTCTGTTAAGATGGAGAGGTATGTTTGGTGTGCTCTCCCAAACACAACAATGCAGTGAATCTCTTGAGTGGATGTGTAAGTGTGAGTGAAAATGAAATATGAATCTAGGCTAGATGAAATGAAGAACACCTCAAGAAATGGCTATGGAGAAAGCCATACTTGAAGGTATTCAAGGATGAAACTATGGAATGCAACTAAGAAACTAATGAGATATGCAAGCTAAATTAACAAGTAAATGCAAAGGAAATGTAAATGTAAATGCAAACTAGCTAAACCATGCAAATGTAAAGCTAAACCAGCTACCAAATGGTTAGTATGCACGTACAAAATCACTATGAGAACTCTACTAATGCAAGCTCAAACTACCATAAAAGCTCAAACTATGAATGCAAACTCAAATCTCAAACCAACATGATAACAATGCAATAAATGAGAGATGCAAATGCTTGAGAAAAACCTTCTATTTATAGGCTCGAGGGAGGGCTTGGTGTGGTGGCATCTATGTAGATGCCACATAAAGTGACATGCAAGCCATGCAAATGGTCAACAATTCAAAGTTTACTCACACGTGTGTGAGAAAACTTGAGAAGAAGAGTGGGAGACAAGGGTGTGTAGACATGCCATCTCACACGTGTGAGCACACTCTTAGGCTAATGAGGAAGATTAGGGAGATGATTAGGAATGATTAAGTGAGATTAGAGAAGAAGTAGGCTTAAGAGGATGAAAATGATGGGTGTAGACTAGGCTGTAGGTTAAGCTTAAGATTAAATCGAATGAAATTTAATTTAATCATGCGTTTAGAGAAATTAATAGGATGTGGAGAATTTAAATAAATAAAATTTATTTAAAAAGCGGAGTATAGAGGATCATGTGTTAAATTAATTTAACATATTAAGGCTAGGAGTATTTAAATTAAATTTAAATACCTAGGAGAATGAACTCATTTAATTAATTAGTTTATTTAAATAAGTAGAGGAATGAGAGAAATATAATTAATTAATAAATAATTAATTACAATGTCATGGGCAATATTAAAATTAATTAATATAGTGTTTAGGGATGATTTTAAGCATCTACATTTTGCCCCTTTTTGATGTGATATCGGAACGACATCATATCAAAGAAAAGAAAATATAGTTTTCCCCAGAGAAGGTGGGAGTCCTATGGCAACGACACAAGAGGGTGCCCCCTCACAAAAATTGTGCAAAAAATAAATTTTGGGCAATTTTTGCGAAAAGGTCTTGAGAAAGAAGGAAAATGAGAGAAAATAGGAATAAATGACAACATTTGCATGACTTGTCAAAAAATAAGGGACGAACATGACTTAGGGAAGACATGGGCTCAAATGGGGTCCGCGGGGGGCCTATATAAGCCTCTGAGGGGCCCAAAGAAGGTCATTGTCACAGCGTGAGTAGAGCATTCTGAGCAGACATGGACCCAATTGATTGTTTGTATCTTGATGAGCATGTTTGGGAGTACCAGCGAGCAGCCGAGATGGGCCCACCAATAACTCATCTAATCCTCTTCATGTTTTGGTAGACTAGGCTAGGCTAGGTGCATTTATTATGCCATAAATGCACTAAAAAAGGGGTCCAAGTGGAGACAACAATCTCCACCTTGTCATCTACGCAGACGAAAAAAAGGGGATCTTAGCATCTATGAAGATGACAAGATCCATCCTGTCATCTATGCAGATGCCAAAATGGGTAAAAGATGACGCAGAACCGACAAGGTTCAACCTGTTGTCTTCGCAAATGACAAGGGGTAGCAGAGATGAAAAAGAACATTTCATCATCTCTGAAGACAATAGAAGGTTTTCATCTACAAGCAATGGTGTCTATATGGATTAGCATTTTTGCTGATTAGCATCTACGTTGATCAGTATTTTTGCTAATCAGCATCTATGCATATCAACGTCTGTGTCGATTAGCAGCTACGCCAATTGGGTTAGATTAGGAGGAGGCAAGGGAAGATGCCCCACTCTAAGGACATCATAGGCTAGAAAAACTAACACTCTACATGTCTATGCTACAGGAGAACACGGTGGTGTTTAGGTTGAGGGAACATTATCCTTCGACCATGGTGATATGGGAGAGGCTTACAGACGTAGATTGGGGACACATGTGACTATGTGGCCTAGAGCACATACACAAGTGGCCAAATCTGAGGGCACATTCAGCACAGCTATCAGCTCTCATAGAGCGATGGTACACACCTACAAGGAACTTCCATCTACCAACGGGGGAGGCTACAATCACATTGCTAGATGCGTGGTAGATCCTGTGAGTACTGATCAGAGGTGCATACCCAGAGTATGTACTGGAGGGTTTTGATCTATTTCTCAGGGAGTGTTTTGGTAGACGGTGACAATGATTACCCATCTAGTGATCATGGTTATCGTGGAGGGGCACACTAGAGTAGAGGCTATCGAGGCTAGTAGTATACCTAGCCTCACTGATATGGCAGATGTTGCCAAATCATGCAAGACACAGGTGGTCGATCGATTGGGCGTGAGTGTTGAGTACCATGTTATAGGAGGAGGGAGCAGTCTACTACTAGGGATAGATGATCCTAGCTGAGCTATATCACAATTTGCACATGTGTGCATATCAGACCCAACACACTATAGGACCAGGACTGACACTACTAATGGTCTGGTCATGGGAGCATATTAGCATCACATGGCCCATCACTCAATAGAGACTAGGCAGCCTAGGGAGACATTCACTTGTAGATATTGGCCTCCCATCTAGTATACATCAATGGAGTCTGTAGGGTTCTAGCACCAATACATTAATAAGATCATCATGTTCAAGTGGGCTACCTATGATGGGGTAGAACGGTGGGGGCAAACACTAGCAGTAGGTGGTGAGGAGGACATAGAGGATCAAATGTACCTCCCGTACACATAGACTAACTATTGGATCATTGGCTGATCCATGCATGTGATCATGCACTACATGCCCTCTCGAGTGTGACAATAGTTTGGCATGACATAGGACACCATACCAGACAGATTCTTATATCTTTTTATGTCACAAGAGTATGGCCAGCTATGGGGACATGGGATGACCATACAATTGGCCTGAGGTTCTTGGTTGGGGATGACAGCAGTTCCATGGGTGCATGGTGAGGACAGGGGAAACACAGGTATGACACCGGCTTATGCATAATGGTGGGCATCCCACCAGCGGGTTAGGCTTACAGTTCTAAGGGCACCTCCACTGGTAGAGTAGGCACAGGGGGAGGGGGAATAGAGCAGGGGATAGTGGGCAGGTAGCTATGATGCCACCATCGACATAGGGGGCACAAGAGGGACCGCACAGGCATAGAGTTTGAGCAAGGAGAGGGCCATGGCTAGCACCAGTACAGAGGCCACCATAGATAGCACCCCAGGCACAGGTATAGACATAGCCCCAAGCACTATCATAGGCACCACCACAAGGATAGGTATAGGGAGAGGACCCAGACATGGTCAGGGCCGATTGGAATAGCTTGCGAACAGAGGTAGCCCCCCTATAGGGAATAGCATAGGAGCAGCAAGCACAAGCAGATAGCTTAGAGTAGGCCATGGGGTCCATACAAACAGAGCTGTAGGTGCAGAGGGCTAGGGGGGATAGTGCATAGGAGGCCTTAGTAGCCCTACAGGCATGGGTGGATGGAAGGGAGTTTACAAGGATGGGCACCCACACAGGGATAGAGGAGCGGGTAGAGCTGGAGAGGCTCTGAGCAGAGGTAGTCGCATTATAGGCTAAGCAGGCCACCCATCAGGTGCAGCTAGATGGATATCATAGGCAAAGGGACATAGCCATATAGATGGTACAGCCTGGGGTAGCCATCTCAGTGATGCATGAGGCCCTTGTAGCTAGCTGAGCAAAGACACGGGCCATATGAGAGGCAGCCTATTATAGGTTGCTTTATATTGAGGTCATGCTTGTTGAGCGGCGATAGCCAAACTTTGAGAGGGGAGCCAGCTCATGGATTTCAAGCGACAGAGCTAGATCAAAGCAGTCCCTAGGATAGCAGAAACCTCCTCGAGGGGGGGATTGAAGGGGGGTTGGGCCCTCACAGCTAGCAGCTTGATGTTATATAGTGATTAGTTTTGTGACAAATATGTGTAGATGCAGCGATTTTTTGATGATGCATTTGTACTATATGATTCTACATGATTTCTATATGGACTATACAGACACTATTTTTTGAGATATATACATTACATGATTTGATGACTCTATATGTGTATGGAATATGTGATGCATATGATGTTTATGATGTGGATACTAATGCTTGTGATGCAGGATATGATGTTATATGATGTTTCTTATGATGTATGAATATGTACGTGATGCCTAACATGTGTAAGATGTATATTAGTGGGCGATTATGAGATGTATACATTGTTTTATTGTACATGGATGTAATATATATATATATATATATATATATATATGATATGTGATTATGATGTATATGCCTCTAGATGTGATGACTAAACTGAATGTATGCAACGAATGGAATGATCTAATGCAATTTAATAAAATGAACTAAAAACATCTAATGAACACTAAATGAGATGAATCAAATGAACACTAATGCAATGGAAAATGAATAAATGCAATAATGATAAGTTAATGCAATCTAATAGAAATGAACTAATGAATGAATATCTGTCATAACTGTCACTCATAGAAACCTAGTAGCATAGCATAGGAGGGGGGAAATAAATAGAGCCTTGTCTTAAGCATGACTCGAATGAAACCCTATACTACATGCATCCTAACTACATGATATCAAGAGTTTCCATTGTGTTCATATGGAGAGCACCACTTAAGTTAATGTTGCAAATGAGTTTATGCATTATATGCTATAGAAGCATAAATATCATGACTCTTGCATGGACTAGACATACAAAGCCATAGAGACTTTAGGATGATAGGTGTAGTTTGCATAGTCATGATGGATCAAATGTCATATACGCAATAGAGAGGTCTGGGCACACCCAAAGTCTTTTAGGGATCTTTGGTGGGATGTGTGCTAACCCATTGCTCCCATTACTCAATGCATTAACATAACTTGAAACTAACACATATGAAATAAGGTTTCCAAAAAGTAGATCATACCACAAAACCATGTGTAATCAATGAGAGCCATTTAGGTAAGACCAAAATATGGAAGATCAAGGTGCACCATAAAAGGCTTTCACTAACACACAAAAAATAAAATAACCAGAAAGAGACCTTATGACCAAGGAGTCATTCAGTCCACAGTTCTTGCCAAGAACCTTAGATCTGGAAGTGAATGTCGCAATTTCACCTATAGGAAGGATTCATCCTATAAAAGTGTCAAATCAAATGTCAATGATCATAAAATTATGCATTTTCAACAAGGGATGTGAAGCGAACAAGTTTCTTGAATCATTAAGTCTCAAATGGTGATTTTGTGTAATTCCAAGTGTGGTCACTGTTGTGGAAAAGCTTAGTGTCATGGGATTGACAATCACTTGATGAAAAAAAATGCCTTGCAGACTAGAGGTCTTTCAAAGATGGAAGTGGAATGAAGCCTCGCATACAAGAGGTCTTTTATTGGATGCATGAAATGCAAAAGGCTAGATAAGACTTTGCACAAGGGAAATGGAATGGTGGAATGGAGTGAAGTGAAACAAGCCTTATAGACAATGGATCAAATCATTCTTTTTCCATGAACATTTTATGAATTTTTTTGGAGTTTTTTATTTTTTGAATTTTTTGGATTTTTGCGGGACTATAAACACTGTACGGGAACTACAAAGGCTCAAGCATAGAACAACTTGAGATGCTAGATATTTACAGGCTTAGAGAGCAGATCTCCCTCTACAGTAGCAATCTGATATGCCCTAGAACCATACTTGGCTATAATAATAAACAGACCTAGCCAATTTGCTTCAAATTTTCCTTTCTTTTCACAGTTCTAGAGGTTCTTCATATTATACTGCAAAGCTAAGTCACCCACTTCAAACTCCCATGGCTTGACTTTCTTGTGATACTGAAGCTGAAGGCAATTTTGATAAATGCAGAGGTGGTTTAGGGCCTTGAGTCATCTCTCATCAAGGAGTGCCAGCTCTTGCAAGTGAGCAACTTGGTATTCTTCTTCAGATATTAGATTCTTGAGAGAGATTCTAAGGAAAGGGAGCTCAATTTCTATGGGCAAGACAAATTCGAAACCATAAACAAGGAAAAATGATGGGGACACAACCCAAGCACAGAATGGACACAATAGGAAAGGAAAAATTTTATTAACTGTAAAAATATGCTAGTACACTTAGTGTAGAGAAACAGACTCCAGAACATGCCCTATGGGCTTACAATAGCATAAATCTGGAGATAAATTCTTCTCCTAGTACCTTCTCTCAAACTCCACTCCGAACTGCCTTTTACAATGCTAGAAATGTTCTTACATAGACCCCAAAGGGTTAATGATTAGGAATACATTCTAGAAAGTGCTAGTTGGCATCCACCAACCAAATAGAAGGCTCTAAAAGTTGCATTAGAAGTTGGCACAAAATTAGAAGAATCCAGAAATGATAACCGAACTTCCAAGAGGCATAACTTTTGAACCGTAGCTCCAACTGACGAACCGTTTACATTTTCAAAAAGCTCTTGAAGTGCTCTATAGCCCTATAGACAAGCCTCACTTGTTTTCCATTTTTTGGCCCTGTTTGAGGTCATTTAATGCCCCTAACCTAACTTTAAAGCATTCTTAGGAGGTCTCCAAAAATCAAAAAATTGCAATAACTTTCAAACTGTGGAGCCTTTTGACTTGATTCTTTTTTTGGAATGCTCTAAATTATAATTACATTCATCTGGCCAATTTATAGCCTCTAATTTACCAAAATTATGGCTCAATTACATACTGTTATTTTTTTTGCATTTATACGTATCCCAAGGTGTTCAAATACTCTAACCTAGAACACTGATAGTGGAACTGTGAGAGTTGGAACCTTTATTTGACCCAAATGGGTATCTAGAAATGAAAACACATGAAATAGAAACTAAGTCTAAGTACTTTTTTTTGGGGGTGACACAGGATTGCCCTTATACCTCTGGATGCTCCTGCATCAGACACCCAGGGTAGATTGAAAAGTGACCCTATCACTTTATGAATGGTAGAGGAAATCCCAAATGGGAAACCTCGGCTGCTGATATCCAAGTTGATTCCTTGATCGATCAGCCTTTCGACTTAACCAAATACTCTTCATACTGCCTATTTCTAGTACTCCTGCCCACACGATGATCTAGAATGTCTTCTATCTCCTCCTTCTTAGAAGCAAGAATTGGACATGGCTCTAACATCAATTCCTCATCTGCACCATCATTATGATACTTTATTAAGTCTACAATGTTGAAAATAGGAGAAATATGAATTCCATCTGGCAACTCTACTTCATAGGTATTTCCTGAGTCATGTTTCTTCAAAATTTTGCAGGGGCCAAATTTCTTCATCTTCAACTTGTTGTAAGTACCGGCTAGAAATCTTTCTTTTCTTAAGTGTACCATGACTAGATCCTCTACTTGGAACTCCTTATGTCTTCTCTTTTGATGAGCCCTAGATTTATACTATTTGTTCATCTTGGTAATGTGTGTCTGGACCTCCTCATTAGACACTTGATATGTTTAGAAAATTCTTTAGCTTCAGCACTTGTCCTCTCCCCTTGCTCTATCTTCCTCAATTTTGGTGCAGTCCTTGGGCTACTTCCATATACAATTTGAAATGGTGATCTACCAGTACTCCCATTTATAGAGTTATTGTAAGAAAAATCTTCTTGTGGTAGAATCAAATCCCACCCCTTGGGCTTATCCCCAACTAAACATCTCAGCAAATTTCCCAGACTTCTGTTTACCACTTCTATTTGGCCGTCAATCTATGGGTGATATGTGGAACTGAATTTCAAGTCTTTTCTCAACTTCTTCCATAATGTTCTCCAAAAATATAGCACAAATTTAGTGTCTCTGTCAGAAACTATACTCTTTGAGAGGCCATGTAGTCTTACCACCTCTCTGAAAAACAAGTCTACAATATGGACAACATCATGAGTTTTATGGCATGGAATGAAATGTGCCATTTTGGAGAACCTATCAACCACCACAAATATTGAGTCATTACCCCTTTGTTTCTTCAGAAATCCAAGAACAAAATCCATACTTATGTCCTCCCATAGCTTTGATGGAACATGCAATGGCTGATAAAGTCCAGTATTGTGACTAAATCCCTTGGCAACTTGACAAATCTGACAACTCTATACAAACTTCTTCACATCCTGTGAAATCTGAGGCCAAAAATAATGTTCTCTAAGAATGACAATGGTCTTATCTTGATCAAAATGTCCTGCCATCCCTCCACTATGTTTCTCCTTAATTAGATTTTCCCTCATGGAACTCCTTGGAATGCATAATTGACTACCCTTGAATAACATACCATCCTGAATCAGATAGTCTAACCACTTAGTTCTGTCTATAGCAATAGGTTCTTTACAAGCTTTCCATGCTTCACCAAAATTAGGATCCTTAGGGTATAGATTCTTGAGTTCAGTAAACCCAACTACTTCAACCTGCATTACTGTAAGCAATAACTATCTCCTACTTAGTGCATCTGCAACCTTGTTAGATTTTCTACTTCTATGCTTCAACAAAAATGTATAGCTCTGCAAGAACTCTACCCACTTCATATGCCTCTAATTCAATTTACCTTGGCTATTTAGGAACTGTAATGCCTAGTGATCAGTATATAAATAAATTCCTTTTGAAATAAATAATACCTCTATTTCTTTAAGGCGTGAACTATTGCATAGAACTCTTGATCATAAACAGAATACTTCTTTTTTGCATCATTCAATTTTTTACTAAAATATGCAATAGGCTTACCTTCTTGGCTTAATACAGCCCCAATAGCACTGTCACTAGCATAAAAATCCACCTGAAACACCTTTCTAAAATTTGGAGGTGCCAACACAGGTTGTTCTATCACCTTCTTCTTTAGCACTTCAAAACTTCTCGCAGCTGTCGTAGTCCATTTGAACTCTTTTCTATCCCCTCTTATTGTGTCAGTTAGGGATGCACATATGCCACTAAAATTCTTAATGAACTTCCTGTAAAAACTAACCAGACCATGAAATGATCTTATCTCAGTAGTAGACCTTGGAGTAGGCCATTCCAAGATGGCTTTTACCTTCTCTAGATTCATTTTGAGACCTTCAGGTGATATAACAAACTCCAAGTAGACTAACTCTCTTTTTGCAAAGATACACTTCTTTAGATTAATTAATAGTTTCTCTTCCCTTAACCTTTCAAGGACACTACGAATATGCAATAAATGTTCTTCCAAAGTCTTGCTGAAAATTAAAATATCATCCAAATAGAAATAACAAATTTTTCCAAGTGTAGACACCTAAATTTGATTACACCGCTTTAGTAATCCTATTTAGTTATCTCTAAAGGCATCATTAATTAAATTCCTATTTAATTAATCCTTTGCCATCCCCTAGCTAATTAATTTAATTAATCATCTATAGTCCTAATTGATAAATCAAATAACCTATTATTTATCAATTAATCCTATTCTTCTATCTAATTCCAAAATCCTCATTTATTAAATAAATCTATTTGATAAATAAAAGCCCTCAAATCTAATAACCCCTAAACTATCCTAAACCCCCTTTTTAGCCTAATCCACCCCATCCACCCATACTAACCAAGCTTAGCCACTAACTCAACCACCCTCATTAAATGCCATCCACTTGCATATCTCTAACAAGCTTAGTCTAATCCTAAATCACCTCTAATCCCCCCCTAACCTTGTCACATTCCCTAAGTAAGCTTAAGACTTTCCTAAGCCAAGCAAAGTCAACAATCTCAACTCCCTCCAAAATATCCCAACCACTAAGCTTGGAATGCTCTTACAAAGGCCATAAAGACTCTTACAAGCCCATTCATTGCTCTTACAAGCCATTATGAAGGATCTTTATGAAGATATTATCCCTTGAGCCTCCTTTGTTGACTCATCAATCCCCTTGCCTCCATCCACTCACCCTATGACATGTGTCACTCCTTGGTTGGTGCTAAACAAGCACAATCCATGTGCTCCCCTTTGAGTGCATCCTAGCCCTCCTTAAGCATTCATCTCTCCTTGCATCTTAATGCTCCATCCCTCAAGCCCTTAGCCTATAAATTGAATCCCCTCCCAAGTCATTTCATCACAACCTTAAAGCCAAAGTTATAATGCTAGTTTGAGAACCAAAAGCCATCAACCATACCCTTATAATGCCAAATTGAGAGCTCACAAAACTACCAATTTGCCATTTACTCATCCCCACCATTGAAGCATAGAGAAAGTTTGAGCATACATACCAATCCTTTACTTAGACTCATCCCTAAATCAAGTGACCATCCTCATTGGGAGAGCCATTCTATGGCTCATATTCTCATTTGAGGGTTTCACTTTGTCTCTCATATATGTTATAATTTTTATGCTAGTTAATGCTTTGTTCTCTTAATATATTAGTATTTCTTTCTAACATATTTCTCATATACACCAAGAAATTCTTAAGTACCTCATTCATAATCTGCATGAAGGTGCTTGGGGCATTCGTCAATCCAAAGGGCATGACTAACCACTCATAAAGACCATCCTTGGTCTTGAAGGCTGTTTTCCACTCATCTCCTTCTCATATCCATATCTAATGATAGCTACTCTTGAGATCTATCTTTGTGAAGTACTGAGCTCCACTCAAGTAGTCCATAAGATCATCCATTCTTGGCAAAGAAAACCGATACTTGATGGTTATCCTATTTATAGCTCAAAAGTCTGTACACATCCTCCACTCTCCATCCTTCTTTGGTGCCAATACTACAAGTACTGCACATGGACTCAGGCTCTCTTGAATCAATCCCTTCCTCAATAGCTCTTGAACTTGTCTATTTAGCTCCTCAATTTTAGTAGGAGTCATCCTGTGAGCAACCTTATTAGGCAAACTAGCTCCTAGGATTAAATCTATCTAATGACTGATTTGCCTTACTGGTGGCAATCCTTCTGGAACATTATTAGAGATGATATCTCCAAACTCACCTAGTAAATCTAAAACTTCAAGTGGTATTTCACTACTACCTTCTTTATCTTTCTTAGGGATCAAAGCATAGCACATACACTGATGTTTCATGCCATCTAAAAACTTCTTTCGATCAACAAGACAAATCCTAGCACTGCTACATACCTTTTTGCCTTCCTTTTTCATGGGCTTCAGTTTGTGGCAAACTCCATCCTTTGTTAGAGAGTATGTGTTTGCATGACCATCATGTACTGCATGCCTATCAAACTGCCACAATCTACCCAAAAATAGATGGAAAACATCCATTGGAATAACATCACAGAGAACTTCATCATGATAACTCCCAATTTTGAACTTCACTAAACATTGTTCACTTACCAGGACCTTATGATCATCTTTCACCCAACCAATCCGATAGGGCTGGGGGTCTTTCTCCCTTTTGAGCTTCAGCTTAGGGACCATCTCCTCTGATACCAAGTTATCAGTGCTACCACCATCAATGATCACATCACAACATTTATCCTCACACTTGCACTTGGTACGGAATAAAATCCTCCTTTGTCTTGGTTCAATCTCACCACTTAGTAAGACCCTTTCATTTACTAAACTTTCTCCTCTTTTCGCATCCTCTGAATGTGATGATTGTGCATCCTCATCCACATGAGCAACCTTAGCTTGACCCTCAGCTCTCCTATTTGTCCTTCTTTTTCGTTGATGGCATTCAAAGGCACGATGACCTTCTTCATTGCAATGGAAATAGGTACCACAGAAGCCTCCTCTTTCTTGTCCACATCCTCTACCTCTTCCTCTCTGATTTCCAAAGTCTTGATCACAAGAGCAGTTGAAACCCTCGTTCCTCTGGTTCCTGCTAGTACCCAGATCTTCATTTTTCTTTTGGGTTTCATTTTGACCTCTAGATGACCTACCACTAGCCCTTCCGCCTTGACCATGCCCTCTTTTTCTCCCTTTAAACCTTTTATTTAGCTTCTCTTCAACTCATAGAAAAAATTGGTATGCCTCCTCAATGCTGGTCATTCTTACCAGACTTAATTCCTCTTGGATGCTAGGTCGCAACCCACTGATATAATGAGCAACCTTCTCCTTATTTTCTTCTGCATGCCTTGCTCTAATTAGAAGTTGATAAAACTCCTCTGTATATTCTTGGACTAATTTTCCTGCTTGCTTTAACCCATGCATCTTCTTAAACAAATCAAGCTCGTAGTCAACAAGAATGAACTGCTTCTTTAGTTTGTCCAACATGCGATCCCACCTTGTAATCTTATCATTTCCTCTTCTATTTATTTTCAATTGAACCTCTTGCCACTAGATTTTGGCATGTCCTTTCAGTTTGGCCTTTGCAAACTTAACCCTATCTGGGTCCCTGATATCCTCATACTCAAAATATTCTTCCAGTTCATTAATCCAGTCGATCAACTCATCTGATTTCAGATTTCTTGAAAATACACCCACATCAATTGCAGGTCTTTTCCCAAACTTAGTAATGGCCCTAAAAATCCCTTCCTCTACCTAATTTAGAACTTCCCCATCAAATTCCTCTTTTGGTCCAATTTCTTCTTCTGCATTGTCATCCTCACTTTCGTTACCTGCAGCAACATTTGTTCCCCTACGGAGCTCCTCTTGCAATGCTTGGACCTACCTTTGGAGGGCTCTAACCTCCTCAAGGTTAAAAGCTCTGGCCCTTCTTCCATGCTCACTTTGTGGAGGCATCTTCTTAACTTGAACCCACAACCACACAGTCCTAGTGCTAACTGCCTCACAGTCAGCACTCTGTCTACACACTCAAGAAAACCTGCTCTGATACCACTTGATGGGGACACAACCCAAGAATAGAATAGACACAAAAAAAAAGGGAAAATTTTATTAACTATAAAAATATGCTAGTACACTTATTTTAGAGAAAAAGACTCCAAAACATGCCCTATGGGCTTATAATAGCATAAATCTAGAGATAAATTCTTCTCCCAGTACCTTCTCTCAAACTCCACTCTGAACTATCTTTCACAATGCCAAAAATGTTCTTAAATAGACCTTGGAGGGTTAAGGATTAGGAATACATTCTAGAAAGTGCTAGTTGGCATCCACTGACCAAATAGAAGGCTCTAGAAGTCACATTAGAAGTCGGCACAAAATTAGAAGAATCCAGAAATGGTAACTGAACTTCTGAGAGGCATAACTTTTGAACCGTAGCTCCAACTGACAAATCGTTTACATTTTCAGAAAGCTCTTGAAGCACTCTATAGCCCTATGGACAAGCCTCACTCATACCCCTTTTTTGGCCCTGTTTGAAGTCATTTAATGGCCCTAACCTAACTTTGAAGCATTCTTAGTAGGTCTCCAAAAATTGAAAAACTGCAATAACTTTTAAACCGTGGGGCCTTTTGACCTAATTCTTTTTTTGGAATGCTCTAAATTACAATTAAATTCATCCAACCAATTTATACCCTCTAATTTACCAAAATTATGGTTCAATTACATACTCCATTTTTTTTCAACATTTACACGTATCCCAAAGTGTTAGAATACTCTAACCTAGAACACTGATAGTGGAACTGTGAGAGTTGGAACCTTTATTTGACCCAAATGGGTATCCAAAAATGAAAACACATGAAATAGAAACTAAGTCTAAGTATTTTTTTTTTTTGGATGACACATAATTGCCCTTATACCTCTGGATGCTTCTACATCAGAAAATGGGGTGGCTCCTATGGGGGTGCAAATGGAGGTATGGTAGGCCCAAAGGGTGGGAGCCATTTAGATGTGCCAATCCCGACCAACTGCATCAACAATTTTTTTTAGGATTTTCAAGATGGTTTTATTGGTAGCTTTTGTATATGAGCAATGTTAGTATGCTAATAGAAACCAAATTTAAATAAAGCTTTTACAAACTAAGCAAAATTCATAAACTTCAAGATAGACTAAGATGAGCTCTCAATTGAGAATATGAGCCATTAATGGGCTCTCTCAATGAGAAGCTCTCTTGTTGAGTGGCTTTGTCTAAATAGATAGGATGTATGCTCAAGCTTATGTTTCAAAAAGGGCTTTGTTGTCACTTAACTTTGCACCCTTGTCTAGAGCCTATGCATGAGGAAAACCTAGTGAAACATGGAAACAACCTCCAAGGAGTGGGACTTGAATTGTGAGGTTGAGTCTTTGGAGAAGGCTGACTTCCTCTTACTATCAGGGTGCACCTAACTACTCTTGGAGGGGAAAAGGGAGAAGGAGAGCATGAAACAAATCTACCTAACCTAATCTAAAGAGGTGATGCACCAAAATAGAGTGTTCAGACCAATCTCTACCCATATATGCACTATTGAACTAGAATGAAACTAAGGATATAGACATTCAGACTTGCTTTAATCAAATAACCACATGCAGATCAAGATGATCAAGATGAATGTCACAAGGAAAGAGAGATTCACTTATATACCATTCACAAGCCAACAGAGATATAGTCATGCAGATTACAAACTTCCACAAAATAATGGCAAAGGCAAGGAGTTCTTGCACTTTCATACCAATGGTTGAATGAGATAAAATAGAGAATCATACAGTTCAGAGACACAGGGGAATTTACACTGGAATTGTAGAGCAATAGCAGAGAAAAGCCAGAGAAAGGTCTCCCATGACAAAATCTACAAAAGTTTCCTTTATAGTTCAAGCATAACTGAGATCTCTTCTAGCTAAAGTGACTTCGTAACTACCTACCATTAAGTCCTACAGAGGACAATTAAGGGGAAATCTGATCTAGATGCAGATCTAGACACAATGATTTGGAACAAGGCCCTGAGAAGATCAAAATGGTGCCATAACTGTGCTTTGACCTGGTAGATGGATCAAAATATGGGTGGTGGAGTGTTCTTCTTGTTCTACATTCATTTCATTGTAGTTGGAATCGATCATGAAGATTAGATCGTGCAACAAAATTGATTACCTTCATTTTTTGGTTTGTGAATCAGCAGACTCAGCGAGTCAACCTGTTTCTATAAGCAGGATGGACCATGTGGACCAATAGCCTCTTTTTATTTTGCCACCTCACGAAAGTCCTACATAGTTGATCATTTCTTCATCACTAACCGCACCAACTCCTTCAACTCTAGCTGCGACGATTACACTAACTACCAATTGTTAACTATCAAAATTGGTTGGGCCTGCAAGACATGTGTCACTAAGGCGCTATGTCACTATGGTTAAAATTCTTGCAGTTCTCCATAGCGAGATAGCGCCCATCGTTGATCTTTCTTAATCTGACGATTGTGGAGACTTGTCATGTTTCGCGCTTTGCCTTTTCAACTTTTGGGCCTGTGAAATGTTGTCAGCACACCTGGTATCTACCTGGCACAACCTAGCATCATCCTTGAGGTTCACGAGATAACACAGGCCCATATGACATGTGTCACTAGGGTGCTATGTCGCTATGGTATATAGTGTGCAACTTTCAATAGTGCGATAATGCCAACCATCAATCTTCCTAAAATTTGACGATCGTGAAGACTCATCGTAATACTATGCTTGTTCTTACTCGGGCCCATCATACCTAGTTCCATCTCGGTAACTGCACCACACTCGAATGACACTTGGCAATCCTTGGCACACATACCTTGCCGAGACCTAGCCCCCTGGTCCACATGGAAAAAGGGCGCTATGCCACTATGGTTAAAATTCTCACAGTTCTCCATAGTGAGATAGAACCTATTGTAGATCTGCCTTAGATCTACGGTGGTCCACAAAACAATACAACTACGTCTCAAGCTGGTTGAATGGACCAATGAAAAATGCCACTGAGGATGAGATGTACTATCACTTTGAAGAAGGGCGGGCCCATTACATCATCTATGCCACACATCATCAAGGCATTATGTCACTATGGTTAAAATTCTTGCAGTTCTTCATAGTGAGATAGCGCCCATCATTGATCTGAACTGATCTAATAGGGAGCAAGATAGATTTGACTTCTCAATGCATAACCAATAGGAACTAGCCATGTGTCAACTGTTTGACGAACCCCTATCTGCGGCCTGCCAAGGAAAGTAGGACCTATTCTCCACGTAGTTATACTTAGCCAATGAAAAGATGAATCCAACGCCAACATGTCTGAAAAATCCTCGCCGATATCTGATAGGGCACACATGGGACCCACTGTACTTCCAAACCTTGTCGCAGGATCACTTTCCGTCTGGGTGCTATGTCGCTAACGGCGAGAAGCTTAGATTTTTTGATAGCGCCATGGTGTCCGCCATGGAACTGGAAAAACCTGACACTGGAGAAATAATAGAGGAAAAGGGGACCCACCTGACACGCGGCAGAAGGGCGCTATGTCGCTAATGTATCCACCATGCAACTTCCCATGGCGAGATAGCGCCAACCATAGATATTCTTTGCATCTAACATCGGAAGACCTACGAGCTGCAGAACATATTATAATGTTCGATTGGGTATTTAAAATAATATTAATGCTACACACTAGCCATTGGCAGGTAAACATTTGAAGTTTGAATCTTGGCAGGGCATAAAAATGATAACATTTTTGGTGACTCATAGGGGATGCGAGCCTTCTATGCATAAGACTAGTGACCTAAAGTGTCCATTGGGCTACAGAGTCAAAAAGATGTAGATCTTGTGCATTTTGAAACCCTAACCCTACTTCTGAGAGAAAAACCCAAAAATCTTTGTATCTGTAACTGGAACCAGAGACCAAAACTCCCTGCAATCTTCAAAATTTTGAAAACTTGCTATCTCACAGAGAGACAACCCTATGCTCATGCACTTCTTGGAAAATAGGGAACAAAAAAGAACAGAACTAAACTAACTATATACATGGAACCCCAAACCCTGTTAGAAACATGGCTTAAGGTAAATCCCATTGACTGGGATGGGCAGAATCTCACCATTAGGCCTGCTTAACGAGAAAGCATTGGCCTACTTGCAACTGATAATTAGATAAGGACCACTCCACAATACATCAAACTTTGAGTGTCTTCCTAGTTTTTCCGTATCTATATCCCACTTTAGAAGCAAATCTCCCTCCTTGAAGATCCTGACCCTAGCCCTCTTGTCAAAACTCCTCTTCACTTGTTGCTAGTGTGCCTCTAGGGTTTGCATGGACTAATTTCTCTTTTCTTCTAGATCCATTAGTTCTTCCATTCTCACTGTCATGGTATCATCCTCAATCAACTCCAGCTAATGAGCTAGTTCTAGGGCTGGGAACTCCAATGAAATTGGAAGCCTTGCTTCTCTACGATAGACCAACACAAATGGTGAATTCCCTATTGATCTTTTAGGTGTTATCATGTCAGCCCATAGTGCAGTCTTCAACCTCTTATGCTAACACCTCTGATTATCCTCTATTGTCCTTTTCATTATCTTGATTAGGTTCTTGTTGGATGACTCGGCCAAACCATTACCCTAAGGATAGTAATTTGAGGATGTGCTCATATAGATATTATGATTGATGGGGACACAACCCAAGAACAAAATGGACACAACAGAAAAGGGAAATTATATTAACTAAGAAAATAAGCTAGTACAAATAGTACAGAGAAAATAAACTTCAGAACATGCCCTAAGGGCTTACAATAGCATAAATCTGGAGAATATTTCTCCTTTTAGCACCTCCTCTCAAACTCCACTCCGAACTACCTTTTACAATGCCAGAAATATCCTTAAATAGACCCCAGAGGGTTAAGGACTAGGAGTACATTCTAGAAAGTGCTAATAGGCATCCACCGACGAAATAGAAGGTTCCAGAAGCTGCGTTAGAAGTCGGTGCAAATCTAGAAGAATCCAGAAACGGTAACCGAACTTCTGGGAGGCATAACTTTTGAACCGTAGCTCCGATTGACGAACCGTTTACATTTTCGAAAAGCTCTTGAAGTTCTCTATAGCCCTATGGACTATCTTTGCTCATCCCCCATTTTTCAACCCTTTTTGAGGTCATTTAATGCCCCAAACCTGACTTTGAAGCATTCTTAGGAGGTCTCCAAAACCTGAAAAACTACAATAAATTTCAAACTATGGAGCCTATTGACCTGATTCTTTTTTTAGAATGCTCTAAATCATGATTACATTCATCTAGCCAATTCACACCTTCTAGTTTACCGAAATGATGGCCCAAATACATGCTCCTATTTTGTCAAGATTTTCAAACGCACTGATAGTTGAACTATTAGAGTTGGAACCTTTATTTGAGCCAAATGGGTATCCAAAAATGTAAAGACATGAAATAAAAACTAAGTCTATGTACATTTTTTTGGGTGACACAGGATTGCCCTTATACCTCTGGATGCTCCTGCATCAATGATCCACTGCCCATGCACAAATTTGAGCTCCAACAAAAGACTTGGCATTATCTGAAATAATGGTTGAAGGGGCACCAAACCTGGTCACAATTCCATCAAGGAACTCAACAACTGAAGATTCGATGGCATCCTTCAATGCCACTATGTCTGTCCACCTAGTAAAGTAATTTGTAGCAGCTAAAATCCATTTGTGACCAGAACTGGAAGGAGGATTGATAGGGCCTATGAAATCCAACCCCCACTAAGAAAAAGGTTGATCCACCTGGATAGGATGGAGGGGAAGACCTGCAATTCTTTGTTTGCTAGAGAAGAAGGCACATTTTTCACACTTCCTTACATACTTATGACAGTCATGGAACTAAGATGGCCAGTAATAACTAGCCCTTGTGATCTTCATTACAGTTGTTCTAGCTGAGAAGTGGCCACCATTAGGACCATCATGAATTTCCTTGATCATTTTTTCAACCTGGTTTATATCAAGGCACCTTAATAGGGCTCCATTAAAATCTCTTCTAAAAAGGATATCATCAACTACAACATAAGGAATTGACTGTAGCCTATACCATCTCTTTTTAGCTTTATTTAATCATTGAGGGTATCCATTCCCTAATAAGAAATACTTCATGTCATCCATCCAATTCCTTGGGCCATCATTTCTTGCTTCTTGTTCTTCTGTTAATACCATGACAACTTCTTCATCAGGCTCTTGAGATGATAACATCTGCTTACACAATCTCTTACCTCTTACCAGCTTAGTGACCTGGATATCGACATCATACTCCATCACTCTTGTAATCCAACCAGCCCTTTTCTCACTAATATCTTTGCTCAAAAGGAAATCCTTCACACTAGCATGGGGTACTAACAAATGAATCTTGTTATGGGACAGGAGGTGTCTGAATTTCCTTAAAGCTCTGATGACTACAAGGGCTTGCTTCTCTACATAACTATACCTATCTTCATACTCCTTAAGCCCTTCACTAAAGAAAGCTATGGGATGTTCTTCATTCTTGTCATTTTTTTGAGTCAAGACACCAGAAATGCTTGACTCACCACCTAAGGTATAAAGAATGAAATCCTTCTCAAATTTTGGGTTTATGAGAGTAGGCACTGAGGCTATGGCTTTCTTGATCTCTTCAAAACTTTCCTTCCCTTCCTTGGTCCATGCAAAGACCATACCTTTCATAAGCATAGTTGTAAGAGGTTTCACCATGGTAGCAAGATTTGAGATAAATCTTCTCACAAAAATTATCCTGCCTAGGAAACTTTGCAGCCCTTTCTTGTGTTTAGGAAGAGGGAGAGCAAGTATTTCTTTTGTTCTCTCTGGATCAATGGTTAAGCCATCCTTAGATACAATATGCCCTAATAATTTTCCTTGGTTAGTAGCAAAGACACACTTGCTTGGGTTAAGGGAAACCCCAAACTCTCTACATCTTAAGAATACCTGTCTAAGATGATCAAAATGATCATCTGCATTCTTTGAATACACAGTGATATCATCAAGGTAAACTAAGACAAACTTTTCAATCAATTTTTTGAAGGCCATCTCCATTGCCTTCTGAAATGTAGCACCTACATTGGTTAGCCCAAATGGCATCTTAAAAAAAGCATAGTGATCTGGGGGATACTTTCGTCAAAATTGAAGTATCTCCAAAACTCCAACAATCAACATCAGATTACACTCCTTGAAATTCTGGACCCAATGCAATTTGAATGGACAAAAATGGAGTCCATATGCAAAAGTTATGGTCAGTCAAAGGTTGGTCAAACTGAGAATGGAGGTCATAAAAAATGTAAAAAAATAATCATCTCCAAAGTGCACAACAATGGATTTCAAAACAAAGAGCTCATCGAGAGCTTTTCGACGGTGTTTATTTTGTCAAAAAAGGAGCCCGTACGTGAAAGTTATGACATTTTAAAGTTTGGCATAAGAGATGAATATTGATGACATCAGCAAAGTGGGAAATAAAAAGGTTTATGGTCGGATTTGAACCCATGACCATTTATTCCCAAAACTCATGCTTCCACCACTATGCCACGCATGGTTTTCAAAATTTATTGGCGGCAATTGATATCTAACCATTAACTAGCTCCCCTTTTTAAGTAAGGTGACCGCCGGCAGGATTGGAACCCCCGACCGGCGGTAACCACAAAATCTCATTAACCATTGCGCCATTTTAGCGCTTAAAGACTACTTTGCGTGAGTTGCTATTTGACTTTATCCAGAAAACCGCCAACCTTAGTAAAATAAGGTTATTAGTTATTTTTGACCCCAAAATTGACATGATGCCGAATCTTCAAGAATGGCTAAAGGTTAATTCAAAGGGGGGAATTAATTAAAAGGTTATTTTTGTAAAATTTTGTTATAGCCTTATTTTGGCTAATTTCATGTATAAAAAGGGGGTTAGGAGACTCTTAGGGGCATTCAGAAAAAGGAGAGAACATCCAAGTGTTGAGTATAAGGAAGATCTTTGAAGTGCTCATTCTTGTACTTTGAAACAGCATGATGTTGTTTTACTTCAAAGGAATGACTTTGTAAACATTTGTACCTAATTTTTGGAGATAATTGGATCCCTCCTCCAATTGGAGCAGGACTCAGAGATGTACTCCATACGGATGAACTCCGAGATCAAATTGTTTGTGTCTTCTTTCTCTCATTGTCTCTTTTATCAGCTTAATCTTGTTGCTCTGTTATGTCATTTACATTAATTTGATTCATTAAAAGTTTTAAATTAATTCTATGTAATCAATTAGCATTCCTCTGTAATAGTCCTAGATCCTAATCAGATCACATAGGTACCCCATTTAGTGGTAAATGCAGTCTTGTACCTGTCAGACTCTTTAACCAGCACTTGATTGTAACTAGAGAATCCATCAAGAAATGAGAATCTCTTTGAACCACTAACCTTGGACAAAATTTTATCCATAGAAGGGAGAGGATGGTGATCTTTAATGGAAGCTTGGTTAAGGTCCCTAAAGTCTACACACAATCTAATTTCCCCATTCTTCTTCCTAACAGGGACAAGGTTTGCTACCCATGATGAGTGTTTGATAAGAAAAATTATGTGGGCCTCAATCAATTTGGATAGCTCTTTTATCATTAATGGTTCAATCTTGGGATTCACTGGTCTTTGTTTTTGTCTTACTAGTTTTGCATCATCAACTAAATCTATGGTATGCTGAAATAACCTTGGGTCAAAACCCTTTAAGTCATCATATGTCCAAGCAAATATATCATTAAATTCCTGACATAGATGAATAAAATTTTCTTGTTCAATTTTAGAACATACCTTCCCCATGTTTAAGGATTTTCCATCAGCAACCATGACTGGAGTATGATCACCTTGATCAGCAGCTAGGTTCATGGCCCTGCCATTTGCTTGATCATCAGGATTAAAAACACTCTCTAAAGTAATGAGACCTTTAGGCAGCTTGTTAGAACTGAGATGAATGATCTAATCACCATACTGATCTTGCAGTCTTTACTGATTTCTCTCTAAAAATTCTACCTCATTCTGCAAGAAGCTGACAATTTTCTCATCAGACTCAAACACTTGTCAGTGGGTGTTATTGTCAGGGATGGCAGGCCTTACTACCACTCTAATTTGTTGCTTCTTCTCCTCCTCAAGATTCCTTGGCACATCATAAGATGCACCTATTGCTGCAAGTCTATCAGCATGCCTATTTTTTTTTCTAGGGATGCTTTGGATGTTAAATGCATTGAAACTCTCAAACAAATCCCAAACTCTATGTTTATAAGACTTGAGAAACCATTTTTGGCAATATTCTGATTTCTCACTTGATTAACCACCAACTCACTGGCTCCATAGACCCTTAAGGCTTGAATTCCTCTTTTTCAAGCAAGTAAGAGACCTTGGATCAAGGATTCATACTCGGCCACATTATTGGTGCAACTAAATTGGAGCTTGAAGGAGAAGTAATACCTTATTTGTGTAGGGGAAATTAACATTACACCAGCTCCTGATCCATTTTTATTCCTTGATCCATCGAAGTACATACTCCATATCCCACTTTCATCTTCTTTAGCATCCACAAGATTGGGAACCAGGGCATCCTTTTCCAATATACAATGTGTACTAAGACTTGTCTTAAGGATCTCTGACATAGGGTCAAATTGATATGCGTCAGCCCACTCATCCAAGAATAAATTAAGTATCTCTGCTAGCGAAGTGGTGGGCTCCTTCACTATGTCATTCTCATCCATCTCTAGAATAGGGCAATTCATGTTGATGGGGTTGGGGGTGTAAGATTCAGTATGATGGAGGGCTTGAGGCTCTACTTTGATTGAAGCATTAGCTCCATATCTAGTTTTAAAAGACATATATGACCAATCAAAAGATATCAAACCACCTATTTGGGCAGTAAAGTCTCTTGACAAATAGATGGCAAAATATGGCTTGAATTTAGCAATAGAGATATCTTGGGTTACAATACAACCAAGGCATGCATGTAGGGCCATCTCCACATTCCTAAGGATCCCTATAGTCTTGACAATACTACCATCCAACTATAATACATCCCTAACAATGGGCTCATATTTCATTCCCAAAGCATCAGCAACACACCTAGGCATCATTGAACTACTGGCCCTTGAATCAATCATGCAATTATGGACTAGTTTGCCTCCTATAATTAGGGAAACATAGAATGGAGGAGGTCTAACCCTTTTACTTTTTTCTTCCTTCCTTGATGGTTGTACTAGGCTTATGCACTTTCCATGCTAGGTGTCTGATCCTTTGGTTTAATTCTTTCTAACTCTTCCTGCAGCAACCTCCTTTGCATTGGTATAGTAGCAACATCATCCCACATGGAGATATTCACATTTTTCTTCTTCATTTTCTCTACCACACTAAATGGCATAGCAGGTGTTTTGGTAGAAATCTTGGGGGCTGCAACTATATGAGGTTGTGATGGGATGGCCTAAGGATCACTTGTATCATTTATGCCACGGTTTTGCCTTTGCTACTGAAAGGCACTTGATTGATTATTTGTTGCTTTCTCATGAGGTACTACATTCAAAGTTTAGGCCTGATTGGGAGGAGGAGGGACAACATCTTCTATAGCTCTTCTTTTTCTTCTAGTATTATGAGCAACGGAATCCTGGTTTACATTACAATGCTCCTCCATCTGATGATTCATAAAAGAGCAACCACTCTGTCTTTGCATATCTGAGGCATCCTTAAATTGGTCCTCCTTGTATGCTTGTTTTTCTGTAGGTTCTTGGACTGTCAAGACCAAATAAGATTCAGCCTTCTAACACATACAATAGGCATAGCAGTAGCTACAGGAGGGACAAAAATCTTGATCTTGAGCCATATTGTTTTGATGGACTATGGCCCTACTTTGGTTTACATTTGAGGTTGAAGCCTGGCCACCTTGCCTACTCTAATCAAAAGAATGGTTCCAATGATTAGGATTTGGAGGCCTACCACTATTCAGAGTTTGATATTGCAATTGATGAGGCTTACTACCTTGAGCTTGCTATCTTTCTAAAGTCACCACTTTGTTGCTCACTTTCTGCATCATAGAGAAATTATCCTTCAACCTCCTTCCTTGGTCTTCTAACTTCCTCCCTTGATCTTGCAATCTTTTATCAAGGTTCTTGTCTCTTTTGTCCATGTTCTACATCATAGATTGCATCATCTCCTTGATTTCATCTATCCCATATGAGAATATGGAAGCTTGAGGGATTGGAGTAAGGGGTTGTGATATAGAAGTTGTGGGAAAGGGAGCCATTTCTGGTTGATGATTTGGAACATCAGGGAAGAAAGGCATAGGAGGCCTTGGGGCTAACTTACCTCCTTGTATCAAGATGTTTTTCACCCTTATCGCTGTGTCATAAGTGTTAGGCAAGGTATTTCCTCCCAATTTTTGGATTGTGGTGGAAATATCGTTGTTAAAAGCTCTAAGGTAATGCAAGAAGGCATTACCAGGGGTAGGCTTCACTGAAGTAGGTATTCTATCCCATGTCTTTTGGAATCTATAGTTAAAATCGGTCATACATTCATGGGGGGCTCTTTTTATAGTAGTCAATTGCTCTAAAAGTGACAAATAGTCACTCTTATCCTCAAAATGTTTGCACAATCCTGCTCCTAATCCATTGCAATCTATTATAGAACCATGAGCTAAACCTCTATACCATTGTAGTGCTTTTCCTTTCAAGGATGAGGCTAGGAGCCTAACTGCAACATCATCCTCTGTAATGCCATAGATATTGTAGGCATTTTCAACCTCTTGAATGTGTTCTGAGGGGGAGATAGAAGTTTCACCAGTAAATTCTAGTATACTTTTGAGTGCAGCTACTGGTATGTCATGTCTTTGGGCTAACAAGAGAGGGCTCCCACCATTAAAGGTGGCAAAAGTATGAGCTCTAGGCATATAGACAAGTGATCTATTGATACATGTTGATGGCAGTCTAGGCTGAGATCTAACAGTAGGAGGAGTAGAGATAGATCTTGCAGGAGTATTTGTTACAACTGCACTCCTAACAAGTGATAAGGATATTCTAGTCTTCCTTCTTCTAGGGTTTGAAAGTGAAAGCTCTTGGTATTGAAAATTACCTCTAGAAGATGTCCTTGTCTCAGCTCTAGGCATGAATCACTGCAACTTTGGTTTGGAACCAGATATGTGCTTGAAGCTCAGAGTCACCAAGTACTTTGAAGAATGTGCCTCTTGAAGGCTTAAACACTGAAGCCAATACTATCTCTTCAGTATTAATCTTCAAATTTTCCCTTTTGACACCAATAGACTTGAAAAAAAAAATTGAAATTTTTTGTCCCACCGAGCATGCCAAAAACTGTTGTCACTTAGGTTTGCACCCTTTTCCAAAGCCTATGCATGAGGAAAACCTAGTGAAACATGGAAACAACCTCCAAGTTATGGGACTTGAACTATGAGGTTGAGTCTCTGGAGAAGGTCAGCTTCCTCTTACTATCAAGGTGCACCTAACTACTCTTGGAGGGGAAAAGGGAGAAGGAGAGCATGAAACAAATCTACCTAACCTAATCTAAAGAGGTGATGCACGAAAATAGATTGTTCAAACCAATCTCTACACATATATGCACTATTGAACTAGAATGAAACTAAGGATATACACATTCAGACTTGCTTTAATCAAATAACCACATGCAGATCAAGATGATCAAGATGAATGTCACAAGGAAAGAGAGATTCACTTATATACCATTCACAAGCCAATAGAGATACAGTCATGCAGATTATAGACTTCCACAAAACAATGGAAAAGGCAAGGAGTTCTTACACTTTCATACCAATGGTTGAATGAGATAAAATAGAGAATCATACATTTTAGAGACACAGGGGAATTTACACTAGAATTGTACAGCAACAGTAGAGAAAAGCCAGAGAAAGGTCTCCCTTGACAAAATCTACAAAAGTTTCCTTTATAGTTCAGGCATAAATGAGATCTCTTCTAGCTAAAGTGACTTCGCAGCTACCTGCCATTAAGTCTTGCAGAGGATAATCAAGGGGAAATCTGATCTGGATGTGGATCCAGAAACAATGATTTGGAATAGGGCCCTAAGAAGACTAAAATGGTGCCATAACTGTGCTCTGACCTAGTAGATGGATCAAAAGATGGGTGGTGTAGTGTTCTCATTTTGCATTCATTTCATGGTAGTTGGAATCAATCATGAAGATTAGATCGTGCAACAAAATTGATTACCTTCATTTTTTGGTTTGTGAATCAGCAAAGTTAGTGAGTCAACCTATTTCTATAAGCAGGATGGACCACATGGACCAACAACCTCTTTTTATTTTTCCACCTCGTGGAAGTCCTATATAGTTGACCATTTCTTCATCACTAACCATGCCAACTCCTTCAACTCCAACTGCGATAGTTACACTAACTGTCAATTGTTAACTATCAACCTTGGCCGAGCCCTCAAGACATGTGTCACCAAGGTGCTATGTCACTATGGTTAAACTTCTCATAGTTCTCCATAGTGAGATAGCACCCATCATTGATCTTTCTTAATCTGGCGATCGTGGAGACTCGTCGTGTTCTGCGCTTTGCCTTTTCAAATTTTAGCCCCACAAAACATTGTCAGCACACGTGGTATCTACCTGGCACAACCTGGCATCATCCTTGAGGTTCACAAGATAACACGAGCCCATCTGACATGTGTCACTAAGGTGCTATGTCGCTATGGTATATAGTGTGCAACTTTCAATAGCATGATAATGCCAACCATCGATCTTCCTAAAATCTGATGATCGTGAAGACTCGTCGTAATACTATGCTTGTTCTTACCCGAGCCCATCATAACTAGTGCCATCTCAGCAACTGCACCACACTTGAATGACACCTGGTAATCCTTGGCACACATACCTTGGCAAGACCTGCCCCCTCATCCATGTGGTGAAAGGGCGCTATGTCGCTATGGTTAAAATTATCGCAGTTCTCCATTGTGAGATAGCACCTGCCGTAGATCTGCCTTAGATCTACGATGGTCCAAAAAATAATACAACTACATCTTGAGCTAGCTGAATGGACCAATGAAAAAATGCCGTTGAGGATGAGATGTACTATCACTTTGAAGAAGCGTTGGCCCATTACATCATCTATGCCATGCGTCGCCGAGGTGTTATGTCACTATGGTTAAAATTCTCACAGTTCTTCATAGCGAGATAGTGCCCATCATTGATCTAAACTGATCTAACGGTGAGCAAGATAGATCTGACTTCTCAGTGTATAGCCAATAGGAACTGGCAACATGCCAATTGTTTGACGAACCCCTGTCTGCAGCCTACCAAAGAAAGTAGGACCTATCCTCCACGCAGTTATATGTAGCCAATGAAAAGATGAATCCACCACCAACGTGTCTAAAAAATCCTCACCGATATCTGACAGGGCACACCTAGGACCCACCATACTTCCAAAACTTGCTGCAGGATCACTTTCTGTCTAGGCGCTATGTCACTAATGATGAGAAGCTCGGATTTTTTGATAGTGCCATGGCACCCACCGTGGAACTGGCAAAACTTGACACTGGAGAAATAATTGAGGAAAAGGGGACCCACCTAACACGTGGCAGAAGGGCGCTATGTTGCTAACGTATCCACTGTGCAACTTCCCATGGCGAGGTAGTGCCAACTGTAGATATTCTTTAGATTTGACGATGGAAGACTTGTGGGCCGTAGAACATATTATAATGTTTGATCGGGTATTTAAAATAATATTAATGCTGCACACTAGTTATTGGCAGGTAAACATTTGAAGCTCGAATCTTGGCAAGGCGTAAGAAATGATAACAGGCTTCAAATGGAGTTGGAATTTGGGTGTGAGTGTATGGTTTTGATGTACAATGGATTCTTAAAATGGCATTATGACTTTACTTCATGGATTGTGTTCTTTTGCAAAGGGGAAGGATCTAATTTATAGGCAAGAGGCTTGAGGGATTGAGGGCTAAGATGCAAGGATGGGAAAAAGCTCATGGAGGGCTTAGATTGCATGAGAGGAGAGCACATGGATTGTGCTTCCTTACAACCAATCAAGGAGTGACACATGTCACAGGGTGAGAGGATGGAGGGAAGGGGAAGGATGAGTATATAAAGGAGGCTCAAGGGATAAAATCTTCATAAAGACCCTCATAATGGCTTGTAAGAGCAATGAAAGGGCTTGGAAGAGTCATTTATGGCCTAGTGGGCTTCATAAAGTTTTATGGTTGAGATATTTTGAGGGAGATGAGAGGAATTTCAACTTGGGCTTGATTAGGAAGGTTTTAAGCTTGCTTAGGATTGTGCAAATGATTAGAGGATGGATTAGGATGGTTTAGGATTAGCTTATGGATAGGCAAGTGGATGACATTTAATGAGGGTGGGTGAAGGAGGAGATATTTGTTAACTTTGGCTTGGGTTAGTAAGTCTTAACCCATGCTTAGAGAATGTGACAAGGTTAGGAAGGGATTAGGATTAGGTTTAAAGACATCTTCTAGAAGAGTCTAGACTTTGGATGAGGATAAAGACTTTTTAGAATAGTCTAGAACTTCTTAGGATGAGGATGAAGACTTTTTAGAAGAGTCTAGAACTTCTTAGGATGAGGATAAATTATATTTTTAGGAAATAGATAAAGTTTTATTTATTTCAAGGGTTTGGATTGAGGAGATATTTATTAAAACTTTTTTAATAAACATGAAGACTAATATTTAATCTTAATTAAATATTTTGAGTTGGCATTAGGGGTAGGAAATGATGGGATTAGCCTTTAATCAAAATTAAAGAAGGATTAGAAGATTTTGGAAGAGGTTAGTGGTCTTAAGGAAATTGGCCAAGTTTTGGGCAAAAAATAAATTATATATTTATTTTGGGATTTTTGGTCAATTTATTAATTAAATAATTAATAAATAAGGAAATAATGTTTAAATAAGATTTAAACATTTTTGGAAGGAATTCCTTAATTAAATATTTTTAATTAAGATAAAGGAATTTAATGGCATAATAATAAATAAATTAATTAAATAATTAATTAATTAATAAATGATGATGTCATCATGGACATTTTTCAGAAAATAAAAATACTTTATTTTCTAAAGGATTTAGGTGTCTACATTTTGCCCTTCTTTGATGTGATGGTGCAAGTGGCATGGCATCAAAGATAAGAAAATAAGATGCCCAATGCTAGAGCAGAAGAGGAGAGAATGGACTACAAGATGCCCCCTCAAGAAGGTGACGGGGACAAAAAGAGAGGCTCGATGTCTTCTTGAAAAGTACAAGAATTTGAGATGAGCAAGGAGACTCAGATTGGCTTAAGAGAAGAGGTTTAGTTAGCTCAAACTCTCACTACGGGAGAATGATAAAGGGAGAATCAAAGGCACAAGAGGAAGCAAGCTTAAGATCTCAAGGATTACAGAGGATGAAGGAGCGGAACGCTATAAAAAGGAATCCAAGATAGGGAGAAGGATGAGAGGATGATAAAGCTGATGCAATAGGATTTCAAAGAGTCAAATTGGTGGAAGATGGGTTTCAAAGATCCCTAGGACTAGGATTTTAGATCTCGAAAGATGAGGCTTGGTGGATTGATTGGATTGGTAGATCCCTAAGACTAGGATTGTGGATCCCTAAAGCTAAAAGTGAAGATTGATTCAAAGAGATACTAATGCATAAGCTAGGGTAGGAGAGATAGATGCTAGATATGGATGGGGGATAATGGAGATGAAGGGAAACCATTGAAGCTTTTTTGAGCAGGGGGATACTTCAAAGAGAAGTACCACCATGTAGTTGAGCACTAGATTTGCTATAGGATTGTTGGTTAATTGCCAAGGTTACCAAGAATATCAAGGCCATATCACCAACTATCCAGAGGACTGATGGACTGACTCAAAACAAACATGCAAGGATTGCCCCAGCATCACACATAAATTCCAAAGGAAGCAGCATGGGACTGACACTGGGTAACCCACAAGCAGAAAAGAAAAATAAACAAAAGACTTGATCAAGACCTTACGCTCAGATTGCCCCATTCGCAGTATACCATGATATGGAAGATCGTGGCAACCTTGAGGAGGGAACAAGGAGATTTCTTGGAAAAGATACTTCAAGACCCAAAAGGGAAGATTCCAAAACAAAAGAAAGAGAAAATCCAAAAGAGAACCATTTGCCAATGAGATGGGTAGGACGAGGTACTAACGAACCAAAATTAGACATGAGGAAAGCTATATCCTACAAGGACCTATCGGAGAGCACCTAAGCTGATGGATCTGGATGAGTGATGCATTTAGCAAGCTAAACTAAGAAGGATAACACTTTGGTGATAGGAGATCTAGCTAAAGGATGCATTGGAATAGCTAACCAAGGGTTGTATGAAGTGTGCAAGATGTTGATCAAGGACACAAAAGCTAGATAGATACAATGGTACTAAGCTAAAGAGGATGTACAAGCTAATAGACCAAGATATGTTACAAATGTACAAGGTTGTTCATGTTTTGTTTTTGTGAGATGGAAATGTTTTAGAGCATGTTGGATGTTTGTAATAGTTGATAGGTGGATAGGTAGATGGTTTGCGAATGCATGTGATAGGATACAAGCTTTGGTATATAATACAAGTTGGAATATGGTACAAGCTTTGGATAAGATTTGGATATACAAGCTATGATGCAAGGGATGATATAAGATTTACAAGTTGGGGTACAAGATTTACAAGCTGAGGTACAAGATTGACAAGCTGAGGTACAAGATTTACAAGCTACCTATCCAAGGTGCCTATCCTTGGATAGGTAGCTGTACAAGAGGGATAGGATAGTGATAGATAATGGATTAGTCTTAGTACACAAGGAACCTGAATTACCAGGTTTTCACCAAGGTACCTATCCAAGGTGCTTGAATTGCCAAGTTTTTACCATTGGACACTTATTTCTCTTTACTATTTTTTTGTATTTTTCAAAAGCTAGGTATACCAAGGATCTTCAAGCATAGAACTTCTTGAGATGAATGATGTTAGTATGATCATTCAAGAGTTCTCCTTCTGGTGTAGATAGCTGATAGGCTCCAGAGCCAAAGGAGGCAGTGACAACATAAGGACCAAGCCAGGTAGGTTCAAACTTGCCTTTCTTTTCTCGATCAACTTGGAGTTTCATATTTTCTTTGAGGACCATGTCGCCTGGCTAAAAGTGTCATTGAAGCACCTTCTTGTTAAATTTTCTTTTGAGATGAGTTTGATAGACTGTAAGATGATCATAGGCTTGTTGTCACTTTTTGTCTAAGAGATCTAGCTGGGTGAGCCAAGCTACTCTGTATTCTTCATTTGATATTTTCCCTTGTAAAGATATGTGCAAGGAGGGAAGTTCAACCTCTATGGGTTGTACTACTTTGGCACCATAGACTAAGGAGTATGGAGTTGTGCCTATGGATGTATAGAAGGAAGTTTGATAGGCCCATAGGGTTGGATTTATTTGTAGGTGCCAATCACGGCCGAAATTATTGACAACTTTCTTTAGGATTTTGAGAAGGGTTTTATTAGTTGCCTCTGCCTGGCCATTACCTTGTGGGAAATATGGGCTAGAAAAATGGTGATGGATGTGGAGGGAAGTGCATAGTTCTTCCATGTTGAGATTTTCAAAGTTACCTCTATGGTCAGTAAAGATGGTGGATGGGATGCCGAAGCGGCAAACAATGTGGTACAAGATGAACTTAGAGACCTGAACTCCTATAGCTGAGACTAGGGGGACTGCTTCCACCCATTTAGTGAAATATTTTGTAGCTATTATTATCCATTTATGTCTATCAGATGAGGGAGGTGTGATAGTTCCAACTAGATCAAGGCCCCAACAAGCAAAAGGCCAAGGTGGTGCAATAGGCTGTAGATCCTATGCTGGAGTGTGCACAAGATTTGTGTGCTACTAACATGGGAGACACTTTCTGACAAAGTTGTAGGAGTCTTCTTCAATGGTAGGCCAATAGTAGCCTGCTCTAAGGATTTTTCATGCTAGGACAATACCACTTGTGTGGGCATCGCAAAGTTTGGATTGTACTTCTTTTAACACCATCGTGGCCTCATTTTCATCTAAACATCAAGAGAGAGTATCATGATAACCCCGACAATATAGGGTATTGGCTATGATAGCATAGCGGGATGATTTTTGGATGAGGTTTTGGCATTGGGTATGTGTGAGGTGAGGGGAGATGATACCATCTTTAAGGTAAGCATGAATCTCATGGTACCAAGGGAATTGGGGACCAACCAAGATACAAACATGGTTTGAGTCATCATTCACATAGGCAGGTGTGAGGAGCTACTCAACTAAAAACTCATACTATGTAGCTGCTTGGAGAATTTCCAAGAGTGAGCCAATAGTAGCCATAGCATCCACTGCCTTGTTCTGCATTCGAGGCACTTGTGTAAACTGAAGCTTTGTAAAATGCTGGGTTAGCTGATCAACTAGCTCTTTGTAGGGTAATAGCTTTTCATCTTTGATTTGATATTCATTTAGGACTTGCTTGATGATGAGCTGAGAATTGCCAAAGATTTGTAACTTAGTGATGTTCCATTCTACAGCTATCTTTAATCCTACTATGAGAGCCTCATATTCAGCTATATTGTTGGTGCTAGGGAATTGTAGCTTGAAGGATTTTGGAATGTAATCTCCTTGAGATGTGACCAAAAATATTCTTACCCCTGATCCATGAGATGTATATGAGCATCAAAATAAAGTTTCCATGGGGGCAGTTCTTCAATTAGACAGATATGCTCATCTAGAAATTTTGTGATCAAAGGATATGTATCTACTAGAGGCACATCAGCTAGGTGATCTGCTATAGCTTTCCCTTTGATTGCCTTTTTGTCCACATACTGGATGTCAAATTCACTAAGGAGCATAACCCATTTGGCCAAACGGCTTGTAAGTGTTGTTCTAGAGAGCATATACTTCAGAGGGTTGATCTTGGAGACTAGTTGGATGGTATGACTTAGCATGTAGTGGCAAAGCTTTTGAGTTGAGAAAATAACTACCAAACAAGCTCTTTCCATAGGAGTATAATTGAGTTCATAACCAACTAGGGTTCTACTAATGTAGTAGATGGCTCTTTCTCTGTCATAGTCATCGAGCTGTGCTAGAAGTGCCCCTAGAGCGGTAGGCATTGCTGATATGTACAAGATCAAGGGATGACCAGGAACAGGTGGAACCAAGATAGGGGGATTGATGAGATACTGCTTGAGATGATCAAAGTTGCATTGACATAAAGGATCCCACTTGAAGTTTTCATCCTTCTTTAGTAAATGTGCAAATGGTGTACACTTATCTATAAGCTAAGAGATGAAGCATCGAATAGATTGAAGCTTTCCCTAAAGAGTGCAAAGTTGTCGCAGTGTCTGGGGAGGAGGCATGTCTAAGATAGCCTTGACCTTCTTGGGGTCAATCTCTATACCTCGTTTAGAAACTATAAAGCTTGGAAGCTTGCCAGATGTGACCCCAAAGACACATTTCTTGGGATTCAGCATGAGATGATATTTGGCTAACCTATCAAAGACTTTCTACAAGTCAGCAAGATGATCCATGAAGGTGTGAGATTTAACCAAGATATCATCCACATAATCCTCCAAAATGCTATGGATAAGATCATGGAAAATGGTTGTCATAGATCTTTGATAGGTAGCCCCAGCATTCTTTAGGCCAAAAGGCATGATGTTGTAGCAAAAGGTTCCCCAAGGGGTAGTGAATGTTGTCTTATGCTGATCCTCTTCTACAATCTTGATTTGATTGTACCAGAAAATCCATCCATGAGGGACAAAATTTCATGTCCAGCTGTAAGATCTACAATCATATCTATGTTGGGCAAGGGAAAATCATCTTTTGGACAAGCTTTGTTAAGATCTCTAAAATTAGTGCAGATTCTTATGTCACCAAAAGGTTTAGTGATGAGGACCATGTTGGAGATCCACTCTGAGTAGTCGATAGGCCAGATAACCTTAGTAGCTAACATTCTTTCTAATTCAACTTTGACTAGTAATGCCACCTTGGGGTGCATTTTTCTAAGCTTTTGTCTGACAGGCTTGATCTTTGGATCGACTGCAAGATGATGAACTACAAGCTTTGGATCCAGCCCTAGCATGTCCTGATATGACCATGCAAATCAGCCAATGTTCTCTCTTAAGACCTCAAAGAGGAGATCAGCTTGGTCTTGCGATAGGGATGAAGCAATGTGAACAAGTCTAGGGATCTCTAAAGAACTGATGTTGACTTCTCTAGTATCCTCAATTAGAATAGAAGACACCTCTAGTCAATTATCTTGAGGAGGCAATGCTAAATCCTCATGTTCTGCTTGTGCCTCTAGGTTTTCTTGCTGAGGGGTTCCCTTCACTGCCTTGGCTAGTCTTGGATTCACCTTAGTTCTAGTTTTGGGTGTATCAGAACTAGGTTGGGGATTTTCTCCAAAATACCCCTTGGAATCTAGCTTATAGATATAGGAAGAATCTGGATTTATTTTCTTGTGAGGAGTTTTGGCTCCCATGAATCTCAAAATTGCTTCCTCTGATGTGTATGACGTTTGGTTGGTCCTAATCTATGAGTTGTGGATGGGTGAGTGGTAGGTCAATGAAATGGATGGATAGTTCTTGGAGAACAAAGTCTTTGAGGAATATTTGGTCTAGGATATCATCGTAGGCTCTCTTTTCAACTTCCTCAGGAATGTCTTCAATTTTGACAAGGTTGCGGTGAATGTTTGAAAAAGCGTGACCATTCTCATTGGTGCCCCTAGTTGTGGGTATGCCAAAGAAAAGACTTGACTTCGATTCCCACTTGTGTGGATCAATGGAACACTGCATGCCTCTTTCTTCTTGTCCTAGACCACCACCTTGATAGTTCCATTTGTCAGTGATGAGCTTATGTTCTTGGGGATACTTTTGGCTAAAGTGATCAAGACATGCTTGATTTCTTGGAGGTGCATCCTTATGTAACCAATTGTTGATATCTGGAGTGAGCTCCTCATGAAGAGGGATTTTTGAGGATACAAAGGTTGTTGGGCCAAACTATTTATATCGAGGAGGTGGAATATCCTTAGCTTTGTGATATGTCAGTCGTCCATGGGCGTGTGGATCAAGTAGGAGTGCCTCGACAGCAAATGCATCTGATAGACTATACTCTCCATAGCCTTTTTTATTGATCTTCACGGTAGATAGGGTGGAGGCGAGGATGGTTTTTGGGTCATTACAAGTGTAGGATGAACTAGCGATGGCTATGTCAATATCAATTCCAGGGTAATGGTTTTCATATGAAGCTTCAACCACATTGCAGTAAGCAAAGGGTTCTCAATCGGCATGGATGGTTACCTCAGTGCCTTGATGCAAAAATTTGACACACTGATGGTAAGTGGATGGAATGGCTTTCATGGCATGAATCCATGGGCAACCAAGGAGGATGTTGAATAGTAGGTTTAGATCAATAACATGGTAGAGTGTTTCTTGGATGACTAGCCAAACTTTGATTGGCAACAAAATAGTTCCTTCTTTGGTTCTTTCCAAGTTGTCATAAGCTTTGATGGTGATAACCTCACTGATGATATCCGCCTCAGTATACCCAACTTGTTTTATGAATTTTAGGGTACAAATATTCAAGGCTGATCCATTATCTATCATTACTCTTTTTACAAAAAAATTGGATACCATGATGGCTATGCAAAGCAGAAGGGTGTGATCTAGCTTGACTATGGGTATGTCGGTGGGTTTGAATGATAAGGCACATGAGGATGAAAGGTTTCCAACAAGTTTATGAAAATTAGTAGCATTGATATCTAAAGGGACATGGAATTCTGTGAGAGTATTTTCAAGGATGTTCTTGTACATAGGACTAGTGCAGAGGAGGTCTAAAATGGAGATTTGGGCTAGCATGTTCCCAAGGTGTTCCAAGATATTGTATTGGCTTTTGGATGGAGTTGATGATACTGTTGGGGTTGATAGTGCTGATGGGACTGGTGGGGCTGCGATATTCAATCATGCTCTTCAAGTGGTGACTGCACACTCATTGTTTGGGCCTTGGATATTGATAACATTGATAGAAGGCTCTTTTTTAGATATACAACCGATAAGGCTACCATAGTCTATGTAGGATGAAGTGTGGTCTTTTTTCTTCCCATGCTATTGGTTTGGCTGGTGGTTGTTGGTATTGTTGTTGTTGGTTTGCATAGGTGATTTTCCAAGATTTTGGTTTTTGTGAGGAGGAAAATAATTTTGATAGATCTGTAAGCCTACATTGGGAGAGGTTTGGGCACCAACAGTGATTTCTTTCTAATGCAGGAGCATCCAAAGGTATAAGGGCAATCCTGTGTCACCCAAAAAAATGTACTTAGACTTAGTTTTTGTTCATGTCTTTACATTTTTGGATACCCATTTGGGTCAAATAAAGGTTCCAACTCTCACAGTTCCACTATCAGTGTGTTTGAAAATCTCAAAAAAATAGGAGCATGCAATTTGGCCATCATTTTGGTGACCTAGAAGGTGTGAATTGGCCAGATGAATATAATTGTGATTTAGAGAATTCCAAAAAAAGAATCAGGTCAAAAGGCCCCACGGTTTGAAAGTTATTACAATTTTTCGAGTTTGTGAGACCTCCTAAGAATGCTTCAAAGTTAGGTTAGGGGCATTAAATGACCTTGAAAAGGGCCAAAAAATGGGGGATGAGCAAATCTTTTCCATTAGCCTATAGAGCACTTCGAGAGCTTTTCAAAAATGTAAACGGTTAGTCAATCAGAGCTACGGTTCAAAAGTTATGCCTCCCAAAAGTTCGGTTACCGTTTCTGGATTCTTCTAGATTTGCACCGACTTCTAACGCCACTTCTTGAACCTTCTATTTGGTCGGTGGATGCCTACTAGCACTTTCTAGAATGTACTCCTAGTCCTTAACCCTCTGGGGTCTATTTAAGGAGATTTTTGGCATTGTAAAAGGCAGTTCGGAGTGGAGTTTGAGAGGAGGTGCTAAAAGGAGAAATGATCTCCAGATTTATGCTATTGTAAGCCCTTAGGGCATGTTCTGAAGTTTATTTTCTCTGTACTATTTGTACTAGCTTATTTTTTCAGTTAATATAATTTCCCTTTTCTATTGTGTCCATTCTGTTCTTGGGTTGTGTCTCCATCACTTTTTGATCAATGAGGTCCTGCACATAATCTTTCAGTTTCATGCATTTGAGGGTGGTGTAGCCTTTTACCCTATAAAATTTGCAGTACTCATTATCTTTGTACCATGTAGCTTTGGATTGGCCTGGGTCAATTTTCTAGGTAGGAGGAAATTTGATGAGGTTTTCCTTAGTCAATTTCTCAAAAATGATATCCAATGGCTCACAAAGGGGTGTATAATTTCTAGGTGTAGGTTGGAACTTGGGCTTTGGTCCTGTAGCTACATTAATGGCATTAGCTTGATTGCTAGACCCTTGAAAATTGGGTCTTGGATTGTGGCCTTGATAGCTTTGGTGATTCCGGTGTTGGTAGTTGATAGTTTGTTGATTGTTTGGTTGATAAGGTGGGTTCGACTAATTTTGGGAAGGACCAACAATACTCACATGTCTGGTGTCAGTGATGTCATCTATTGTAACATGCTTGTTTTTGTTCCAATACCTAGACTTGTCATTAGAATGTGATTGATTTTGGTTGGCTTCCTTGTAAATCTTGACCACACCATCCTTAATGAGTCCTTGCTCAAGGATCATTCCTTTCTCTTTGATATCTTTGTAGGTCTACAAATAGTTCATGGTCATGTGGTGAGCCAAGCTAGGATGGGCATTATCAATAAACATTTTCACCAAATGGTGCTCTGGCAAGGTGTAAGATATGCAGGTGGTAAGGGTTTGCCATCTTTGCAGATATTTGAGAAGGCTTTCTCCACCTTTTTTCTTAGTATGGACAAGATCAACTATGGATAGTTCTGTTTTGACAAGATGGGCATATTGGGCTACAAATGCCTTAGACAATTCAGCAATGTTTTTAATTGTTCCATATGGGATTCTATAAAACCATTCAAGAGTTGGTCTGGCCAAGCTTTTGTGAAAGAGACGCAAGAGGAAGATGTCACCGTATGCCACTTCTTGGTAGTGCATGTAAAATTCTTTGATATGTGTGATAGGGTCCCCTTTTCCTTTGAATTTGTCAAACTTGGTTATCTCAAAGTGTTTGGGAAATGGTGTCATGGTAATGGCTCTGTCAAATGGGTAAGGACACATATTCTCAAACTTGAAGGTTTTTGGATCATTTCCCTCCTGGATGTTCTTTAAAGCTATCTTCATGGCTTCCCATTCTGAATTGATAGGTGATGGCTAGGGTGCCCCCAATGTAGGAGTGCCCTGAGGTAGGTATGTGCTAGATGGGGCAATGGAATATGGATGGTTTTAAGGTATGGGCTAGTAGGGATTGTACATGGCTTGGGCAACTGAATGGTGGATGATGGGTTGCTGAGGTGGAGGTGGCACATATTGTTGTATGTGTTGTGAGGCTTCCTATTGATATTGGATTTGAGGTTGGGATTGAGGAACATAAGCTGACTATGGGATAAATGGATTGCTTTGTGGAGGTAAGGTATAAGATGGTTGTGAAGCTTGGGGAAAGGATCAGGGAGCTTGTGGAACTTGACTTTGGATTTGAGGAGTTTGACCAATATATGTGGGTTGTGCCCCCATTTGGGAAGGTATATGCATGGAAAAAGAGGCCAATTAATTGGTGGTTGGTGTTGGTGGATTTTCTCCTAGAAGTGGCATAGAAAAATAGTTAGTAATAGGAGGTAATGGATTAGTTGGTGGTGGAGGTGGTGGGAATTGAAAGCTTGGAAATGGAACCAATGGGGTTTGATAGCTTGGTGGCTAGATTTGAAAGCTTGGTAGAGTGGTGGCAGGAGCTTGAATCACTTGAGAGCTTGGTAGAACATTGGTAGTAGCTTGTAGGGTTTGATAGCTTTGTGGAGTGAGGGTAGTAGCTTGTGGATTTGTGGCTAATGGCACTGAGCTCCAAGGACCTATTGGAAATGATGGAATTGTTTTCTGAGATGAGGTAAACAAGTTGGGGGTGATGAAAGGTTAATTACTTGGCCCCATGGGTGGCATCCCTGTTGTATATTGTTGAGGTTGACTAAAGATGGTAGCACTGATTTGGGAGATGGGTGAATTTGGAAGGCTGGGTTGGAGAGCAACAACAACAATAGTGAAGGGAGTAAATGATGAGGTTTTTTGGGTGAAGGGGGTTTGGGATGGAGTGGTATGGACCAATGGTGGAGTGGTGGTAGCTAGATTTGCTTATGGAATGGAGATTTCAACTTGGGTGGAGGATGGTATGTTTGGGTCTATTGGATCATATGGGATAGCTTGAGGCTCTTCTTTTGGCACATATTGAGGATAATTTGAATCATAAGAGCTTATGGGTGGTGGGAGTTGTCCAAACAATAGGTGAGATGGATCTGATAAGGGAGGAGGTCTTGCAAAGTCGAAGGCTCTTATGTTGTCCCTTTGAAAGTTAGCCATGATTGTTTCTTTGTTCTTGTCTATAATGGCATTCACCAATACTACATTTCCTAGTTGGTTCATGAAAGCTTCGATATTAGTAGGTGATGGTATAGTGTTCTCTAGGCTAAAGGATGGTTGAGTGCTCAAGGAGAGCGATGCTATTTGATCCAAATAATAGGGTTCCATTGTTTCTTTCTTCTTCTTGGCTAAGTGAATGATAAGTGGCATGAAAATGTTCCTAGGGATGAGATGCAACAATGTTGATGGATGCCAAGGGGGAAGGCTTTTCTATGCAAATGATTTCCTGGGTTGAGGAAAAGCTATATGACAAACCTAAGGAGGATTTTCTTGGGGATTCTAACTTCAAAGATATGTCGCCAAATCATGAAAGGTCTACTTTCCTATGTGAAACCTTGGTGGTGATTGTGTCAACTTTAAGGATAGACTGATGATCCTTTAGGAAAAAAACGAGATTGACCACTTGTGGATCCCAACCTTTAGCTCAAGGTGATGAGGGATAACAAGTGACAAAGCTAGATTACCCTAGACAAAGCTCTGTCAAAGGGATAAAATTGGTGAGATTGGTGGATTTGCAAGATGGTAGGAATGGCAGACTTTGGCAAGGTGAGAACAATTTTGAAGGCTTGGATGTGAAGTTTAGGCTTTTGGGATGCTAGCTAGGTTTGAGGGGATTGGTTTGGTTCTAAGGAAAATATCTAAATGAGATGGGTGAGCTAAAATTCTTAAGGGGATGACTAAGGGTGGCTAGCTTACCTACAAGGATGACTCTAAAGTGGAGCTTATGCAAGAAGATGTGGAGGAACAAGGGGGCCTAATCATAGAAATCATGCCTAGTTGGTAAGGCATAAGCAGGGTTAACTCCTGGATGCTTGCTAAATTTGATAGTGCGATCTAACCAGGCATCTTGAATGGCTTTGTCGGTAGCTTTGTGGAGTTTTGCAATTCAAGGGATTGGTGTTACTTCCTTTTTCTTAGCTGCAATTTCTTGGTATGCCTAAGATGGCTTGAGTTTGGCTTTGTGAAATTTTTTTTTGGGTTTGGGTTTATCTGACATAAATTCCTGAATCTGCTTGGCTTAGAGAGATTTTCATTGTTTTGCTTCAACTCGTTCAACTTCTGGAATAGGCAGTGACTACGCTAAGTATGCCCTAGGCTAGGATTGACCAAGTTTGGCTAACATTCATTCAACAAGTAAAAGATCAAGCAATAGATAGGAACAATCAAATAGAAGTTTTTGATTCTCAGAATGTGATACTTGTGCCATGGAGTGTGTATGTTCTACAAATGTTTTGATCAGTCACTTCAAACACATTAACATCCTAGATGGTTGTCTACAAGGCTAACAGTTGGTTTAGCTAGGGAGTCCTCGATATATCCAAGTTATGTGAGGCCCAAATCCATAGATGAAAACAAAAATATGTCACACAGCTGAGAGGAGTGGTAACCCACTTCTCTTCTTTCACTTCTCAAGGGTATAAAGTTCTTTGAGGCTTAGCTCGAGTGACAAAATCTTGATCCCAAAAAAGGTGTCTTTGGATTCACCTCCCAATCTTTATACTCTGTCGAAATGCTGGAGTTGAGGTCGTCCCAAGGGGTGATGAAATCCCCAAGAAGGCCTCCTAAAATTTAAACAAGATTTTGGATCCTAATCTTATGCATCCAAGATGGCCTCGAAAGATGACAAAGGGAGAGAAGACTTGGATGATCTTGGGCTAAAAGATAGAATTCTTTTCCAACTGATGCTTAAGTTTTTCTGATCTAGACCTTACAAACACACATGTTTAGGATGCAAATGTTCAATTCCAACTTGAAGCATTAACAAAAGTAAAATTGATCAAAGAATGAATACACCAAGAAGATTTAGGGTCAACAAAAGTAAACTCGCATGCCCGGAGGTCCTTCACGTTAAGTATTGATTGATTTTTCTTTAAGGCATTCAAAATTTAGTGTGAGTTTGTTTTAAGCCCAAAATAAAGATGTGTAAAACTCAATTTCAAGCACACGCCTGGAGGCCCTCCACGTCAAGATTTGTTCAATTTTTATGCCCAAATGAAGTGTTAGCAAGACTAATGTGCATTCAAGAAATTTTCTATTTTAGAAAAACCAATAAAAACTCAAGTGAGTGGAATTTGATTTTTGTGGAGCACTTAACACCTTCTTAGGTAGACCCATCCCCATATATGGTGCTGATATTGCAACCAGTGGTTAGAATGATGGGTGATTAAAGAGGGTGAGTCCAACAACAAATTCACTCAAAGTATCTTTATCTGTTTTTATAACTTAGAAAGTTTCTAAAATGTAGATTCTTTTTATGCCCCAAAAGATGAAGTGTGAGATATTGTAATGATTAATTGACCTTTTGCATTCAAGATTGGATTTTTGTTTTTAATCATGCATTCATAAAAACAAACTTGATTTTAATCCATGGCACTCAAGAGTGATTTTAGCAACATGCATTCAAAGACAAGTGATTAAACATTCAAGTTTTTTCCTTTGAGCATTCAAGATTGAGAGTTTGTGTGTTGTTTTAAGAACTTTGAAGTGCTTTGTTTTAACCTTAGATAATTCAAGATTGTTTTGGACTCAAAAGTGAAAATGACTCTTTGGACTTTGGTTTTCATTCAAGATTTTGTGTTCTAGTTTGCATGTTTTAAGCCCAAAAATGATATTCCTAGATTGTTTTGATGCATGAAAAACCTAAGAAACATTGAAGATTTTGCAACAAGACATTTGTTTGGAAAAAATAACAAAGCTTTTAGGACAATTTTGGAAACCATTTAGGACTCTCTTTTTTCAAGAGATTTTTAAAAGAACTTTAAAATATTTGCAAATGAGGTTCATTTTATCCTTGATTGATGCTTTGAGTTTGATTTAAATTTTAGTGTGCACTTAGTGTTGATTTTGAACCTTTTGAAATGAAGTGTTCCTAACTTTGAATGAATGCATCTAAAACCTTGATGTTGCAAGGATGCAAATGATTGGATTGGTTTAGTTTCACTTGTTAAAATATATATATTTTTTTTGCAAATTTTTAGTTTTTAATGGATTTAAGTATGATTTGGGGGTTCATTTTAAGTACTAAAAAGAAGTGTGTATGATTTTGCTTCTTTAAAAAAAAATGGCCAAGATCTCCCACAAGAAGAAGAAGAAGAAGTAGATGGAATAAGAAGAATATAGACAAAAAGAGGAAGAAGAATTCCAAGTGCTTTGTCCACCTATAAGCTTGAAAAATCTGCAAACACTATGAGATAGACTATGAGTTCTTTTGTCTTCTTCATGCTCATGTGGACCTACAAAACTAATTTATACAATCCTATCAATCACAAAAATAAGAAAAATTAGCCAAAATTAGCAAATGACATACAAAACTTGATAAAAAAGCTAATGAAAATGACCCATGCGGGGTCCCACCGGGCATGCCAAAATGTGTATGAGCAATGTTAGTATGCTAATAGAAACCAAATTTAAATAAAGCTTCTACAAACTAAACAAAATTCATAAACTTCAAGATAGACTAAGATGAGCTCTCAATTGAGAACATGAGCCATTAATGGGCTCTCTCAATGAGAAGCTCTCTTGTTGAGTGGCTTTGTCTAAATAGATAGGATGTATGCTCAATCTTATGCTTCAAAAAGGGCTTCAAATGGAGTTGGAATTTGGGTGTGAGTGTATGGTTTTGATGTAAAATGGCTTCTTAAAATGGCATTATGACTTTACTTCATGGATTGTGTTCTTTTTCAAGGGGGAAGGATCCAATTTATAGGCAAGAGGCTTGAGGGATTGAGGGCTAAGATGTAAGGATGGGGAAAAGCTCATGGAGGGCTCAAATTGCATGAGAAGAGAGCACATGGATTGTGCTTCCTTACAGCCAATCAAAGAGTGACATATGTCACAGGGTGAGAGGATGGAGGAAAGGGGAAGAATGAGTCAAAAAAGGAGGCTCAAGGGATAAAATCTTCATAAATACCCTCATAATGGCTTGTAAGAGCAATGAAAGGGCTTGGAAGAGTCATTTATGGCCTAGTGGGCTTCATAAAGTTTTATGGTTGGGATATTTTGAGGGAGATGAGAGGAATTTTGACTTGGGCTTGATTAGGAAGGTTTTAAGCTTGCTTAGGATTGTGCAAATGATTAGAGGATGGATTAGGATGGTTTAGGATTAGCTTAGGGATAGGCAAGTGGATGGCATTTAATGAGGGTGGGTGAAGGAGGAGATGTTTGTTAACTTTGGCTTGGGTTAGTAAGTCTTAACCCATGTGTAGGGAATGTGACAAGGTTAGGAAGGGATTAGGACTAGGTTTAAAGATATTTTCTAGAAGAGTCTAGACTTTGGATGAGGATAAAGACTTTCTAGAATAGTCTAGAACTTCCTAGGATGAGGATGAAGACTCTATAGAAGAGTCTAGAACTTCTTAAGATGAGGATAAATTAGATTTTTAGGAAATAAATAAAGTTTTATTTATTTCAAGGGTTTGGATTGAGGAGATATTTATTAAAAAAAATTTAATAAACATGAGGATTAATATTTAATCTTAATTAAATATTTTGAGTTGGGATTAGGGGTAGGAAATGATAGGATTAGCCTTTAACCAAAATTAAAGAAGGATTAGAAGATTTTGGAAGAGGTTAGTGGTCTTAAAGAAATTGGCCAAGTTTTGGGAAAAAAATTAATTATTTATTTATTTTAGAATTTTTGGTCAATTTATTAATTAAATAATTAATAAATAAGGAAATAATGTTTAAATAAGATTTAAACATTTTTGGGAGGGATTCCTTAATTAAATATTTTTAATTAAGATAAAGGGATTTAATGGCATAAAAATAAATAAATTAATTAATAAATGATGATGTCATCAGGGACTTTTTTCAAAAAATAAAAGTACTTTATTTTCTAAAAGATTTAGGTGTCTACAGCTTCAGCTTGGCCATTACCTTGGGGGTAGTATCTGGTGGAAAAATGTTGGGTAATTTCAAATTTCCTACACAATGTGGCAACTTCCTAATTTTTGAAAGGGGTTCCATTATTAGTCATGATATCTTGAGGTATACCGAAATGACAAATAATATAGTTCAATATGAACTTCAAAATTTGTTTTCCATTTATGTAGGTTAATGGAATAGCCTTGAATCACTTTGTAAAGTACTCAGTGGCAGCAATAATGTACTTGTGGCCATTTGAAGAATTTGGGTATACTTGACCAACAAGGTCAAATCCCCAGTCGGAAAAGGGCCATGGGGTGATGGTGGGTTGAAGGTCTTGGGCAAGAGCGTGTATCAAATCGCCATGCTGCTGAAAAGGAACACATCTCTTCACAAAATGATATGCATCTACTTCCATAGTGGGCCAATAGTAACCTATCCTAAGAATCTTTTTTGCTAACGTAAGGCCACTAGAGTGGGTGCCACAAATCCCTTGGTAAACCTCTTCTAATGTCATTCTGGCTTCATCTAAACTGAGACATCAGAGGAGGGTTCCATCAAAGTGTTTCTAGAAAAGTGTGTCACCTAGGATGGTATATCGGGCAATTTAGCGAACAAAAGTTTTGCTTTGATTTGGGGTGACAGTTATGTGAATGGTTTTGTGATGTAAATAGGCAAAGATGTCAGTGTACCATGGAGACTCAAGACAAACAATCTCACACACCAACTCTGAATCAGTTTGCTCATAAGTAGGAGTAAAAAGATTCTCAATGAGAAACTCACATTTAGGACTATATTTTGGCATGGCAATCATAGAGGCAATAGTAGCCATAGCATCTGTTGCTTTATTATTAGTCCTTGGAATCTGCTAAAAAAAAATCCCTATAAAATGTTGCTTAAGATCCTCAACTATTTTCTGGTAGGGCAACAATTTCTCATCCTTGGTGTGGTATTCATCTATGACTTTTTTAATGACCAATTGTGAGTCTCCAAAGACAAGAAGGTTTTTGATATTCCATTTGATAGCTTGACATAGTCCTATGACTAAACCTTCATACTCAACTATATTGTTTGTGCAAGGGAATGAGATTTTATAAGACTTAGGAATGAGGTCCCCTCGTGCTATCACAAACAAAATTCCTGCCCCCGATCCCTTTTGTGTAAAGGATCCATCAAAAAATAATTTCCATGGTGTAGTAGGGGCTAGGGTCATAATTGTGTCATCTAAAAAATTGGCTACAATGGAATGGTCTCCTTGAAGAGGAGCTTTAGCAAGCTGATCTGCAATTACTTGTCCTTTAATGGCCTTATGATCCTTATAAAAAATGTCAAATTCACTTAAAATTAAGACCCATTTTTCTGCTCGACCAGTGAGGGTGGCTTTTGATAACAAATACTTGAGTGGATCTATCTTGGCAATGAGATATGTAGTATGATTAAGCATACAATGATGTATTTTTTGCATAAAAAAGACTACAACCAAACATGCTCTCTCAATAGAAATCTAGTTTAACTCATAGCCAACTAGTGTTCGACTGAGGTAATATATGGCTTGCTCATTCCCATTTTCATCTAGTTGTGTCAAAAGTGCTCATAGGGCAACTGAAGTAGCTAAAATGTATAGAATCAATGGTCATCCTGCAATTGGAGGTACTAAAACTGGAGGATTAGTCAAATATGTCTTAATTTGTTCAAATGCTTTTTGGCATAGACAATCCCATTGAAACTTGTTTCCCTTGCGAAGCAAATGCTGAAGTGGATGGACTTTATCTGCTAGTTGTGACACAAATCTCCTAATAGATTGTAACTTTCCTTGAAAACTATGGAGTTTTTTCAATGTGGTAGGTGGAGGCATATCCATGATGGCCTTCACTTTTGCTGGATCTACCTCAATACCTCTTCTTGACACAATGCATCCTAACAATTTTCCTGATTTGACCACAAATACACACTTCTTAGGATTAAGGCGCACTTTATATTTCTCCAAACTATCAAAAATAGTGGTAAGGACATCAATGTGGGATTCTCTTGTCTTGGATTTTCCTAGAATATCATCAACATAGTTCTCCATTATGACATGTAGAAGATCATGGAATATGGTAGTCATTGCACGTTGATAAGTGGTGCCAGCATTTTTCAAGCCAAAAGGCATGACTTGATAACAAAAGGTTTCCCGTGGGGTGGTAAATGTTGTTTTGTGTTGATCCTCTTCTAGAATTCTGATTAGGTTATAACTGGAAAATCCATCCATTAAAGATAACATCTCATGTCCAACAGTCAAATCCATTATGATGTCTATGTTAGGAAGTGGAAAATCACCCTTAGGACATATGAGATTTAAATCTTGAAAATCTAAACAAATACAGATGCCCCCAGATGCTTTCCCTATAGGAATAATGTTGGAGACCCATTCAGGATAGTCAATAGGATGGATGAACTTTGCCTCTAACATTTTTTGCAATTTTTCTTTGATTGGTAGTGCTACCTTAGGGTGCATTTTGCGCAACTTTTGCTTCATTGGTTTAATCTTGGGATCAACTGTCAAATGATGTACAACCAAATCTATGTCTAAGTTAGGCATGTCTTTGTATGTCCATGCAAAATTGATTTTTCCCTTTTTTAAGAATTCAATCATGGCTTTTTGTTCCTCAAGACTTAAGGTAGCAGCAATGTAGGTGATTCATGGATTATCCTCTATTCCCAAATTGACTGGAATTGTGTCTTCATTCAAAATAGGTGACTTTTTGGTGGCAAAGATCTAAATGCCAATTCAAGCTCTCCCTCTTCTGGTGCCTCTAAGAGGTTTTCACCAGAAGATGCATCCTTTATTTTATCTTTTTCTTCATCCAAAAGTGCCCCAGAGGAGTTTTCACTAGAGGATGTTTCTTTTGTTTTTCCATTTTTAATTTCTTTTTCACTTTTGTGACTAAGAGAGTTGACTTGGCTACCAAATTAGGCTTCCTCATTGTATTGGATCTCATGCTCATAATCTCAAAGACTCTTAAGGCCAAAGAGTGCCATCACTGCTTCATTAGACTTACAGATATCGAGAGCTGGTGGTGTATCTTGAAGGTCCCAGTCTATCATGTCAGGGTTAGTGAGAGGTAAGTTGATGGATGAAATGTCATCTATGGTAATGGCATAAACATAGTTATCTAGGTCATCCTCAATGTATTGGAAAGGTACTTCAAAGAATTTCTCCTCTTTAGTCTTAGAATCAGGTTCAACCATACAATAGTTGTCAGCAAAGGATACCTTAGGTTTAATGGAGCCCAATCCACGTCCTTTAGGATAGCTATTAGCTTCTAAGGGTTGTCTAATTCTATCTTCTTTTGGTCCAAGGCCAATACCATGATATCCCATGTTTTCAATAATGGGAGGTGCCTTAACATATTCATCCTTAGGAAACTCCACAGGTTCATCTTTTCCATCATAATATAGCCAATCTAGGATATTGTCTTCCATGTGCTCATCATTAAGTGAACCCCAATGCTCAAATGTTGTCTTGCTAACTTGCATGGTTTCCTTATTAGTAGAAGGTGATAATTGAGAAGGTTTTCCAAAGGAATGAGGGAAAAGTGGTAGTTGTCCAACACACAAGGCATTTTCAAACTTATACTCTCCCATTCCTAAATCAGCAAAAGTAACCTTCTTCCCTATGGTGTTAATTTTAGTATCTTTAGCCGTCTCTTTTCCCTTGTGGGCATTTGAATCCTCATTAGCTAATTCTGGTACTATTGTGGAAGGTGGTTATATTATGGTGAGAGACTTAGGTATAACTTTGGCAAACTCACTTATTGGACAAAAATTTACTGGTGCACCTTCCAATCTTTTACAAAATGCAAAAGGAGTGGGATCCCCTGGGATTGTGATCTCTTTTCCTTGGTGGGGAAATTTCAAGCATTGATGATAGGTATATGGGATCGCCTTTAGTGTCTGTATCCATGATCTACCAAGCAAGATGTTATAGGGAAAATCCAAGTCTAGGACATGGCATTCAGTATTTATGATGGCTGGTCCAACTTTTAGAGGCAACATGATAACTCCTTTTGATTCTCTTTCCCTCTCATCATATGCTTTTATTGTAATCCTTTTATTAACATCTAGAAGATCCTTTGGAAATCCCAAGAAGTGAATCATTTTCAATGTATAAAAGTTCAAACTAGATCCATTATCTATAAGGACTCTTTTAATCTTATGTCGTTGTATAAGAACTTCAATGTGGAGTGACAAATTATGGTGAGGATCAGGACCTTGGAAATCTTTATCTATGAAGACAAGGTGTTGTTGGGCAGAAAGGTTTCCAATCATAGTAGTGAATTGGGAAGCATTAATGTTTTCAAGAACATGAGACTCTAAAAGAGCCTTCTCCAAGATCTCTTTATGGATGGGTGATATGGTTAGCAGCTCAAGAATAGATATTTGTGCAGGAGTCTTACCTAGCTGGGACAACACATCATAGCAAGAAGAGAATCTTTGTGAGGTGGATGGTGTAGTAGACACATGTGGCATTGATGGATCAGTGTTATTGGGAGTGGCGGCTTGCAAAGTGGGTCTTCCCTGTCAAGTGGTGGCATCACAATCAGTTGCTTATAAGACAAGGGACGTATTCACATGAGTGTCTACCTCTTCAATGTGACCACACAAGGAGTCAAATCCACATATATCTTTGGTTTTTATCTTACCATACAAGGATTCAAATCCTGATATGTGGTTAGTAGAATAATCATAAGGGAATGCATTTGATGTAGAAGCTTGATTTGCATTGTTGGTATTTTTATTATCATTGTTGTGATCAAGAAATGGTTTTTGGAATATCTTTAATTGAGCATTTTTAGAGGTTGGACCTCCTTCTACTTCAATTTCCCCATCATCAACAAGATTTTGGATAAAAACTTTGAGCTTGATACATTTTTTGGTGTCATGTCCTTTGATATGGTGATATTTACAATATTCATTTTTCCTATACCATTTTGACTTTAGTTGATTTTCATCAAAAGGACCTGTGTTAGGAAATATCATCAAGTTGTGATCCACTAATTTTTGAAAGATGGCCTCCAAAGGTTCACGAAAGTTAGTGAACTTTCTATTTTGATCATAGTCACGATTGTAGTTGTTGTTGCATGGAAAGAATTGTGTTTGATTATGGGATTGTTGATTGCCTTGATTGTCATGATTTGAATTATTGTTGTTTCGATTATGGTAGTTTTTGTTGTTCCCTTCTTGAAGGTTTTTGACATCAGTAACACCATCATGTGTAACACCCTTATTCTTGGACCAGAATTTGGGTTTGCTATTGTTGTTTGACTCATTGTTGGAGGATGATGAACTATAACGTTTAATGGTACCTTATTCCAAAAGTCCATTTTCAATATTCTTGCCCTTTTTTACTAAAGTGGAAAAGTCTTCAAGGCTAGCCATTTTCATGTGGAAGGACATTTCGGGTTTCAAGTTCTTGATACATATATCCACAAGATGGGAATCTTCAATTTTATATGGCATACGATTAGCAAGATGTCTCCACCTTTGTAGGAAGTTGGCAAAAGTTTCTCCATTTCATTGTTTTGTGTTGCACAAGTCACTCAATGAGGCATGATGTTCAATGTTATAAGAGTATTGTGCTATAAACTTGCTTGTCAAATCATTGAAAGAAGTAAAGGAGCCCTTAGGTAAATTCATTAACCACTCAAGTGTGGGGCCTCCAAGACTTCCTACAAAGAGCCTCTTAAGATAGTCATCACTGTAGGCTACTTCTTGGTACAAAATGGAAAATTTCTTGAGATGGGTGATGGGGCATGTCTCTCTAGTATACTTGTCAAATTTAGGTATTTCAAAATTGATTGAAAATGGCACCATATTAATGGATTTATCAAATGGAAAAGGAAAAATTTCCTCAAAAGAGACATCCTTCACCCCTTTGTTGTTCATGTTAAGGACCAAATTTCACAATTCTTGAAATTGTTGAGCCAAATCTTGATTAGGTTGCACTTGTAATTGTTGGGAGTTCACAAATCCACCTCCTAAATTGTAGGGAGTCCCAAATGTAGTGTGAGGTGGTGGAGGTACTCCACTTTGGCCAATGTATTGATATGTAGTTGTTGGAATTTTCATGGATGTCTTTACCATAGTAGTTGGCACTTGTAAATAAGAGGAGTGCATTGGTTGTGTCAGGATTGCCATTGGTTGAGTAGGCACTTGTCCAATGCCTAAGCATCCCGCAGTTGAGGTTGTCAAGGTAGATTGTGGAATACTAGCATGTGTGGTAACATTGGGCATGGCACTAATGATTTGTTGAATATGTTTTGCACTCAATTAAAATGTGGGTTGTGTTGAAGTGCTAGATGTAGGCATAGCACTAGTTATTACCATGGTTTCTTTCCCTTTGCTAGAAGCTGGAGCTATGTTTGAAGAGGGTAATACAGGACCACCACCTTTTGTAATTTGTCTAAACAAAGTGTTCTCATCAAATCTTGGTGGAACATTAACACCATCCTTGACCAAATTTAGGAATATCTCAATTTTGTTTGCCCTAATGGATTTTTCCATCATTTCCACATTGTAGGGGTCTACAAGGAATGTCTTGACATCACTAGGTACATCGTTAGGGTCAATAGGATCTTCATCTTGGTATACTTCTTTGTCATTATCCCCCAAAGTTATGTTATGGAAGGGATCTTTTGATTCTTGTGTGGATGTTGAGTTAGGCATACCAAGGTTTGAACTAGAGGGAATTGTGTTCCCTAACAAAGTTGTGAGTGGAGGAAAAGGATTCTCCATCTTTGATTGCCTCAATGATTCCCACAAACAAGACATGGGATTAAACTTGAACCTTCCTGATCATGTGTGTACCATACATGAGTGACCAAGCCAATGGGTGGAAGATTATGGAAGAAAAAGAAAATGAGGATAAGAGCTATTAACCTTATGTGATTAAAGGGTTAACTACCCAAGTGTGAACAAAAGACCTTGGTTTAGAAAACAAAGTGTGATTAGAGGATAGTAGTATCTTTCTCCTACCAAAGATAGCCAAGTGATCTTGTAGGAAAGATAGGACACTAAGTTGATTGCTCACTATTTGGAGATGGACTTGTGATCCCAAATAAGTAAGTGTGATTAGGATAAATGTTTGCTTATAGATGAAAGGTCTAGTGTTGCAATATCAAAAGATGTTTTAAGGTTTAAGCTCTCTAGAAGAAAATTTGAAAATGGAAGACTAGGAGTTTGGAAACATGGAGGTAGATATGAAAAAGATGAGAGTGTTGTGGTCACTAATGCAGTTAACTCAATCCTCGTTCACTAAAAATAAAAACCTTGGGTTCACTCCTTGGAAAGCAGACCGATTTTGAAGTTTTCTATTGTATTCAATTCTATCATAACGGTCTTGTCTAGCTTCTTCCTTTTGAATTTCTTTGATTGTGTATCATAATATATTGTCACTGTGTGCTAGGTTCTTCCTTTCCTTGTAGATGGGTGGTTTGGAAAACTTCACTTTCTTATGTTTGACTTGGTTGACTTTATCAGTCATGGCAAGAATAAAACAAGACCCAAATTTCAAGTACCCAAAAACTTTGCAATAAGATGTGACTAGACTCAACCAATTTCAAAATGAAAACTACCAAAAGTAACCATCAGTCAAGAAGACCTCACTTAACCTATCTCGCTCAATGAAAGGTTACCTCACAATTTCACTCATTTTAGAACTTGTTTGATATTTTGGCTTTGGTTTTGAATGTTTGAACAAGCATGCTAAACATGCCAACAACCCTAATAAGGCTATCTCTAGGATGAAAAAGGCTTATCTAAAAGGTGTCCTCAATATACACAAGGTACATGAGGCCCAAATCTATAGATGAAAGAAAATACTACCACACAGTCAAGTGGAGACGGTAACTCAAATCTCCTCCTTCACTTCCCAAAGGTATAAAGTTCCTTGGGGCTTAGCCAAGAGTGACAATATTCCACTTCTAAGAGAGGTATCTTTCGATTCACATCCTGATTTTTATACTCTGCCAGAACATTGGAGTTGAGATCATCCCAAGGGGTGATGAAATCTCCAAGTAGGCCTCCTAAAAAAGGAAAAACAAAACCACTTACTTCTTGTGCACCCAAGATCACCTGAAGGCGTAAGGGGAGAGAATACATAAGTGGTCTTGGGGTTTAAAAGACACTTGTTCTTTCCCAATGAAGCTTTAAGTTTTTTATCTACTTGAATACACTCGTGATTAAAACATGCAAGGTTCTTTCCAACTTGAAATAACACCAATGTAAATAAAAATACAGATTCATCAATAAGAAAGTAAAGCGAGTGTGTGAAAGTAAAATTCTAAAAATAAAAATGTGAAAAATAAAGTCAATTTACTTTAAGGCATTCAAGAGTGTATGACTTCATTTTAAGCACCAAACCCAAATGTGATCTAGCCTAGGCATACATGTCCATTTTAAGCACCAATTCCAAATATTGTCTAGCCTAAGCATACATTTCCATTATCTTTTAAAGCATTCAAGATGGCATGAATTCTTTTTAAGCACCAAATCCAAATGTGTCTTCTACCCTAAACATTCATGTCTATTTTAAGCACCAAAGTCCAAATGTTAGCTACTCTACACATTCATGCCAATTTTAAGCACGAAGTCCAAATGTTAGCTACTCTACACATTCATATCAATGTTAAGCACCAAGTCCAAATGTTATCTAACCTAAATATTCATGGATTCAAAGGAAAGTGTTTAATCCATACAAGTTCATTAGCCCTTAAGGTTTAAGTGATAAAAATTACTACAAATTTTTTTTAGTGATAAAAATCACCAATCAAAACCATCAGTCAAAGCCTGCAAGCCAATCAGTTAGCAAAAATTATTGTTAAAAATTGCACAATCCTACTAAAATGTGAAGATGCCAAAATCTAGGTGCAGACACTAGCCTGCGAAGATAACAAAACACACAGATGCCAAAATATGCAGACAAAAAACTAGGAGACAACAAAAGACAATTTGTATGATTTTTAAGCAGATTAAATAATTATCAAACGCAGATGAAAATGTGAAATATGGAGACACTAAAAGTTGGAGATGACAAAAAAAGACCCACACACAACATAGACGACAGAATGAATTCGCAGATGACAAAGTATACCTCGTAGACAATAGACTGAACTTCGTAGATGACAAAGTATACCTAGGAGATGATAGATTGAACTTCATAGATGATAGAAGTAAGTTCACAGATGACAGATTAAACTTCAGAGATGATAGGAGACACTTCGAAGATGATAGAATGGTTTAAGTGAAAATGTAAGTATGGTTTGAAATACTACGGAGACGCTAAAGAGCAGAGGCGTTGGTCTGCGGAGACAATAATCGTAGATGACGCTACAACCTGCGTAGATGACAATGCGATGTTTTATGACTGAACCAAAGTTGTTTGCAAATTTTTGAAATGAAACCAAGGATGTGGGCCCCACCAGGCATGCCAAAATGTGTGCTAAAAAATGTGACCTGTTAGTAGCATGAGTTAACAAACAAACATTAGTTAAAAATCTTGAAAGTGTAACAAAGATTCATCAAAATGCAAGGAACAAACACTAACTAATGCTTGCTTGAATTTTGCAACCCTAAGTAGCTAAAAAACCTAATCTTCCAAACACCTCTACAGCTCAACAAAGGCACCCATAAGAGGCCTTGTTGGTGTGTTAAGATGGGGAGGTATGTTTGGTGTGCTCTCCCAAACATAACAATCGAGTAAATCTCTTGAGTGGATGTGCAAGTGTGAGTGAAAATGAAATATGGATCTAGACTAGATGAAATGAAGAACACCTCAAGAAATGGCTATGGAGAAAGCCATCCTTGAAAGTATTCAAGGATGAAACTATGGAATGCAACTAAAAAACTAATGAGATATGCAAGCTAAATTAACAAGTAAACGCAAAGAAAATGTAAATGTAAATGCAAACTAGCTAAACCATGAAAATGCAAAGCTAAACTAGCTACCAAATGGTTAGTATGCACCTACAAAATCACTATGAGAACTCTACTAATGCAAGCTCAAACTATGAATGCAAACTCAAATCTCAAACCAACGTGATAATAATGCAATAAATGAGAGATGTAAATGCTTGAGACAAGCCCTCTATTTATAGGCTTGAGGGAGGGCTTGGTGAGGTGGCATCCATGTAGATGCCTCATAAGGTCACATGCAAGCCATGCAAATGGTCAAGAATTCAAAGTTTTCTCACACGTGTGTGAGCAAACTTGAGAAGAAGAGTGGGAGACAAGGGTGTGTAGGCATGCCATCTCACACATGTGTGAGCACACTCTTAGGCTAATGAGAGAGATTAGGGAGATGATTAGGAATGATTAAGTGAGATTAGAGAAGTAGGCTTAAGAGGATGAAAATGATGAGTGTAGACTAGGCTCTAGGTTAGGCTTAAGATTAAATTAAATGAAATTTAATCTAATCATGGGTTTAGAAAAATTAATAGGATGTGGAGAATTTAAATAAATAAAATTTATTTAAAAAGAGGAGTATGGAGGATCATGTGTTAAATTAATTTAACACATTAGGAGTATTTAAATTAAATTTAAATACCTAAGAGAATGAACTCATTTAATTAATTAGTTCAATTAAATAAGTAGAGGAATGTGAGCAATATAATTAATTACAATGTTACGAGCAATATTAAAATTAATTAATAGTGTTTGGGGACGATTTTAAGCATCTAAAATTCTAAGAAACTAAATCAAGATTGATGTCAAAGTTCCAACCATGGCCTCAGGAACATAAACATGACAACATGATCTTACCATCTCAACCAAAGAGATAACATGCTCCATATGAACATACTATAACATGTCACAACTCTAAACATGTATCAAGAGTATAACATGAAATAAAATGAAACCATCCTTACTCCAAGGATACCATGCCAAATGAAAGCATAAACCAAACCTTTACCAAGAACCCCAGAAGTCCTCAAGATGCAACCATCTCCACAAACTATGAAGAAAACCATCTCTACATACCATGAAGAACCATCTCCACACACCATGAAGAACCATCTCTACACACCATGAAGATAACCAAGAAACCCATAAGTTCTCAAGATCTAACCATCTTCATACACCATGAAGATAACAAGTGCACCATGCAAATGTCAAAGACGCTTCTACAACAATAGGATCTAAGACAAATCTCTAACATCACAAACACTCAATAAATATATCAATGCCAAAAAACTCCCACTCAACTGCGGTATCAAGGCATCATAAAATCTATGACATCATAAAATCTATCTCCTATATAAAGATCCTCTAGGTCTACACTCACACAATCAAAGTGTCAATACCAAGTGAAACCAAGATCTACAAATCCAAAAAGATACAAACCAAACTAGGCACTAAGCCTGCACTGTCACCTCACCACTGTCATAAGCTCCCACTAAACTATGTATTCAAGCTATCCATGACATCATGATGAAAAAAATCATCCTCTAACTGTGAGAATCAACCAAGGCATCAAACCATCAAAGAACTCAAAGTGCACATCATGAGCTCCTCAAAATAAAACTAAATAACCATGATCCTCAACCAAGAAGATATACCACCATAACCAAATTAGAAATCCAAGCCAATGAACATCAAGGATGCATCTATATATCCAAGCATATCATGCCAAAATTTGTGGCACCATGATCACATTCATGAACCAAGCAACTAACTCTCGATGTGTCCAACCTGTCAGCATTAAATAATCAACCACAATTCTCCATCATGACAATACTTGAAAACAACATCTCATCCCTTCCATATGAAGAAAAATCAAAAAATCATGTGACTTAGGGCATAGGAAACCCAAATCTAAGCCACCAATATGAATATTCATCAATAATGAAAGATCAATGGGCAAAGATAACCCATAACTAAGCTATAAATGCAACATGTAAGTATAGACCACTTACAATATTGCACAACTTGTAGACCCAACAAGTCATCATACATATCCAAACCAAATAATGAAAACCATATCAACATAAGACCAATTTGGAATATGAACTGAGTATACAATGATATCAAATCTTAAAGTTCCAAAATATACAATGTCATAAACTCACAATGTTACCATAGTCAATATATATCATAATTTGTTTAGCTTAATATATCACCAAATAAATCATGCCAAACCTACACCAAATCTAAACCAATGTGTAGAGCTTTTCAAGAGCTTTTTTTTTATTACTTGAAGTCCAAAGTCCAACTCTATATGCCCAAGTTATGCCCTAATCTATGCCCTAAGTTATGTCCTCTGAACATAGTCAAACTAGGGCATATTATATATCAAACTTTGTGGAAACATCAACCTAGATCCAACATTGAGGTCTATTTTTTTCCAAGAGGTCATTTTTGAAAGCTACCCCTAAAACCCTCATTTAAATGAAACATTTGAAAAATCCATTTGACCAATAATTTCACATGCCCAAATTTTACCAATATCCCATCATAACAAAAAATCCAAAACCCTTAGATCTACAATAAATAACTCATATATCTTGCCATTTCTTTTATCCTCTCATGCATTCCCATGGATTCAATCTAGGGTTATAATAATAAAACCATTGCTCTGATACCACTTGTAAGGAAACTTGCAATAAAGAATATAATTGTTTCCACATAACCCATAATAGATTTGAAATAAATACAAAATGAAAATCTATATGCAAGAGAATAGAAAACATACCCACAAAAATGTAATGCAAGACATAACCTGGGAAGCCCTCATTGAGAAAAAAACCTAGCCTCCAAAAGCATCCATCACCATGTATTATTTAGCAAAAAATTATTACAATACAATCATAGAAGCATTCAAATCCATACCCACAACCGAGCAATCAATGTGAACAAGCATGAATCCATACATCCCATGCCATGATTCCAACCTTTACAAATGCTCCCTTGGCTAACCTATCAAGCCTTGTCCTACTTGACTCTTGCCTTTTTTGCCTTTTGTCTTCTCTCACAACAACTACTCTTGTGATTAAATATATAGTAGCAAGTTCCACAAAACCACCAAGTGGTATTACATAAACCATGTACTAAATCTATGTGCTAAAACCATGTGCTACCTAACCCATGAACCCCACATTTAGTATTAGATTTTAATTTTTTTTTCTAATATTAAATAATTGCATGAAATATTATCACAATGTTATAATACAACTCATCGAGTATATCCCATGGGAATCTTTACATGTTGCACATCCATCTAGGTGATAGTAGATACGACATTACATAATAAGATAAAATAATACAATATAACAATATTATGCAATGTGTGCAACACCCATTATCTCAACACATACTTCATTGTGTTGTATAAATCCTTTTACAAGGTGGAACTAATAGTTCTTATTACTCCTAATAGGGTAGATCACTAAAAGTGATCATTTGTAAACCTTAACAAGTCAAATTTATACTGAAGTACTAAGGCTTGTGGATATCATCCCCACCCCATTTTTACTTTCTATTTGGAAGGTTTCTGGGTAACCAAGTATTGTGTCAACTATTATGAATGTTTTATTTCTTTTAATATTTCATGCATGCAGTTATATCAGATTAGTTTATGAAGGGTTAGTTAGTGAATTGAAGTTAAAGTTTTACACCCCCCACCCCACCCATCACCTAGCCTTCTCTATATTTCCAACATTATGCTTAATCAACTTTTCATATTGATTTAATCACTTATTTTTGATAAAATTGTCAAATAATTATTTGTTTGATTTTAAGCTATGGTTTGACCACCTTAACCTAAGTCTTTATTTAAATAGAATAACTTTTTCTCTTTTAATTAGATAAATCCCATTTATCCTATGTGTGCACATAAAAGTAATTTTAAAATTTTGAAATTAAAGAAAAATAATTTTTGTCTACACATTGAATGCACACTTTCCAAGGCAATAGAATCTCATTTTGCCTCTTATTCTTCTCCACACATCTTTTTCCTCCTAAACATGTCCATTATTTCTTTCTCTTGAGAATCTTGATCTCAAAGTCAAAATGAGAATTATTCTCCACTATAGGAATTTGCCTCTTAATCTCTCACCATCAATTTCTCTTTAAAAGGAGACTCTCTCCTCACTATCTCATATCTTTGGAGTTCATGTTATTGTTTTTCTGCTGCACATTCTCTTGACTACTTGAGCACTTGCATTGCACTCTTTCATCTTTGCATTTGAGATTAATTATTTACTTTATTGTATCCATACTAGCTAAGTTATCGTTAAAGCTTACTCTTGCATTGATAGCTTAGCTTTACTTTCTTGTTCTTATATTATCTTTACTTTCATTTTACTTAGATCAGATTTACTTTCTTGTACTTGCACCTCATCTTAGCTTAGTCTGCATTATCATTCTAGCTTGCACTTGTATAATCATTTGAATTTATTAGATTCTAGACTCTTTCTCTTGCAAGGGTTTCCTTTTGAGTTTTATTTGAGAGCCATCATTACATCTCTTTAACTCTTGCATCTCATAGATAGGAATCTATCAGATGCTTCTAGAGACTTCCTGTTCATGGGTTCTCTCAAGTATAATAGTTTATAGAAGTGTGTCACATTTTTGGCATACAAGAAGGAGAACCTCAATAGTTCTCAAAATCTCTATAAATATGTATTTGATAGGTTTTAAGACCAAATTTACCCTTTTTCATTGTTGACAAAAATGGGGAGAATGAAAGAATAAGAGAAAAATAAATAGCAGATGACTGGAGTAAGGGGAAGAAGCAAAGAAGAAGAGGAGGAGGGAAGAACAAAAAGAAGGAGAAAGGGGGATAATATAACATAAAGGAGAAAAAGAAGCCAAAAAAAAATGAAGAGAAGATGTCAAAAAGGAAGTATGTGTATAAAGGACAAAGGTGTCAAAAAGGAAGTATGTGTATAAAGGACAAAGGTGTCAAGAAGGAAAAAAAGGAAAAGGAGACCGAACTTAGGGGAAAACTCATCAATTATTTGACTAAATCCACACTAACATGAAGAAATCCATGTGTAAAATTTAAGTGACTATATGAGAAGGAGATAAAGAAAATTTAAAAGGTTTTTCCATCAATTCTAAAGGGGGAGTTTGTAGGACCATTCATGCAATTGGCATAATCTCCAAAGACTTGTGATGCTTACTACTTTGTATACCACATTCAATGTTGTAATTTATTGGAAACTAGTAGCAAATGAAGAAAAAATGAATGAAGTTATTAGACTAAAGTAATCCACTAGTAGAGGCTAACACTAATCCAAATAAGATAGTGGATATGAAGTTTACACTGGAACTGTGCAATCACAAATAAAATACAAAAATTTAGATTCATCATTGATGCAACATGATAGAAGGAAATTTATGGAAGTTTTTGTGGCATATGTCCATCTTAAATTATTTGAAGGAGAAAGGTTTTGACCTATGTATGGAAGGAATCTAGGTAGACTAGTAGGCTTACCAGTCTAGACACCTACAAGTAGATAGTCAAGGGTGTAATGTGACCAATCCATATGAGAAATTTTAATTTTAATCCACCAATTGAGAAAGACTTTAAAATTAGTTTACGGTACCTAGAGGTTGATAAGTGTAAAAAGAAAAAAAAACACATTAGATATAAATTTTGTTGAATGAGCATATGATTTAGATAATTTGCAGAAGGAGATCAAGTAGAGAAGCCAAAAAAGTGTAGATTAGTTTCTCAAAAGTAAGAAACAAGAAAATATAGGTGAAATTTATACAAGGAAGATCATGGGGAGAGCTAAAGAAGATGAGAAAGGTGATAGCACCTTAAAGCATAAAATAGGGGATCTCTAAGGCAGGTGGTTCTATTTCAAGATCATCCACTTGTTTTTTTCTCTTCATTGGAACTATTTGTAACCCTTAACTAGGCATGCTTGTATTTAAGCATTTTTAAATCCTTTAACAATGTACCTCCAAATAGGAGTGTTTTAAATCCTCTAGAAAAGTATCTTTAACAGATTGATTGTAATCCTAATAGGTTACTAGCATTCTTGATTGGATAAGTTCTCATAAAGGAACAACTATAGCTCATAATAGGGAAACCTTTTATCTACAATAAAAGGCTACTAGGTATATTACTCCCACCATGGTTTTCACCCTCTCATTGAGGGATTCCATGTGAAAAAAATCATTGTGTCAATTATGTATGGCTTATTGGTGAGCTTGCATGGTTTTACTTTGTTGCATTTATTAGTGCTTTTCCATTAAAGAAACACATATGAAAGTTATTTTAAGTGATAGTAAAAGTAACCAATTTTAAAGATCAAACTTATTCACCTCCCCCTCTCAATTCTATTTTGGGACAACACATATTCCACAAACTAAGTGAAGACCATTAATTCTTACAATCTAAATAAATAAATAGATAATCATGAAAGAATATTTAACTTTTAATAATAGACCAATGAAAGGAAGAGATCTCATGGACAAGACATCTACTATCAAGAGGAGTGTCTAAAAAGGATAAAAATTCAAGACAAAAGAGGAGAGGAGAACAAGAATTCACCCATTTAGCCCCTTGTTTCCAGCTGAAATAGATATTGTTGATGAAAGATGCCAAACATTAAAGTACATACTAAGGGAACATGTATACAATGAGTATAGCTTTTAAATAAAGAGGAGATGATTATCAAGGACATACACCTCTTGTATGTAAGAGTGATTCCCACTCTTAACAATAATTCCCTATAAGATAATAATGTCATGTGATAAACAAATGCCTATGTGCTAGGGAAATTTAATCCTTAGATAAAGAGAGAAAATAATATACAAGAACTGTTTCCCCTAAGTATGGAGGCAAAATATATGATTATAAACAACATTAGGTATAGTGTATATTCTAGAAAAGATATCACATATGACATAAATGATAGTATACATAATTATCAAATGAAAAACATTCTAATACAAGGTATGAAAATATTTTCTTAGGAATAGACCATCATATCTTGCATGAAACAAATTTTCACATTCCACAGATAAGAATGTATCATAAAATAATGCAAATCTAAAAATGGAAGATAAAATAATACCATGTTATAAATAATTAGTGGTCATCTCAAGTCTACAAGATATGTACTTCCAATTATGGACATCATAGTATAAAAGAGGGGAACACCAAAGGAATGGATCCTAGAGAGTAATGAGTAAGAATATCCAATACATTCCCTAAATGAGAAATCCTTTATTACAAGGATATAGTTATTGACATAAGTTTTCACTCAAGATATTAATCTTATGTAACACAATAAATGTATGCAAGTTAATGATAAGGCTATGAGTTTTTATATTGATTTATAAAATGAATTATAGTCAAATAATTAGATTAGCTTGTTAATCTCAGATTGGTTTTGACAAAGTAGTGACAAAACACTTAGTCATTATCAAGCAAGACCAGAGTGCATGTCAACTGTAATTGGTTAGATAGTAAATGCCACATAATATGATAGTTAGTGTTGAGCACTAATAGGTTTTGAGAAGTCAATATGTGCTAAGTTATTCAAGTGTCGAGCTAGTAGAGGAAGCCAAGTAAATAGTACATGCTAAGTGATTTAGGTGCTGAGAAAACATAATGTGCCAAGCTATTCAAAAGCTAAGTTAAAAAACTAAGAGCATAGTGAAGGTTGAGCATTAGAGCCTTTTGATGCCAAGTGAACAGTTTATGACATAGATGTTTGTAATCACACAAAATTCTATGTAAACCATTTTTGGGGCCACATAATCACATTTTATGATTATGAAAGATAAATATGGGGTCATAGCACAAATCCCTATGCATTACATGCAACCAATGAAATTGAGGGAAGTATTAAGTAGCAATAAGGATCAACCACAATCATTGATCATTACTGTGCACCAAGAAAAATGTACTTCCCTAAACCCTTCTATCCAAGGTTTTCCATAGATTGGAAAGCTTGAAATGACTTAGGGCTCCCTAGTCATGGAGTGATAAAGGATATGAATGAACATAAAATGACTCTCAGCTAAGCCTTAGAAATGCAACCCTTTCTAGTAAACCATGAAATGGGAGATTCTTTAAGCAAGAGCAAGAATTCTAGTGTCAAAGAACTCTTGAGTATGCAATGCAAGAATGAGAGTAAACTAAGATAAAATGCACAATGCAACTAAGCTAAGTAAATGAAAGTGTTAAATCCATGCTAATTAGACTATGTGATCTAAGCTTCCTGAAAAAAGAACTAGTACACTATATGTAACTAAACTAGGATTTCATATGACTAAATGCTATGGATGAAAGAAATGTAGACAAGAAATGGTATTCTCTACAAAAGCTCTCAAGCATTCAAGTAGAAATCCTCTAGCATAACAATCCTCAAGAGTGTGGATCCTTTGAGGGGGAAAGCTCTCTCCCTTTTAAAATTGTATGGATGATAGAGATCAAGATTGAGATGGTAGATGATCAATGGTTGAATTCGAAAATGGGAGGGATTCATGTGCACACACAAGTCAGCCAATAGAAAATAAGTTAACTTTTCATATAAGAAAAAAGTTTTACAAGCTTTTTCTTTTAATTACAAAATAGAAAAAGGACTTTATGTGTGCACTTTAAGTGGATTGGAAGAATGGGGTCTTTTATTTATTTAAAAGAGGACATGTTCTTTTAATCAAATAATGAACTTAAGATAGCATAGTCAAACTATAGGTTATAATCAAATTAATTGATTATTAGCAATTTGGTCTAGGTAAATGATTAATTAAATTAGCCAAAATGCTATGAAGGGGGCTAATAGTCTAGATGACCATTTTTAGGTGATTAAAATTACCTAATCCATCACCACCAATGTTTATAAAATAAGTTTAACCCTAAAAGGTTTATGTGTGTGAGGAGGTGAATGCTAAGAGTTTAGAGGGTATTCATGGTGGTTGAGATGACTATGAAAAAGCTATGCATTGTAGAATCAATTTGAGAAGAACAAAGTAAAGAAGTGAAAGGATAGAGGAGACATATCTAATCAAGAGGATCAAGGTTTAAAAAGTAAGGATAAGATTTGACATCAAGCAAAACAGTGCTAAACCACTCTAATAGGTGTTACAGAGAAAATCTCTTAACCAAGTAGTCCTAACAGGCTATTGTAAATCTCTTAACTAAGTGATTTATTTATTGTAAGTTTAAATCCTATAACAAGGTGAGACCTAACCATCTTTGTAAGCCTTAAACAAGGCAGACCTTTTGCGTGGTAGATCATAGATTATGATCAAGCACATTGTAGCCATAATAGGACATACTTTACAATTGCAATAGTGAAGATTTATGGGAGAGAAAGGCATGATAAAAATAAGATATATAAAAGAGAGAGTTCAAATTTGAAGAGATTTGTGTGTGTGTGTGTGTGTGTGTGTGTGTGTGTGTGTGTGTGTGTGTAAAAGAATATTTGGTAAAAATTTTGGTAATATTAATTTTATTTATTTCGAATTAATTTTTTCAAATTATATGTTGTCTTCAATTCTAAAGGGAGATATTATATAGAATAATGTGCAAATATGTGATTTAGAGATGGTTTAGAAGCACCTAGGGGTTCTATGTGGTGGATCCTCAAATTTAGGTGTGAAAGATCCTATAAGGGTCATTTAGTGCATAATGACTATCCAAGAGTCCAATAGGTAATTTTATAAAGGTTTGATAGTGTTTTTTTTTTATTGCAAAACTTGGGCCAAGTTTGTCAATGTATTGGCCAAAAGTTGTCATGTAAGCGAAATTTGGACATAGGATAAAAAAAGGGAACAAAAGTGTACAAAATGATGTTTTTAATGGTACATATGTTTAGGGGGTGATTTCCCATCATTCTATGTCAATAGGTGATGATTTTTTATAAGGGAATGAAAATCTGGACAAATTTCAAAAATGTTGTCATGATAATATTTGCAATGTTGCATGACAACATTTTGCAAGAAATTGTATTTCACCCAAAATCAGTTATGGGCCCAAAAAAATGGTGAAATAGGTTGGAAGGAAATATTGAATGTATTCCTTGGCATTTTATGAGGTTGGACACTATTTGTCTTGAATTTTAGTAGTAGAAAATTTATAGTTACTGGAAAACTTTCTACATAACCTTTGCAACTTATACATCTCATGTTAAATGGGTTGAATCATGAAACTTTTCATCATAGATAGTTAGGTGAATTCATTTTTTTTGTAGCGTGATATTTGGTAATACTTTTTGTTAAGTAATTTTTCTAAATAGAACACAAACTCATGAAAATAGTTTACTAGATTGATTAGGGTTTTGGCTAAAGAAATGGTCCTACATTGAAACTTCATTGTGGGAATTTGATATCCATTTGAGGTCTAATAGTAGGGTCAATGCATAGTTTTTTTCCTTTTTCTGGAGGTCAAAAGATGTTGTTTTATATTTTTTAATTTCTTTCCCTAGGAGAGTGCTATTACAACCTGGCAAGGAGCAAAAAGCATTCAAAGCTTAAAACTTGGAGGAATTGATTAGATTAATAAATCCAATGCCATGGAGATGTAAATGAGGCTCATACATAGCCTTGATCAAGAGTTGAGGATTTGATGAATCCAATGGAGTGGTTTTCCCTTTGAAATTTGATATGTATCTTTTTCCCTTGTAAATCAACATAATTAGGGTAACTATCTATTTCCCTTATAAATCAAAACAATTAGGGTTTTTGTATTGTATAGATAGACTGAGACCTAAGTCCTCAAAAAATCTTAAAGACCTTACAAATGAGTATCTACACTAGTGGTTTGTTTGGAGGGTTGCTTGGCAATTTTCCAAACTAAAACTCTAAAAACCAATTAGGATACCTAATTGTGACCTAATATGGCTAGTAGGCCTAGAAGCAAGGAACTTTTAAATCTATAGGAAATTAATATAAATAGATTACAAGATGAAGTGTTTGGTGATTAAAATGATTGGTTTAGCATCCCTAATCTCCTACAAGGTGATTGTGGAATAGATAGTGAGTGGGTAGTTGAGACTACCTTGTGAACTCAAGATAGAATTTAGTGTGCATTAAATTGATAGTTGATCTCTAGAAGAGTAGGAGGGAATTGAGTTGAATCACCATAAGAAATTAGGGTTTTTGATTGGAAAGAATCCTTAAGAGGTCATAAAAGTGACCTAGTGTGGAGTTTAGACTATAAGTTTAGAGCCTCGATATCAAATTGATATCAGAGTCTAACAAGATTTGGCCTACTGATTTGGTGCATATCAATAGTAGAATTGGCCAAGATGATCCATGACTAAGAAGAGGAGAATATAAACCTAAAGAAAAATCTTAATGAGTAAAAAGCTAAACTTGGTGAAGTGGAAAATAAGAAAGAAATTGTGATAGTTAAATTCAGTGAAAGGAGAAGAAAGAAAGGCTAAAAGAATGGTCAAAGAAGATGAGGTGCCAGAACCAAATCCTATATTTCAAGAAGAACCTTTCCTTGAGGAAATGAAAGCTTTAGGAGGAAAATAATTGGAAGGTATTGTTGATAATATGGCTAAGTAGGGTAACATGGAATAGTGTCAATATTGTCATTTATGACAACATATATTTTTGGTAAAGAAGATACTATGTATAGATGAAGTTTCCACATTGGTTAGCTATCTAGTACAATAGAGATAGTTTTTATGTGTACAAACAAAAAAAATATTATTGGCACATGTACAATTGAGTACAAAAAGTGCACAATGTCAGGATGATGTATGTAAGTGCATAGAGCAGTACAAATAGTATAGAAAGAGTTACAACATTTTTACCAATTATGATAGTGAACAGGAAGAACAAAATATACTAGAAAAGTGTGAATTATGTGTTAAGAAATTTTATTTTTTATGAAATAATTACTCAACTAATTAGGGATGAAATCATAGATGTTGACCCTAAGATTGCAAGAATTAATTTTGTATTTTTCCAACCATGTCAAAGCTTGAAGGCTGACTGGATAGTTTTGTAAAATGTAAAAGTATAAAGGAAAGATGATGATATGTGAAGTTGTGTGAATTTTGTAAGTAATATTGAAACTTATGTGAAAGATATATGTATGATATGCAAACTATATGAGATGAAAATTCTGATGTATGATCAAAGGTAAGTGAAGAGCAGCAAAGGAAAGATCAAATATTGAAGATATCAACATTGTAAAGAGGTTTTTGCATCTATCTCTTTTGTAGCAAAGAACTTCATTACATATTGCATGTTTGGGAAGTGGGTTGATCTTGTATATGTTTTGTAAATGTATCAACTCCTAATAGGGTTGGAATAGATCCTAATAGGGTTGATGTTTTTAATAGGGTCTAGTCCTTTAACAAGGACCAAGACACTATATGTATGTAATAGACTCCTAATAGGGTCAACATCCTTAACTAGATACTTTTATTTAGTGGATCATTTTGTGGGTACCATCCCCATTGGGGTTTTCCCTTGACTAGGGTTTCCCTAGTTAACAAAATATGGTATTATGAGTTATCTTATTACATGGTTACGTTTATTGTTTAGTATTGTTAGTTTATTTTCATATGCATGTTACAAGGTAGTTAATAATATCCAATTTTGAGAGAAAAAAAAATTAGAATACTGGTTCACCCCTCCCCCCAGTATTTCCTATTTCAAATAGGTATACCATTCTTTAGTAGGAAGATGGAGCTAGACCTAGTAATAGAATGGATAGAGGGCCTAAGGAACCACTTTGAATGTGAAGGGGTGAGTGAAGCCCAAAAAGTTAAGGTGGCAAAATCAAGATTGAAAGGGATTTCCTCGACATGGTGTAAGTTCATCCATAGAGAGAGAGAGAGAGAGAGAGAGAGAGAGAGAGAGAGAGAGAGAGAGAGAGAAGGAAAGAATTCCATGCAACTTTGAAAGGGATCATTTCCAAGAACAAAGAAACTTACATCTATGATGACTATGAGATCTAACTTCATAGAAAGAGGCAAAATTTGAGTGAGTGAAGCCCAAAAAGTTAAGGTGGCCAAATCAAGATTGAAAGGGATTTCCTTGACATGGTGTAATTTCATCCAAATAGAGAGAGAGAGAGAGAGAGAGAGAGAGAGAGAGAGAGAGAGAGAGAGAGAGAGAGAGAGAAAGAATCCCATGCAACTTTGAAAGGGATGGTTTCCAAGAAAAAAGAAAATTACATCTGTGATGACTATGAGATCTAACTTCATAGAAAGAGGCAAAATTTGAGACAAAAGGATCTTGATGTTAATACATATACTGAACTATTTGAAATATTATGTTTGAGATATAATGTGATAGAAGTTGAAAGTATCAAAGTTACCATATATTTGAATTATTTGAGGTGGAATATACAACAAGAGATTAGTTTTCTAAGTTCCACTATAGTCCACAAGTACTATCAATTAGAACTCAAGGTAGAGGAGAAGAGTAAAAAGAAGAATGAGAAAGGTAGTAGAGGTAGAATTAGAGGAAGAGATAGTAGAGACCATAAGGGAAGTTTTGGTGGAGGAAGTATAGAATAGATATCCCAAGGGGAATCCAAACTTGCAGAGAAAAGTGAAGATTCTAGTAGTAGAGGAGGATATAATAGAGGAAGGGGATCTAGAATGAAATGTCCCTTTTCTGATTTTACATGATATTTCAAGCCTCAAATCAGATCTTTAAAATCAAACAACTAATATCCCAAAGATCCACCAAATTTCTCAAGAAACCCCAAATCGGGTATGCCAGAAATGGTGCCAAAAGCTTCACAGCTTCACCTATTATTAATAAATCTGAAAATGGACATTTTTATAGAAATTTCAGCAGCATAACAGCCTAAAAAATGAAATTTCTAGATCTATATAGCCTTTACACAACAGCTCACAAATTTAGGACAAAAACTATGCTCATCGGGCTCCCAAAATTAACACAAAAATGCCCGGAAACACCACAAAAACACTAATAAACTATCTCAGAAGTTTAATCACGTCCCAATACATATATTCAGCTCTATTTTAACAGCTTAAAGTCTGAAATACAGAAGCAAACCAAACTGATATGAAATACCCAACTGAAAATACCAATCTCATACAAAAAAACACACCCGAAAATCCACAAATCTGCACTGTTCAGCACAAAGGCAAACTCTGTATGAGCATGCACATGGAATAGCTTCAAACTCCCATCCTTAGCCTTCTTATAAACCTACAAACTCCTATTCTTGGGTCTCCCTAGAAACCTGCAAACTCCCGCTCTTGGGTCTCCTTCTCCACAGGCTTGGCAGCCTCTGAAGAATAACAAAGAATGAGCAAAAATCAAGTTCTGGAATCAGCCCAAAATGCCTCCAAACCCCTTAAAAGAGTGAATAACCATAACTCACGTCCAAGAGAGGTTAATGAAACATATTTTAATAATAATTTTCATTTATTAGTCCAATGGTTTCCAAAGATTAACCCCCCTTTTTTCGAAACTTCACTTTCTTGGGCCTGCCTGCCTTAGCAAAGATTATTATATTTTAATTATTTGAAAAGGGGACATGACAAGTCCTCCCCTCCCAAAAATTTCTTGTCCTCAAGAAATGGCTGAACAATAAACCAATCAATCCACCTGGATCCCAAATGTAGTCATGAACTATACTACTGCCAAATAACATAGGCTCCTGCAATATCCTCTGCAATATGACCGAGAGGAATCCATAATCAAACTGACAATTAAAGCTCAACCAAACTCCAAAATCACCACTACCACAATCAAAAACCCATGAGACACAAATTATTAGAACATTATAACCCAAGTAAAGTGGACAAATCAAACTACCAACACAATAAATACCATCAACGCATCCCACTGGCCTATACAGAATGTACAATCCAACTCTGCAACAATGGTGAATGCTCTCAAATGAAACTATACCAAGTATGGAGAATCCACACACTGTACAACTCCTATAGTCAACACAACTCTGTAGATCATTGGCCACTATCTCATAACCATAACTCCCATGCACCCCTGATGGTGAAAAGCCATCAAAAGATAAACAACAAGAAATGGAACCCAAACCAAATTTTCCTGCCATCAACTCCTCAACACAAGGATCAATTTCTAACTGATGTACATACCCTGCAATATAATGTTGATTAAAAAAACCAACCTCAGTCAATAGCTCACCATGAACAAGTGATACAACCCACTGTGACTGATCCCTAGCTAAGTCAGGAGATGTCATAGCCAAAGGAGTAGAATCAATAACAACACCTGCTGAAGCATCACTCCAAAACTCCTGCTCTAAGTCATGTATTATCAAGCTATCAACTGCAGGACCTATCACCATGTCGTTCCCATCACAACTCTCATTTAGAGGCATCAAATTATTCCATAACTAATGATAAGCACTAGGAACCAAAGTACATCTTTGTATCATAATCTCATCAACATGGTCATCAAAGGTAAATTGATGAGCGTACCTCATAGTGTAATGCTGATAGAATGCACCAATCTCAGTCAGTGGCTCAGATTGTAATCCAGATGAAACTAACTACAATTGATCATTAACCATGTTGGAACTGACTACTACCTCTGAAGATATCACCAAGGGAGTAGTATTACTAGCAAGAACCATGCCAACTGTCGACTCACCAACATCACACATGATCTTTGATACATCTCTAGTCTCTGTGCCATCAGTACTAGAGGCCACCACCATGTCAGGCATACAAAAATCTACTACAACACCCAACTCAACTAAACCTGACTCTAGCGGGAATGAACCTGATATGCCAATGTTAGTATCAAGGATGGATGCATCCCCATCTCCACTGTCTCTGACAATCTCAGCCATGGACATCCTCGAATCACCAAACACCATAGCTTGTGACTGTATAGAATCAGGTAAAGATTGTAGCCACTCTAACTCCATGGTCACCTTAGCCAAATGAAATTGTGACTCCTTGAAAGCCAACTGTGTACTCTCAAGAATCTTTGAAGTCACCTCAAGTTGCTCAGTAAGCTCACTCACCTCATCTTCCTTGGCCAACAATGCATCATATGTTGTACTGCCCCACTCCATAAGATAATGTCTGTCAGCTACCAACTGCATATAATTCTATCTCAAAATCCGAATAGCCTCCCATAAAGAGTGGATCTCTATCAAGGAAAGATAATTGCCTTCCTGCTCATCACTAGTGGGGGAACCCCACCCATAAACTGCTAACAATTGATGAGCAGCGTCAAAATGCTAGCAAGTGATAGCAATGTCTCGATCACTAACTCTTAACTGATTAGACACATGATGGCACTGGCTTGACTGTCTCCTACAAACCTCCTTTGATGCACTGTCTAAAGGAGTATCCTCAAAGTCACTAGTCTCTAGAGTATTACAATCCATACCCTGTGAATCAAATCTAAAGCTCATATCAACATACGGAGAATCAAAAACATTAGCACTGTTGTCCAACTCCTTTGTACCCAAGGAAACTAAGTCTTCAAAACTACCCACTACATCCTCCTGGATGTCATCAATGCCAATATGATCCTGGGACTCATCTGTACACACTGCCAAATATGAAATATCATCAACACATTCCAGCAAGTATGGTCGACTAGATATATGAACAAAGCCCAACACCGGTGTATAAAAACTAATACCAACATCAGATAAGCTCCTGGCACAAGAAAAGACAACACCGTGCAATCTGCTAATCAAATCCATGATAGCACCCAAACAATCACTGCTACCAAAAAGTGTTAAAGATTTACAATCAACTGAACCCCAAATGCCAATATAACAATCTCGAGTCCATATCTGTAAACTAGAATCAGCTGGTAACTCAAGAAAAATCCTCACTTGAGTAATATGACCAATACCAACTAACTCCACATACCTGTCATGATGAGATAATGTAGTCACAATAGTGTCTTCACTCACCTTCAGCTGGCGAGATAAATCACGTGAAGTACTGCTAGCCTCAACCTCATGTGACGAAGCATCTAACTGTGCTTGGTACTCTCTCTCAGAAAAGTCATGAATGCTCAATGTCTGCTCATCTCCACCAAGTATCTCACCATCATGCACAACAACATCCTCATAATCATCATCCTTGAGGTCAAATCTATCTATCACTCTTTGACTAAAATCATCAAATGTAGTTACCTGATCATGACCTTGAGTAGTCATTCCATGATACCACCAATCATAGGCTGCATCTTCCAAGTGTAGACTTGCAATTTGAACAACATCACTCTCCTTCATGGGGTTAAGTGTGAAGAAGGTCTGTAATTTTTGTAGCCATGCTCTAGCTGAAATTTTATTTGTTCCATCAAAAGTAGGTGCTATAAACTTGCTTATTTTATTTTTGAGCTCTCTTCCACTTATGTCATGCTCCCTTCTATACTCTTTCTTGGGCATCAAAGTGTTCATCATATCCACATATTCTCTAAAAGGAACCGAACTATGAAAGTCATCATCTAAGCCATTATAAGTAGCTCTTAATGTGATCAAGTTACCTGTAACCTCTTCCACGAGATTAATGGCTGGATTTGATACTGGTGGCTCATCTACGGGCAAGAAAATAGTTTTGGTTGATTTAGATGGTGTGGATTTCAGATTTCTTGGCTCCTCTGAAGTGCTCCCTTTCTCATTAATAGATGCAACTCCTTGTAGTTTTTCTGTCAATATTCGCAAAGCCTCTCTAGTTTCTGCCAAACTATCCACTATTTGCTTCTAAGTATTTTGGATGTCTTGGAAGAATTTCTTTGCCATCTCATCTAGATCAGCCATACTTTTCCCTTCCTTGGATTTTGTACTTTTACTTTAAACTAGAGTTTTGATCAAAATTTCTTTATTCTTTTCTCGCTGCAAATATCTTTTTTCTCTTTCACTTAGTTGCATGCAACCATAAATTTTGACATGCAGCTGATTAGAAGCAACATGCAACCACCAAATTCACCAAGAACTAACATGCAAATGATTAGAAGTAGAATGCAACCATAAATTTTGACATGCAAGATTTGGGTAGTTATCAAAACTGACATGCAAGATCTGGGTAGTTGTCAAAACTAACATGCAAGATTTGGGTAGTTGTCAAAACTGACATGCAAGATTTGGGTAGTTGTCAAAACTGACATGCAAACTTCCACAACCACCAAATTCACCAAGAACTAACATGAAAATGAATATAAGTAGAATGCAACCATAAATTTTGACATGCAGCTGATTAGAAGCAACATGCAACCATATATTATGACATGCAAGATCTGGGTAGTTGTCAAAATTGACATGAAAACTTCTACAAACCCTCAGGCTGGCAAGATCATGGCTCTGATACCACTGAAATGTCCCTTTTCTGATTTTACATGATATTTCAAGCCTCAAATCATATCTTTAAAATCAAACAACTAATATCCCAAAGATCCACCAAATTTCTCAAGAAACCCCAAATCGGGTATGCCAGAAATGGTGCCAAAAGCTTCATAGCTTCACCTATTATTAATAAATCTGAAAATGGAAATTTTTATAGAAATTTCAGCAGCATAACAGCCTACAAAATTACATTTCCAGATCTATATAGCCTTTACACAACAGCTCACAAATGTAGGACAAAAACTATGCTCATCGGGCTCCCGAAATTAACACAAAAATGCCCGAAAACACCACAAAAACACTAATAAACTATCTCAGAAGTTTAATCACGTCCCAATACATATATTCAGCTCTATTTTAACAGCTTAAAGTATGAAATACAGCAGCAACCAAAACTGATATGAAATGCTCAACTGAAAACACCAAACTCATGCAAAAAACACACCCAAAAACCCACAAATCTACACTGTTCAGCACAAAGGCAAACTCTGTATGAGCATGCACATGGAATGGCTTCAAACTCCCATCCTTAGGCTTCCTAGAAACTTGAAAACTCCCATTCTTGGGTCTCCCTGGAAACCTGCAAACTCCCGTTCTTGGGTCTCCTTCCCCACAAGTTTGGCAGCCTCTGAAGAATAACAAAGAATGAGCAAAAATCAAGTTCTGGAATCAGCCCAAAATGCCTCCAAACCCCTTAAAAGAGGGCATAACCATAACTCACGTCCAAGAGAGGTTAATGAAACATATTTTAATAATAATTTTCATTTATTAGTCCAACGGTTTCCAAAGATTAACCCCCTTTTTTCGAAACTTCACTTTCTTGGGCCTGCTTGCCTTAGCAAAGATTATTATTTTTTAATTATTTGAAAAGGGGACATGACATAGAAGTAGCATCAGAGGTAGATCTAGAGGATGAGGGAGAAGATCCTACTTTGCCACCATGAAATGTAAAAATTATAACCTACTTGGAAACCTGGCCTATGGATGTCCTTAGAAATATTTCTCATCCCAAGGAGGGGATAGGAGTGTAAATTATGTTCATGAGGATGATACACATATTAATTCACCAGAGGTTAATCTAGATTCAAAAGTTAGAGAGAACCACATCATATGGAGGATTTTGATCAAATGAACCTATGAAGGAAGAGCTAGTGCAAAGAAGGGCCTTAATCAAGGTCAAATGCAATATAATGGGAAAATTATGTATGGTGGTTATAGAATCAACATCTAATAATAACATAATATAAAAAGAGACAATAAGAAAGTTGAATTTGCAAAGAATTCCATATACTAACCCATACAAGGTTACTTGGAAAAACAAGGAGGAACATTTTTTTTTGAATGAACAAGCTTGGGTGGAGTCACCTTAGGAGGTTATAAGGATAGGATATCATGGTATATTTTTTCAATGGATTCGTGCCACCTACTATTGGCTAGGCCATGGAAATATGACAAAAATACAATTCATAATGGTGAGAAAAACTCTTATGCTTTCCAAAAGGATGGTGTCACCTACAAGATTATGTCTATAGTAGATGGAGAAGAGGGTAATTATATGGGCCCTAATGTGTTATTAGTTAGAGAAAGATAATTCTTGGGCACTCTCAATGAAGGATTTGGGTTTGCAATTATTATAAAGCCCAAAGAAGAAGAGAAAGTTAAGAAGATGAACATCCCTATAGAAGTGCAAGAATTATTGGATCAATGTAAGGACATTGTACGTGATGGTAAACCTACTTCATTACCTCCACAAAGGGTTATAATCCGTCAAATTGACTTCATCCCAAGGGCTTCTTCACCCAATAAAGATGCATACAAGATGACACCTTACCAAAATGAGGAAATAGCTAGAAACGTACAAGAACTCCTTCATAGTGGATTAATCAAGAAGAGTATTAGAGCTTGTGCAATTCCCATAGTTTTGGCACCAAATAAGGGGGAACATGGAGATTATACACTAATTCAAGGGCTATAAATTGAATCAAAATTATATATAGGTTTATAATTCCTAGGATTGAGGACATAATAAAACATTTAGGAGGAGAACAATATTTCACCAAGATTAACCTTAAAAGTAGCTATCATCACATTAGGATTAAGGAGGGAGATGAGTGAAAGACAACATTTAAGACTAAAAATGTCCTATATAAATGGATTTTTATACCATTTGGACTCACCAACACCCTCAATAAATTCATGAGACTCATGAATGAAATGTTGAAAGATTGCATTGTTAAGTTTCTAGTTGTTTATCTAGATAAAATCTTGATATTTAGTAAAACTAAAGAAAATAATCTTAATCATTTAGAAATTATATTAAGGAAGTTTCATGATGAACAAATAACCATCAATTTGGAGAAATGTGAGTTTATAAAAAAGAAGCTTTGCTACCTTGGATTTTTTGTTTCAAAAGGTGACTTCAAGGTGGATTCATCAAAGGTTGAAGCAATCCTCAATTGGCTTACTCCCAAGACAACAAGTGAGGTGAGAAGTACCCATGGACTAACTCGATTTTATAGGAAATTCATAAGGAATTTTAGTGACATTTGTACTTTAATTATTGACACTATAAAAAGAGGGATAAAGACCAAGTTCAAATGGATAGAACAAGCAAACTGAGGGTTTTAACTCTTGAAGAAGAAGGTGGCTACACAACTTGTACTAGTTCTACCAAGCTTTGACAAACTCATCATAATAGAGTGTGATGCTAGAAACATTTTAGTTGGGGAATTCTTAAGCCAAGACAACAAACCAGTGGCATTTTTCAATGAAATCTTATTGAAGCTAAGAAGAAGAACTCATCCTATGAACTAGAACTATATGCTCTTGTTCAAGTACTAAGAAAGTGGAGGCATTATCTATTGCATAAGGAATTTTTTGTTTGCATTGATAACCAAGAACTTAGTTTCCTTAAATCTCAAGGCAAGTTGAGTCATAGGAACATAAAATGGGTGGAGTATTTATAGTATTACACTTTCATAATTAAGCATAAGAAGGTATATGTAATAAATTTTTTGATATCTTTAGTAGAAGGTTACTAATATTCCAATAAGTGCAGTTGAAAAAGAATAGAGATTGAAAGATTAAAGGAGGTATAAAAAGAGGATGAATACTTTGTAGAAGCCTATAAGGTCTGCCACTATTTAAATAATAATTTCCATAGTGAATGTGAAAACTTTATATTACAAGGAATATTTGTTAGGGTTGGATAGTTATGTGTCACAAGAGGATCAATGACAGAAAACTTAATCCAAAAAAATCACAATGGTAGTTTGAGTGGACACTTTGGATTGAATAAAACCTTAGAGCTTGTACAAAGCTTTTATTACTATCCAAAGATATACAAGGATATAAGGATGTATATTGAACAATGTAATATGTGCCAGAAGGTCAAGGGAACTTCTTCAAATGTTGGACTTTATCATTGGTTTTCCCAAGATAGAGAATGTATTTAATAGTATCTATGTTTTAGTAGATAAGTTTAATAAAATGATCCATTTTAGTCCTTGCAAGGTAACTCATAATGCTAGTCAAATAGCCAACCTATTTTTCAGAGATGTGATTAGGATTCATGGTCTACCTATCAACATAGTATTTGATAGGGAGAAAAATTACATGGGGAATGCTTGGAAGACCTTGTGAAAAAGGTTAGGTACTAACTTATCATTTGGTTCTTCTTAACATCCCCAAATAGACGTGCAGACAAAAGTTGTCTATAGGACATTGGGTAACCTCTTGAGATGTTTGACAAAGGAGTGTGGGGAAGATTGGGATCAAGTTATTCAACAAGAATATTTTTCTTACAATGATATAGTAAATAGGAAAATAGGAAAAAGTCCCTTTCAAATAGTGTATGTTTGTATCACAAAGGTGTGTTTGAGGTTAGAAACCTTGGACACATGGAAAGGAGTGGACATAATAAGGATTTTTCACAATCCATGAAAAAATACACGACTAGGTCAAACAAAATTTGACATAAAATACTATATAAAAAAATGATAGTGTTGATGTCAAGAAGAAAGTTGTGTAAAATGAGGTTGGATATTTTGTCATGGTACTCCTAAAAAAAGAAAGAATTCAAAAATGAATGCATATAAATTTCTAGATGAGAAGAATTGGTCCATGTAGTAACTGGCCAAATATAAAAATAACACCTATAAGGAAGATCTACTAGAGGACATAACCCTTTATCTTATATTTAATATAGCAGATCTGGTGCACTATAGGGGTCCTTGTACAAAGGAAGGTAATGGATTTCTTGATGTTGTAGAGATGGTCACTGATTTGACCTCACCTTCCCAAACCAAACCACAAGAAGAGAAAGTATTGGATTCAAGGGTTGTAAAGAAGACAAGGCATGCAACTTACATGGAGCACCTGAAAAAGTGGAAGAATATACCTAAATCTGAAGCCACTTGGGTATCTAAAAGTGATTTCAAGAAGTTTAGTATTAACCTTATAGTTATGTCACCTAAGGTGACTTGACTTATTTTCTATAGGTGGGAATGGTGCAAGAGCACCTAGGAGTTTTGTGTGGTGAGGAGTTATGTGTGGTGAACCCTCTTTGGTGTGCAAGATCTTATAAAGGTCATGGATTGCATAAGGACTATCCAAGAGTCCAATAAGTGAGTTTATAAAGGTTTAATAGTTTTTGTGTGTCATTTCCAAAGTTAGGCCGAGTTTGTCAACATATTGGACAAAAGTTTCCATGTAAGCCAAATTTGGGCATAGGATGAAAAGGGGCAAGCACAAAAATGCACATATTGATGTGTATGGATGGTAAACATTTTTAGGGGGTGATTTACCATCATTATGCATCAATAGGTGATAATTTGGTATAAGGAAATAAAAAATTGAAAAAATTACAAAAATTGCAAAAATATTGTCATGACAACATTTACAAGAAGGTATTGAATTTCACCTAAAATTAGTTATGGGCCCAAACCAGTCATTGAAACATGATGGAAGGACACATTCAAGGCCTTCCTTTGCATTGTATGGAAGTTGGACATCATTTGGCACATATTTCAATAGTAAACAATTGACAATTACTAGCAGGCTTTTTGCAAAATCTTTGCAACTAATACATCTCATGTCAAATGGAATGTATCATGAAACTTTTCATTATAGATAGTTAGGTGACTTCCTTTCCTTGAAGTGTGCACTTTGGTAGGAATATTTGTTAAGTTTTGTGCATCTAAATAAAATTTAAACTCTTGAACATAGTTTACTAGACTGATAAGGGTTTGGACTAAATAAATGGCCCTACATTAAAACCTTGCTATGAGATTTTCATGGTCATTTGAGGTCTAATAGTAGGGCCAGTGTACAATGTTTTCCCTTTGGTCAGAGGCCAGAAGATTTTGTTTCCTATTTTTAAGCTCTTTCCCAAGGCAAGTTCTTCCATAGTTTGGCAAGGATTAAAGAGTATTCAAAGCTTGAAACTTGCAGGAGCTGATTGGATTAACTAATCTAATTCCATGGAGATGTGAAGGAAGTTCATACAAAGCCTTGATCAAGAGTTAAGGATTTGATGAATCCATTAGAGTGGTTTTCCCTTTAAAAGTTTGATAAGTAGTTTGTTTCCTTTATAAATCAAGATAGTTAGGGTTTAGGCATTGTACAAATAGATTGAGCCCTAAGACCTCAAATATATGAAAGAACTTTCAAATTGGTATCTTTTGGTGGTTTATTTGGAGAGATTTTTGGCACTTTTTAAAACTAAATCCCAAAAACCCATTTAGGAGGCCTAAATGTGACCTATTAGAACTAGTAGGCCTAAAAACAATGAATTTTGAAATTGATAGGTAAATGATACAAAAATATAACAATATGAAGTGTTTGGTGATTGAAATGATTTGTGTAGAAGCCTTGGACTCCTACAAGGTGATTTTGAAAGGGCTAGTAGGTAGGTAAATGATATTTTCTTATGAACTCAAGATAGAAGTTAATGCACATTGAATTGATAGTGGAGCACTAGGTGGGTAGGAGGTAAGTGACTTGAATCCCCCTAAAGAGTTAGGGTGTATGATTGGAAAGAAGCCCTAAGAGGTCCTAACAGTGACATAGTGTAGAGTTCAAAGTAGCTAAGTATAGGGACTCCCTATCAAGATATTTCTATCGCATATTTGATAGATTTTTTGTCATTGATGTCTACATATTTCTCTATTTGTGATATTGTTGCAAAGGTGTTCAACAAGATATATATTTGGTTTGGTATAGTTAATGTATTAAAAATAAGGTTCAATGGATGAATTTTTGGATAAAGAGATTTTTGTAGTGAATCATGTCAATTTACAAAGGTCTACATAAAGATTTGAGTGACTTATGGGTTTCTAAGCTAAGATTGGTATTTTTAGATATTCAGTGGAGAGAAAGTAAGAAAATTTAATTTGATGAAGATGAATATTGCATTATTTTTAATCTATGTGGTGTTTTTATGACTTAAATGTGTGTTATTAACTCAATTGGTTGATGATTTGAAGGATTAAAGTTTATTTTTCTTGATTGATAATGTTTCTTGTTGGTTTTCTTGGTGATTAGGTTAAATATGGTGATGAATTCAAAGACAAAATTTTTGAGGATATTAATATGGTATTTTATGTTGCTTATTGATGTTTTGGGATTGTGCTCTATTTGTGTTTATGGTTCACATTGAGTGGCATGTTAACAATCAGAGGACACCTTTGAGAAGAAAAGTTCTTCTGCTCCAACTTTACCTTTGCAGAGATTTAAAAGGTTGCAAATTAAATGGCTTGGATAATAAACAATTGCTTGATATAGCATGGAACAAATGGACATTTATGCATAGGGAACCATCAATTATGTGAGTGATGTAGATGCAGCAAAATTTTTTGGGGTCAAAGCCACCAATTAATATAAGGTTTATAATCTCCATGAGGTCGGTATTGTGTTTGTAAGGGTTGTGGAGAGGGCACTTCTTCATTGTCTACTTAATCACTAATTAAGTTGCACTATAGATCAACGGTATTCATCTTTTTTGCAGGCTCCTATCCATTATGTGAGTGCTAATATAGAAGCCAAAGTGGAAAAAATAAGTGAAAGCATGTTGAATAAGGTTTCTAATCTTGACTTGGTCAACATTGTTGATTTAAGGGCTATGGATTGGGGAATTCTTTAATGTCGAATTAGGGGTAGCATTGCATCCTCTTTAACTATTACATGTACAACCCAAAGAGGAAATAGGTTGTTGGCTACTTCTTCTGGCCTTGCACTTTCTTCTTTGTGAGTTTTTTTTAAACACAGCTCTACATCCATACCCAATTTCAAGAGATTTGGCAATGCATCTATTTTCTGCAAAAAACAATACCCATTTCTTGTTTTAGTTTCTGATAGGTCTTGCTCAACTCTTTCATTTGGAGAGAAGGTTTTTGTCATGGCAGTAGTGCATAAGACATCTCAAGGTAAATTTGAAGATGAAAATGAGTACAAGCATACAATTTACTTACCTCAGATGAGCTTCACCCTTAGAGAAATTCAATAGCATGTGAACCAAAAATATTGAAGCTATGGGATGAGAAACAGATTCAATTCCTATTAGGTTTGAATTTAGAATGAGTAGTTAGATTAATAGTAAAGCAAAAACTTTTCAAAAGTCACTGGCCTATTTGTTAATTTTAGGACTAGGGGGTTGAGTTGATAAAAAGGACAAAAATTTTAAGACAAAATGTCCCAAATTCCTCACAAGTTCTTTTGTTGAGTGTTAGTTAGAGTGTGTTGGGTTTATGCTTGGGTTTGGTAGACCAATCCATAGACTGAATGACCAAGCTCACTATTAATAGACCTAGCATGGGATTATCCATACCAATATCTGGTGGTACCAAGTTCTAGAATTTAGTTCCTTAGGATTTTAGTACTAAATTCCATGTATGGACTAACTTCAATCTATTACCTTCATGAAGTTTGAAAATACTATGTTTGGTTGAAGTATCCATGAAGATGATTTGAGTCTTTCAACATAATATAGTATTGTATTGTAATTAGTGGAGCATGAGCATAACCTCTAATAATTACAGAAGAGGAGGGATACAATTCCATTGGGTGAAGAAGGCATGAAATGAAGATTAATAAGTTTCAGGATCACTATTGTAGGAGAATCAACTGATTTGAAGCAATGCTAATCCATATAAGATTCTAGGTTATAGTGGATTACAAAGTAGGATCTATGCTAACTTACAAGTAGAATTTAGCACCTTCTCAGTTCAGGTCTTTCTTGTGACTCAAAGTATTCAAGGCTACTCAAGTGTTTTTTACTCCCATACATCAACAAAAGGATTCTAGTTGTTCGTTAATGCTCATCAATGGTCTTAAATATTAAGGACTATTTTAATGATGGTTGGAGTATCTACTATTATTAAGGCTTAAGCACATCTACTATTTGGTGCAAATTAATTAGTGTATTATGGCCACACTTGTATAGACCATTTTTGACAATAGACCATTTTTGACGAAATGTTTTATATGATTTGAAAATAGACCATTTCTAACAAAATGTTTTATACGATATGATACTAGGCAATAAGAGAGCATCCCAAATATGCATCAGCAAGGAAGGATTCAAGTAGTGTGAGCACAAAAGTAGCACCTATCCAGTTTGTAACAAAATTAGTAGCATTTGGTACACTCTCATGCATCTCTGTTATCACATATGAGAACATGTTCATAGCAACTAAATAGAATGCAAGCCTTTCAGCCACCTCATTCACTACAAAGTATCACATGAATTCAACATCAGTATCATTTCATCTAATTTGAGTAAAAACACATTTAGAGGATAGGGCCATTAAAACTGTACAGATTGACAACACATTCAAATTAATTAAATCACAATTCAAAACTCAAAAAAATGAGAGACCATATAAAGATTATGTTGTTGATGAAGTGCTAAACTGTTAATCCACACAAAAAGAAAAATGAGAGACCATATAAAGATTATGTTGTTGAGGAAGTGCTAAACTATTAATCCACACAAAAAATATTAAACTTTTGGTCATTTGTGTAATGTTCTACATAAAGACAAGACACAATGGTAAATTCTAAGTCTCTTATTTGAAAAATCTTGTGTCAAGTCTACTCAAACATAACACTTAACAAATGAATAAATAATAATGATAAATGAAATTGTAGATGTTACTTGACACAAGTCTACTCAAACATAATGCTTAAAACTTAACAAATGAATAAATAATAATAATAAATGAAACTATGGATGTTACTAGAAACCAAGCATTGCTTTAATTTTAGAATGTGCTAGTCTACTATACCTATAATCAAAGGTGATGCCTTCCATCTCCTTGTTCTTTTCTTATCAACTACATTCCCTTTCAAGTCATGTACTATATGTGGAACATGAACAAATAATTTTTCCCTTCTCTCCAATGCCTGCGATAAATTCAACAAGGGGTCATAAATCATGATAAATTGAGCTCCATAGAACTTCCATATCTAGTATTGATATGTTTGATATTGATGGTTGTTTGAAGCATCCAATGTATAGCTTTTCCTTCATGTCAATTTTCTGATGATAATCTCAAAACAAAAACTTATAAGAGTTGAACAAAATCTCTTGTTGCATGAATATATTTAAAAGAAAGCGGAGATAATTTGAGAGAAATACTATAGAACCTTAGAGAAAAGATGCCATGGGCAAATACAAGCTTCCAAATAGTATATTTCTCCATATTCTCAAACAAACATGCTAATGATGGAAGTGCCTTCATATTCCTATAATCAATTTGACTTGACTAATTATGATAATGAAATGATGTATATTTAAATCCATTGTAGGCTTCTCTAAATTTTACTAATGATCATCTTGTATGATTTTATTTCCAGCTTTTTTAGAGGTGGGAAAAGAACTCAAGGCTTTTGCACACCCATTTTTGGGATATTTTATACTTGATGGCAAGGACATAATTGAATTTTACCCGAAGAAAACTCTAAATCTTTCTTAAACTGCTATAAAAGATTTTAATCTTATTAAAAAAATCTTACAGATTTTAAGCCTATAAATTATAATCATAAGACAATAACATTTGTAAAATATATGAAAATTATTGATTCCTTCAAATTATTCTAAAGGTAGTTGATATGATCTCATTCATCTCTTATGGATGATACTTCCCATTCTTTCACATGAGGAACACACGGTGAGGGTTGTCGCTGGAAGTTGCATGTACAATGGAGTTGAAACCTTTAGAGCTTGTAGCTCATGCACTTCCTTCTACAACCACATATTCTCTTCCATCATATTTTCACAATACTGCTTCAAAAATTCGCACTCCATTTCTATCTACTTCATGCCATTTGTAAGCAGTATGTTCTAGAACTAGACTCCAACCTACCATGGATGAAGGTTGAGCTACTTTACCAAGGCAATTTTTTTCTTCTGCACCATAAATTTATTTGAGCACTAATTTAAAGAGTTTGAGTAGGATTTGAGCAATTACATCAAGAATTTGAGTTGTTATTTGGATTTTTTTAACATTTACTTCAAGGATTTGAGAACTTATTTAAAGTTTTTAAGCAATTATAGAAAGAATTTGAGCAGTTATTTAAAGGATTTGAACACTTGAATGATTTGAGCAAAAATTTTAAAAATTTGAGCACTTATTTGAAAGGATTTGAGCAAATATTTACCTGATTGAGTGTGTTGTGCTTTTTAAAGCTTCCTTCTAGGAGAGTCAATTGATCTTTGGAAAGGCAGAGCTTCTTACTGCTATTATCTCCTTCCTCTTCATCACTGCCTCTCCAAGACACCCTATCACTCTCCCTTTTGTTTTTTCCATTGCAACAAAGCCCACCCTCTTCCATGTGAAAGGATGAAATAGTGCTATTAGGAGAAGACATGGTGGCCTCTTCATCATATTCGATCAAGGATATCTAGTTCATATCAATGTTTGTTAGCCACTCCCTAATTAATATTATGCCTAGATATGCTTCTTAGATGGGTGTTGTTTGGACCACCACCAAAGCTTGATAATATAGTTGAATGTGCAGCAAAAATTTTCTAATATGGTCCACACACTAATCATTTGCCCATGTTCTTATCTATCTATGGAAACTTACCATAAACATAAACTTAGAAATATTAATATATAATCAATAGAAATATCCAAGTCTCCCATTCGTCAGGTAGATTAAGAATGGTAGGCAACAATCTCCAACATGTTCTTTTCAAATATTGGGATTTCTGAATGATTGAGGTTGTGTCCAGAGCCTGGACTTTCAAAGCTCACTAGTTTTATGAAATTCAATCGTATAGTTTTGAGTTAGAATATAGAGTCTCAGTTCAATTTATTTAGTGTTTGGATTAAATAGATTTTCATTTTCATTAATGACTTATGGACATACACAATCAAATCTAGAAACAAAAAAATTATATTTCAAATGAAATGTGGAAACCTAATAAGATTAACATGGTTTTAGTAAAGTGATTTAAGGTACCTAAGAATTGGATTCTCCATAGCCTTTAGTAGGGGCCAAGTGTTCAGCAGGGGCAGGGGCCTATTTGCATCTATGTCCACTCTAACTGGGGAAATTGTGGATATGCAAGTGTTGAATCACAAGAAAATGACATACTTTATGATTCATGCATATGTATATGCAAAAAGATTCAAATATTACATTTATCAAATATTTACTGCCATAATAAATTGTAGGGATTAAAAAGAAAGAGTATTTTATAGTTCATGATACTCGGTGATCTGCATATGGATCTACAAATGGCTTATAGAACATCGATAAATGGTATTAATAAAGAGCTTTTTATGAGGATTATCTCAACAAAAATAATTTTTTATAACTGCTCAACTAAGACTCTGGGGTACTACATTTTAACCCCTATAAGAGCCCATATCACAATCAATTTCCTAACTATATGTGTACTTCAAATTTTAGATAACAAATAGTGATCACCAACTTTCAACACTACTTTGCAAAACTTAATTAGTATCATATCATACATGTCATTTTATGATCATTCCATGACAAACATATCAATACGGTCATGGAATGATTGCTTTCTATAAAAACTCAAAAAAATTATTCAAATGCAATGTGTTTAACCCTATCAATAGAAAGTGAAAGGAAAATGCTTTTAAAGTGTCTTCAAATCATGCAATGCTTCTAGGAAAGTCTACTAGTATTCCTTAATAAACAAATGAGCAATCAAAATCACAATGGAAAAATGCAAAAATCAATTGCTTTATAGCATTTCAATCCTAGTCCAATCTGCACTCTCCTTCATCCCAATCTAAACATGAATCCTCTTGTGCTTGTGGACATAATGATTTAAAATTTGAACCTTACATCACCTTCCTAATTAAGCAATGCCAAATGCTCAAAAACCTAAAAAATATGTCATGCAACAACCATAGGTTTGAATAGCATCTTAATGATTAAGTTAAAGATGTCCTTTGAGTTACTCTACATAAGCAAGAAGCTCAACCTCCACTACCACAGGTTTGATTAGCATCTTAATTATTAATCTTAGGATGTCCTTTGAGTACTTAACATAGGCAAGAAGCTCAACCATGTCAACTACCACATAGTTTTGATTAGCTCCTTGCTGCAAATGTTTAGGATGTCCTTTGAGTTGCTAAACATAGGCAAGAAGCTCAAACATGCACACAATGATCAGTTGTAGGGGTCATGCAATAGAGGTCATTTCATGTGTGATTTAAATAGGAACCCTCGTCCTTTAAACACTAATCCTCTTGTGCTTGTGGATGTAATAATATAGCATTTGAACCTTACACCACTTGCCCAAATAAGGCAATGTCAAATACTAAAAAACCTATAAACACACCCTTGCGACTAACCACAAGTTGACTAGCATCTTAATGATTAAGTTTAAGATGTGCTATGAGTTACTCAACATAGGCAAGAAGCTCAACCCCAACTACCATGGTTTTGATTAGCATCTTGATGATTAAGCTGAGGATGTCCTTTGAGTTACTCGGCATAGGCAAGAAGCTAAATAAAGGTCATTGGATAAATTTCATGCATTGTAGGGTTGCAATTAAGGCCATTTCATGTGATTTAAATAACAATCCTCACCCTCTAAACCTAAATGGCTAATGCAAGAGCATCTTGGGTTTTCTTGCAATCTTGCATGTTTGGAGGGATTTTGGTTAAGTGTTGTGGAGCATCGAGCTTGGATTTTGGTGGAGCTATGATTTTCATGGTTAGGGATGTGTTGGAGACACATTGGGGAACCTTTCCTCATTATTTCACTAGGATTTGGGTGGAGAAGTAGATCTGATTTCATCTTGATCTAGTGGTGGATTTTCTTTCTGGAGTCCTGGATCTATTGGTTGCGAGGTGGCATATAGTGGTTCTAACTTGCAATAGTAGAGGATTTGCAAATGGATTAATGGATGGGAAGATGGAAGAATGATCTTGTTCAGGCATGATCATAGAGAGTTTATGGATTGCAGATCCATGGTCTTGGACTGGTGATGCGGTCCCTAATTGTTCATGTGATGTGGAAAGTTGTGATCTGACTTGCAAACAATTTGGTTTTATCACAAGTTGCAAAGAATGTAACTAATTATCCTTAATGAATGAGGAGCTACACACTTCAAAGTTTGAAGAGGGCCTAGAGTACTATATATGGTCAAGTGAACAAGTTCTAACTCTTTATAGTTTGGGAGATATGGAAATTACAAAGCACTTGGTCATGGATGATCCAGTTGTTGTTGGTGATGAGTTGTGTATTCCAGAGCATCTTGTTGTGAGAAATGAGATTGTTGGGGTTGTGAGTTTGGTATGTGTTGATTGAGATCTACATATTGTTGTTCATATGGAGTTTTTTGCTACTGGTGTGGATTCACTAGTTGCTGATGTGGATGAGGGTTTGCTGATGAAGTGTTATGTTAAGTTTTTTCTTGGGTGTGAGCATGTTGACTAGGTGGATTGAGCTAAAGTTGGAATAGTTTTTACCCTATTGCTGGAACTGAATTTTTCTGGTTTCTAGGTGCCTGTTGTAAAGAATGTAACTAATTTTCCTAAATGAATGAGGATTTGAAAACTTCAAGGTTTGAAGAGTGCCTAGATTAATATCTATGGTAAAGTGCACAGGTCCTAACTCTTTATATTTTGTGTGATATGGAAATTATTCCAAAGCATCAATTTTTGGTAGACTGTGTTACAGGTTGCTATGGATGATTTTCAGGATGGATGTGCACTTTTTCTTGAGGAATCAGTCTTTGAAAATTTAAGGGGTTGTAGAGGACCTAGATTTATACCTATAATTCAAAGCATGAGTTCTAACTCAATTGGAGCTAGGAGATATCATGATTTTACTCAGATATCAATTTATGGACATTTAATTGTTGTTGCAGGCTAACTTGTGGCATTTAATTTATGTATTTATATTTAATTTGTGTCCCAGGATGATTTGTGGCTTATATTGGTATAATTAGGGGTCTTTTGGAGTCTTTTAGTCATTCATTCATGAGGGAATGATTCATGGGAGCAAGTGAAGGGTAGGTTTTCCTGAGTTTGTGAGAAAATCACCAAATGTGAGCCAACTTATAGCAGGACTGTGATGAAGTTGTGAATGTGTGGACAAAGCACCGAATGTGAGGTATTTTACACTTGGATCTTGTATGGAGTTGAGATGGAATGAAGGATAGATGCAAATTTGAAGGACAGAGCTAGGGCTACGACTGGAAAACAAGGAGGTTGCTTGGTAGGCTTGCGAGCACAAGTTTAGATTTCCTTTTGTGGTTTTCTTCTAGATTGTTGTTATGTTACAGATCTGAGCTAGCTGAGATTGGTTTGTAAGTTGGATCTAGTTGGATCTTGTAGAACTAATTATTGTAATTGCTATTTGTATTTGGCCCTAACCTGGATGGCCTTACAATTGGGCATATTGCATGTAAACAGTTATATATCTATGAATCAAGAATTGTAATTTGGTATCAGATCTTGCATTGTTATTTCTTGCTGTTGTGTTTCTATTGTGTGGTTGTATAGTTGGGGGCTAGGAAATCTCCTTTGTGGATACTCCTACCTTGCACTACGTCAATGGCTACATACACATAGAACACAGATAATTCTTATAATTCTGGTATATATTCTACAATGCTACATTAATATAAGCATTTTCACCACACACTTGCACCAATTGGTGCACAACACATCCATACCCTACTCCAAAGCTTTCATTCTCCACAACCTGAAAGAAAGTAGACAAAGGTTGTAGAGTTCATCTTTACACCAGTCAATAATTACATTTTCTTGTTCAGCCCACACAAGGCCTACATTAATACAAGAAATTTGAGCACAGTTGCACCAATTGGTGCACAAAACATCCATACCATGTTCCAAAGCTTCCATTCTCCACAAACCACAAGAAAGTAGATAAAGTTTCTAGAGTTCATTTTTTACACCAGTCAATAATTGCATTTCCTTATAAGTTCAACCCACACAAGACTATGCACAAAACATCCATATCTTATTCCATCCATAAGCTGCTAAGAGGAAGACAAAGGTTGTAGTGTTCATCTTTCAAACCTATCAATTGTATTTTCTTATATAATCTTAAAGCCCTTTCAAGTTTTAACATATCCATTTAGTGAATACCCAGCAAGTAAGGCATTCCATTAGAACAAATTTCTTTGAACCATTTTTTTACAATAGTTCATGTGTGTTTTCTTTGCAACTACAATTTTCATACATGTCAAATAGAATTTCTAGCAACATCTAACACAATTACAAAACCCTTAATGTTTAAATCAATTTTATGTTCCCAAGCCATTTTTCAGCAAGCCATTGCTACTGTGAATGGTCAGATGCATAGTTCAGCTACTCATGAGGCTCCCATTTTGCAATAAGCCATTGCTATTATGAATGATCAAATGCATAGTTTGGCTACTCTTGAGGAAACCTACACCTTCATATGCATTCTTATAATGCAAAAAAGGAACTTTCAGATATGATGCTAAGGTGAATAGGAGACAGTTATCAAAAATATTATAGTTACAGCCTAAATGGCAAAACAAAAAAGAGGTGGGGTTATGACCACTAGAGTTTGCTCCTTAATTCTGGTCACATGAATCATGTTTCCTTATGGATAGATATTTTTTGGATATAATTTATATTTCATTACTAATTTAACAACTCCAAACTTAAAGGTAGCAGTTTGTTAAAGATAATGACGTAAAAGTTATCAAGCCTAGAAAACAAAATTTCCATGCATCAATGATAAATTTCTCAAAAGACTCTTGATCTAAGCCAAGACAATTATAATGGTGTTGGATGATGTCTTGGATTGGGACATTTTGTTATCTTAAGCAAAAGCATAAAAGATCTCTTTAGAAAGTTGGTATTATTTCATTCATCCAAAATAGTTCTCAAGTTGACTACATCAATAGCCACTGCTAGAGCTCCACCATGCCCTTCTCTTTGCTATTTTTAAGAATTTAACTTCCTCATGATGTATTTTTGCATTTCATAATATTGTTGGCTTGGATTTATCATTATTGAATATATATGATTTAATTTAATTTAGTTTCAACAATCAAATTTTGATAAAAGATTGCATTCTTCTATGCAACATTAATTACCCCTCCCAACATTCTCTAGAAAGTGTCTCAATGGCTACAGCATGACCTAGAGGATCCTAGGTAGTCCTCTATCATAATAGGTTAAACTAAGTTACACAATATAATTATCCTAAAGTGTCAACAAGAATACACTAATTAATTTGCACCAAACAGTAGATGTGCTTAAGCCTTAACAAATGGTAGATACTCAAATAAGGACCAACAAATGCACAAGCATAAAATAAGGACCGACAAATGCAAAGAAAAATAAAATGAAAGAGATAAGTTGTTGCTCTTCTCTCCTTCTTCAGTTGGATAGCATCTTTGAAGTTTATCTATTTTCTGTGCTAATATTCCTGTTTGTAGCTACATTAATAAAAAAATGTATAAATGTATCATGAAACACAAGAAAAAATGTTTGATGAACAACATGCAAACAATTAGATTCATACGTCATATGTGAACAGATTCATATCTACCTATAATTGTAAAGCTAGTTGTTCTTGTACTCCTAACTACCACTTACTTTTCTTATGATGAGCATCTTGTAAGGAAATGTTTGTATTCTCTTCAATTACATATTTGGGAAGTTTGTTGTTATATGAGATGTCTCTACAAGAAGAGTGTTGCTTTGAATGTGAAACATCTTCATGGGTTTTACCTCTAATCTTTTCATTTTTTGAATCTCCCCTAAAAATTGATACTTGAAGGGGCATCAAATTCCTAGCCTTCCCTCAACTTCTACTTTCCTTGATTCACCCCACTGATAAAGCACATATGATTTAACACTTTCTCTACAAGTATTTGTGCTAAGGGGATTAAACCTAGTATTATTTAAGGATTTTAATTCCCACAAACATTGCTTTCTAAATCATCAATAAAGGCCTTGAAATCTTAGAGATTGTAAATTACAAGAAATGCAAATAGTTAACCATCAAAATTTTAAACACTAAATGTAATTTTTATTGTATTACAATATCTAAGGTTCTAAAATATTTGAATTAAATAAGAATAACATGTATGTATCACACACAATGAACTTCCAGAGAGAAAATACAATACCCACCTCATTTTAGACCGATAGCCCAAGGAGCTCAAATTTTTGGGGCACTGAAACATATACCCAGTTTGGTAATCAAGGGTGTCCAAATAGAGATTTTTATTTCTATTCTTCAGTAATGATGATCTTTCATTCAAATTAGCCTACGAACAAGTCAATCTAGATCTTGTAAACCAATCTGAAATGGTATCCTCTCTAAATCTTTCTGATGGAGCATTGGTTGCACAAGTCAAAATTAAACAATTGAAGAAGATACATAGGAAAGACTTTAGTAACCTATTATACTAATCAAATCAATGCAGGATACTAGTGTTAGGATTAAACCATAGACAGAAAATAAAAATTACATGCAAATATAACCAATAATAAAAAATAATATATCACACATGAAAAGAACACAAGACACCAAGATTTAATCTGGTTCACCCAATCCCTAGGCTACATCCACCAAACACCAAGTTCAATATTATTAAAATCCAGTGATTACAACCTAATTACAATCTATAATCCCTTACAGCTCAATACCATTGCAAGAACCTACTTCACATCACCACCATGAAACAACCCTAACCCTGAGCCCTTTTATACAAGTATTAAACTACTTTACGGTTACTACATGTTGGCCATAAATTAGCCATTACTTTAGTGGAAAATCTACGAATAGTACCAAAAAAAAAATTGGGAGACCCAAAGAATTTATGAAGTATGTACAGTACTTTCCTGATCAGTCACCACAAACTAACAATCTCCCTCTTGGACACTAATCAGGCTCCACACTAAACAACAATCTCCCACTTGGAGACTAATCCTATAGGTATACCACTACTCCAGGAAGCTCCCACTGGATCAAACCACCCTAGACTTTACTATTCTTTTATTCATGTTCAGTCAAGAAGACCGAAGTTGAAGAGGAGTTTAGCTTCTCCCTTGTTACTACCTTTGTCAACATATCTGCTAGATTGTCATTTGTATGTATCTTCTCTAGCTTTAACTGTCCATCCTCCAAAATTGACCAAATGAAATGGTACTACAACTGTATGTGTTTGGTCTTTGAATGCAAAGCTAAATTCTTTGCAAGATGAATGGCACTCTGACTATCTACGAACAAATAATTATCCTTCTGAGGATGTACCAATTCTTCCAAGAAGAACTGAAGCCATATCATCTCCTTGTCTTCCTTTATAGTAGCTACATACTCTGTCTCTATAGTGGACAAAGCATTAACCTTTTGTAACCTAGAAACCTAGCTCATGGCTGCCCCACCAACAGTAAAGACATAACCTATGGTACTCTGCCTAGTATCAATATTGCCTACCAAATCTAAGTCAACATAGCCCTGTAAATTAGTAGTAGAGCCCCCAAAGTGTAAACACTTATTGGATGTTCCTCTCAAATATCTAAGAATCCATTTGACTGCATTCCAATGCTCAATTCCTAGATGACTCATTTACCTGCTAACGACTCCCACTACATGTTTAATATCTGGCCTAGTACATACCATAGCATACATCAAGCTTCCTATAGCTCAAGCATAGGTTACCTTGGACATCTTATCCTCCTCTTCTTGTGTCTTAGGACACATCCCCTTAGTCAACTTCAAATGACTAGGTAAAGGTGTGCTGACAACTTTAGCATTCTCTATAGAGAAATTTTGCAACACCTTCTCAACATAATCAGCCTGAGATAGCGTCAATGTTCTATTCTTCCTATCTCTACAAATCTTCATACCAAGGATTTTTTTTTCTGCCTATAATTCCTTCATAGAAAATGCATGTGCTAATTGGCATTTTAGCCCTTGATGTGATCCATGTTAGACCCAACTACAAGCATATCATCAACATATAAACATAAAATAATGTAGCTATCATCATCCAACCTCTTAAAATAAATACAATGATCTAAATGACACCTACTATAACCATGCTCATGCATAAAACTATCAAATTTCAGATAACATTGCTAAGGTGTTTGCTTCAAGCCATATAAACTTTTCTTCAATTTGCACACTAAGTTCTCATTACCTTTGACCTCAAATCCTCGTGGTTGAGCCATATATATCTCTTCATCCAAATCATCATGAAGGAAGGTTGTTTTAAAATCAAGCTACTCTAAATGCAAATCTTTAGTGGCCACAAGACTTAAAATAGTAAGGATAGAAGTCATCTTAACAATAGGGGAAAATTTTTCATCAAAATCAATGCCCTTTTTCTATGCAAATCCTTTTAAAACTAACCTGGCTTTAAATCTTTTCTTACCTCCTTCCTCTTCTTTGAACCTATAAACCCACGTATTTTGTAAAGCCTTTTTACCTATAGGAAACTTACATAAATCCCATGTCTTATTCTTCAGCAAAGAGTCCATTTCATCTTTCATTGCAGATTTTCACTGAATCTTAGTATCCACCTACGCAACTATCATCATAACATTGTGATATTACATAGCTTCATCATAAAATTTAGGTTCACCAACATCAATAAGTAAAATTGAATACAAAGAGGGAGAAATCTTTGTGGAGGTCTAATTTTCCTTGTTGACCGTCTAACATTCACCAATGTGTGTGGTATTTTTTGTTGTGGTTGTTGCACATCATGACGAATGGTTGGAACATCAGCTTTTGGAGTATCATCTAGCACTACATAATCATCTTCTTTCTTCTCATGTTGCTACAATAGATCTTTGTACAACACTTTCTCATTGAATATGACATCCCTGCTTCTTACAATTTTTTGACTTTCAAAATCCCAAAGCCTATAACCAAATTCATTAATTCCATATCCAACAAATACACATTTCTTTGACTTAGCTTCCAGCTTGCTTCTATTTTTAGAATCTATGTGAGCAAATGCTTCATAGCCAAAGGTTTTGAGAAAAGAATAACTCACCTTCTTACCATTCCATGCCTCCTCTAGAATACCACAATCCAAAGGAGTAGAGGGACCTCTATTAATCAAATATATAGTATTATTGACAACCTCTACCCACATGTGTAAGGGCAACCTCACATGCAACCTCATGCTCCTTGTATGTTCCATTATAGTCCTATTCATCCATTCAGCCACTCCATTTTTCTGTGGTGTCCTTGGAACATTTTTTTGTCTACAAATACCATTAGTGGAGCAATAATCTTCAAATTCATGACTGCAATACTCACCACCATTATCAGATCTAAGAGATTTTAATTTCTTACTAGTCTCATTTTCAACCAAGCATTTCCATTTCTTAAAAGTTTGAAATACATCATATTTCTGTCTGAGGAAATAAACCCATACCTTTCTTGTTGCATCATCAATAAATGTAACATAATAATGAGATCCTCCAAGGGAAGATACCTAAGTCGGTCCCCATACATAGGTATGCACAAGCTCTAATTTATCCTTTTTATTTTCCTTCCCAGTCTTCACAAAACTCACTCTCTTTTTTTTTCCATACACACAACTTTCACAAAAATCATATTAACACATTTTAGACTTGGTAAAAATTTCTTTGAATGAAGTACTTTCATACCTTTCTCACTCATGTGCCCAAGTCTGTTGTGCTACAGTGTTGTATCATAATCTATAGCAGCTATTTGTTCTCCCTGCTCAACTGCAACAATTATTTCTAAACATTCATTTTTCTCTAAAACAATTAAAGTAGAAGGAACAATATGACCTGTACAAAGATATAAGGTACCTACTTTCACACCTTTTGCTACTACAAGGGAACCTTTTGAAACCTTCCAATTTTTATCATTAAAAATAACTACACAACCCTCATCATCGAGTTGTCCTGCTGAAATTGAATTCCTACTCAGCCTTGGAACATGTCTTACCTCATGTAGTAGCCAATGATTCCCATTCTGCAACTTAATCTTAACTTTTCCCTTTCCAACAATCTGACAGGGTTCATTATCCCCCAAATAAACAAGTCCAAAATCCCCTTGGACATAATCAATGAAATAACCTCTATGAGGTGTAGCATGAAATGAAGCACCAAAATCTAAAACCAATGAATCATCAACACTTTCTAAAGATAGAAGCAAAGCATCCTCTTCAGATTTGTTACTTACCACATTTGCCTCCTTGTCTCCATCTGGTTTATCTCCTTCATTTTTCTTTCAATTCCAACAATCTTTTTTTTTATGACCTAGTTTCCCACAGTACAACAATCGTTCGATCCTCTTGATTGAGACCTCCTCCCCTTTGATTTTCCTCTTGATTTCCCACAATTTTTGGAATTACTTCCTCTATCAGTTGTTCTTCCCCTACTTCGTGCATTCAAAGCCCTTCTTGATGTAGATCCACCTGAGGTTTTTCTACGAGTTTTCTCACTCAAAATAACACCAATCACATCATCATATTTTAGGGTACTAGATCTAGTAATAGAATTACTCACAACCATTACCAAGCCATTCTAGCTTTCAGGCAAAAAGCACAAAATCAAGAGAGCCCTAATTTCTTCATCAAAATTGACACCCACAGAAGATAACTAACTAGTAATAATATTAAACTCATTTAAATGATCTGTAACAGATCTGCCTTCTGCCATTTTCATATTAAATAAATACTTCATGAGAAATACCGTGTTTGAAGTGGAGGGCTTTTCATATAATTTCGCTAGGGTTTGCATCAATTCTTTTGTCGTCTTCACTTTTGTAATATTAAATTTCACTGATGGTGTCAAGCATAATTGAATGCTTCCAAGTGCCTTTCTATCTAAAATATCTCATTCATCATTTGACATAGATCCCTGATTCTTGGCTTTTCCTTCTAACAGCTTCCATAAATCTTTCTGATAAAGATAGCCTTCCATTTGCATCTTCCATAACTATAAGTTCTACCCATTAAACTTGTCAACCCTTAGCTTACCCTCATTTTCCATCACTCCCACTTGACCGTGAGACTCCCACTCAATCATGAGACTTTCCTACAAAGGATAACTAAAAAAAAACCTTGCTCTAATACCACTTGTTAGGATTAAACCATGGATAGAAAATAACAATTACATGCAAATATAACCAATAACAAAAATAGTAGATCACACAAAAAGGAACACAAGGCACCAAGATTTAACCTGGCTCACCCAATCCCTAGGCTACATCCACAAAATAGCAAGTTCGATAGTATTACAATCCAATGATTACAACATGATCACAATCTGTAATCGCTTACAGCTCAATACCACTACAAGAACCTATTTTGCATCACCACCATGAAACAACCCTAACCCTAAGGCCTTTTATACAAGTATTAAACTGCTTTATAGTTACTACATGTTGGCCATAAATTAACCATTACTTTAGTGGAAAATCTATGAATGGTACCAAAAAAAAAAAATCACTAGCCCTAAGGAATTTATGAAGTATGTACAATACTTTCTTGATCAATCACAACAAACTAACAACTAGTAAGTATGTTGAGGATTGAAGTGTAGAGATTCTGAATATCTTAGGAAAATTCAAGGAAACCCTTACAACATGCTCCATCAAGCTCCTTTGCGTGCTCCATCAAACATTAATAAATTGAAAATGATTTTTTATTTTAAAGTTAAGCCCATGTTGGTCAAAATTTTAACCAACATAGGCTTAGATTTTTTTTTAAAGAATTTTTTCCTTCTACAATCTGACCAACCTAAACCTTTTTAATTGATGGTCAAAAATTTTGGTAGAAAAATGAGGTCAAATGTAGTAGTGAATCCATTCAAATAATATACATTTTTTCTTAATGCCACTTGGCATTAATTTGGAATGCACAATCATCCAGTATACATGTCACAGGGTATGAAAGGCTGAAAGAATATACATTTATAAAATAGATTACACCATCCCTTTTAGATCCATGAAACAAGTAAAATATAATAAGTAAAATCATTTATCATATAGATATAACCATTCAACATAATGCACAAAGATAGAATGAGAGGAAATGTGAAACAAGGAACTCTAGCCACGACATCTATAGATGAATCTCAATGGTAAAAGTAAAAAGCACTACCACACAACCTCATGGTAACCCAAAAAGGTCCACTCCCACTGTGTTGAGGAGATAATCTCAAGTCCCAAACAAGATATTAATCTAGGAAAAGGAAAACCCTAAAAGTAATCTAACTCAAAGGTTACAATATAAATCGACATCTAAACCTAGAGGCAAACAAAGACACGTAGGAAGTCTATACTAATAGTGGACAATTATCATCACACAAACCAACTCTAGGGTTATGTTGTCACAAAATTTTGCACCATTGTTTGAGGTTTGATCCTCAAGTAACATTGTGCAATATGGAAAAAACTTTCAAGTGTGGGACTTGCGCTCTAAGGCTAAATCTCTGGAGAAGGTCATCTTCCTTTTCTATTAGGGTACACCTAAACTACCGCTCGAGAGGAAAAGGGAGAAGAAGACTAAAATTAAGATGCAGAAAGGGAAAGGGAGGTGATGCACCAAGATAGGATGGTGGTTATGACTCTATCCACATATGCACAACACATCAATAAAAAGTTCAAAATACACTAGTCTCAACTCTATTCTATCTCTAAGAATCCACATGCAGGTTTGGAACTGGTTGAAGTGCTGAAAGGAAAGACATCTTCACTTATATAGCAACCATCAACAGTTTGGACATGACATACAAACCTTGAAAACTAGAAAGAAACACCTACCAAAAGGAAAGATACATGCACATTTGAAAAATGGCAAGAAGAGGTAAGGGAGGAAAACTATTTCATTAATGGAAGGCAAGGAATTACATAGCATAGTGTTGCTGCAAAAAATGTAGACAAAGAAGAACCCATAAAAAGTATTTACAAATGCCTTTTAAAGAGCTCAGGCATAACTCTGATTAAACTTGAAGTTCAAAACCCAACCAAAGGTGGAGTCAAGTTGCAAATAGAAGCAATGAATGAATGTTAGAACTAAATCTAATCATGAGATACAATCTACTATTGAAGTGATAGGAAGGGCAAAAAACAAATGCATCCAACCGTAAGAAATCAAATCCCATGAGATTTGATCATTACAATCATTAATGAGGCATGAAGATGCATAGATTTCATGTAAACAAAGCCAAAGAATGTGATTTAACATTAAAGAACAATCCTTGTAATGTGTCATGGCCACAACAAATAAATCTACACCTCTGTCAAAGAAAATGCAGGATGGGATAACACGCAAGTTAACCCACCACAAAAATACAAAGTTGACCCGCATGGAATAAATTTGATTTTCCTTCAAAAGATGTGAACTATCTCTGTAGATCTTCATTTGAAATGAATAGCCCAGATGCTGCAAAAATTATCCTCAACAAGTGAATAAAACCCAACCATAGATGCATATCTTCCTTTATAGCCACGAATGACTAAGATGTACTCATAATATATCAAATATGATTCCAAATCCAACGGCCATCATATCTTCACAAGAGAAAAGCACAACAATGCAAAAATAAAACCATCATTGATACAAAACAACCCAGCATAAGAAGGATCTGCCATGTGGCATGCAACCGCTGGTCAGCACATTTCTTGAATGTTCAGTTGAAGAGGTAGTAGTGATTATGGTTAACACGAAATGTTAACCCTAGTATAAAATGTGTGTCAACCCATAGCTTAGCACATGAAGGAAAAATAAGCTAACTTGGCACATGAAGGAATTGAACTAGCTCGACACATGAAGGAACAAAGTCAACTCGACATATGAAGAAACCATGTTAACATGAGATGCTAACCCAACAGAAAAGTGTGTTAACCCACATCAAAGAATCCAGCCCATTAAGATCTCTCAAATCAGCTATCAATGATGGGTTGAATGGGAGCAAAAAATGGAGAACAAGTTACCCAACTAGTCTTTTAATCCTCTGGTCCCTTAGCAACTCTATGCAGACTAGTATCCTTTCATACTGACAAGGCATACTAACAATGCATGGTCACAACCAAGCATCCTCTCTACTCCCATCCTAGTCTATACTAGCACTCAAGGCATGGGCGAGGAAAGACAAAAACTCTTATTAGGTTCACTTTACTCTCATTTAGTGTAGTGTTTTCACTTATTAACTACTTACAATGGGTTACCCATCAGCCTCTTTAGGGCCTTGGCCTTCATTGAAAGTCACTTCCCAACTTAACATACAAATTACCTACCCTAGGCTCATAGAAGTACAAAACAAAGAATCACATTTTTAACCTCAACCCTATACAAGTGGCTGGAAAGCATCAAAAGACAATTCACAATAACACCTCAATCCTTTACAAGCAACTGAAAAGCATCCCAAAAATAACTTATCGAAGACTCAAAGGTTAAGTCAAATAGGTCACACCATTCATCTTAATTTCACACAAGAACTCTGGAAAGCAATAACGAACAATAAATCCAAACTCATCATAGAACATACCAGACACATTACCATGGTTGAGTTTAAAATATCAAAGATCAAATCATCATCATGACATCGCAAACACAGAAATCTTGAGCCTCTAGTAACATCCTAAGACTGGTCACTCTAGTCAACCCAAACCCAAAACATAAGACAACATACAGTTAACAATGTAGTTTCATAGTTTGGTTTGATTTTGAAAACACATAGTCTAAGTTAATAGTAAGGTTTAAATTTTTGTTTCAATATAAGTTTTCAAGTAGATAAGATTTACAGTTTACCCTTACAACGTAACCCATTCTCATTTTTTGAACATATTGCACAATTACCCTTATCTTATGAGATTACAAAGATTATAATTAAATATCATAAGATGGCTTTATAAATAATTATCTCCAATAAATTATTAAAATAATAATTATTGATCATTAAATAAAAATACTACGATATTATTAATAATCAAGATTATTAGATAATAATATCAATGAATATTTTTAATGTTATTAATTAAAAACAAAACTTAATTTAAACTAAATTAATTTAATATTTATTTAAAACAAACTATATTAAAAATTCATTAATCATTAATTAAATCAATAATTAATAAAAACTGTTAATAAAGTTATTAATAAATAATAATTATATTTAATAAAAATTATAATTAATAATTTTTATTTTTTTTTAAATGCATATATAAAAGGAAACATTTAGGCCTATCAGTCATCTGCTAATTGTTGCTATTAGTGGTTGTTGCCATGGCAGTGTCGTCACTGCAGTAGTAGCAACTTATTGTTGTAAGGGCAGTACTTGCTACTATGGTAGTAGTCATAGCTATCATGTAGCCCCTCCATGAGAGTCGAGGGTGGGTGGGGATTTGGTGGCCCCACTCACCTTTTTATTATTAAATTTTATTTTGTTTTAAAAACAGAACAAGCCCCCCACCAATTAAATCACCAAAATTCCATTTTTTAATATTTAATAATGTGATTACATGGTAATTATAAATTACTATGTAATTTCATTATTTTATTTTATTTTTTATTAAATTTGCCAATATAAACCTATATACAAACCCAGATGAAATAATCAAAATCAATAAAACAAATTGGTCTTCCTTTCAAAACCCACATTCCATTTTATTTTTTTAATCAATCAAACAAAGGTTTCAAATAAAATCCATTCCTAGAAATTATCATGAAACAAAGAGTGATAAAACATAAACGAGGGTTTTCTAATTCTTAAAGCATAAACAAATATTTCTCAATCAAGAACAATAAACTCGCATACAAGGGTTTCAATCCCTAAAGAATTCTAAAAACAGGAAACACAACAAATATAGAGAAGATAGAAGATCGAAGAATGAAAACCATAGTATAAATAAACCACGAGATCCTACCTGGATCTAATGCTAAGATGACAACCAAATGAAGCACGCAAACAAAACCCTTTCTCTAAAAACTTCCTTCCTCAAAATTGCTCCTCCCAAAACCTCAGTTAATGGAAAATGAACTCTAAATTGTTGATAAGGAGTTCTCCCCTAAATTCGAGGCACTGATTGTGTGATCATGCAAGGGAACTCATTGATCACAATATTTGAACTCTGTTTACTTTTTGAATATTCATGCACACTTTATGCAATTTAAAATATCTTTAATAAATTAATTTCTCTTTCTCTCTTTATTTAATTTTCAAAGCATTTTTTTGATAAAATATTTATTAACTTAAGTAATAATAATATTTAGCATTTATTTAAAAATGATCTTCTAAATATTTTATTATTAAATTAAATAAATATTATTATGCTCTAAAATTAGAACTATAATTTCCTCTTTAAATTTAATTCTTTTTATTTAACTAATTTTCCAATTAATTAAATATAATTAAATATTGAAATTATCTTAATAATTTTCCATTCAATTAAATTCATTAAATAATTTTTTAATTTGACTTAATTAACAAAAAAAAAAACCAAAGAGCCACAAGACGAAATATGAAAACCCATCATAAAATACCACATACAAAATCAAACTCAAGGGTTATAATCATGAATTTACATCCTATGATGAATTTGGAAGGGTAATTATCTCAGATACGTGCCCTAATTTCCTAGGACAATTGGTTTTTAAGGTTAGGATTTGGACTCAAGAAATTATCTCCCCTCTTTTACCATTGAGATATTGCAATAGGGTACACTCATCCTAGCAATTAAGGGAAGTCAATACTTGGTAACTATAATCTGCATAAAATCCATGCATGTACAAACACATATATTCTAAACTAAACAGATAATTTCAGGAAGTGGTACATTGTATAGATCCCGACTAGCAGGTGACTATGACTCCCTTCCTTAACCACATCAGAAACATCATATATAAAGAAAATATACATGCACACCATACACATGCAAGTATGGGGTAAGTATCCATATAAAAAATGTACAAATTATCCATCCAACTAAATAACTAAAAACAATGTAAATCATCATCATCAAGGTATAATCATGCATATATGAAGTAACTAGTACCAAAGTAGTCTCATCATATAATCAATTGAGTATGAAAACAATATCCAATAATCTAGAAAATAATGCTACTAATCATCAAGCATAAACATAAATTGGCCTAAAAGAGTTCGGCAATAATAACTAAATGTAAACTAGAGGCAAGCACTACAATGGTGTTGTGTATTGTGAAGGATCAAGGCATAATTATTGGAGTTGTTGCATGTTCAAGGATGAAGATATGTATCATTGGTATGTTTAAGCTAACATACATTGGATCACATTGAATATTGTATTGTAAATGATAAATACTTTGTAATTAGATAGTAAGGGTGAAGTCAACCCTGTTGATATTTACATGGTTGATGAATTGTATAAATGTAATGCATTGTATCCATTTGTGGATCATGGATGTATGTGTGTGTGATTATATATGGTTGAGAGTGTGGGAAGTTCTATAAGTGAAATTTGTAGGTGAGCCATAGATATGATGTATATGTACTTCAATTGACCTAGACATGATGAATGTGATATTAGTGAGTTCATAAATCTTGGATTATAGTTCACGTGAAATGGTAGGGTATTAATCCTTCCCTTGTTCTAATTGAGCAATGAGCTTTAGGCAATGTGCTTGAATGTATGTGCATTCTCATTGTAATACCTTTAACAAGGTATAGTGCTTTTAACGGAGTACATAATCTTGTGGGTTTATCCCCACTATGGTTTTTCCCCTTCCAGGTCACAAATTTGTGTTATTTATTCATGATGTGTTGTGTTCAATGCCCTGCCAAGGGATCCAAAAGAATTAACCTAAATTTTTGATTAAGTTTGCCAAACATTTTTTTTTTAAAAGAAAGAATAACATACATGTCAAACATAAAGTAGTGGAAGCAATAACATACAATCATACATATGCAAACATAATAGATTACATTCCTTAAGGATCCCAAGATGTTGAGTCACATTTAATTTTTAATTAATACCAAGTCTAATAAATAACACATCCACATGAAAGAAAAATTAAAAGTCCAAAGTCCATTTAAATAATATACATTTGTTCTGAATGTCACTTGGCAATAAAATTTAGAATGCTCAATCATCCACTGTACATGTCATAGGGTATGAATGGCTAAAAGAATATACATTTATAAAACTAGATTACATCATCCTTTTTGGATCCATGATACAAAGTACAATACAATAAATGAAACCATCTATCATAAAGATATAACTATCCATCATAAAGATACAACCATCCATCATAAAGATACAACTATCCATCATAGTACACAAGGATAGAATGAAAGGAAATGCAAACAAAGAACTCTAGCCATGGCAACAACGAACAGATCTCAATGGTATGAGTAAAAAGTACTACCACCCAACTACGTGTTAACCCAAAAAGGCTCACTCCCACTACGCCGAGAAGATAGTCTCAAGTCCCAAATAGGATATCAATCCCAAAATCAAAAGTAATCTCTAAGTCCAGGAAACCCTAAAAGTAATCTAACTCAAAGTTTCCAAGATAAATCGACATCTAGACTCAGAGGAAAACACAGGCACATAGGAAATCTATACTACTAGTGGGCAAGTGTCATTGCACAAACCAACTCTAGGGTTACTTGGCTAGTCTTTTAATCCTTTGGCCCCCTAGTGACTCTATGAGCACTAGTATCATTTTATACTGAAAAGGCATACTAACGAGTCAACTCTTAGGTTACCCAGCTAGTCTTTTAATCCTCTAACCCCTTAGTGACTTTTTGTGGTACCAATATTTTATTAATTCATTTTAAACCCATTTAATGAATTATTATCACTTATTAAACTACTTATAATGGGTTACCCTAGTAGCCACTTTGGGCCCCAACCTCCATTGCAAGCCACTTCCCAAGTTAACATACAGATTACCTACCCTAGGCTCATAAATGTACAAATCAAAGAATCATAGTATATCACCTAAGTCCTATACAAGTGACTGGAAAGCATCAAATGATAATTCACAATAACACATTAGTTCTCTACGAGCAACTGAAAAACATCCCAAAAATATTGACTGAAGACTCAAAATGGTTAAGTCAAACATGTCATAACATGACATCACCAAGAACAAATCATACAAACACCTCAGTCCTATAAAAGTGACTAGAAAGTAATCCAAATATAATTGATCAAAGACTTAAAGGTTATATCAAATAGGTCACAACATTCACTTCAGTTTCACAAAAGAACACTGGAAAGCAATAACGATTGATAGATCAAAACACCTCATAGAGCATACCAGACACATTACCATGCTTGAGTATAAAAGATCAAAATCAAATTGTAATGCCCCGCTCAAAGATCCTTGGAAACAATGATGAAATAAAAGCCAAAAATTTTATTTTTTAACAAGTATGAATGCACATAACAACATCATACAGGGATAACAAAGATCGCAATGGAAGACTTCACCACAATCCCGACAACCAATAGATCTTCGAATGCCACTACCAACTGACACACATGAACAAAAGCCAAAAACCACCACAACAAGATGAGGGCTCAAGAAACGACCACTCATCAACAAAACACCAAGCTGGGGTAAAATGTAGAATCCTAAAATTTGGCTAAGCCTGAAATCCTGAAGCCCTAAAAATTGGCTAAATTTGGATTTCTGAAGCCCTGAAATTTCCTAGAATCTTTAACTTATCTCTGAGAGGTTTGAAACCTATCTCAAAAGATTTGTCACATATATTAAAATATATCGTAAGTATTAAAAATTAAATATACGTCAACTTATACTTAAACAATGTATTTTAAACCCCAAGAGACTGACTACAGAAACACACACAACGAAAAACCAAAAACAACACCAAGGGATGGAAGAACACCTAAGAAGTTACCCCGAACCAACCCTAAAAAGTTTAGATCAGACCAAAAAGTGCCCGCTACCCACCCGCGCAGGTTTCATAAAAATTGTGCGACACTTTATCAGCACTGTGCGATACTTTACCAGTGTCGTGTGACATTTCTCCAGAAGGAGGGCGACACCATCAGGGGTTGGGCGATACTTCTCCAAAGGGCATGCGATACTGGAAGTGTATCGTATGAAATTTCTTCAAAGGGAGTGTAATACTATAAAGTATCGCATGGAAAAACTCTAAGAGGCGTGCGACACAAACAGGGTGTGCATGATAGAGTTCAAATGGTCGTGCAACACTTTATTGTATCGCACCATGCTGACACATGGTTGCTCAGAAAAAGACAAGAATACTACAAAGGAAGAATGTTAATCCAAACAGAGTAGAACCTCCACACTGGGGAGTATTGGATCCACATAGATCGAGAAGTAAACACTCAAGTGCAAAAACAACAAGATGCCAAGAAGGAGATACATCTATCCATCTAAAACTACAGCAGAAAAGAACATATTAAAAGCAACATCACAGTGAACATAAGCAACATCACAATGAACTGAACAAACAAACTAAGCACGTGGTTCCTCCCAACCGTCAATAGCATTATAAGACCATCGTGGGTCCTAGCCATCCCCCGCATGTAACATCCCAAGCCACCAACCAAATCGTCAGTACTGTTGTGATAGGGATGTCACTACTAAATCATGCAACAATATAAGCATAAAGAAATCTAACATGCTAGTAGAAAAGCATAAGATAATCCTACAGTAGATAACATCACCTATCACATGCTAAACATCAATAAGCAATAAATATGCTACTACAGCAATTCACATCATCTAATCATATGCTAAACATCATAATATGGGAATGCGTCAAGTAAACTAAAATCATATAAACATGATATCCAAGAATTCTAATGAAAGCATAAATCACAAGAAAGCATACTCTGGAACTTAAAGTACCAAGTGAAAACATCCATCAACAGTCACACTAGGACAAAAGACTGTCTCTGTACACTGGTCCCTAGCAGTGGTGAAGGTAGCTACGCCTCCCAACCACATGGAACCCATAGGTCCACACCCGCTGTGCTAATGGAGATAAAGATCCAACCACAAACACACAAAACAACATTCATGGCTAACACTCATGCCAGACAGTATGATGGCTACAATCAAGAACCTAAGACAATGCAAGAAGTACAGGTCTTGGTCAGACACTCAAAAGGCTACTAAGTAGGGGCTGACATCATGGAGAGTCGCTTGGCATCGACAAGCCCAAGCTCGAATCGTGTGTTTCAACTCCTCAACAGAGGACCCCGCAAACACATTTTATTATCTTAAGTTTTATTACTAGTCACACATTTTATTTAGTTATCACTTATTTAAAACTTCCTATCCTTCGCCAACCTTATGGGACTAAGGTCACCAGGCTATGAGATAGAAGCCCTCTCCATATGCTACCCTACCCTACCCATGCTCATCCTACGACAAATGCCCGTGGGCATGCATACTCCCATCCCAACCCCAATGATCATAACTTTCGAAAGTACCGCGAAAGATCAGGCCTCACAAGTCACCCAACAAATGTACGCGCACGTACTCGTGTGTGGCACACCACCATCACGAAGATCACAACACAACGACAGGAATGAGAACACAATGCAAAGAAAACACCCAACTGAAAGAAACATAGGAAGAATGGATTCTACATGAATCCTAAAGCCAATAAAACCATACATCATGAAATCACTCAATCAGCCTCAATCCGAGAGTATGGATTCTACACGAATCCCAATGATGCAACAAGACCAAAATTCATGAACTTACTCAACCGGCCTCAATCTGAGAGTATGGATTCTACACGAATCCCAACATTTGTGAAACAAATAAAAGGTCTAAAAGAAATCATAACAACAGGTATAAAATCACTCAACCGAACACAAAGTCGAGAGTACAGATGCGACACGCATCCTAAAGCAACAAAAAGTGCAATAGTGGTTTGACTAATATCCAAACAGATCATCCAGGTTCACGACCCACATTGTGCTAAGAAAACCAAAGAAAATAGGGTGGCATGCAAAATGAGGTAAAAACTCCAATTTTAGAAAAATTTCAAAATTAAAACCCATTTGGCCTTTGGGTTCAAAAACTTCAAAAACTCAAAAATAAAAGGAATCGGACATCGTATGCAAAAACGGCTAGCATAACAGCCCAAAAACCCAATCCCTCATCCCGAAAAATAGGGAAATGTGGATTCGAAGACTTCTTTACGATTTGGGTCTACCTCAACAATCACCTACACCTATACATTGTGACAATCAAAGTGCTATTGCCTTGGCAAAGAATCCAGTTTATCATGCACGCACCAAACATATTTCACTTCAACATCACTTCATTCGAGAACAAGTTGAAGACAATCAAATTATTCTTCTTTATTGTAAAGGAGAAGATCAAGTGGCTGATATTTTAACCAAACCACTTTCTAAAGAGAGATTTCAGTTCCATTGTAAAAATTTGGGTTTACAACCCGTTGAAGTAAACTCCCCAAGTAAAGATTAAGGGGGCGTGTTAGAAAGGTTAATCTTTCCTTGGATATATATTTTAATTGGGATATTCCAAGGGTCCCTACATGTAGTTTGTCCACTTGTACACATGTGGAGGACATGTCATTGTTTGTCCTTTATTCCACATGTAAGGACAACTCTTGTTTATTTCTTTATTTAGTTTATCCTCCTTAAGAGGATTGTGACACTTTGCACACACCTATTATGAATGTGGCATTCATAGAAATGGGAGTTACAAATGCAACTCCTCTCTCATCTCTATATAAGAGATTCTCCTCCTTCTTTCTTCACAACTACAACTACACTCTAAGCACTTGATGTTATTGTATTGAGCTACTTTTGCTCCAACACTCTCTCTCTCTCTTCTCTAGGCATTTGCCTTCATTCATAATACTCACAAGGGGTTTTCTTTGCTTTCCCCTTATAAATCCTTGTCTCCATTGTTGAACCATCTTGGTGTATGCTCTTGGAGTTGCTTATCTTATGGTAACATTGTTTCACACTTAACTTACTTGGATTGTTTCTCGTTCCTTGCTCAACATTATCATTTCTTACATGGTATCAGAGCTTGGTTATCTAATCCTTGTTTTAAGTTTTGTGGTGAAGGTTTCCATTCATTGGAGCACACCTTATTTGGAGACGTTATTGAGAGAAGAAGTTTGTGTTGTGATTTTAGCTCTTTTTAACTAATCTTGTGCATGCAGGTTTCATATTTTTTTTAAACTAACCCTCTTTGGAAGGCTTGCTGCCAAAGGGTTTTCTTGTAAAGTTTCATATTTTTTACTAACCCTCTTTGGAAGGCTTGCCGCCAAAGGGTTTTCTTGTAAAGCTTCATATTTTTTATCTAACCCTCTTTGGAAGGCTTGCCCCCAAAGGGTTTTCTTAGTAATTTTCAAATTTTTTTGTTTTGGACGGCATGCCGCCAAAACAAAAAGTATTACATTATTAAAGTTTTATATAACTCTCTATTATTTCTTACTTCTTTTAAAAAATAAAAAATAAATATTCCTATATATTGGGTTTTTGTTATATGCTTTCAAAATTTTGGTATATGCCTATTCTCACATCAATTATCATTTCTTATAATTTGTACATTGCATTATTATTGCATTTTTTTAAAAAATAAAAAAAAATCAAAATCTTGGTTTGTGTTGGGCGGCCGCGCCACCCACGCGCCACCCCCACGCAACCGCCGCCGACTGTAGCCACTCTCGCATAGAGCCGCGCGCGCAACCACCGCCTGCAGTTTCTTTAGCCCCGCGTCGCCGCCACCGTTTGCAAAGCCCTGCGCCGCTGCTGCCGTTTGCAGAGCTGCCGCGCCGTCGCACAAAACCCAGTCGCGGTCACGAGCCGCCTGCCTTTGCCGCGTCCGTGGCTAAACTCCAACGCCTCCGCCGCAAGGTTTCGCCGCCTAAAACCTGCAACTTGCCTTATTCAACCACTGCCCGCACCATTTAAACCCTCTTCCACCGCTTCTTGGAGCGGCCCGCGTCCCAACCACGCGGCAACCGCCGCCCGCAACCTTATCCTCATTTTTTCAAATTCTCCACAATCCCGCTTTTTTTTCCACCGCCCACCTTTTTAAAATAATAAAAAAAAACTTGTTTTATTTAATAAAACTTAAACTTTTATAACCTTTTTATCACATTTTTTTTAATTTCTTTATTTTTTTAAAAACTAATAAAAAAATTAATTCAAAACATAAAAATAAACTTAATTTTTAAAATTAAAAAAAAAAAACAAAAACATAAAATAAATTTTTTACATTAATCAAAATAAATTTTTTTTTCTCATTTAACAATTGTTTTTAATTAATCTAATTTTCAAATTAAGGTTTTTTTCAAAAAAAAAGAGAAGAATTTTTTTTTCTTAATCATGTCAACATTAATTCCAGAAATCAAACTTAATTATTCTAATTATCATTCTTGGAAAACTCATATCTCATTTATTTTTCGTTTTAAACATCTCTTCGAAATAGCCACTGACCCTTCTCTTGAACCCGGTTCAGTGGCTCCTCAAGACGAGAAAGATACTTGGAAAGCTAAAAACGAAGAAGCTTTGGGATTAATTGGTATTTCCATTATTCCAGATTTATATGTTTTAATTTCTCACTGCTCTAAAGCTCATGATGCATGGTCCATCTTGAAAACCAAGTATGACAGTGGCGATGAATACTGCAAAATACAATTGCAAGATCAACTTGAAGATCTCAGGTATGCAGATTTTAAAAGTATGGATGAATTCCTCTTAAAATTTGATTCTCTTAAAAGTCAAATTATGGCTTTAGGTGTTCAATTAGAGGACATTCGTTTAATTCATCTTATTCTTAAAAAATGTCTTCCTAGACAATTTCAACAGTTTATAACTAATATTCATGCACAGCTTGCTATTCCTACTTTAACTTCTCAGTTAACTTATGTTATTTTTCAAACTTTATTAAGACAGGAAGAAGCTAAGCTAATTCAGTTTGGTACCCTCAAATCAACTGAACATGCATTTGTGTCTAGAAATTCAACTAATAATTTCCGTTCCAATAATAATGATTACAAACAATATAATTCAAATTCAAATAACTCCAACAATAAATTTCATGCCAAATATAATAATAATACCAATCATCCTAATAATACTCGTAATACTAATAATCAAAGGAATCATTCCAGTTCCAAACCTCATTGTTCTTATTGTGGCAAAGATGGTCATCTTGTCAATAATTGTTTTAAAAAGAAAAATGATAAAAAACCTATGAATCATAGTAACAATCATCAAACCTCAAACCATAAAAAAGGTAACTCGACTAGTTCTAATCCTCGTCATGCTTTTACTTGTAGCTTTAATCTTTGTAGACCTTTAGAATGGATTGTTGATAGTGGCGCATCACAACATGTCACTTCTCATAAAGAAATTTTTGATTCTTTACAACCTGATATTGCTAACATTCCTATTCAGTTAGCTAATAATCAGACTTGTAAAGTTGAAGGACTAGGTGATGTTACTATTCCTAATGGTAAATTACATGATGTTTTATATGTACCTAACTTGAAAACTAATCTGCTTTCTGTTTCACAGCTATGTCAGAACTATAAAGTTGAATTCTACAAAGATACATGTTATATCATAGATCCTCAAACTCTCAAAGTGATTGCTCATGCTAAAATGGATACTGACAATTTGTTTAAATTCCATGAATTTGCTAGTTCACGATATTCTTTACATACTTCTATTGATTTCAATATATGGCATGAAAGACTTGGTCATTTAAATTCTGATTATATTACTTTCATGCAAAAGCATAATATGGTTGATGGCTTGCCTCACATTGTTCCTTCCAAGATTGCCTGCACAGGTTGTATGAGTGGTAAGATGCATAGGGAGCCCTTTCCAAGTGGAAAATCATGGCGAGCAACTCATAAGTTGCATCTTGTCCATAGTGATCTTTTGGGCCCCATGGAGAATACCTCCATCCAAGGTTCTCGGTATGCACTTACCTTTGTTGATGATTTTTCTAGATGAACTTGGATCTATTTTTTGCATAGCAAGGATCAAGTTCTTGATATATTTATTGAATTTCAGTTATATGTTGAAAGGCAATCTGGGTATAAACTTAAAATTCTTAGAACTGATAATGGGAAGGAATATGTGAATAATGCTTTTCATTCTTATTTGAAATCATGTGGAATTAAGAACGAGCTTACTATTCCTTATACACCACAACAAAATGGTGTGGCCAAAAGAAAGCATCAGACCATTGTTGAAATGGCTAGAAGCATGTTGCATGCTAAGAATCTGCATTATAAATTTTGGGCTGAAGCCATGTTTTGTGCAACTTATATTCTTAATCGAACTCCTACCAAAGCTCTCAAGGCTATCACTCCAGAAGAGGCTTGGTCTGGTAGGAAACAAAATTTACATCATTTACGGATATTTGGTTCTATTGCTTATGTTCATACACCTAAACAGAAAAGGCATAAATTAGATGCTAAGTCATCTCCTTATATGTTTTTTGGCTATGATGAAAACACTAAGGGTTATCGTGTTTATGATTCCACTACTAACAAAGTTCAAATTGCTAGAGATGTTTGTATTGCAGAAAATGGAGTTCATGATTGCTCTACTACACAGGATGAAGAATTCAGTGGCACTAAAATTGTGTTGGTGGAGGACCAACCTCCTTCTCTTAACCCTACTCTTTCTCTTAATCAAGTACCACCGATTATTTCTGCTCCTACTCAAGTAGATACTAATGATACTTTTATTACTCAAGATTCTTCCTCTAGTGATAATTCCATTACAACTAAACGTAAACCTAAATGGGCTCAAAACCTCATCAATGAAGCTGATGATTATATTTCTAAATCTGGTGGAATTAAACATAGAAGGATTAATTATTGTAATTATGCTTTGATGACTACTATTATGAATTCTAACGATCCTAAGTCTTTTGATCAAGCTAACTCTCAACCTCATTGGCAGAAAGCCATGCAAGAGGAATATGATTCTTTACTTGCTAATCAAACTTGGGACCTAGTTAAATTACCTCCTGGCAAGAACCTAGTTTCATGTAAATGGTTATACAAAACCAAATTGAATACTAATAATGAAATTAGTAAATTTAAAGCTAGACTAGTTGCTAGAGGTTTTTCCCAAATTGAAGGCTTAGACTATAATGAAACTTTTGCACCTGTTGCTAAAATGCCTACTATCAAATTAGTTCTTGCTTTAGCATCTAAAATGAATTGGCCCATTCATCAAATGGATGTTAAAAGTGCCTTCTTAAATGGTGATTTACATGAAGAAATCTATATGGCTCAACCCCCTAGATTTGTTAAGAAAGGTAGTGAAAATCTGGTTTGCAAATTGAACAAATCTATATATGGTCTTAAACAATCACCTAGAGAATGGTATTCTAAAATTAATTCTTTCTTCATTTCTCAAGGTTTTACTAGAAGCAAAAATGATCCTAATTTGTATATTAAACATATTAACGATGATATTATCATTGTTATTGTTTATGTAGATGATCTAATTCTCACTTCTAGTTCAGACATTTTGATTTCTGATATTAAATTCCAACTTAAACAAAAATTTCAAATGACAGATTTAGGTATCTTACATTATTTCTTAGGTATGCAAATTTTTCAAACTCCTAACGGTATCTTTGTTTCTCAAAGCAAGTATGCTTATGATCTTTTAGAAAAATTTAAGATGAATGACTCTAACCATGTTTCAATTCCATGTGAATTAGGAACTAATTAATGAATGATATGAATACTTCTTTTGTTGATGAAACTTTGTATAGACAGTTAGTAGGAAGTTTAAATTATTTAACTCTTACTAGACCTGATATTGCTTATAGTGTTGGTTTAGTTTCTCGATTTATGTCTAAACCTCAACAAACTCATTTTAAAGTTGCTAAACACATCTTAAGGTATCTTAAAGGAACTATTAATATGGGCTTATTTTATGATGCAAACTCTGAATTTATTTTACATGGCTATACTGATTCCGATCTAGGTGGAGATCCCAATGATGGGAAATCCACTTGTGGTTATTTTTTCTTTGTTGGTTCAGGTCCAATTTCTTGGAAAAGCAAAAAAGAACACTCTATTTCCCTATGCTCAACTGAAGCTGAATACAAAGGTTGTACCAATGCAGCTAAGGAAGCTTTGTGGATTCGAAGACTTCTTGACGATTTGGGTCTACCTCAACAATCACCTACACCTATACATTGTGACAATCAAAGTGCTATTGCCTTGGCAAAGAATCCAGTTTATCATGCACGCACCAAACATATTTCACTTCAACATCACTTCATTCGAGAACAAGTTGAAGACAATCAAATTATTCTTCTTTATTGTAAAGGAGAAGATCAAGTGGCTGATATTTTAACCAAACCACTTTCTAAAGAGAGATTTCAGTTCCATTGTAAAAATTTGGGTTTACAACCCATTGAAGTAAACTCCCCAAGTAAAGATTAAGGGGGGGTGTTAGAAAGGTTAATCTTTTCTTGGATATATATTTTAATTGGGATATTCCAAGGGTCCCTACATGTAGTTTTTCCACTTGTACACATGTGGAGGACATGTCATTATTTGTCCTTTATTCCACATGTAAGGACAACTCTTGTTTATTTCTTTATTTAGTTTATCCTCCTTAAGAGGATTGTGACACTTTGCACACACCTATTATGAATGTGGCATTCATAGAAATGGGAGTTACAAATGCAACTCCTCTCTCATCTCTATATAAGAGATTCTCCTCCTTCTTTCTTCACAACTACAACTACACTCTAAGCACTTGATGTTATTGTATTGAGCTACTTTTGCTCCAACACTCTCTCTCTCTCTTCTCTAGGCATTTGCCTTCATTCATAATACTCACAAGGGGTTTTCTTTGCTTTCCCCTTATAAATCCTTGTCTCCATTATTGAACCATCTTGGTGTATGCTCTTGGAGTTGCTTATCTTATGGTAACATTGTTTCACACTTAACTTACTTGGATTGTTTCTCGTTCCTTGCTCAACATTATCATTTCTTACACAATTGATACAAAAATAGAAATCCAAACACCTTGACGGTGGAGACCACTCAGGGTCACAATCATGATCCATCACAACAAAAGATCAACAAGGTTGCATCCATCAAGATGACTTACAGAAGTCAAATGGGAGAGGCACTACACAAATCATCATAACGTCACAAATGCAGAACTCCCAAGCCTCTGGTAACATCCTAAGACTAGTCAAAGCTAGGTCAAACCCCGACACCTAACAGTAAAATCACACATCATAGAAAGAGTAAATACAAAAGTAACATTCATAATTCATTCTATTTTGGAAAACACACAAGTTTAAACTTCACTATAGGTTTCCAAGTTTTCATTTCCATTTCCAAATATTACAATTAATATTTTCGATCTCCATTAGGGTTTCAATTTCCAATTTCTCTAGTTACCAAATTCACTAAAGTTTTTTTGAGTTCACTAGAATCCCAAATGATTCAACTAATTCATATAAATTTATTTAAACATAGTTTCATAGTTCACTTTGTTATCAAACAAACACAAGATTTGATGTTCAAAACTAGGGTTTCAGTTTTTATTTTCCCAAAGTATATAATTACTAAGGTTTTCAAATACTAAAATTTTCCTACTATTACAAATCATTTTCATATATCTAAACCATATAAACACATCCAAGTTTATAAAAGAAAACATTAATTCTCCCAATTAATTTCTTTGATTGTTAATATACTTTAGAATTATATTTAAACAATAAAGTAATAAATCAAATTTTCAAATAATTATATTTCAAATTTTAACAATACTTATTAAAATTATTTATAATAATAATTATCAATTATTACCATAATAATTTTAAATTAATTAAACTTTGGAAAAACTTTCCCAAAAAGGAAACCTACTAAAAATAGAAACTTTCAAAAATAGAAACTCACTAAAAATAGAAACTTTCCAAAATGGAAACCTACTAAAAATATAAACTTTCCAAAAAGAAACCTACTAAAAATATATACTTTCTCGAAATAGAAACCTACTCAAAATTAAAGACATTCTAAAAATAGAAACTTCCTAAAAATAGAGACTTTCTAAAAATAGAAACTTACTAAAAATAGAGACTTTCTAAAAATAGAAACCTACTAAAAGTAGAGACTTTCTAAAAATAGAAACCTGCTAAAATAGAAACTTTCTAAAAATAGAAACCTAATAAGAATAGAAACTTTCCCAAAATAGCCCTGATATAGAAATCCAAACCAACTAGTGAAATTCTATAAAAAAAAATTTGTTTACTTTTCATAACCCAAAACCCAATTTAACAATTCCATATACAAAACCTCAATTTAACAATAAGGGTTTCAATTTAACTCTTTCACAGATGTATTCAAGAACATAGAACAATAAATCTTAACACAAGGATTTTCTAGTTTCAATTTGTATACAGATGTTTCTTGAGAACAATGAACAACCAAATCCATACACAAAGTTTTCAATCATTAAATTGCTTATAGAAGTTCCTGAAAATGAAGAACAATGAATATGCAAAACAAGGGTCTCAACTCAGAAGAATTTTGAAAACAAAAACAAAATAAACAGGGAGAAGATAGGAATTCAAAGGATAGAAAACCATTGTACAAATAAACCACAAGATCCTACCTAGATCTGATGCTAAAACAACAATCACATGAAGCACGCAAAAATAATTCCCTTTCTCTGAAAACTTCATTTTTCAAAATTCCTCCTCCAAAACCTATGTAATTACATAATGAGTTCTAGATCTCTTATAGAGTTCTCCCTTAATTTGGGGCTCTCATTGTGCAATCACACAATCTTTGATAAATAGTTCTCCCTTAATTTGGGGCTCTAATTGTGCAATCATGTGAGGGAACTCATTGATCAATTACTATTTATTACTTGTTATCTGTTACCTTTCAATGCACAAACTTTCAGATGTTTAATTAAAATATCTTTATTAAATTGATTAGCTTTCTCTCTTTAATTTAAGTTATTATATTTTAATTTCATGCATATGCTTTATGCAATTTAATTAAAATAAACTTTATTAAATAATTGCTTACTTTGTCTTTAATTAATTTATTAAATTTTTTTTCATTCATAAGCTTTATAAAATTTAATTAAAATAAACTTTATTAAATAAATGCTTACTCTCTCTTATTAATTTATTATATTTTAATTTCATGAATACGCTTTATACTATTTAATTAAAATAACTTTATTAAATTATGTTTTCTCTCTCTAGTTGATTATGAGATTTTTTAATAATACATTTATTAATTCAACTAATAATATTATTTAGAGTTTATTATTTAAAATAAAAATCTTAAATAATTATTATTAATTTCACTAAATATAATTATGCCTAAATTAGAACCAAAACTTTATCTTTAAGTTGAATTCTTTTATTTAATTAATTCACGAGATGTTTTTTTAATAATATATTTATTAACTTAATCAATAACATTATTTAGAGTTTATTATTAAAAGAGAACTCCTAAATAATTATCATTAAATTAAATAAATATAAATATGTCAAAAATAGAATTTTAATATAATCTTTTAAATTTAATTCTTTTATTTAATTAATTTTTCAATTAATTAAATATAATTAAATATCAAATTTCTTTATAATATTTCTATTAAATTAAATCATTAAATTATCTTTTAATTTGATTTAATTAAAATAGAAAATCATCATAGACCCACAAAAGCAAATATGACAACTCATCATACAAAACATAAAACTAAATCAAACACCAAGGTCAAAATCATGAATTCAAGTCACTTGACGAATTTGGAAAGGTGAAACTAACTCAGATACTTGTCCTATTTTTCTAAGAAAAATGGGTTTAAAGGTTAGAATTTGGACGTAAGAATTTATCTCCCCTCTCTTACCATTGAGATAATATAATAGGGTACACTCATCCTAGCAATTCAGGGAAGGTGATACCCGATACCTTCAATCTACATAAAATCCATGCATGTACAAACACATATATATGCTAAACTACAACTCCCTTCCTTAACCACATCAAAAATGTCATACATAAAGAAAATATACATGCACACCATACACATGCAGTATGGGGTAAGTATCCATAAGAAAACACATGATAATCCATCTAACTAATCATCATCAATAACTGAAATCACTGTAATAATCATCATAAAATCAACTGAATATGAAACAATGTTTGATAATTTGAAAGATAGTGCTACAAATCAACAAGCATAAACTGGCCTAAAAGAGTTTGGCAATAATAATAAAATGCAAACTAGGGGCAGGCACTACATTGTGTATCTTTGGTTGCATGCATAATTGCCATATCTAAGGTTTGAGGTTTAAGTTTTGCAAAATTGATTTATGTTTATGAGTTTTGGACACAACGATTCACCTCCCAATGGTGTGGTTGTCATATTCTATCAGTATATACAACCATAAAACATAGGATTTACCAAACCCATCACTTCCCAAAGAGTCCATCATCTAGGAAAGATCTGGGACCATCATGAAAATCTAGCTTAGACTAGAGCCTTTGCCACAATTAACCCTAAATTGATAGGTAGATCACCACTTTGAAGAAAAAAATGACCTCAATGAAAGACTCGGGGATGATAGCTAGGATAGACATCACCTCCTTTAAGAACCACATTCTAAACATAAATGATACCAATACACCCCACAAAGAATCAATACAAAAACCTCAACCTACAACTGCAATATCTCTTCCATCATCATCCTCCTACTCCCCTTGCACATCCCCATTTACAAGTCCATTTTAATTCCCTCCCCTCCCCTCACCTCACTTCTACTCCCTTCATCACTCATACACCTCATTTTCTTTATCACTAAACATTGTTTTTGTTTTTGAAATATAAATCAACCAAAACTAGGGGGTTGTCCCTTACAAGAAAAAAGTTGGTAACCAACACATTACTAGCAATGTCCAACAGCAAGCAAAAAACTAACTAAAAGTTAAAAAACCAAAGAGCCAACAACTAGAAACTAAATAGCATAATACTAGGAACAACTAAACTAAAAAGTCTAGAAGATCTAATACTATGGAAATTCATCCACATAACTATTGGCATAACAAGCCAATACCAAGTCTTAATTATAGTTGGATACCAACAAAACCAAAAATAGAAAATAAACATAAAAGTCTTGGATCCAAGGATCCCCTTAAACTAAATAATCTCAAATTTCTTTTTTCTCCTTCCCCTTCATAGCCAGTAGAATCCAAGACCAGTCATTGCCAAGGAATTTGAAGAGCAGCTTATGGTCCTCCATATCCATTCTAGTATCCTCCTTTTCCTATGCCAGCAACTAGAGGGTGGTGGTCGTAGTGTGGGTGACTTTGAGGTTAAATTTAGAGAAGGTAAAGAACCCTTCCTCTAAAACTTTAACCCTCTTTTCTAGTTTGACATACTGCTCCACCTGCTCCTCGATCGCTTCCTTGGTTTCCATTTCCACCTTCCTTGTTTTCCTCCTTGGTTTTCTGGACCTGGATTTTATCTTGCAAAACCATTGGATTGGTAAAAACCTTAGAATTTTCCTTTCCTAGGGATGAAATGGTTATGGGGGAGGTATCCATTTTACTGCTTTCTTCACAGAAGGTTATGGGCTGGAGGGAAAATCTTGCGGACACATGTGTAACCTCCGTGGTATCAGCATTACCAATAGAAACCTGAGTTTGTCCATTATCAACAGAATTATCTTCCAAGTTTATACTTCTTTCCACCTCCTCCTTACCTTCTTCTTTTTCCTCCTCCCATTCTTCTTTATTATTTTATGAGTTTTCCTCCTCCACCTCCTCCACCTTGAACCTGTTGGATTTTTATTTATGCCTTGCCTAGGATTGGGCAAGTCTTCCAGATCTCCTCCTTGCCTTACCTCCTGCCTCCTCCTCTGAATCCTTTTCATCCACCCCTACGAGTTTTTCAACTTTTATCTTCTTATTACCCTTTTGCTCCACAGTCGTATCAATTCTTTTTCTTTTTCTTGTTTTCCCAACAAGGGGAGGGGCAAGGGGTGTGAATTTTAGTACCAGTACTAGTGCTCGGGGGTAAATTCTGGTAGTGGCAATGATTGTCAACTACCACCACCCTCGGGGGACACAGGGCAAGGTAAAACTAGTAGAGGCAGAAAATTATGCCTTGATGGATTATGGTATATTTTTTCCCTTCTCTTTTCCCTAATATCCACTACCATATCCTCAAGAGAATGCAGAAGATAAAACGGGATAGAAATGAAATCCCTATTTCTAAAATGATTTAACAAAGGGAAATGGTAGTAGTAACAAACACCAAGCTTGCCCTCCAGCATCAGATATCTCATGAGAACCAAGCACACATCGTCCCATGGGGCTGGCAACTTGTCCCTTTTAAACCCTCCTTTATATCAAACTAGCTCCTCATTTTTTGCAAAGAAATTATTCATACTGGCCTCATCTGCAGTTTTAGTGACCTTTCTCCATTTTTTTTTCCTCATTGAAAGACCAATTGCCATGGCAATCACTTCCTCAGTCACTTGGAAGATTATTCCATTGATGGTGACCTTGTGGTCATTCCACCCATTAACAAATTGGAGGGCACAATTCTCACCGTACCTTGCCATCGACCGCATGTAGGGAAAAAAAACCCCCTTCTTTCAGTAGAAACCAGGTGGCCATCCTATCTTTAAAGTTCTCTATCTTCATGGGCTCTAGCCTATTTAGGGCCCCAACCATATCAATTCTGCCAATTTTCACCTCCCCTTCTTTAGTAATGAGCATTTGAACTTCCTTTTTTGCGATATCTTTGCAACTACTATTCACCTTAAGCCCTTTAACAATAAACCAAAAAAAATTCCAGACCCATGCTTGATAAGTTTCAAAATCCCATGCGAAATTATTGTGGGATTTGTGATTGCATAGCATCATAATTCTCACACCCCAAAAATCTCTGATAGTCTGATTAATGATATCCTTCGTACTTTTAAATGGGGTGTAATTTGAAATCTGCGATGTGTTTCCATAATTATGAAATGACATCCCTCTTAATTTGCATTCACTCCTTTTTTTGTTTGTACGACCAAGTCTCCTCATTTCGAATAGACCTTTGTTAAATTTAGCAGACAACATCACATAATTTCCAAAATTGGTCCCAACTCTAAATTTAATAATCATAATTGAATAATATTCCTGCCTCTTTCCTTGGTTATCAATCACTTAATATTGTCATTGAGCTCTACCATATTCCTCCAGCACGTGATTGTTGTAGTTTTTAATCCTTTAGCAACCGCTGCATCTGCCACCTTATTTCCCTCGCTGTAAATGTGTTGCAGGTGGACACTTTCCATCCCTTCTAACATTTTCTTAATATCCATTATAATATTTTGAATATTCCATCCTGGTTGGGAGGCTCCCTTGACCATATCAATGATTAATTTGGAGTCCCCCTCAATTGTTATTTCCTTAATTTGTATTTCCTTAATCAGCTGAAGGCCCCAAAACAATGCCATTGCCTCGGCCAGATTATTGCTTCCATTTCCCACTTTTCCAACATAGACCAATAGTGCATCACCATTCCTATCCCGCAACACTCCTCCCGCCGCTCTTATACCTCCTCTGGTAGCACCATCAAAATTCAGTTTATAATGTGAAAGGGTAGGGGGTCTCCATCTCATTTGTTGTCTCTTCATCATTATTGAGTTATCAAGGAAGAAAAAATCCTCATGACAACCCCATTTTTTAGCAATTAGTCCTTCTTGTCTACTTGGTTCCTCCTTTAGCATCTTACATTTAGCCACTCTTAAATTCTCCTTCAACAATTTCTCCATTATTCCAAAGACCACCTCCACTGGTTTATTCTCCTCCCTAAATATTCTGTTATTTCTTTCTTTCCATATGTGCTAGCATACATATGGTGGAACTATCTTCCATAGCAAATACAATCTAGGGTGAGCAAAGGGACAACTCCAATTCTCCACAAATTGTCCCAGATTGTCTTTCATAACCCAGTTTAATCCAAATCTCTCCCATACCCTATTCTAGATCTCTAAGGCAAACTAGCATTCCAGAAATAAGTGAGTTATGGTTTCCTCCTTTTCCTTGCAGAGACAACAATGGTTTGTAATATAAAAGCCTCTATTTTTAAAATTTTCCAATGTTAAAATTTTGCCATGCTAAGCTATCCACCAAAAGAAATTAATTTTAGGAATAAGGTTACTAATCCAAACCTTGCCCCACAATTGCAAGTAGAGATCCTTGCTAAATAGGTGTATGTAAGCTGATTTAACAGTGAAACTACCACTTGGAATTAAATCCCAAGCCATGGTATCCTCCTAGAAAAGTATAGGGATTCTCTGTTCCCCAATCAACTCTTCTAATTCCTTGAGAAGTTGAATTTCCTCCTGAGAGTAAGTTTCCTTAGCAAGCTTCCTCCACTTCCTCCCCTAATCAATATAATCTCCAACTTTACTTCCGACATCCTCTTTAAGAAACTCCATTAACCTTCTAAATTTTTTGAAGACCGGCAGTTTCCCTCCCATCCACTTGTCTTCCCAGAATCAACTAAAACCATTTCCCACAATCCACCTTGTCCCTTCCCTTAAGAATCCTCTACTTCTAACTATATTCATCTAGATTTTAGACCCTCCTGAGAGGTCATTATTAAATAGATTCCAATTGAAAGAGGAATTTGACAGATGTTTAGCTTTCAAAATTTTACCCCACCCCGTATTGTCTTCTCCTAATCTCCAGCCAATCTTCGTGAGTAGAGTCTTATTAATGTATCGAAGTCTTCTTACTCCCAGCCCCCTCTTATTCTTTGGTTTGCACACCTCCTCCCACTTGACTAGACTCACTTTATTTTTCTCCTTTGTCCTTGACCATAGGAACTTCCTTTGTATCTTCTCAATCTTCTCTGCCATGTTTTGGTTAATTTTGAATAGGGATAGGAAATAAATGGGGATGCCCTGGAGAGTCGCTAAAAGTAATTGTAGTTTTCCAGCACTACTTAGTATCTTCCCTTTCCATCTTGCAAGTTTCCTCTGAATTCTCCCCACTATCATATTCTAGAATTCATTAGTCACTTCCTTAGTGGTTAGTGGTAATCCCAGATAAGTATCCAAGAAGCTGGCAGATTAGCATTCCAAAATATTTCTTATCCTCTTTGTAATGAGGCATCAGTATTAAAGAAATAAATCTTACTCTTATGATAATTGACTTGTTGACCTGAGCTTTCTTCATAATTTTGTAGTATAGTCTTCCAAGCTTGAGCCTCTATAATTGACAATTCTCCAAATAGGAATGTGTCATCAAAAAATTGTTGTAGGACTTCAGTGTCTGCTGTAGTAGCTAGCTTAACCCCTTTAACACAACTAGTATTTACAAGTTTATAGAAAGACCTCCCTAGAACTTCAGCAATCATAATGAAGAGGTAGGGGGAAAGTGGGTCACATTGCCTTAGTCCTTTCTCCACTCCAAAGTTTCCCCAAGGAGAACCATTTAGGAGAACAGAATATTGAACTATGCCAACCATTACTTTGATCAGGTTTATAACTTTGTTACTAAACCCCACTCTTTCAAGCACCTCATAAAGGAAATCCCACTTAACCTTATCATAAGCCTTGGAGATATCCAATTTGAATGTCATCCCCGATTTTTTTTTTTTCTCCATTGAGTGAATAACCTCATGTGTGATTATAGCTGCATCTAGAATCTGTCTTCTTAGAACAAATCCTTTATGTGGACTACCAATTATTCTTTCCAAAAAAGGCTTTATTTTGTTCACCATGACTTTAGCAAATATATTATAAATAGTGTTACATAAACTGAGGGGTCTAAAATCCAACAGGCACATTGGTGTGGGGATTTTAGGCACTAATGAAATAAAGGTCTTATTGATCCTTTTTAACATCTTTCCTGTTCTGAAAAAATCTCTAGTAACCTAGACCAATTCAAGTTTAACAACCTCCCATAAATGTTGAAAGAACGTAGGGGGGAACCCATCTGGGCCCAGAGCCTTATAAGCTTTCATAGAGAACACTGCACATTTCACCTCCTCCATGATATTGTCAAGAATGTGGTTGTTCTCCTCCATTCCTAGAACCTGTGGAATCATATTAATCAAGCTTCTTCTAATCACTGGATTTGCAGCCTTATTGTCCTTGACATAAGCCTTGCTAAAGTATTCCATCACATGTTTCCCCATTTCCTCCTAATCCTTAAAGACCCTTCCCCCTTGCCCATCCAACCTAACAATAGTGTTTCTTCTTTTATGGTTAGAGGCTGACCTGTGAAAGAAAGTAGTATCCCCTTCCTTAAGCCATTGAACTCTTGATCTTTGTTTCCAAAAAAATTCCTCCCTCAAGAGAATATCCTTCCACTTTTCTCTATACTCCTCTTCCTGAGTTGCATTGTCCAGGTTGATCCCTTTAGCAATCTCTCCTTGGATTTTTTTAAGCTTTTCCTCCACTTCACCCTTAGTTTTGAATAAGTCGCCAAATGAATCCTTAGCCCAAGTCTTCACATTCCTCCTTATGTTGTCAAGTTTTTGGGTCAATCTGTACATTGCAGTACCATTTATCCTTATATTCCACCAGTCTTGAACTCTCTCTTTGAATTTTGGGTGAGACTGCCACATAATTTCATATCTGAAAGGTTTCAGCCCACTTTTTAAACCATCCTCCCATAGGAAGGTTGTAGGGGAATGGTATGAAGCAGTTCTAGTAAGATTCTCAAGATGAGAGTTCCCAAGTTGATTCCAATTCCCTGTCACCGATAACCTATCCAATCTAACCTGAATAAGGTCCTTTCCCTTTCTATTATTAGTCCAAGTATATGGATTCCCTATCATTTCCACATCTATAAAGTCCATTCTGCTCATAAAATCATTAAGGTCTTGCAAGCTTTCTAGGCAGTCCCTATTTCCACCCAATTTCTCCGAATGATACAGGGGGGTATTAAAATCTCCCATTCACATCATTTGTTTATCCTTCATAGTTTCAGTAATCCTAGTTGATTTATCATACATATCCTTCCTTCCTAATTTTCTATTAGAAGCATAGATATTGATCAACCCCCAACAATGAGTGCTAGAATGGAAATCAATGACTATGAAATTCCTATCCTTCTAAACCTCAGTTCCCTTCATGGAATTTGGATTCCACATAGTAGCAATACCCCCCAAGGCACCATCAACATCCCTATGAAGATACTCAGCACCCAGCCAAATATAGCTAACTATTTTATCAAAACTAGCACTAGGCATTTTAGTTTCTTGTATTAAAACACAGTCAACTTTTTCCTGAAATATGTATTGTTTTAGAGCATATTGCTTCTAGGGGTTATTTAACCCCCTCAAATTCCAAGAGAGGAATTTCATTTCTTACCTCTAGTAACTGTCTCCAATGTAAGTTGCTTACCACTGACCACATCCCTTGCTGCTTGCTTTGTCCTGGTTGCTTTGCTAGATGGTCTTCCAGCTGTTCTGCAGGCTCCTACGTCTGATTTCTTCCCCCCCTCCTCTTCTTTTTCTGAACCTCCCATTCCCCATTATCCTCATCATGTAGTGAGGTAGGCCTAAGCTCCTTCTTAGCCTTATCAATTCTTTCCATCACTTTTGTTGTAATCTCCACTGGGGAAGCTTTAGCCATTGTTAATGGGTTACACACTCTCTCCTGGGTATCACCTCATGCACTTGTAATTTCCTATTGGTTGTCACCTCCCTGAATTGTTGGGAAACCAGAAAGAGGGTGTGGAGTCTTAATTTCACCTTCCTCCAACAACATTCCATCTCCAGGCCCACCATGGGTGAACTCAAGAGTTCCTCTAACTCCCTTCTAAAGGGGTATTCATCCATTTTCTTTTTATCCTCCAAAGCTACCCCCTCCTTAGGGACATTTTTGTCCGGAGTGGAAAGCATTGGGGGAATCACCATAGAATGAACAATCTGCTTTGAGGCATCAAAAGATTCCCCCAATGCTTCCATAGCAATCCTTAGAGAGCCCTCCTTCTTTTTTTCCTTTTGTAATTAGATCTTACAATCCACAATAAGGTGTCCAAAGTGACCACATTTTTGGCAAAACAAGCCCGCATTCTCATATTCTATGGGCTAGATTCTCTCTCCCCATTTAGTCTTCAGTGTAACCACAGTGGGAGTGATCGGTTTAAGGCTACATTCACACATAACCTTGCATAAACCAGCCGTGTTTTTTGCATTGTCACCTTATCCGCTGTGACAAAATGACCAAAAGAATTCCCCACTCACCTTAGGATCTTATCATCCCAAAATTCCAGTGGTAGACCAGGTAGTCTAACCCAAACTGGGGCAAGTTTATTCAACTTTGCACAAGCATCAAAGCCTGGATGCCATTTAGTTAAGGCAAGACAATGCTTCCCATAATACCAAGTACCAGAGAGAATGAGGTTGATATCCTCCTTCGAAGTAAACTTAAAACAGAAAAGGCCGCTAGGCATTGTAGAGACACCAACACTACCCTGACCTTCCATCTCTGACTTAACCATTTGCGCACCGTCTCAATAGTAGGTCGAAATGCCACAAATCTGCCAACAACACACAGTTTAAGACCAGATGTCACATTGTCCACCAAATAATCTGAGAGGGAGATCACAGGGCCATTTTGACCATGGGAAATCTTGGGATCCTTCATAAGGACATTAGTCTTCGAGGGGCCAACAAGCGCGTTCTTCCAACCCGACAGGGTTTCATCTGTCAGCATCTGATCGCCCTTCAGAGGACAAACAACAAGGCCACCACTATCCAAAGTAGCAGTGTCAGCAAAAATCTCCCCATCAACCCCAATGGTCCCATCGCAAGCACGAGTTGCAATTTCGAACAAGGATGCAAATCCGGAGGCACAGGGCCTGCCATCAGCCAAATTTAAAATTCAAATCAAACTTTAACATTGTTTTTGTTACAAACACAACCCTTTTAAGATAAATGGCATGTAAAAACACCAAACGTTAACACAAAATTTATGTCACAATTACTATATTTATAAAAAATAAAAAGAAGTCTCTAGTAAATTATTCAATATAATTGTACCTAAATTGGAAAGAGATTATGCACCATATATTGTTCCACATTTTTATTATGGTCCGATGACACGCGAGGTTTGTGATGATCCAATAAATGTTGTGTATTCCACTCAAATACATGTGAAAACGCATACCACGAAGTTTGAAGATTGTTGTTGGTTTAATTATACCCATACTTTAGCTGGTTAATGAGTGTAATAACGTGTTCCCCAAAGTGAAGAGACAAAGATTTGCATTAAGACAAGGATTCGTTCATCGTATTCCTCCTCATTATAGTTCTCCATGATGACATTACGGTGTATATATTTATTTATTATTATTTGCCACTTTTAATATATTGAATTTGAATCCCAACTTTACACTAATAATTACGCACATTGAACTTCAACATAAAATTCTCTCCGCATAACATGGAAAATAGTCTTCGCATAGATCCTTTCGCGGGCCACACTAAAAATGCCCACAAAGACTCCACTTGTTTTTTTAATATTAAATTCGTCTTTTATATTTGTGTAATGATGGAAATTTTATGATTATGTTTTTTCCTAATGTTTTCGAATTATGATCAATTGATTGTCTTTAGAATGAATAGCATTTAAGATAGATTATTCTATATAGAAGTTGGTAAATGATATATTTTTTAATATAAAAGTTGTAAATGATGTCAATCTATTTTTTTTTATATAAGTTGGTATAAGATGTATTATATTATTTTTTAAATTGATTTTTTAATATTAAATGTGTATATTTGATCAAATCATGTTGAGTACAAACTTTCAAATTCAAAATTTTAAACATAAATTCTTATTTTCATTTTCACTAGTTATTATAAGTTTATTGAAGTAAAAATTATTTCAAATTACACACTACAATAGTTTATTTAAAATAATAATGTTGAATGTATTGAGTTAGCTAGGTCTTAAGTGAAGAATATAATGTACACGTATATACTACAAATAAAAAGGAAAAATAGATTGTTGTGCAAACATTCTACCATCATTTGATATGCATATTCCACCCTTGCTTGATGTTCTTGACCTTAGTTCATCATTGCTAGATTTCTTGAACTAAGGGAATTACTAAGGCAAAAACTACCACCATAATTCAACATAGTTTCTAAAGGTGTTTCTAAAATACCAATTATTTGTTATTTGAAACATAGTGCTTACAAAAGACAAACCAATTCAAACGATATAACTCCACCATAATAGATCTATGAATTATAGGTTCAAATTTACACATTAGACTTTGGTACATGCATACATAAGCAAACAAGATAATATGTGGTCAAATTAACATGTTAATGATAATCATCTTAAAAAATTCTTAACATGGCACATAAACAAATGGATTTTTGATATTTAGGTAAAAATCATCTTCATCAAATTTAAATCTTAGTACACATATTTTTTATTTAAATTTAAATTATAATCCTCTTACCTTATTACGTTGTAGGCATTTCCTCTCTTGAATGCTCTGGCCTTTTTTTTAATCAACGGTTGCAAGTGTTGGATATCCAATAATTACCATCGAGACATTGTTATCCCTTCATCATAAACCATTAGTGTCTGAACAAGTCATGGGCAAATATGATGTTACACTTCAACTGTTCAAAGTTAAAGAAAAATCATGATGACCACTGCAAACATCTAATATGTTCATTGCATTGCCACCATCAACTTCTCTATTGTTTATGTCGTCAACTCTGTTGCACTCTTCACTTTTTATGGCCTAAGTTGGCCTAGAGGTGGAGAACTTGTACTCTTGAAAGAGAGGTCACAAGTTCAAATCCCACTAGGGGGTAGCTTACATACACCTCATTTGTAGTGCTATTAGGTACCCCCCAAAAAGGAGTATGATGTAGTCCCATATCACTATTACCATATGTCAACCCAAAAACTATGGCCGATGTTGTGGACTATATAATCCCCTTTCCTTTCCTTTTATTTCTTGATGTCTCCTCTACTCACTGCAGTCACCATCACTATACATAAGCTAGTGGCTATAGAGAAACTTATATGCATGTACATAGAGTGGTAATAGTCTAAATAATATATAATTTCATTGCAAAAGGGTGCATTCTATTGGCACCGTAGACGATGCCCTATATAATGTTATCCATTATTTATCATTGGAATAGAATTAGGATATAGATTGTCCTAAGTTTAGTTAGAGTTTTGTCAAACCACGTCTTCTAGATAACTTACCCATTGTGTCTATACTCCACAACCTATGTTTCTTGTATGTGCTCCCATAGTTGGATGCAAACATCGAAACCATCTATACATTATCCATTATTTATCATTGGAATAGCATCAGGATATAGATTGTCCTAAGTTTAGTTAGAGTTTTGTCAAACCACATCTTCTAGATAACTTACCTATCTTGACTATACTCAACAACCTATGTTTCTTGTGTTTGCTCCCATAGTTGGATGCAAACATCAAAACCATCTACGTGCTTTAACCATGTTCCATCTCTATGTGTGCATGGTGAATATAGGGATGTAGGGAAGAGGAAAGGGATAATAGAGGTACATTTTTTGTAGTTAATGTATCATATCAAATATTTTTCTTTCCATATCAATGTTTCTACCTTTTGCATGTGCGTTTAATGTGGAGAACCAAGGAGGTGAGTGGATTCAGCCATTACACTTACCTATTGCATCTGCATTTCTCAACTCTTGATATTTCCTTCCACACTCTATATAAATTTTTTTTACCTCAATTAATAGTCATGCTCTTCCAAGTTTTTAGAAATAACATGTTCTAAAATGTCCTAGAGAAAGATAAATAGATTGGCATTACAAATGACACATTAATGTCATTACACATCTTGGATAGAATGCAGAGACTTCAATCTAAAGTGTATATGATCAGTAGCTCAAACTAGTTTAAGTACAGCGAGAGGAATTTCTTGTTGAATCTTAAGTTTTTTTTCTTTTGCCAATCTTCCTTCCATCATGTTCATTGTTGGAATTTTCAAAATATCCATCTCTTGGAACTCCTAAAAAATCTCCTTTGTTTTTAAAGAAAGATTGCAAAATGGTAGTCTTTAGAGAGTTTTGTAAATAGAATAATTTTTTAAAGCTTTTGCGTGAAAGCTATGCAACCATCAAAGGATGTGGGTGCAAAAGTAGGAGAAAGTTTGGTTGAGTTCCCATAAAAGATTGTCTAGTAGTGGTTAGAGGAGAAAGAAGGAAACGTTATCTGAGGTAGAGAGATAATTGAAGAAGTGGAGGCTACATAAAGGTGCAAGCAACAAGAAGAAAGGGATGCTAAGACTTAGTAGGTCTTGAAGAAATCAAGAGAAATCTAGGTACTAATTCTATGAGAAAGGAGAAAGAAGGCAAGCTATGCAAACAGAGGGATGCGAAGGAACAAGAGAAGTTTGTAGTAAAGCATTGATCTGCAATTCATTAAAACAAGACATCCTTTATTTTTTATGTTTTCTTTTATTCTTTTGTTAGGCTACCTAGTGGCTATCTTGGGCACTCTAACTTATTGGAAAATAGTTTTTTATTATAATATTTCAATTTGTATCAAAATATTTTTTTACTTTTATAAGTCACTTTTAATTTTATCAATTCTTCTTTTTTAAATCAATTATTTATATTTTTATATTTATTATTCAAAAGTATTAATATTTGCATAAATTTTAATAATGAAATGATAAATCTATTTGTTTAATTTTTAAATAAATAAATAGAATTATTTTTCTTTAAATATATAATAGTATTAAAGATTGAGTTTTATTTAATTTAAAATATAATAGAAAATAAATAACCAAATATAAATATAAACAAATTTTTTGAATTTTTTATAAAATTTAATAAAATCTAAAAATTAATCAATATTTTAAATTTGAATTATGTATAATATTAAATATAAATTGATAAAATTATCAACACATTTGTTTTTAATATATGACTATATGAAAATATTAAACAAGATATAAATAAAAATCTATATTCAATTATTTTCTAAATAAAACTCATCTGATAAAAATAGATTGTGAACAATTTTTCAATCGAGTTTATCTCTTTATTGTGCTAACCACCACTCCAAAATTTGCATTCTTTAGAAAAAAAATCTAATTGGTTGTTATTGTTAAGATGAAGATTTATTTTCTTGCATTATATATATATATATATATATATATATATATATATATATATATATATATATATATATATATATATATATATATATATATATATATATATATATATATATATATATATATTTGTGAGTGGAGCCTAATTAGACTTGGAGGTTAATTTTCCCCACTTCTTTCAGCATTGTTTCCCCCCAGATTTTACTATGGGGGTTTGGGGGCAATGCCCCCATGCTATAGAGGTCAATAGACAATGTCCCTTGTGGGTTCTTGGTAGCACCCTAGGTGGAGTCAAGGGACAACACCCCTTGTGGGGTCTTGGGATTAGCAGCCCCAAGCAATGCCCCTTGTGAGTTCCTAGGGTTGTGCCCTAAGCAAGGTCAAGGGGCAGCATCCCTTGTGGGGTCCTGGGGAGGGTGAGGTCAAGGGGCAACACCTCTAAAGCCAAAAATGAATTTGCTATTGTAAATGACATCGGGAGTTATATTTTTCTATTGGTCGACTTATATTAGCCCTAATTTTGTAAGTGGGAAACTAATTGTATAAAAAGGACTAGGGTTAGGGATTTCAAAATGTATAATGAGATTGTAGCTTCTTGTGGTGGTAATGAGCTATAAGGGATTATAGATTGTAATCAGGTTGTAATCATTGGATAATAATAATATTGGACAAGTTTGGTATTGGTGGGCATAGCCCATAGATTGGGTGAACCACGTTAAATCTTTATGTCTTGTTCTCTCTTCTATGTGATTTATTATTTTATGATATTGGTTATATTTGCATTTTTATTTCTTTAATCCTAACAAGTGGTATCAGAGCCAAGTTGTTTTAGCTATCCTTTGCAAGAAGCTCTCATGGTTGAGTGGGAGTCTCATGGTTGAGTGGGAGCCATGGAAGATGAGGGTAAGCTGAAGGTTGAGAAGTTTATGGGGTAGAAATTTTAGTTATAGAAAATGCAATGGAGGACTATCTTTATCAAAAGAATTTATGGCAGCCATTCCAAGGAAAATCCAAGAAACTAACTGCTATGATAGATGAGGACTGGGATATTTTGGGTAGAAAGGCACTTGGAAGTATTCAGTTATGTCAAGAAAAATCGATGGCATTTAATATTACAAAAGTGAAGAAAAATGAAGAGTTGATGCAAACCCTAGAAAAATTGTCTAAAAAGCCCTATGCTTCAAACAAGGTATTTCTCATTAAGCATTTATTTAATATGAAGATGGCAGAAGGTGGATCAATTGTTGATCATTTAAATGAGTTTAATACAGTTACAAGTCAATTATCTTCTATGAATGCTAATTTTGATGAGGAAATTAGGGCTCTCTTGATTTTGTCCTATTTACCTAAAAGATGGAATGGATTGGTAAGGGTTGTGAGTAATTTTGTTTCTAGATTTGATACTCTATATGTTGATGATGTGATTGGTGTTATTCTGAGTGAGGAAACTCGGAAGAAAAGCTCAGGTGAATCTACATCAGGAAGTGCTTTGAATGCATAAAGTAGAGGAAGAATGCATGAGAGAGGAAACAATTCTAGAAATCATGGGAAATCAAGAGAAAACTCAAAGGGAAAAAGGTCTCTATCTAGAGGAGCAAGAGATTATTGGTAATATGGAAAACTAGAGCATAAGAAGAAAGATTGTTGGACTCGAAAGAATAATAAAAGAAACAAAAAAGAAGGGAAAAAAGAGGTAAATGTAGTAAGTAATAAATTGGAAGAGAAATATTTTCTTCGTTCTTTAGAAAGTGTTGATGATTCATGGGTTTTAGATTCTGGGGCTTCATTTCATGCTACTCCCCATAGAGGTTATTTTCTTGATTATGTCCAAGGGGATTTTGGGCTAGTTTATTTGGGAGATAATGAACCCTATTAGATTTTTGGAAAGGGGAAAATTTAGATTAAGTTGTAGAATTGGAATCATTGGCTACTACAAAAGCTAAGACATGTTCCAAGTCTAGGTAGGAATTTATTTTCAGCATAGCAACTGGGTGATGATAGTTGCACAATTACTTTTAATGATAAAATTTGGAAGGTTTCAAAAGGTTCCTTGGTAGTAGAAAAAATTGTGAAAGTAAGCACCTTATATCTTTTTATATGTCATATTGTTCCATCTACTTTAATTATTTCAAAGAAAAAAGAGTGTTCAGGAACAATTGTTGCAGTTGAGCAGGGAGAACAAATAGTTAGCATAGATTACTTCATTCAAAGAAAGTTTTACCAAGTCTGAAATGTGTTAATATCTTTGTGAAAGTTGTGTGTATGCAAAATAAAAGAGAGTAATTTTTTGTAAAGAATGGGAAGGACAAGAAAAATGAAAAATTATAGCTTGTCCATATAGATATATGCGGTCCAGCTAAAGTATCCTCCCTTGGTCGCTCTTATTATTAAGTTACATTTATTGATCATGATGTTAGAAAGTAATCAGGTCCTTCAAGATAACTGAGAGGGGGGATGAATTGGCTATGCAATTAAAACAACTCTTAATATCCTTTTTAATACTGAAACATGTAAACTCTGGTGGGGATGGTATCCATCAAATGATGTACTAATAAAATGTTCCTTTTGAAAGGATGGACCCTATTAGGAGTCAATGAAATACAATCAATACATATGAGTTCCTCTTAGGAGAATTTGAATCCTTGTTAGGAGATTTCAACCATGTTAAGAGTTGTACCAACCATGTTAAGGGTTGTGCCAACCCTGTTCGGATTTGAAATGAAGACATATGGACCCACTATCCAAACAACTTTAGTACTATCCTCATTGAATAGTAAAATGTTGAAAAGAGATTATTTTGAAGTGAAGAACCTGTAATGGAACAATCATTATTTTGTCAATGATGTCAAACCTGCTACCTGCTGGTGAGACAATTGCTTTTTGTTTGAAAATCTATCATTTAGTTGATTGATGAAGAGGATTTGAAAAGAGGAGATAACAAAAGCACCTAGAGAAAGGTTGAGTTATTTGGTATATAAAAGGAGCACTAAGACCAAGTATGACATTGATACTATAGTGTATTGTTTATCTACCTAAATTCTGAAATGAAAGATTACTCAAGTTAAGACTAGAAGAAGATCAAGTAAGAAAAATGTCTGTCAAGCCTTGCTAAGAAATCAGTGCAAGCCGAGCATAAATTAGTAGAAGTTGAGTGAAAATCAATAGGTGTCGAGAAAAGAAGACAAACAGTGCAATCCAAGCGAATGTTAGCATATGCCAAGTAAAGTTTAGTCAGTGCCGAGCATTAGTAAACATTAGTGTTTTTCGAGTGAACTAGTGTTGGCCGAGTGATAGAACAATATAGATCTTGAGTGATAGAAAATAGTGTTAAATCAAGGATTTGACAAATCTAAGCCAACTATTTTGATTTCTTGACTTATGTGAAGCATGTGGAAGATAACTATGATGAGTTGGTGGCACATAATTCAAAGTAAACCATTTTGAGGTGAATTCAAGGAATATTGTAGAGGAAGTTTCTAGAGGAACGAAATGGAAAGGTGGGTAGATTCATTGAATCCTATCTAACCCTAAAATGGATGATTGTGGTTAAGCGAAAAAAGATCCAAATTCTCTATTTATAGAGATAGTTGGTTAGAAGCAAAGATTTTCATGTGCGAGAAACTAAGGAAGACAAGAAGTCTAGGGTATTGCTTCATCTAGTAGCTAAATAAAGGAGACTACAGTTGACATACAAAGAAAGAAGGCTTGATGGAATGAATTCTTGAAGGGTGAACAAGCTATTAGAGTTGAAGTGTATGAATGCCAAGTAGAATGGAGGATCGAAACAAAGATCTGTAATCTGCAAGTGAGTTGTAAGTTTTGATCAGATCAAGTCCTACTATTATTTTCTATCAACTATACATATGTGGATAAAATCCTTTGGATTAAGGTTGACCTAACAGTCATTTGTAAATCCTTTAACCAGTTGACATTATAATGGAATGGTCGAAAGTCTTCTAACAAGGTTCACTCCTAATAGGCTGATTGAAATCCTTTAACCAGGTCACATTTAGCAGTGTGTATTGTAACCTTTAATAGGGTTGGCCTTTTATAGGGCATCACTTCAGAAGAGTGAGAATTAGTAGCATGTTACTAGTGGTTTTTCCCAAATTTGATTTCCACATAAAATCCTTTTGTCAAATTGTGTGAATGTTCTTATGTTATTTCATGTTTACATTTCTACAAAGTTATTTTGACCTAGGACAATAACCTACAAAGTTAAAGTATTGTATGATCTAATGGATGCATTCATGATAAGGTTTTATGTATATGGATCTAATTAGTACTGAAAATTTTTATTTATACATCTAGATCTTGGATAACTAATTCACCCCCCTCTTATTTATTCTAAATAATTCCAACAATTGGTAGCAGAGCCATAGTGCTTGAGAGGAAATAGTTTGAAGGTACTAAGAGCTAAAGATCAAGATGTATAAAAAGGAGGTGCCCAAACTAAACCAGGAAAACTTTTCTGCATGGCAAAGTTTGATGAAGCTACACCTAGGAGGTCTTGCAAACTATGCATAATCTACCATCACCACTAAGCATATTGATCCTACTGGAGCCCTAACTACTGATGATCTGAAAAAATAAGAAAGAATGAAATTAGGCAATGTTGGAGATTACCTCTGCCCTAAGTTACTCAAAGTTTGATGACATTAGAGACTGTGATACTACAAAGAAGATGTGGGATGCTATACAAACAATTTATGGAGGAGATAAAAATGTTTTGAGAGCCAAATCTTAAAGTCTAAGAGGGAGTTTTTATGACATGAGAATGCAAGAAGGTGAGAACATTATTCAATATTGCACTAGAATAAAAGATGTTGTGAATGCTACTAGAGGAGCTAATGGTATCATTGATGATGAGACTGTAATGAGAAAAGTACTTAGAACATTGTTTCCTATCTATGTTGTTAGAGTTTCTTCCATACAAGAACTAAGATGTATACCTAGTAGTAATCTAAGCCTTGAAGGATTGATGGGTAGACTCACTACCTCTGAACTCTCTAATTTTGATAATTTCAAAACTTAAAATGTTGAATTTTCTTTCCAAGCTAAACTATCATTACAGGAACCTAAAGAGAAAAATAAAAGGGCCAAATATGTTTCTAGTGACAGTGATATAAATGAGGAGGTTTTAAAACAACTATAAGCATTACTGGCGAGGAGATTTCACAGAGGCAAAGGAAAATTCAAAGGTAAATTACCTATCATGTGTTTTAATTGTAATGAGATTGGTCATATTGTTGCTAGATGTCCAAAGAAGAAGAACAATAGAAGTGGAGACAAATATAGAAGTAAAAGAGATGAAAACAACAAAGATTACAAAGATAAAGGAAAGAGGTCTTGCTACATTGCTAAAGAGGAAACCAAAGATGGATCTGATGACTGTGATGATGAAGTGGTGTATGTTGCAATGAAGGATGATTATGATGAGGATGAGGAAACTGCACCAGTATCTTATGTGAACAAGAGTGACAGATGGATCATTGACAATGGGTGTTCACATCACATGAATGGAGATAAAAGTAAGCTCATTACCCTTGATTATTACAATGAAAATAGTATAATATTTGGTAATGATGCACCTTGTCTTATAAAAGGTAAAGGATCAATAAAACTGACAGAAAAGATCATGTGTGACAATTCTTATATGTAGAAGTACTTAACTATAGCTTGTTGAGTGTGTCACAACTGAATAGTTTAGGTTGTAAAGTTGAGTTTGAGAGCAAGAAAGAAAAGATCTATGGCACTGATGGGAAGCTAATTGGAAAAGGTGATCAGACTATAGGTAATCTATTTTATCTTGACATGAATGATGCTACTTGTCTTGTTCTAGAATTTGATGGTGTGTGGCTATGGCACAAGAGGTTATGTCATTCTAACTTTGATAACTTAGTAAGTATCAATAACATGAAAAGACTTAGAGGTTTTCCTAAACTGAAGAAACTTGACAATATGATTTCCAAACAATGTTTGTTAGGCAAGATAACAAAATCTAGTTTTAAAAGTAAGACTCAAACCTCTAAAGAAATTCTCGAATTAGTTCATACTAATTTGTGTGGACCAATTGCTGTGAAAATTTACAAAGGGGACAAGTGCATTATCCTATTTTTTGATGATTATTCTAGGATGATGACAGTTATGTTTCTAAAACAAAAATTGATGCTTTCCAAATGTTTAAGTTGTACTTAGCCAGAGTTGAAAAGGAGACAGGAGAAAATTTGAAATGTATGAGATCTAATAGAGTTGGAGAATTTAGATCAAATGAGTTTGAGATATTCTGTAATGATAGAGAAATCAAGAGACAGACTTTTGCACCTAAGACCCCTCCACAAAATGGGATTTATGAAAGGAGGAACAAATCTGTAATGTACTATCTAGAACAATCATGATGGAGAAGAATGTTGCTTTGAAATACTGAAGAGAAGCTATAAGTATAGTTGTCTATACCTTGAACCATGTACAAGTCAAGAATGGTACTCATTCAACACCTTTTGAACTATGTTATGGATACTAACCCAATGCAAAATATTTTAGGGTATTTGGAAGCAAGTGCTATATTCTTAAAGTCAATAGGAATGGTAAATTTAATGCTAAAAGTGAAGAAGGTATATTCCTTGGCTATTCCAAAAGAAGTAAAGCTTATAAGTGTTTGATTACTAACACTAACAAAGTTTTGGAAAGTGAAAATGTGAAGTTTGATGAATTTTTAGAGGTACATGAAGCTAAATCTATGAGGGAACCTGAAGAGTAAAAATCTTTTATATAAATTTATGAAGGTATGTCTACTAATGAAGTTTTTTAAAACCAAGGTGTAACTCAACAACAAGTATCAATGACTTTTAATTTAAATATAATGAATGTCGAGTTGCATTAAGGAACCAAGTTACATTTAGGAGTCAAGTTACATTCATGAGTCGAGTTGCAGAAAGAAGCTAACGTACATTCTAAATTTTGAGATAAGTGTACATGAAAATAATGTCAATCTACCTGATAGAGAAGTACATAGTGATTCTAAAGTTGACAGACCCATTGAAGAACAAAGAGCACAACCAAGATTGTCAAAGTATGTTAGAAGAAATCACCCTGCCAAAAAACAATTTGGAGATAAAGAAGCTAGACCAATGACAAGGAATAGCCTAAGAAATGATACATATTTGTTGAGTTTGGATGAGCCTAAGATAGTGAAAGATGCCTTAGAGAATGAAGACTAGAGTAAAGCCATGAAAGAAGAGATTGATCAGATTGAGAAGAACAAAACATGGACTCTAGTACCCAGACAAGAGAACAAGAATGTGATTGGAACCAAGTAGGTGTATAGAACAAGTTAGATGAGAATGGTGAAGTGACAAGAAATAAGGCAAGATTAGCTTGCAAGGGGTATGCACAAGAAGAAGGAATTGACTATGGAGAAACATTTTCCCCAATCGCAAGATTGGAAGGAGTAAGAACTTTGCTTGCTTACTCTACATACAAAAGTTTCAAAGTTTATCAGATGGATGTGAAGTCAACATTTCTAAATGCTATACTAGAAGAAGAGGTTTATATAGAATAGCTTGAAGGATTTGTTGAGTTATTTGGTAGATAAAAGGAACAATAAGACCAAGTAAGAAATTGATACTATAGTTTATTGTTTATCTACTTAAAGTATGAAATGAAAGATTACTCAAGTTAAGATTGGAACAAGATCAAGTAAGAAAAGTGTATATCAAGCCTTTTCGAGCAGTCAATGCAAATTGAGTAGAAATCAATAGAAGCCAAGTGAAAATCAATAGGTGCCAAGCAAAGAATACAACTAATACAGGCCAAGTGAATGTTAGTATATGTCGAGTAAAGTTTATTTGGTATTGAGTATTAGTAAACTTTAGTGTTTTTTGAGTGAACAAGTGTTGGCCGAGTGGAAAAATAGTATAGATGTCAAGTGACAAAAAATAATGTTAAATCGAAGATTTAATGAATCTGATCTAACTAATTTGATTTCTTGAATTATGTGAAGCATGTAGAAGATAAATATGATGAGTTGGTGGTACAAAATTCAAGGTAAAACATTTTGAGGCAAATTCAAGGAAGAATGTAGAGGAATTTTCTAGAGGAACCAAATGGAAAAGTGGGTAAATTCATTGAATCCTACCTAACCCTAAAATTGACAATTGTGGTTAAGTAGAAAAAAATCTATTTTCTCTATTTATAGAGATAGATGGTCTGAAGAAAAGGTTTTCATGTGTGAGAACCTAAGTTATTGAGTCATCCTTAAGGATTTCCAAATTTACAATAATAATATAGGACCAACATAATATATTACATTACAACATTAAATCAATTTATAATTACAAGCAATATGTTAGCTCACAGTATTCATAACTCTTCATGAGTTGATCATCTAAATGTGCATGATTAACTACAACATCTTTAACATATCTCCAACCTCTATCCAAGTCCACTTAACTAGATTCCATCTTTTTTAGGAGATACAATCCAAACAATAGTACATGCTTTCCATAGGCTTTGTCTGAACATTGCCTTCACTAAAACCATCATAACTCTATCTTGTCTTTATATTTATATATGCATTCTTAACTATAGCATCTAGACATACTCTAAAAAATTATCCCAAGTGTGCATGATATTATATTCATTCCTTAAACTGTGTGAAGTCAAACTCTTTATGTTTCTCTTCCACTCTTCACAGACTAACCAATATTAACATCAATGGAAAACTCTATCATGAATGCAACACACAACCTCATAATCATGTCTCTAACATTGCTAAGATACTCCCATATAAGAATACAATCAGTTTTCATGCTAACAAATACAAATAGAAAAATATGGGTTTACCTCCTTAGACATAAATCTAATGTATTTGTAACCTGTAAGAAATGGAAAAGCTTGGTTGAAAATGAGACTAGCAAAAGGATAAAATTTCTCAGATCTGATAATGGTGGTGAATATTGTAGAAATGAATTTGAACATTATTGTTACACTAATGGTATTCGTAAGCAAAAAAATGATCCAAGGACTCCACAAGAAAATGGATTGGTTGAATGCATGCATAGGAAAATAATGGAGTGTGTAACGAACATAAGGTTGCATGTTGGTCTTCTCTTAAACATGTGGGTAGAGGCTATCAATGTTTTTATATATTTGATCAATAGAGGTCCCTCTACTCCTTTGGAATGTGGTATTCTAGACAAAGCATGGTGTTGGCTCTTGATTTGACAAGATTTTAACTACCTCTTGTAAATGCAAAGGATACCTAGGAGACAACCAGAGACCATAATGGGTATTCCTAAGAAAAATCAACAGGGCCAATTATTAAGACATTTACATTCTTCTTCCCTTTAAACTCTGCAAAATTTGGGTGGGTATACCTAGAAATTCATGAGACTTCACACATTTGTCATTTCTTTAAAATGAATTTCATAATAACAGATGAATGCATGTGATTCTTCTAATTTAAGGATTGCAAAAGGGATACAAGATGGAAAACTTGTCAAACCCCAATACTCCTTAAAACAAGTGCAGGCTATATTTTTTAGTTCATAACAATGAAATTAGAATGTTGTGAATAATTAATTTTTACTTGAGAATTTTTTCCAAAGTCCATCAACTCCTAAAATATGACTAGTGCCTTATCTATTTGGCTATTTCTCACATAGATTTGATATAAATGACTAGATATATCCTATCACTTTGTGAAAAGGAAATTAGTACTCAATCTAGATCTCATTCTTATAGTAGTCTTCTTTAGACAACCTTCAATCTTTCCATATTCATCTCAAGCACTTTTATAACCATTAGATTATTAGCAAAATATGAACAAAAATATAACTCAAAATGAATTATAACTAAAACTTAATAGACATTATCATTAGGTTCCAACAAATTGAAAGAAACACAAGAAGAGGCAAGATCACAATTGAGTAGTCAGATTGCAAATACTTTTTGTATTATCTCTGTTGAAAATATATAATTTAGTGTTGACTTTTGAAAGAAAAATTCAATATTGACTCAACAATGTAACTTTATATTTTCCATAAATGGCTTCTCTGGAACAAAATGCAACTATATAGATCTAGACCGACTCAAAAGAAAATAAATGTTCATTCACTAATGAAAATTCAAACCCTTCCTTTAGACTTGGAAACTCATTTATATAGGATGATTTGAAACAAGCTGTAGGCATAGAGCGAAAAAAATAGTTATCCTGAGCAAAACACTATTACAAAAATGACAAAATGTCACTATCTTCAAACCATGAGATAACTAAAATATGTATATGTGGCACCTTTCATTTGATTACAAAAGTAGTTTCATGATTTGTTAACCAAGTATACCCATAGTGAAAGAATCACAAAATTAAGGTATCTTGTTATGACAACTACTTTTCTTTCTTTGACAATGATCATTTGTTATGCACTTTGAGTGTCTGTTCTCTATGGTGGGGCAAGGGCCTCTTCAATTTTTTCTTTTTTGTGCTTCACAAGAACCTCTAGTACTTTATCTTCAATATTTTTGCAGGTTGTGGGTTCATTCCTTATATTTTCTCAGGTGTTACTTGAATGCCTTTGTCAACTAATTTATGCTCTTCATTGGCCATTTGTTTTTCTTGTGACTCATCTTCTGGTGCCACCTGTGAAGATTCCAATACTAAGGCATATATTGTTTCCCATTCACCATAGACTAAGTCATAAGGTCAATTAAATTTGATTATTTCTTTCTCTTTGGCCAGTATGTCCTTGCCCATCTTCTTCATTTCTTCAAACTAAAGCCAAAAAGAATCAAAGAATATTTGGACATTTAATATTTCCTCTACTATTCTAGAAAACCAAATATTATCTTATTTATTTATAATATCAGTCATTCTTGAACTCATAATTTCTTTCAGGTCATCTTCCCATACTTCTTTTGATTTGAAATTGATTGGATTACTTAGGACATAGGGAAAGATATTCAAATTCTTACTCACATACCAACATACCTTCATTTTTCTATGAAAAATATTAATTTTTGTATCAAAATAAAGGAGGTCAGTGGTCTTACTATATGTCTTTTCAATCAAAGTATTTGTGTCAGTTTTATCAATGATATTGATAGACCAATCAATTAGATCATGGTCTCTACTGATCCACTTATCCAAAATTGCTCTCAAAACAATTTCATTCTTTTTGAATTCAACCCACATGTCTACTAGTTTAGAAATTGAAATTGGAACATGGGCCAGTTAACATGATCAACTAAAAACATAATAGTATCCCTAATTTTATCTTCATACTTCTGTGATGCTTCCACTTGAGCAGCCCTAAGTTTGGCCCTTTTTTCATCTAGCTCCTCTTTAGTATAGAAATATAATGTTGAGGAGTATCAAGGATATCAATGATGGGTCCAGTAGGAGGAGGTGGAGCAATGGAGGTATCAAGGATATCATTTCTTGAACTGGTTCTTCCACCATCTTCCTCTTTCCTTGTTTCTTTTCTAAGTTAGCAATCATCCTCTCCATTTCATTGATTTTCCTTCCTCTTTGATCATATGCCTCCAAAACCTTTTCAAACCTAGTGCTCAAATCAATGAATTTATTCTTATCTTTTCTATCCACATCCACATTGAAATCAACTATATCTTTACTCATCAGGGATTTTTTTTTACTGTCAGTTTCTGACACTCTATATACCATCAAGCTCCTTGTATGTTTTGAATCAGAAATTCCCTAGATTCTGGACTCGCTTCTCTTTTGAATTGACCATACCACCAATGCTTGTGTTCTCCACTATATTTCACTCCTTTATGAGCTACTTTGACCTCATTCTCTATTGTGAACTTGGTTTCCTTTGCCTTCTTAGTAATGGCATCAAAAACCATGGCATTAGCATTGTCCCACTCAAGAAGTACCATAACACCAACATCTTTTAGTTGTTTCCTTCCAACCTCTTGGGTTATTCAATCAAAATTTGACATCAATTCTTCTTTAACTTCCTCCTTAATTGCAGCATCCTCTCTGTTAAGTTGTTCTCCTTTTATCTTCTTACATTTTGCCTCAAAATTGGAAATATTTATTCTCCATAAGAATTGAATAAAATCCTTCGACTTAACAAAATCATCATCAGAAATGATTTTTTTTAGAAGCATGCCTTATGATAGGATCCATTTCCCTCCCCTTTAAATCCTCAACTGTGAGGTCCAAAACTAGCATTGGGGGTTCTTGGGGGAATTCCTTCTTCCAATTATGATGTTGTTATTAAAACATCATCCTGACCTCCAATTTTCCTTAGTCTCTCCCTTACTATGACTTCACTGTCAAAGTGCATAGGAGTTTGAGAGGGTGAGTACTCCTCCATCCTTGATGAACTGCCCACCTACAACTTTTGCCTCTTTGTAGATGGTTCTAAAGGAGGGCTTTCAGAGTACATCCTTTGGTAAGATGGCATAGGATGTGCTTCTATTTTCCTGGCCATAGTATATCTATTTCTTCTCTATAGGGTGTACTATATTGGATTTATAATAAATTTACTTGGCAATATCTTCTCAACCTCCTTTGCCTACTCTGGATATGTTTTTATCAATACATCTTTTTCTCATTCAATGCTTGCATGATTCCTGCAAAATGTGACATCAATTTACTTACCTTACCCCCCCCGCCACCCCCACCCAAAAAAAAACTTTATGTCCTTCAATGGATTATACTAATTATTTAAACCATTGATGAATTCAATAACTTTGCTAAAAAATCTCTATTTTTCGTTTTTAACCTCTTGTTCTTGCAAAGTAAATTCATTCCTTATAATATCTTTAGGATAATAGAAAACATGATTATAAATTCTATCCTTAGTTTTTCTTTAAACATTTCATAAAATCCCTTAGGATCTATGAACCTAGGACGAGATTGAGTCATTTGATATTTACCTAAGAACTTGCCAAGGTGTTTCTGTTGTCACAAAGGTTTGCACCCTTGTCCAAAGTTTTTACCTAAGGACAACCTTGTGAAACATGGAAACAACCTCCAAGCTGAGGGACTATAATGACCCTGTTGGGTATAGCTTGAAACTTGGGAACAATTATCTTGAATTCTCTATTCTTATAATGAAAATGACAATGTAACTTCGAGAACCATCTTGAATCCTTTGTGTAATAGTTGCTCTTACTAATATCAATGCTACTGTTATCTTTGATTAACTAATCATAAATATGCTGCGTGAATTGACCTTCAATATTTGTATCTTGGGGATTGGCCTATTATCTCAAATACAATCTTTTAAATATATAAATAATCTCCACTTATTTCCTATAATCATACCTTTATGCAGTCTACATGTTGTGCTCTGAATTTCTAAGTGTAATGCTCTATAAGGAGTTCCTCCTTGGGGTGTTATTACCGATCTTATATATTCAACCAATAAATAACCAATGATGGAGCCTCCACAAGGAAATTGAGAATGAGTAATGAGAAGAGATAATTATATAGTTCATAATAACTTCAATCTCAGATTTGGTACTTGATGTCTAGCAATGCCTATGGATGCCAAGTCATCTCCTTTGAAGCCCTTCCCTTCTGTTTGATGATGGAACATATGGAGGAATCAAATTATAAGCTATGTTACTTGTTGTGCATAAATAATTTTATATGTACTCTGTGGTGATCCCTCCTAGAACATTCTTCTCTCTATATATATTCTTCCTTTTTCATTGTTGCCCAATCACGTGAATGTTGCAAGTTCCTTGAATAGCATAAAACCTTCTATTGATAAAGACAAGACAAGTTCTAATATTTCTAACCACTAGTGCTCTCAATGTCATCGCCAGTTTCTACAGTCTCTGATTCAAATTTCTGTCTACCAATTTGAACCTAGATGTTGCCAAAAATATTCTATTGTTGTCAAGACTATGAACCCTTGATCTTTATTCATGCTTATCTCCAAATCTTCTATCTCCCCTTTCATCTAGAATCCTTCTTAAAATGTGGGTAGCTCATTTTTATCCACGTTGGACTTTAGTTTGGTTGTTTTGCAAAGAGACATCTATCTTTATCATTGATGATAGTCGTTTCCTATCTGTCCATATTTGTCAACTTCTCCTATGTTCGTTGGAGTCTATTATTTCTTCTTGGAGTTGGAGACAAATTATTCTTCTCATCAGAGATGAATCACATTCGATGATCTTCTTCCATATTTTCCCAATTCTTCCCAAATATGATACTGTTAGGAATAAGGTGTCTCAACCTTGGATAATTCCTATTCTTATTATTTGTTTTGTAAAATGTATTTGTTGCAAATAATGTTGATGTGTTGGCATCTTGAATTGTGTATAAGGAGATCATCACTAAAACGGTTATGACGGATTCCTATGACATGTAAGAGCTATGTTAGGAAGATTCAATGACAGGTGAAGACATGTGGCAATTGATAAATTTGAGTACTGTACACTCTACCCCAATAGTGGGGTTCAAGGCATCGCCCCAAAAAAAAATTTAGGGTTGCAAAGAGGAGGGATGCGAGAAAGTGTATTGCCGGTACTGTGAGTTGCTACTGGTGCCTTATGTTGTCGCTATTGAACTTATATTGCAAGTGTATTGTAACCTTGTGTTGAAGATAATACATTGTGCAGGTTCTGGAGGGGTGGGGTTGTTTTACCGAAAGGTTTTTCCCCACCACCAAATCTGTGTGTTATGTGTTTCTTTCTTTATCTATTTTATTTATGCTTGGTTGGCTGAAATATTGTTGTTTACATGATATTGAATCTGAAAGTGTAAAATATTTTAATAGGATTTGCACCATACTTCTCTTAAGAAATTAGTGTAGGAAGTTGTTTCCGCACCTGAGTTTCCTTACAAATACCCTTATATATTTGCCATGTTTGAAGGGATGTGTCTATTTTGATGTGGATATTATAATTATTATTATTTATATGATTAATTTATTATTATTAAGGTTTTCATAAGGTTTTAATAATATATTAATTGTTATTCTTTGTTTGATTATTAATTACCATAAATATTATTTATTCTTTTTCAAATAAGTATACATCATAGTATTGGATGTATTAGTATTTTATATTACATTTATTATTATATTAATATAACATCACTATTATATCAATATGTTGATATATATATAAATAACGTTATATTATGGTAACATGTATAACCTTATCATACTTAATGAATTTATTATATTTATTTATCTTTATATCAATAGTTAATAGTAATTTATTGCTAATATTATCAGTCAATCATATTATACTGTATTATTTCCATAAATTTATTATATATAGTATTATTTTCATACAATTATCATATCAATTGATATAATGATAATATATTATATCAAATTGATATATTATAACTGTATATAGTATATTTAACAATTATTATATTTGTTTATCAATTATAATCAAAATATTTATTTTTTATTTAATTTATTTAACTTATTAATATTATAATTGCAATATAATATTTTACATTACAATTATGCTATAATCTTATATATTGTTTTATTTTGATATTGTCAAATGTATCACTATTACATAATAGATTATAGTATGTTTTACTTTAATATTATTATTCTTAATTATTATCATTATATAATATGTTTATTTGAATATTCATATATCATTTTAATTTAGGCTCATGACAAGTCCGCCCTTCCTCAAATTGCTTGCCCTCAAGAAATTCGTAATTTCCACTAATAATCTTAAAATCGATGGCCCATTCCTTGATCATTTTACTTTGGATTATTAAAATAATAATTATAAATATAAACAACGTATAAACATTAATGCATGAAGACACAAAGTAGACACAAAGTATACACATTAATGTAGGAAGACATGAAGTAGACACATGAATGCATGAAAACACAAGGCATACACAATGAAGATAGATGATACATGAAGGCACAAAGCATACATGATGCAAACACATCATACATTCTTTGTTGATTCTCTATAATTTAATTTTCACAATGAAGTAGAGTAAAGGGAAGGATTTAAAATATACTTCGCCAATATGCCTTTTGATCATGGATCATGTAAATACAAATAATTATTAGCATATATTAGCTCCAAAGAAAGATGAGTCTGGTGATGATCTCTTTTCTCATTTACATAATTATTTGGAAGGAATATTTCTCTCTCCTCATTAGGATCATCATAAGATGGTAGATTTACAGTGCAAAGGGCGCGTGAAATAGGGTACAAGCAGATTCCCTAGAGGATATCATGTTATGTGCCTGAAATTACTTTGCCTCTCCCTCCACCAACTCCCTACCTTAGGATATCATAATGTGGATGAGAAGATTAATCCAATGAATGTAATTATTTGGAAGATTTCTTTATATAGTACACAAACAACTTTCTCTCTCCTTTTTATGATCATCTTGAGATGGTAGATTTACGGTGTAGAGGGCGCATGAAAGAGGCTAGAAGTGATTCCTTGGAGGATATCTATCATGTGCCCGAAATTACTCTGCTTCTCCCTCTACCAACTCCCTATCTTAAGAGATCATAATGTGGATGATAAAATGAGTGTTAATCTAATGAACATAATTATTTGGTGCAAGAATCTTTCTCTCTCCTTATTATGATCATCTTGAGATGGTGGATTTATGGTGCAAAGGGTGCGTGAAATAGGCTACAAGAGGTTCCCTAGAGGATATCCGTCATGTGCTCAAAACTCCACCAACTCCCTATCTTAAGAGATCATAATTGTGGATGAGAAATACACCCCTATGTACTATTTAATCACATGGCTTTCCCTTCTATCATAATTGGTTAAATTCTTTCTTTTTTGGAATATACACTACTCTATGGACATGTATATACTCTTTTGTAATGGCTAAAAGCACAGATCTGTGTCACCATTTGTGATACAAAAACCTGTTTTGGTCAAATCTCATTTCTCTATCAAAACTCAATTTTTTTCAAAAACTAAAAATACCCTTTTATAGATTTCAGATTCAATATCATCATTATATAAATTTTTGAGTGTTTTGATTAGTTATAGCATGTTATAATCTCAAAATATTATAAGTCGATATTTCAACATTTCAGAAGATGCTCTCTCGAAAAAGGAAAAAAAATAGTAAATCATATCAAAAAAATAAAATAAAAATTATATTTATCACTAGAGGAGAGAATCCTCTTCACAAATATGTAATTTTTTTTCAAGAAGGTATAGATTTGATAGGGAAGTTTTGACGGGAGGAAAAAACTGTTGGATTCTGACAAGGTTGAACTTGAGTACTTATAACAAAGAAAATATACATCAAAAATAATTATTTATTTTTTTGTTCACTAGCTATACATGTCATCTATAAAATATTTTCAAATTAGAACAAAAAAAGATATTTGCACATACTTCTTTGATGGGAACTACACCCTATATTTTTTACAATTAAAAAAGGGACTTCAAAATAAAATAAAATGAATAAATTCTTGCTCAAAAAAATTATAAAAATTATAGGCATAAAATTTATCCAGTTCTACAAATTTCATCAGTTTACATCATCTTTGTATTTTAAAGACAAATACCATTTTTTTTGTCATTAATGTTGAACTGTCACATTCTAATATCACGTTTCTTTATAAAAGGTGACACAGGTTTGTGCTTTTACCCTAATGTTAGGTGTAAAAGCAATAGTCACTAAACTATGATAGGTCACTGCATCTCATTTTATATATTTCCATGGTGTTTAATACTTCAATTGAGTGGTGGGACAACATTTTTCATGGCTCATGCCACACCTCTTTTGTTTCTCAAACCTATTTGATTTTCCCTGGTTTAGCAGTCTGTTGATACTATTCTCTTTTCCATTGTCTATTGTTATTAGAATACTAGGATGATCTTGTTTATGTAAAATCAACTGCACACTCTATCCAAGTACCTTTTTAAATCTTAGTGGTACCTATTTTATAGTATTGTACTCCATACAATATACAAAATTTTCATTGTGGTGGTACTACCATCATCTTTCTATCTATTTTAGTCAGTTATGAGGCTAAGTGAACCATAACTTGCCTTATTCTAATAGCAGTGATATTGTATTTGTGCTTGTGATTTAGTTGAATTTTATGTGGGCCCAAACTTGTATTTTACTGCTATAAATACAGTTAAAATGGGTATGGGTATTCACCTTCGTTGGTAGCTTTTCTGTGGGTCTAACAGTGTTATATTTGTTTTACCAATTTTTAAGAGAGAAGCTATTATACATGGTCACATGGTTATAGCTTATACTTATGGATTTTGCAAGTATTTGGAATATTGCTAGTAGTCCATAATTGTTTTTAATGACTACTGTCATTTTAGCTTTTGTATTTGTGAGAAGCCGGATATAATGTTTAGTTCCTCATGTGCAAAAATTAGGTACACCTGTTCACCTATTTAGGGTTTGGTTTCCTTCTATTCCATTCCGCATCTATATTTAATTTGTTCTATTGGCCAAATTATCTTGTTAAATGATTTTTTCAACTGGCTGACAATAATTGTGGTGCATTTATTAATGTGCGTGTAGTTTCTAGTTGACCACATCAGTTAATTGTGGATTTTAGTATCATTTTTTTTTAAAAATTATTTATTTATTTTTTTTTTAAAATTCATTACAACTCCCCCATTTTATTTAGCCTTATGGTATAATGAATAATATGAAGCAAGAAATTTAATTATAAGCCATAACATTTCATAGGTTTTTCCTTGTACAACCTTGCATCTTTATGCGGATCACTTTTATTGGTAATATGCATCATATCCATAAATTCTAAGAGTATAGATGTTTTGGTTTAATCATATGTTTTGTAAGTAATTTCTATTGTCAATTTTTCATAAGACTACTTGAAGTGATGCACTTTTCTGAATCAATGTGTGATTCCAGTTATCTAGTTCTGGGAACCCAAAGATTGGTATCCTTTTATAAAAATATTTGACTTGTTAAAGGGTAAATTTATGTTCTTTATTCTTCTCTTTTTGTAGGCTGTTGTGACTGTAATGACCCTTGAAACACATAGACAATTTATTGCGTCCTCCCATTACATGGTGATCTATAAGATATTTAACTTTCATGGTTTACTCTCAATAGCTTTGTTGTCTTTTTATTAGTTTTTAATTTTTGGTTAAGCCAGCTTCCCTATACATCGCTACTATAGTTGTACATACTTTCAAGTCCATTGACCTAATGAGGACCATAGGTGCACAGTTTTTGTATTGCTCAAAATTATTCTATGCAGATGTGAGGAACTAATAATACAACACGAGGGAGCTTCCATAGACTCACTAGGGATGTGTGCTTCGATAGACCATAGTTATTCAGTATTGACAGTGAGTGTAGATATTTCTACAGTATATAGATTTTAGTGGCTGCCGACACGTTTAGCCATTTCATACCACATTTGGTTGACCTCGGTGGAGTAAAATTTATTCTATCTTGATAGATTTTATTGTTTCTGTGATGATTGATGTAAGAAACATCCTATAGTTATTGTACAAACTAGAGCAAAAATCTCAAGCCTTCCATCAGGTGACAAGATGTTCTTGTCTCTTTCTATACTCTTGATGAATTTGGATTTTAGGGTTTAGTGTTGCCCTCTAGAAATAGATGTAAATGTAGACAATATTTTAGCTATTTTGGACCCATTTCGAAATGTGGGACAAAACCTACGTAAACTTAGGTCTTTTAATACTCCATGACTTCCACTGTCTTTTGATTTATTGTTGATAAATTTAAGTCTAAGATAAGACCCTTAATGGCCTCTTGTACTTTAAATTCTCCCCCACAAAGTTGCATTTTTGCAAGGATAGAAACTTATTGCCTTTTGTTGACCAAGGCCTATAAATCTCATTGGAATAACATTTTACTACCTATCTCCAATCTAAGTAAGTGGAAGTGGTAGAAATGTAAAGCTTAAATAAAAAAATTGTGAAATGCTCAAATAGTAAATGAGGGAAAATACCAAGGTATTTGTTTGAGATGATTTCATTCTGCTCTCATTGTTTTCATTGCCTTCAAATGACTGGTTGCCATCTTGCAGCAATGCTAATGTTTATATCTGCATCAGTAATGAACCCTTCACTCATAGGATGGTAGGATAACTAGGGTCTGATACCAATTGTAATGACCCGTTTGGGTATATCTTGAAACTTGGGAACAATTATCTTGAATTCTCTATTCTTATAATAAAAATGACAATGTAACTTTGAGAACCATCTTGAATCCTTTGTGTAATAGTTGTTCTTACTAATATCAATGCTACTGTTGTCTTTGATTAACTAATCATAAATATGTTGAGTGAATTGACCTTCAATATTTGTATCTTGGGGATTGGCCTATTATCTCAAATACAATCTTTTAAATATATAAATAATCTCCACTTATTTCCTATAATCATACCTTTGTGCAGTCTACATGTTGTGCTCTAAATTTTTGAGTGTAATGCTATATAAGGAGTTCCTCCTTGGGGTGTTATTACCGATCTTATGTATTCAACCAATAAATAACCAATGATGGAGCCTCCACAAGGAAATTGAGAATGAGTAATGAGAAGAGATAATTATATAGTTCATAATAACTTCAATCTCAGATTTGATACTTGATGTCTAGCAATGCCTATGGATGCCAAGTCATCTCCTTTGAAGCCCTTCCCTTCTGTTTGATGATTGAATGTATGGAGGAATCAAATTATAAGCTATGTTACTTGTTGAGCATAAATAATTCTATATGTACTCTGTAGTGATCCCTCCTAAAACATCCTTTTCTATATATATATTCTTGCTTTTTCATTGTTACCCAATCACGTGAATGTTGCAAGTTCCTTGAATAACATAAAACCTTCTATTGATAAAGACAAGATAAGTTCTAATATTTCTAACCACTAGTGCTCTCAACATGGTCACCAGTTTCTGTAGTCTCTGATTGAGATTTATGTCTACCAATTTGAACCTGGATGTTGCCAAAAATCTTCTATTATTGTCAAGACTGTGAACCCTTGATCTTTATGCATGCTTATCTCCAAATCTTCTATCTCCCCTTTCGTCTAGAATCCTTCTTAAAATGTGGGTAGCTCATTTTTATCCATGTTGGACTTCAGTTTGGTTGTTTTGCAAAGAGACATCTATCTTTATCATTGATGATAGTCTTTTCCTATTTGTCCATATCTGTCAACTTCTCCTATGTTCGTTGGAGTCTATTGTTTCTTCTTAGAGTTGGAGACGAATTATTCTTCTCATCAAAGATAAATCACATTCGATGATCTTCTTCCATATTTTCCTAATTCCCCCAAATATGATACCCTTATATATTTGCCATGTTTGAAGGGATGTGTCTATTCTAATGTCGATATTATAATAATTATTATTTATATGATTAATTTTTTATTATTAAGGTTTTCATAAGGTTTTAATAATATATTAATTGTTATTCTTTGTTTGATTATTAATTACCATAAATATTATTTATTCTTTTTCAAATAAGTATACATCATAGTATTGGATGTATTAGTATTTTATATTAAATTTATTATTATATTAATATAACATCACTATTATATCAATATGTTGATATATATAAAAATAACATTATATGATGGTAACATGTATAACCTTGTCATACTTAATGAATTTATTATATTTATTTATCATTATATCAATAGTTAATAGTAATTTATTGTTAATATTATCAATCAATCATATTATATTGTATTATTTCCATACATTTATTATATATAGTATTATTTTCATACAATTATCATATCAATTGATATAATGATACTATATTATATCAATTTGATATATTATAACTATATATAGTATATTTAGCAATTATTATATTTTTTTATCAATTATAATCAAAATATTTATTTTTTATTTAATTTATTTAACTTATTAATATTATAATTGTAATATAATATTTTACATTACAATTATGCTATAATCTTATATATTGTTTTATTTTGATATTGCCAAATGTATCACTATTACATAATAGATTATAGTATGTTTTACTTTAATATTATTATTCTTAATTATTATCATTATATAATATGCTTATTTGAATATTCATATATTGTTTTAATTTGGGCTCATGACAGGGACTTGAACTATGAGGTTGAATCTCTGGAGGAGACCGGCTTCCTTTAATATCAGGGTGCACCTAATTGCTCTTGGAGAGGAAAAGGGAGAAGGAATGCATGAAAATCAAATCTACCTACTCTAACCTAAGGGGGTGATGCACCAAAATAGAGTGTTCAAACCAATCTCTGCCCATACATGCACTATTGAACCATCATGACACCAAGAGATATACACATTCGAACTTGTTTTAATCTAACAATCACATGTAGATCAGAAAACCCAAATGAATGACACAAGGAAAGAGAGGGTTCACTTATATATCATTCATAGGCTAAAAGAGATACAATCATGTAAGATTGCAGATCTCTACAATACACCAATGAGAGGAAAATAGTTCTTGCACTTTACATCAATGGCTGAAGGAGATAAGGCAGAATGTCATACAGTTCAGAGGCAAAAGGGAATTTACACATGAAATTGCAAAACAATATCAGAGAAGTCAAAGAAGAGTCGACTAGTTCAAAATCTACAAAAATTGCCTTTATAGCTTAGGCATAACTAAGAAGTTCTATAACTAAAGTTACTCCACAACCACTACCATTAAGTTTTGATAAAGATCTAGAGAAAATCAGATATTTTGTTGAAACAGGACCCTGACAAAATGGCGCCATTAAACCATTCTAACCAAGTAGATGGATAAACTGGGGTGGTGGATTGTTCTCCTTCATTCACTAAGTTCAGCTCTCATCCAAGTGTGGTTGGCATTGATCACAGGGATTAGATCACGCAGGAAAATTTGATCTCCTTTATTTCTAGCTCATGAATCAGCAAAAATAGCAATCAATAGAATACTGCAACCAGAATGGGCCACATGGGCCAATTATTTCATTTCATTTTGCCACCCACAAGGTCTTCTCGAGTTTGACCACATCTTCATAACTAACTACGCCACCTTCTCAAAACCTTAACTACGATGGTCTCATAACTGCCAGCCTTTATTGCCAACGCTAACTACAGTGTTATCTCCCTGGGGCTACAAGGACACGTGTCCTTCAGGCGCTTCCCCGTAATGTTTAACTTTCTTGCATCTTCTTATTGTTGGAAAGCCTAATTGTTGATCTTTGAAGATCTGATAGTGGAAGGTACAACTAGGGACATGTGACATCATGGGACAGGTGTCACTAGGGCGCTTGCCCACATTGTCATAAATTCTAAAAAAAGATAGAATGCGAGAAAGTGGGCGCCAATAAAAATACCAGCTCAGCTAGAAACTTCCCAACATGCAGCCCACAAGAAGAACATGGACCACCTGCTACGTTTTGCAAAGGGGCTTCCCCACAATGTTTAATGGTCATTTGTTTTGAAAATGCAGGAAAGCACCCACCATAGATCGCCAAAGATCTGACGGTGTGAAAAGTTGTGGGAAAATAAAAAGTCTAATCATTTATTTTTGCATTTCTTGGGTATTTAAATAATACTTAAATATGGAAGAAGGCCGTTGGGTGGGTTCAAGTATTTGAACTCAAATTTTTGGTAGGAGGCAAAAATAGGTAACATTTCTAGCGACTCAGAGGGGACGCAAGCCAGCTATGCATATGACCAGTGGCCTTATGCATCCATTGGACCATAGAGTCGTAAAAGATTTGGATCAATGCACTGTGAAACCCCAACCCTATCTCTATAGTAGAAAAACACCAAAAACTCTGTCTCTACAACTTTGCAACCTCAGCAAAACACATGTACTCGTGCACTTCTTGGAAAACTAGAAAACAACAGGAAGAAAACTAAGCTACCTATGTACATGAAATCTTAGGCCTTATCAAAGACATGGTTTGAGATAGATCCCATTGACTAGGATAGGAAAAACTTCACCATCAGGCCTTCTTAATTGAAAAGCATTGGCCTGCTTGCAACTAAAAATCAGATAGGGACCACTCCATAGTGCATCGAATTTTGAGTGTCTTCCTGGCTTTTCCCTGTCTACATCCCATTTCAAAACCAAATCACCCTCCCTAAAGATTCTAACCCTAGCCTTCTTGTCAAATCTCCTTTTCACCTACTGCTAATGTGTTTCTAGGGTCTGCATGGCCTAACTTCTTTTCTCTTCCAGCTCCATCAGCTCTGCCATTCTTACTGTCATGGCATCATCTTCAATTAGCTTTAGTTGATGAGCTAGTTCTAGGAATGGGAATTCTAATGAAATTGAAAGCCTTACCTCTCTGCCATATACCAACATAAATGGTGAATTTCCTAATGACCTCTTAGGTGTTATTCTGTCAACCCACAGTGGAGTCCTCAACTTTTGATGCCAACACCTCTGGTTATCTTCTATAGTTCTTTTCGTAATCCTAATTGGGTTTTTGTTGGATGACTTAGCCAGACCATTGCCTTGAGGATAGTAGTTTAAGGATGTGCTCAAGTAGATATTATGGTCAACTGCCCATGCACAAATTTGAGCTCCTACAAAAGATTTTGCATTATCTGAGATAATGGTGGAAGAGGCACCAAACCTGGTCACAATTCTATCAAGGAACTCAACAACTAAAGATTTTGTGGCATCCTTCAATGCAATTACCTCTGTCCATCTAGTGAAGTAATCTATAGCAACTAAAATCCATTCGTGACCAAAATTGGAAGAAGGATTGATAGGGCCTATGAAATCCAATCCCCATTGAGCAAAAGGCTGGTCCACCTGAATGGGATTAAGAGGAAGAGTTGCAATATTTTTCTTACCAAGAAAGAAGGCACATTTTTCACACTTCCTCACATACCTATGACAATCATAGAACAGGGATGGCCAGTAGTAACCAGCCCTGATGATCTTTTTTGTAGTTGTCCTTGCTAAGAAGTGACCACCATCAGGACCATCATGAAGCTCTTTGATCATTCTTTTAGCTTGGTCCATGTCAATGTATCTTAATAGGGCTCCATTAAAATCTTTCTCGAAAAGGATACCATCGACTATGACATAAGGAATTGACTGTAATCTATATTGTTTCCCTTTAGTTCTATCTAATCCTTGAGGATATCCATTTCCTAACAAGAAATTCTTAATATCATCCATCCAATTCCTTGGATCATCATTTCTTGTCTCTTGTTGTTCTGTTAGTATCATAGCGACTTCCTCATCCAGTTCCTGGTATAATATCATATGTTTACATAATCCCTTCCCTCTTACTAGCTTGGTGATCTGGATGTCAACATCATATTCCATTACTTTAGTAATCCAACCAGCTCTCTTCTCACTAATATCTTTGCTCAAAAGGAAATCCTTCACACTGTCATGGGGTACTAACAAATGAATTTTATTATGAGATATGAGGTGTCTAAATTTATTTAAAGCTTTGATGACTACAAGGGCTTGCTTTTCTACATAGTTGTATTTGTCTTCATACTCTTTAAGCCCTTCACTAAAGAAGGCTATGGGTTTCTCTTCGTCTTTATCATTTGCTTGAGTCAAGACAATGGAAATTCTTGACTCACCACCTAGGGTATAAAGGATGAAATCCTTTTCAAAATTTGGATTAATGAGAGTGGGGGTTGAGGCTATGGCTACATTGATCTCTTCAAAACTTTCCTTCCCTTCCTTGGTCCATGCAAAGACCATACTTTTCTTGAGCATAGCTATAAGGGGTCTTACCATGGTAGCAAGATTAGGGATAAATCTTCTCACAAAATTTATCCTACCAAGGAAAATTTGCAACCCTTTCTTATGTTTAGGAAGAGGGAGAGAAAGTATTTCCTTTTTTCTTTCTAGATCAATGGTTAAACCATCCTCAGACACAATGTGTCCTAATAATTTTCCTTGATTGGTAGCAAAGACACACTTGCTTAGGTTAAGGGATATCCCAAAATCTCTACACCTTGAGAACACTTGTCTCAAATGATCAAAATGATCTTCTACACTCTTTGAATACACTGTGATATCATCAAGGTAAACTAATACAAACTTTTCAATCATGTTTTTGAAGGTCATCTCCATTGCCTTTTGAAATGTAGCACCTATATTGGTTAGCCCAAATGACATCTTACAATAAGCATAGGTACCCCATTTGGTAGTGAATGCAGTTTTGTACCTATCAGACTCTTTGACCAGTACTTGGTTGTAGCCAAAAAATCCATCAAGAAATGAAAACCTCTTTGAGCCACTGACCTTGGACAAAATTTACTCCATGGAAGGGAGAGGATGGTGATCTTTAAGGGAAGCTTGGTTAAGGTCCCTAAAGTCCACAAATAATCTAATTTCTCCATTATTCTTCCTAACATGGACAAGGTTTTCTACCAATGATGAGTGCTTGATGGGGGAAATTATATTGGCCTCAATCAATTTGGATAGCTCTTTTCTAATTAAGGGTTCAATTTTCAGATTCATCAACCTCTATTTTTGTCTTACTAGTTTGACATTATCAATTAAATCTATGGTATGCTAAAACAACCTTGGGTCAAAACCCTTTAAATCATCATACATCTAGGAAAATATATCATTAAATTCTTGACATAGATGAATAAAACTTTCTTGCTCAATCTTAGAACATACCTTCCCCATGTTTAAGGATTTTCCTTTAGCAACTGTGGCTAGGGTGTGATCATCTTCATTAGTAGCTAAGTTCATGACTCTACCTCTTTCTTGGTCATTAGGATTGAAAACACTCTCTAAAGTAATGAGACCCTTAGGAAATTTGTTGGAATTGAGATTAATGATTTGATCACCATACTGATCCTGCAGTCTTGATTGGTTTCTATCTGAAAACTCTACTTCATTATGCAAGAAGCTTAAAATTTGTTCATCAAGTTCAAACACTTGCCAATGGATGTTGTTGTCAGGGATGGCAGGCCTTACTACCATTTTGATTTGTTGCTTCTTCTTCTCCTCAAGATTCCCTGGCACATCATGAGATGCATCTATTGTTGCAAGTCTATCAACATGTCTATTTTCTTTTCTAGGGATGCTTTGAAGATTAAATGCATTGAAACCTTCAAGAAAATCCCATACCCTATGTTTATAAGATTTGAGCAAGCCATTCTTGGTGATATTCTGATTTCTCACTTGATTAACCACCAACTCACTATCTGCATATACACTTAAGGCTTGAATTCCTCTTTTTTGAGCAAGTAGGAGACCCTGAATCAAGGATTCACACTCGGCCACATTATTAATGCAACTGAACTAGAGCCTAAAGGAGAAGTAGTACCTTACTTATGCAGTAGAAATCAACATCACACCAGCCGCTGATCCATTCTTATTTCTTGAGCCATCAAAGTGCATGCTCCATATCCCACTCACATCTTCTTTAGTCTCCACAAGATTGGGAACTAGAGCATCCTTCTCTAATATACAATATGTAATGAGGCATGTCTCAAGGGTTTTTGGCATAGGATCAAATTGATATGCATTAGCCCATTCATCTAAGAGAGAATTAGGTATCTTTGCTAGGGAAGTAGTGGGCTCATTCATTATGTCACTCTCATCCATTTCTAGGATAGTGCAATTCATGTTGATGAGATTAGGGGTGTAGCGTTTAGTATGATGGAGGGCTAGAGGCTCTACTCTAATTGAAGCTTTGATCCCATATCTTGTCCTAAAAGACATCTATGACCAATTAGAAGATATGTAACCACCTATTAAGGTAGTGAAGTCTCTTGACAGACAGATGGAAAAATGTGGCTTGACTTTAGCAACGGATATATCTTGAGTTATAGTATAACTAGGACATGCATGTAGGGCCATTTCCACATTCCTAAGGATGCCTATAGTCTTGACAGTACTACCATCCAACTATAATACATCCCTAACAATGGGCTCATATTTCATTTCTAAAGCATCATCAACACACCTAGGCATCACTGAACTACTAGCCCCTGAATCAATCGTGCAATTGTGGACTAGTTTATCCCCTATAATTAGAGAAACATAAAATGGAGGGGGTCTAACATTTTTACTTGTTTCTTCCTCCCTTGATGGTTGTACTAGGCTTGTGGCACTTTCCATGCTGGGTGGCTGATTCTTTGGTTCAATACTTTCCAATTCTTGTTGCAGCAACCTCCTTTGCATGGGTATAGTAGCAACAACATCCCACATGGAAATATTCACATTTGTCTTCTTCATCTATTATACCACATTGAATGGCATAGTAGGTGCTTTGGTAGAAACCTCGGGAGCTGCATTGGTAGGAGGTTGAGATGGAACAACTTGAGGATCACTTACATCTTTTCTACCATTATTTTTCCTTTTCCACTAAAGAGTATATGATTGATCATTTACTGCTTGTTTATGAGGTATTACATTTGAAGTTGAGGCCTGATTGGGAAGAGCAGGGGTAACATCTTCAATAGCTCTTCTTTTGCTCCTAGTGTTGTGAGCAATGGAATCTTGGTTTACATTACAATGCTCCTCCACCTGATGATTTATGAAGGAGCAATCACCTTGTCCTTGCATATATGAGGCATCTTTAAATTGGTCCTCCTTGTATGATTGTCCTACTACAAGCTCTTGGATGGTCAAGGCCAAATAGGATTCAACCTTCTAACACATGCAATGGGCATAGGAGTAGTTACAGGAGGGACAAAAATCCTCATCTTGGACCATGTTGTTTTGAGGAACTATGGCCCTACTTTGGTTTACATTTGAGGTTGAAGCATGGCTATTCTTCCTATTTTGATCAAAATAATTGTTCCCATAATTATGATTTGGAGGCCTACCACTGTTTAGAGTTTGATGTTGCAATTGATGAGCCTTACTACCTTGAGCTTGATGTCTCTCTGAAGTCACCACATTGTTGCTCACTTTATGCATCATAGAGAAGCTATCCTCCAGCTTCTTCTCTTGGCCCTACAACCTTTTATCTATGTTCCCTGTGTTCAACATCATAGATTGCATCATTTCCTTGATTTCATCTATTCCATTTGAAGATGTGGAAGCTTGAGGGACCAGAGCAAGGGATTGTGATGTGGAAGTTGTGGGAAGAGGAGTCATTGCTAGTTGGTGGTTTGGAACATCAGGGAAAAAAGGCATAGGAGGCCTTGGAGCTATCTTACCTCCTTGTACTAGGGTGTTTTCTGACTTTATTTCTATGTCATAAGCATTAGGCAAGGTATATCCTCCCATAGTTTGGACTATAGTGGCAATGTCACTATAAAAGCTCTGAGGTAATGCAAGAAGGCATTGCCAGGGGTAGGTTTTACTGAAGTAGGTATTCTATCCCATGTCTTTTGAAATCTATAGTTGAAATCAGTCATACATTCATGGGGGGCTCTTTTTATAGTAGTCGACTATTCTAAAAGTGACAAATGGTCACTTTTTTCCTCAAAGTGTTTGCATAGTCCTACTCTTAATCCATCCCAATTTGTTATAAAACCATGAGCCAAACCTCTATACCACTGTAATGCTTTTCCTTTCAAGGATGAGGCTAGAATTCTAACTACAACATCATCCTTTATAAGAACATGGATATTGTAGACATTTGCAACTTCTTGAATGTGTTTTTAGGGAGAGATAGAAGTCTCGCCAGTAAATTCTAGTACACTTTTGAGTGCAACTATTAGTATGTCATGTCTTTGGGCCAATAAAAGAGGACTCCCACCATTAAAGGTGGAAAAAGTGTGGGCTCTAGGTTGTGCCATAGAGACAAGTGACCTATTGATATGTGTTGATGGCAATCTAGGCTGAGATCCAATAGCAGGAGGAGTAGAGATGGATCTTGTAGGTGTATTTGTTTCTATTGCACTCCTAACTAGTGATAAAGATACTCTAATCTTCCTTCTTCTAGGATTTGAAAATGAAATCTCTTGGTACTGAAATTTGCCTCTAGAAGATGCCCTTGTTTCAGCTTTGGGCATGAATTATTGCAACATTAGTTTGGAACCAGATGTATTTGAAGCTCAAAGTCATAAAGTACTTGAAGAATGAACCTCTTTAAGGCTTGAACACCGAAGCTAGTACTATCTCCTCAGTATTAATCTTGAAATCTTTCTTTTGACACCAGTAGACTTGAAATTTTTTGAATATTGTCCCACCTGGCATGCCAAAAATTGTTGTCACAAAGGTTCGTACCCTTGTCCAAAGTTTTTACCTAAGGACAACCTTGTGAAACATGGAAACAACCTCCAAGCTATGGGACTTGAACTATGAGGTTGAATCTTCAGAGGAGGCTAGCTTCCTTTACTATCAAGGTGCACCTAACTGCTCTTGGAGAGGAAAAGGGAGAAGGAATGCATGAAAAGAAAATCTACCTACTCTAACCTAAGGGAGTGATGCACCAAAATAGAGTGTTCGAACCAATCTCTACCCATACATGCACTATTGAACCATCATGACACCAAGAGATATACACATTCAGAGTTTTTTTAATCTAACAATCACATGCAGATCAGAAAACCCAAATGAATGACACAAGGAAAGAGAGGGTTCACTTATATATCATTCATAGGCCAAAAGAGATATAGTCATGCAAGATTGTAGATCTCTATAATACACCAATGAGAGGCAAATAGTTCTTGCACTTTACATCAATGATTGAAGGAGATAAGGCAGAATGTCATATAGTTTAGAGGCAAAAGGGAATTTACACATGAAATTGTAGAACAATATCGAAGAAGTCATAGAAGAGTCGACCAGTTCAAAATCTACAAAAAATGCCTTTATAGCTTAGGCATAACTAAGATGTTCTCTAACTGAAGTTACTCCACAACCACTGTCATTAAGTTTTGATAAAGATTTGGAGAAAATTAGATATTTTGTTGAAACAGGGCCCTGATAGAACGATGCCATTAAACCATTCTAATCAAGTAGATGGATAAATTGGGGTGGTGGAGTGTTCTCCTTCATTCACTGAGTTTAGTTGATTAGTTTGATTTTCCATCAATGCCAAAGAGGGAGATTGTTGAAAAATAGATTGATACTAGTATGATAAATGTGTTTCAATCATTGTTTTGTCATTGATGTCAAACCTACTATTTTGCTAGTAAGATAACTACTTATATAATTTAAGTACTATCACTTATTTGATTGATGAAGAGGATTTGATCAAATGATGTAACAATAGCACCTAGAGGATAGGTTGAGTTATGATATGAAAACAAGTACAAGAATCAGCCAAGAGAGTGATATGATAGTGCATTGATAATCTACTTAAGGTTGCAAAGGTTGGTTACTCTAAGCAAGTTTAGAAGAACAAGTTAAACAAAATGTGTCTACCAAGCTTGACCAAATAGACAGTAGGTGTCAAGAAAAGTTAGTGAAAGCTAAGAAAAAAATTAGTTGGAGCTAAGTAAAAGTCTATTTTAGTGTATACTAAGAAAAATAGAGGATGCTAAGTAAATTTTAGTTGATGTCAAGCACCAGTAAACTTTAGCTCGTGCCGAGTGATTTTTTAGAGGATGTTGAGTAACATAGTTTGTGCCAAGCATTAGAAGCAAGTTAATGTCAAGTGTCAACATTATTAGAAAGATTGTGAATTTGATTGATCTAAGCTAACAAGTTTGTTTTCTTGGATTGTAAAAGCCAAGTAGAATGGAGGACTGAAACAAAGATCTATAATCTTCAAATGGAGTTGTAATTTGTTATCAGATTAATCCTTACCATTACTTTCTCATAATTGTATCAATCTAGAGTAAATTCTTTGGATTAAGATTGACCTAACAGTCATTTGTAAATCTATTAACTAAGTGACATTCCAAGTGAATGATCTAAAGTCCTCTAACAAGCCTTACTCCTAAAAGAGTGATTGAAATCCTTTAATTGGTCAATTTTAATCGTGTGTATTGTAACCTTTAACAAGGTTGGCCTTTCACAGGGCATCACTTCAGAAGAGTGAGAAATAGTAGCATGTTATTGGTGGCTTTTCCCAAATTGGGTTTTCATGTAAATCATTGTGTCAAGTGTGTTGTAAAATCTGTTATGTTTCATGTTTACATTTTTGCAAATTTATTTGATAGTAACCTACAATTTTTTAAGTGATTACATAATATTATGGATGCATGCATGATGATAAATGTTTTATGGGTTCACTAAGCTAAGAAAATTTTTATTTACACATCTAGACCTTGGATAACTAATTCCCCCCTTCTCAATTATTCTAAAGAATTTCAACAATTTTTATTAGAGTCATTTGCTTAAGAGGACTAGTTTGAAGGTACTAGAAGTACAAAGATCAAGAAGTCAAAAAGAGAAGTACCCAAGCTTAATAGAGATAACTTTCCTACATGTAAAAGTCTAATGAATCTGCACCTTGGATGACTTAGAGATCATGCACAATCTACCATTACTACTGAGCATGTTGATCCTATTAGAGCCCTAACTACTAAGGATCTGGAAAAAGAAAAGAAAAAACACAACTAGGCAATGTTGGAGATTGCCTCTACCATAAGCTATGTTGAGTTTGATGATATCAAAAATCTTGACAGTGCAAAGAAAATGTGGGATTCTTTACACACTAGCTTGGATAACTGATTTCGCCCCCCGCCTGCTCTCAATTATTCTAAAGAATTCTAACAATTTTTATTAGAGTCATCTACTTAAGAGGACTAGTTTGAAGGTACGATAAGTACAAAGATCAAGGTGTCAAAAAGAGAAGTACCCAAGCTTAATAGAGATAACTTTCCTGCATGGAAAATTCTAATGAATTTGCACCTTGGACGACTTGGAGATCATGCACAATCTACCATTACTACTGAGCATGTTGATCCTATTGGAGCCCTAACTGCTAAGGATCTAGGGAAAAAAAGAAAAAAAACAACTAGGCAATGTTGGAGATTGCCTCTGCCATAAGCTATGTTGAGTTTGATGATATCAAAAGTCTTGATAGTGTAAAGAAAATGTGGGATTCTTTATACACCATCTATGGAAGAGATAAGAATGTTCTAAGAGCCAAATCTAAGAGTCTCGGAGGTAAGTTTGATGATATGAGAATGCAAGAAGGTGAAAATATTGCTCAAGGATAAAAGATGTTGTTAATGCAATAAGAGGATCTATTGGTACAATAGATGATGATATTGTACTAAGAAAAGTTTTAAGAACACTTCTACCTATATATGTTATTAGAGTTTCTGCAATACAAGAACTGAGCTGTATACCAGGGAATGTTTTGACTCTTGAAGGTCTTGTAGGTAGACTCACTTCTTTTGAGCTATCTAAATTTTCTAATTACAAACCTAAAAAATACTTATTCTGCCTTCAAAGCTAAGCTGTCATTGAAATAACCTAGTGTGAAGAAGAAAAAGACAAAATATGTGTCCAGTGATAGTGATATAGATGAGGAAGATGTAGATCAATTTGAAGAACTATTGGTAAGGAGATTTCACAAAGGTAAAGGCAAGTTTAGAGGTACTAGATGTCTAGAGAAGAAGAAATACAGAGGTGGTGACAAGTACAAAAGTAGAAAAGATGAAGAGAGCAAAGATTACAAAGACAAAGGCAAGAAGTCTTGATATATTACTAAAGAGGAAACAAGAGATGAATCTAAAGAACATGATGATGAAGTGGTGTATGTTGCAATGAAGAAAAAATCTAATGAAGATGAGGCAACTACACTTTGGTCTTGTGAGAACAAGAATGATAGATAGATCATTGACAGTGGATGTTTACATCACATGACTGGAGATAAAAGTAAGTTCATTACCTTGAATTGTTATGATGGAAATAGTGTAAGATTTGGTAATGATGCATCATGTTTGATAAAAGGAAAATGTTCTATCAAACTCACAGAAAAGATTTTATGTGACAATGCTTATTATGTTGAAGGACTTAACTATAATCTATTGAGTGTGTCACAACTAAATAATTTAGGATGTAAGGTTGAGTTTGAAAACAAGATTGCTAAGGTATATGATACTGATGGAAAACTAATTAGAAAGGGTGATCAAACTAGGGTAATCTACTCTACCTTGATATAGAGGATGTTGCTTGTCTAGTTGTAAAATTTGATGATGTGTGGCTATGGAACAAGAGGTTATGTCATGTTAATTTTGATAAATTAGTTAGTATCAGTAACATGAGAAAATTTAGAGGTTTTCCTAAGTTGAAGAAGCTTGATAATATAATGTACAAACAATGTCAGTTAGGAAAAATGATAAAGTCAAGTTTTAAGAGTAAAACTCATACCTCTAAAGGAATAATAGAGATTGTTCATATTGACTTGTGTGGACCAATTGAAGCACAAAGCTATAAAGGACCTCTAAATGAATACTAGCCATTAATGTCTTACAATAAATGGGTATAGACTAGTTTTGAAAATAGACCATTGATTCAAAGTAGATCAGACAATCTCACTTGAACTTTGTTGTTGAGTCACTATTCAACCTGCTAATGTGGTCATCAAACCAATTACATTTTGACACATCACCTCTTTGTATTCTTGTTGTACTTGATCATAACACCTTGGATATTTGGCACTCTCTCACTTTGTCACTTTGGTTAAAAACCTTTCTTGTTACCTTTGTAAGGTTGCAATGTCTGACAGTCTATCAAGCATTGCATACCAAAGAAACTTTGTTTTTATTTCATATCATTGGGCCCATAGGGGACACATGTCACATGATCATGTTGTCACATTCCTTAAAGTTCTTGCATCTTGTGATAGCAACAATATGACAACCATACATTAGCTCATAATCTAATAATTATAAGAACTTTCTCATTGCAATGATGCAGCAATTGTCAATCTTGTCAAGATCAATGGTGTATAAAGCATCACCTTGAGATGAGGCCCACCAGGACACGTGTCCTCTTCTCGCATTGCCACATTTCTTAAAGTCTAAGTATCTCTTCATAGTGACTATGTGATATTTGTTGATTTTCAACTTGATCAATGGTGGGGCTAAAAACCAAAGCCTTCTTACCCTAAGCTATAAAAAAATCACATCATGACACCTAATATCCTAATGATACCATTCCTTTTGAAACTCACAAATCTTCTGACCCCACTATATCCACGAGTCCTCTTCTCACTATGTCCCATTTCTTAAACCTAGCACAACTTCATAGAGAAAAAATATGATGGTGTTATATTTGCACAAATTTCATTCATCAAATTTCACATTTACACTTTTTGCATCTAATTTACCATTCCTGAAATAATTGAGAATACAAAACTTGCTTCCAAACACCTTAAAATATTTTACTTTGGGTGAGTATCCATACCATAGTTCAAAAGGTGTTGAATGAGTACCTTTCTTGACTTGCACATGGTTCAAGGTATAGATAGTTGTACTTACATCTCCAATATTTCAAAGCAAAATTCTTCTCCATCATGAGTGTCCTAGCAAAATCCATTACAAACATATTCATGCTTTTAGCAATTCCATTTTCTGGAGGGGTCCTAGGTGCAGATGTTTGTCTTTTGATTCCTCTTTCATTACAAAACATCATAAAATCATTTAATGTAAATTCTCCTCCTCTATCAGATCTCAAATATTTCAGGCTTTTACCTATTTCCTTCTCAATGCTTGTTGAGTACCACTTAAACATTTGGAAAGCATAAGATTTTATTTCAAAAACATAATTGTCATCATCTAGAATAATCATCAAAAAATAGAATAATGTATTTATCACCTTTTTAGCTTTGCACATCAATTGGTACAAGTCAGTATGAACAATCTCCAAAATTCCTTTAGAGGTGTGATTCTTACTCTTAAAACTAGACTTTATCATTTTTCCTAACTGACATTGTTTGCAAATTATATTGTCAAGTTTCTTCAACTTAGGAAAATCTTTGACTCTTCTCATGTTATTGATATTAACCAAGTTATCAAAATTAACATGACATAACCTCTTGTGCCATAACCACACATCATCAAATTCTACAACTAGACAAGTAGCATCATTTGTATCAAGGTAGTATAGATTACCTCTAGTTTGATCACCTTTTCCAATTAGTTTTGAATCAATATCATATATCTTAGCTATCTTGTTCTCAAACACAACCTTGTAACCTAAACTATTCAGTTGTGACACACTCAACATATCATAGTTAAGTCCTTCAACATAATAAGAATTGTCACATAAAATATTTTTTGTGAGTTTGATAGATCCTTTTCCTTTTATTAGACAGGGTGCATCATGACCAAACCTTACACTATTTCCATGATAATAATTCAAGGTAATGAGCTTACTTTTATCTCCAATCATGTGATGTGAACACTCACTATCAATGATCAATCTTTCATTCTTGTTCAAACAAGACACTAGTACAATTGTTTCATCCTCATCAGAATCATCCTTCATTGCAACATACACCACTTCATCATCTTGATCATAAGATCCATCTTTGGTTTCCTCTTCTGTAATGTAGCAAGACTTCTTGCCTTTTTCTTTGTAATCTTTGTTGTCCTGATCTCTTCTAATTTCATATTTGTCTCCACCTCTATTACTCTTTTTTTCTGGACATCTAGTAGAAATATGACGAACCTCATTGCAATTAAAACACATGATAGGTAACTTAACTTTGAATTTGCCTTTACCTCTATGAAATCTCCTTGCTAGTAGTGCTTCAAGTTGTTCTACATCCTTCTCATCTATATCACTATGACTAGTGTAGACACTTAAAATTGTCCAAAACCCATTTCCTAACCAATTAGATAAATATTCATTATTTATTTAATTCCCCTACCTTAATTAAATAAATTTTACATTTATTTAATTATGTTTGCCTTACCTTTATTTAAATAAACTAAAGTTTATTTAAATCTTAACCTATTCCCTTTGCATCTAACCCCTTTCACTTTAATTAAGTATGTCATTTACTTAATTAATTCCCTCCTAATCTCACTAGGAATTAAATATTGCATTTAATCCTATTTGAGCACATGGCTCCTACTTTTAACCCTCACCTAACCTCACTAGCCTACCTAACCCATCTTGCTAAACCTACCCACTTCCTAATCATGCTTTCTTTTCCTAATCATCCTAGCTAATCACCTCTTAATCCTAAGTGTGTTCTCACACATGTGTGAGAGATGTTCACACTTCCCTCATCCCTCATTTCTTGCATGTCTCTTTCACACTTGTCCTCTTGCATGAGAGTCAAGGTGTCTCACACATGTATGAGAAGCCATCCTTCTCACACCTCTTGCACACTTGTCCTCTTGCATGAGAATCAAGTTGTCTCACACATGTGTGAGAAGCCATGCTTCTCACACCTCATTGATCATGTCACCATCAGAGGTTGCTCACACATGTGTGATCATATTGCCCCCTTTGAATGGTCAAAACCCTAATCCATGTGGAGTCTACTTGTCCTCCACCTCATGGACACCTCATTGATCTTGAGAGATCCTAGCCATCCATCTTGCATTCAATCTTCGCCATCTGTTGCATCCATTTTCCTATAAAAGGAGAGCCCTCTCCTCATTTTCTATGAAGCACTATCTACCTTATTGTTATGTTGCTGGACTTGTGAGCAACCAGATCCTACAACAATGAAATCATCTACACTTGATGATTTCATGAGGTTTGCATAGTGCTACTTTGATGTTCATGTTATACTTTTTACATGTTTATCTTTCATATTTTGAGGTTTTGCATTATAATGTAGGAATGTGCATTAGTTGCTTGATGTTTATTCCTTAGTTACATTTTTATGCAACACAACTAGAAACATATTTTACATTTTTATTCTTATTATTATTAGGTTCCTTTAATGATAGCTTAGCTTTGAAAGTAGATTCAACATTGTCAAATTTGAAGTTTTCAAAATTAGATAACTCAAAAGTAGTGAGCCTACCTACCAGACCTTCAAGAGTTGGATTAGAACCTGGTATTCAAATTAGAACCTGGTATACATCTCAGTTCTTGTATTGAAAAAACTCTAATAACATAGATGGGAATAAGTGTTCTCATAACTTGGCTTAATATAGTATCATCATCTATCTTACTAGTAGATCCTCTTATAGAATTAACAAAATCTTTTATTCTAGAGCAATATTGAGCAACATTCTAACCTTCTTGCATCCTCGTATCATCGAACTTACCTCTAAGACTTTCAAATTTAGCTCTCAAAACATTTGCATCTCCTTCATAGATGGTGTGAAGAGAATCCCACATCTTATTCGCACTATCACAACCCTTTATGTCATTGAACTTAGCATAACTTAGGGTAGAGGCAATCTCTAACATTGCCTGATTATGTTCTTTCTTCTTTTTAGATCTTCAACAGTTAGGGTTCCAACAAGATCAACATGCTCAATGGTGATGGTAGATTATGTATGCTCTCCAAGACCTCCTAAGTGTAGCTTCATTAGACTCTGTCATGCAAGGAACTTGTCCTTTTTAAGCTTGGGTACCTCTCTTTTTGACATCTTGATATTTTGCTTCTAGTACCTTCAAACTAGTCCTCTTAAGAAGATGGCTCTGATACCAGTTGTTGGAATTCTTTAGAATAACTGAGAGGGGAGTGAATTAGTTATCCAAGGTCTAGATGTACAAATAAAAAATTTCACATCTTAGTGAACCCATATCCATAAAACATATTCATGCATGCATCCATTAGATCAAACAATCACTTAAACTTGTAGATTATTATCCTAAGTCAAAACAACTTTGTAGAAATGTAAACATGAAACATAATAGATTCAATAACACATTTGACATAAGGATTTTATGTGGAAACCCAATTTGAGAAAAACCACTAGTAACATGCTACTCATTCTCACTCTTTTAAAGTGATGCCCTGTGAAAGGGCAACCCAGTTAAATGTTATAATGCGCACTATTAAATGTGACTTGGTTAGAGTATTTCAATCACCCTATTAGGAGTGAACCTTGTTAGAGGACTTTAGATCATTCACTTGGAATGTCACCTAGTTGAAGGATTTACAAATGACTATTAGGTAAACCTTAATCCAAAGGATTTACCCTAGACTAGTACAATGATTAGAAAGTAACAGAAAGGCTTGATTTGATAACAAATTAAAATTCACTTGAAAATTATATATCTCTACTTCAAACCTCCATTCTACTTGTCTTTTAAACACTTACCTCTGATAGCTTGTTCACCCTTTAAGCATTCATACTCTTAAGCCTTCTTTATTTGCCTTCCAATAGAATTTTCTTCTATTCAGTCACTAAATAAAGCAATACCTTAGACCTCTTTCCTAACTTAAGTTCTTGAAAATTGACCAAACTTTCTTCTAATCAGCCATCTCTATAAATAGAAAGATCTTTTTTGTTCAACCTCTGTCATCCATTTTAGGGTTAGGTAGGATTAGGTAGAATTCAATGAATCTACCCATCTTTTCATTTGAATCCCTTCTTGAAACTTCTTCTTTAATCCTCTTTGAATTTTCCTCAAAATGGTATACCATGAATTTTGTGCCACCAACTCATCATAGTTATCTTCCACATGCTTCACAAAATTCAAGAAAACAAAATAGTCGGCTCAGATTTGTCAAATCTATGATTTAACATGAATATTAGCACTTGCCATTGATATGATGTCACTCCACTTCTAAACTATTGTTCCGCTCATCTTCAACTAGATCACTCAACAAACACTAAAGTTTACAAGTGCTTGACATCAACTAAACTTTACTCATCTTATACTAAGTTCACTCAACATACACTGAACTTTTACTTTGCTCGGCTCCAACTAATTTTCTACTCAGCTAGCACTAAATTTTCTCAACACCTATTGTCTACTCAATCAAGCTTGGTAGACTCAATTCTTCTTACTTTTTCTTCTAGACTTAGTTAGTGTATCCAAACTTTGTAGCCTTAAGTAGATAATCAATGCACTATAACATCATTTTCTTAACTGATCTTTGTACTCCTTTTTCTTACCATAACTCAACCTTTCCTCTAGGTGCTTTTGTTATCTCATTTGATCAAAATCTTCTCATGAATCAAATAAATGATAGTACTAAAATCAACTAAGTAGTTGTTTTACCAGCAAGTAGTAAGTTTGACATTAGTGACAAAATAATGATTGAAACAAATTCTCATACTTATATCAATTTGGTTTCAACAAATACCACAAACCTTAGTGAATGTTAGATAGTCAACAAGGCTAATTAAACCTCTATAAATATTTTCTCCCTCTTTGTAGTCTATTTTATTAACAAATGTTGGTGAACCTAAATGTTATGATAAAGTTGTACAAGTGGATGCAAAGCTTCGGTGGGAGCACTCTATGACATATGAAATGGTTTTCTTGCTAAAAAACTGGACTTGAGATTAATGTAAGTTGCATGCATGTAAAAAGTATTTATAGAATAAATGGCTTTACAAGCCAAAAGAAGAAGATGGAGGTAAGAAAAGAGTTAAAGCAAAGTTATTTTTAAAAGGATTTGCACAAAAAAAGGGAATTGATTTTGATGAGATATTCATATTGTGGCTACTAAAGATTTACATTTGGAGAAGCTTGATGTTAAAATAGATTTTATTCATGGTGATTTGGATGAAGAAATATATATGGAACAACCATAGGGATTCCAGGTCAAAGATGAGGAGAATTTAGTGTGTAGATTGAAGAAAAGTTTATATGGCTTGAAGTAAGCACCTTGGCAATGGTATCTTAAATTTGACAATTTTATGCATGAGCATGGATACACTAGGAATCATTAAGATAATTATGTTTATTTTAAGAGGTTGGATGATGATAGCTACATTATTTTATGTTTATATTTTTCTGATATGTGTGTAGTTGGGGCTAACATGGATCACATTAAGGGGTTAAAACAACAGTTAGCACATTCATTTTCTATGAAGGATTTGGGGGTAGAAAAAAAAAAACATTGGTATGAAAATTTACAGAGATACAAAAAATAGGGAATTGAAGTTATCTTAGTTTAATTATATTGAGAAGGTGTTGTAATATTTCTCTATGGAGAATGCCAACATTTTTAGCATGCCTTTGCCTAGTCATTTAAAATTGACTAAGGAGATGTGTCCAAAGATACAATAAGAGGAGGATAAAATGTCCAAGGTACCTTATGCTTCAACTATAGGAAGTTTAGTGTATGTTGTGGAATGTACTAGGCTACATATTTCATATGTACTGGGAGTTTTTAGCAAGTATATGATTCATCCTAGGATTGAGAAATTAAATGGAATCTTAGATATTTGAGAGGAACATCCAGTAAATGTTTACATTTTAGGGGCTCTACTACTAATTGACAAGGCTATGTTGACTAGATTTTTTAGGGGATCTTGACACTAGGTGGAGTATTGTAGGATATGTATTTATTGTTGGCAAGATAGCAGTGATTTGGATTTCTCAATTACAGAAGGTGAATGCATTATCCTCTATAGAGGCAGAGTATGTTTCTTCTATAGAGGAAGTTAAGGAGATGATATAGCTTCAGTTCTTCATGGAAGAATTGGTACACTCATAGAGGGATACTTATTTTTTTACAAATTATCAAAGTTCCATTCATCTTACAAAGAATTCTTCTCTACATTCAAAGCCAAAGAACATACAATTGTAGTGTCATTTCATTTGGTTAGTTTTGGATGATAGATAGTTAAAATATAAAGGATCCATATAGATTAGAATCCAACATATATGTTTACAAAGGAAGTAAAAAAATAGAAGTTGAACTACTCTTTAGCTTCAGTTGGTCTTCTAGATTGAATAAAATAAAATAACAATAGAGTCCACGGTGGCTTTATATTCCATTGGGAGCTACAAGTTTAGTAGTGTTATCATCAGTCTCCAAGTGGGAGGTTATTTTTGTGGAGTCTAATCAATCTCCAAGTGGGAGATTTTTGTGATGTGGAGCCTAATCTAACTTGAAGCTTTAGACCCAAGACTTACTAGGGCTCAATTTTCTTTGCATACCAAGTTGACAAGAAACAAGGCACAAGGAGAATGTTGTTATCACGACCTTATGGCTAGTTGCCTTTTATAACATGAAGTATATAACTTGTAAAGGATGGTACCAGTGATTGCATGGAATTCACTTCAAACTTCTTAGCTATCTTTTCTATGATAACAAACCATTCAACATTCCACATTTCTTGTTTAGCTTGTTGAAGAAGAGAGTTGTTTCTATACAAGAAGTTAAGCCTAATTTTGTGGCAAACCATTGTTTGATCAAATTGATAGTTGAAAATGCTTTGCAAAAAAATTCAAATTTGTCTTGGGAAGATTTTTTTTTAATGGATGAAACATGTTCCTAGCTTAGTAGGACCTAGGTTCAAGGTGTAGGAAGAAGAGTTTTTATAGAAACTGGCACTAAAATGATTATAGAGAGGTTTAAACCTTCATCTTATGGTTCCTCTGAAGACCCTAGGCCTGCTAAGAAGAAAAATATTGATAAAACCTAACATGTTCCTACTTTTGGTAAAGAAAAGGGAAATTTTTTTCCTTGTGAAGCATTTTTACCCCTTGGCTTGGTGATAAAACTGGGACAGTTTCTATAAAAATAAGGAATAAACAATTAAAGAACCAACAAAGGAAAATACTGAACAACCAAAAAAATCAAAGGATGTAAAATACATCAACATTTATTCCTCACATTCTTCTAAAAGGAAATGGGTTCAAAAAGAAACTCTTGCATCACCTGTTCAAGGAGAATCTTTAGGTAGAAAAAGGAAGAAATTTTCTAAAACATTGTTTGATACACGTGTTAGAAGAAGTGGGAGAATTGCCAAAAACCCTAGTTTGGGTGGTGTCCCTATTGATACGCATGTTCATGATGTTGTTTCAGAACCTTAAAAAGAAGCTCTTGAGCCAAATTTAGATAAGGATAATCAGACAAGTATGCCAAGGGAAAATTTTGAGAATCAAACAAGATGCAAGGAGGTGATGATGTCATCTTCATTGAGGATGACAATAGTGATGATGACTCAGCACCACTTATCTTTATGTTCTAAAGGAAGAGATGGGCTCCACATGTTGTAAATGAATCTTTGGATGATAAGAAATAGGAAATGGATGAGGAAACAATATTTGTTCTAGAAACATTCAAGAAGAACCTCTTGTAGCCACTAATGAAAACCTTGATGGTGAGTACCCTAATTTAAATATGGAAATTGAAGACAAAAATTTTGAACATGTTTTGAATGAATTATTGGAAACCTTATTTTACACATCTTATCTATTAGAGGTAGAGCATCCACAACAATCAACAATTTAGAATCCAAAAAGGGCACTAGTCTTATGGACTGGGTAACCAAATGATAAAATAGAAAATGATGAACAAGAATTTGTTGTAGGGTCTAGATAGATAAATGTTGAAAAAAAAGGTCCAATGCCTCCATCATATTTATCTACACCTTTAATAGTAGGACTTATCCTATACTAGTATTTTTTAATTGAGAAGAATATATTTGGAGGGAAGAGAAGAAGAAATTGTGGCAAATTATTAATAATCAGTTACAAGAATTGAGAGACAACGAAGATGAGTTCATAGTGTTAAAAGAAAAGTTTACTCATATGACTACTATGGTACCTAAATTACTTCAATGTTGAACACCAACATAGGAATACACTTTATTCCTTAAAGAACAATTGTTGAATTTCAAGATGACAAGGAGAGTTCAAAGCCTTAGTCCATCTTTGCAAACCCCACATGAATTTTATCATTCTTTCCAAAACTCTCCTACAATAATAAGAATCTATTATGCAAATTATATTTGCATAATTTAGCAATTCTTGATGACAGAGAATATAATCCATTATTGTGTGTGGGTGGCATTCAATTAAGAACATTTATGTTCTAGGTGCAAAATGAGATTAGTAGGGAAGACTAGGATAGGCCTTATAGGGAAGAAGAAAGGAATACACCCCTATTCTTAAGACCTAAATCCAGAGATCAAAAAACCTACTATTATGACTAGTTGAAGGTAGCAGATAGCAAATTAGGAAGTGAAAAGATTAATCCTCTTAGGGATGTTTCCTATTTAGAATATGAGTAGTTGGAAGGTAGATAAATAAAGGAGTTTATGATATAATCATATAGATATGGATCATACGGATTCCTAGGGATTTACAGGTAAGAACACCACATTCACCCCAAAATTTCATTATGGAAAGAATGCGGCCTCTCTGGTGACATTGTTGGGAAAACCTAGATGGAGCTTTTGGAATCCTCTTCAATTTCAACCACCACTACTCATCCATCCATTACTTGGTATCCATGAAGATGTGGATGAGCATGAAATGATCATAGAAGTCAAGATTTGGGAAGAACTTAGAGAATCCAAAGGATTTTATTAGAGCTTCACCAAGAAAGGTTCAGGACACAACACCTTAGAAGATTTTAGGATGAAAGCTCATGTCAAGAATTACATACTTTTTGGAGCACTAGCAAGAAAATAAGTTTGGGGAGAATATGGGGCCTAATATTATCATATAATTCTTTAGGTTTTTATGGTTATTCAAAGGTTTTTTTTATGATTTTAACTCAAAGACTTTTTAATGATATTTTTGTATAAACCTATAAACTTCTATGATCTACTATGGTCTCTTAAACATATTATGATTTCATGATTATAATACAATACTTAGATACTATGTTTGATAAATGAAATCAAGTGTATTCATATTAATGATTTTTTTAATTTCTTCCTTAAAACTTAATGGGGTATGTTCGTGCAGCAATGTGTATCATGAGAAAAAATTAGTTTTTTAATACATTTAATTCTTTCTATGGATTAATGAAATGGATATGTATTTTAAAATTAGGCATGTGTACTAAAGTTTGTTGGGAACAAGTCAAATGAATTGAAGAAGCACCATCAAGAGTGTAATGTGATAGCCCTCATTTTCATTGTAGTGAAATTTTGATCCTCATCAAGAAAATGATCTAAAGTTGTGTGCATTGTTAGGATTTTATGGTTTCCTTCTACCCAAGTTCAAAATAGTGAAAATCCTTCCCTAGGGTTTTATTTGGGTATCTTAAGGTTGTATTCTTATCTTGCCATTAAAATTTTAATCAAAACTACAACCTTTTTTCACTTATCGTATGTTTTTAGGTAGGAGTTTTTATGTCTTTCAAATCCTAGAGCTTTGATCTTATAAATATGGCCTTGGCGTCTAATCGTAGGCCTACTTTTTCCTACTCCCGATGTTACAATACAAGGTTTAGCATAGGATCGTAGAGTGATTTTTAGGTTCCCCGATGTTGAGATATGATACAGTCATAGTATTGTAGGTTTCTATTGGAAGTTTTAACTTATAATGTGTGATGTTATGATGAAGAGATAATCATGGCATCGTAATGGTTTTCTAAGGATGTTCTGATGTTATGCCAAATTCTCTAGCTATGAGATCAGGGAGAGGGATTTTAAGGATCACAATACTATGTGGATGGTGATCATAAGATCGTAAAGCAACAAATGACAAAGCAAGCTAACAGTTCAAGTCAAAAATGTGATGGGTGTTCTATCCTGATTGGTTAGATAATAAAAAATGTACAAGGTGGATGCCATGTCAAGTTGATGGAACCAAAATGTCTTTGCATATATCTGCAATTTGACAGATTCAGTTCTACAATCTTACAATAATAAATGTCCTATAAGATCTTAAGAGTAGTAGAAGGGTGTTGCAATTCTATGATAGGAAATGCATTGAGAAATTGTAGAAGTAAAAATTGAGGTTGGTGATGTTATGATAAAGGGGGGTAACAATCTCTCATAGCATCGTAGGGGTAAAGAAGATGACCGTCGAAGTCACCAAGTAGTTAGTTGAGCCCGATTGTAAGATCATGAGAAAGATGAGATGAGATGTTACACTATGCATCATAAACTGCCTATCATGAGATCATAAATATATTAAAGGAGAGCTCTTATGTCATGGTAGCTAGTATATCATGAGATTGTAGAAACTTTTTCCAAGCTTTGTTACAGTGTGATAAGGGTTTTTCACTCTAGGAGATCGTAAGATCAAAGGGCATTTCTTCCCTGCCTGAGATATTATGAGGATTTTGACTCAGGGGTCGATCATAGGATTGTAAACCCTAGGTTGACATTATGTTTTCCATTTTTTGAGCTGGAAATGACAAAGGGTTCTCAACCAATGAGATTTAAGCAATAAATAGAAAATGCAACATTGTATAATAATGACAACGCTCCCCTGAGGTGATAGAATAAGCTAATTTTATGGCTTGAGCATGCTAAGAATAAATGGAAAAGATGAACGCTGATAATATACATCGAGATATAAAGATATCCTATCAATCATTTATAGAGAAAGAGATTTTGAGTAGTTGTAGAGTTTTTAGTGCATACAGATAATTATTTTTAGTGCCTTAGAGCAAAGTTCATATAGTGTTTTCTAGCTAGTTTAGAATGTCTGATAAGGAGGTTGAAGAGATTTAGGAAATGAACATGGAAATTGTAGAAACCTCCACATCCAAGGGAGGAAAAATAAGACAGAAGAAACCAAACCGGTTTGTTGAAGAATGGTTAAAATTATTCCCAGAATCCCCAAATGCAAATGTAGCAAATGATCATGCTTTTATTGACCTTTACACATTGTGAAGAGATGCTACATGCCCTAGGGTCATGGGTTCTAAGATCTTTAGGTATTTTAACCATAACATAGAGAAGAAGATCCCTTTTTGCAACCCTTGGAAGAAGAACTTGGAAAAATCGATATTTCCAGAGGTTTTCTTTGATGTGGATTTGGTGAAAGCCCTAATAAAGTCATATAATCCAACTAGCAAATCATTCCATAGGAAATATGAAACTATTATGTGCACTCTGGTCGTGCCTCATTCATTCAAGCATTTGGATTGGATAGTGATATGAGCGAGCTAGTAGATTTGGAGGAGCTATAGAGGAAATTTGATTAAAACACCAAGGCATACATAAGAAAATAAATACTATAGCATATCCCCATGGACCTAAAGAGTGTGGGTGATTACCCTGAAAAAGTGGAAAAGATGATGCCTTTGATTAAAGAATTATTTTGTGAAAACAATGTATGGTGTCCACAAGGTGGTATTAAAAGATGGATCAAACATGGTGTATGGAGCTGAATTTATTTTTGCCAAAAATGTGTAAGACTCCTAACATGATGGAGAATATGATTATGTTAAGTTCATTCTGGCAAAGATGAAGGAGAATATTAAGTTGGCCCAGAGTGGGGAAATGAAGAACTTATGTTTCCTTCATTACTCACTGCTAATGCATATGATCCTATACAAGAATGTAAGATATTTTAGTTTAGATTTCATTGATCATACCTTTGATGCTAATGGAGAGCTTCTAGTTCAATTATGGACATGGGTATGGGACACTTCTTATCACTATTCTAATTTGGTCTAATTTTTCAATAATTTTAGTATTGTTATAATGAAAATGCTAGATCTAGGTTACTTTAGGGCACTTCATATCCTGAAGAGACTTTTGAGACCAGCCTTGTTCCTTGAGGGTAAGATATTAGATCATAATTGGGGGGATATTTTCTTATTTCCAACCTTTTCCTTGATGAGAGTATATGGTTGTTCCCAACCACCCCACATATTGCCAAAATTCATTCCTCCCAGGTTGGGTATTATTGAATTCATGTGGCAACTACTTATGGTAAATAGAGAGTACTTAGGGCCCAAGGTGCATAGGGGCACTTTTCTAAGGTGGGAGACTTTTCAATTGGAAAATAATCCCTAGTCCATATTCATTCTTTCCTCCACCATTGTAATTTGTCAACAACACCATATAGAATCTATGACCATGATAATGGGATGAGGACTACCCTTAAAGAAATTAGGAATTATGTGTTGCCAAGTACCAAGGAGTTACCTCATGAGGATGTTATTCCTAATATTGTTGTAGAGGGGGAGGTAGTAGATAAATTGGCAAAGCTTGATGATGTTTTGAGGGTAGAAAGGGAGTTGAAGAGAGTGGATCCCAATTTTAAGGGATTTTATATGGATATCCCCTATCCTCATGGAATTAGTAAGATGGTCACTAAGCATGCTAATATCATGACTCAAATGCTAGAAGGACCCATGGGAGAAGAGGAGATGGTGTGTCCTAACAACCCTAAGCTTGATGTGTTTCCAAAAATAAAGGAAGATGATCCTGCTAAGGCATCATGGGTCACAAAAGGGAACAAGAGGCAAAAGGTTGTCCATATCGCTACAAAAGTAAAAAAAAGAACATTACAAATTCTACCTGGTGATAATCAGTACTTTTTGTACTTAACAAAAAGTTATAGATAAGACAGGGTCAATATAGTTGAGAGAACACTCACAGATTTGGAACTAGCAGTAGCAAGGCTGGATAATAGATTCATCCAAGCCCAACAATTTATGGAAGATGATGATTTTTTTAATTTAGTTGAGTTCAAACATTTCTTTTATAAAATAAAATAGAGTGAGTTGGTATTGAAGATGAAACCAAGAGAGTTAGATGAGAATAAATTAGAACTAATTGAGAAGCTATAGGTCTATGATCCTGGGAGTGAAGTCATGACTCTAGAGCAGGTAACAGACCTTGTGCATAGGAGTGGAATGTTGCTAGTACCTAGTTGGGATTTGGAGCAAGCATTTATCCTTGATTAGATAAGTAGACAAGAAAATTCCATCTCATATGAGACATATGGTGCTAATGGATTTCAAAGAGGAACGAGGTTCAACATTGACACCAAGTCTCTAGTAGTTTGGATAATGGCCCATGCATCAAATAAGCCTAAATTGATGGATGCCAGAGCACAGAATAGGGCAACATGGTTGTGTGGACTTTACAAGGCACATCAGGCAAATAAATCTCAAAGGCCATGAAACATTTCCTTTCATGAATGAGGCCAAGGTAGAAGAGATAGAGACAAGGCTTGCCAAGTCTATACATGATTACATTGATGTGAGGAATCTCTATGAGGATGATCTTAGGAAAAGCCATGTATACAAAGAGAAAGTTGAAGAGCTTGAGGCTAAGGTCCAAGCACTAGAGGCTGAGGTTGCATCTCTTAGAGAGCAACTTGTAAATATAGAGCAAGTGCTTACTGCAGAGAACCAAGAATAGAAAGATCAAGAGCAACTAGTTAAGGACACAATTGAGGCCCCAATGCAGAAAAATGAGCTGGAGGCAAGAGATACATCCGAACCTATCAAAATGAGCATTGACGCTTCACCAACTTAGCAAGGAGATGAGACAAGGATAGCTGTACTTAAGAGTTTGATGAGCCACAAGGTTGAAACTTTGAAGAATATATCACAATAGACTCATATTTGTTATGTTACTTTATAAAGTGTTAAGCAATTTTGCAATGAGGCACTTTCATGGCTATCGCCCTCATTCAATATGTGGGGTCCATATACTCAATTCTTAGAGAGGCTTATTGTACCAATGGCTAAAAAGCAAAATTTTCTTGATAAGATAATCATTGTAAATGAGGGCATAGAGGTAGTCAAAGAACTAATTGGCTTCTTCATTGGAAAACTACAATTCATACAGGGGAAGATAAAAGTTTTATCTCAAGGAATTAAGCCCTACATACCACCAATTTTGGATGCCACTAATATAGTGAGGGATTGGTAGGAATGGTCTGATTCCTTTGGTGCCATTTTGACTCAGGAGGCCACTGTGGAAATTTTTGAAGATACCTTTAAAACCCCTTATAATAAGTTTATTGACTCCCTATTTAGAGAAAAAATAGACTTGAACACATTTTCTATTCATTCTAAAGCCATTATAGATGCTAGGTGGATTAAAGTCACTAAAGATCTAGAGGAGGTCACAACTACAGAATGACCCAACAAGTGAGAGATCTATGTGTGGGAAGCAGTGGAAGAAATAAAGGCCTTACCGATAGGAAGCAACTGAAATATTATTAAGGTTAAAGGCAAATAAGAGATTGAAAGGTAAAGATTAGACACACTAATCACTTTATAAGAAGGATAAAACTCCAATAAATAGGCCTATCAAATTTTGAAACTTTTGAGGAAATAGATGGCAGAAAAAGACAAAGTAGAGTAAAGAAAAATTTGTTTTAGTAAAGTGCCATGTACTAACTTTGCAACTACCTTCCTAATTTTGGATCAAGCACAGGAGAATATTTTTTATTATCTTTTTGTTTATGTCTTGTCTTTCTCTTTTCCATTAAGGTGATGACATGTATCCTACTCCCATCTATAGCTTGGTGCAGTCCTATTTAAGGATTTCCAGGATGAGGAGTTGATGGTGGAAGTCTGTACATTTTTTAGTTTATGTTATTTTATACTTCATCGAGTTTTTTGTGATTGTATGAATATACTCAAACTTGTGAACTTGAGAGAATAATGAATATGAATGATCAAATGGAAAAGTTCTAAGTTATATTGTGAGTCTATATCTAGTGTTGTATGTATTTTCAAAGGAAATTAATACAAGAGAGAATTTATGCATATTTGTGTATTTGAGTTTTTTCTCCTTTCTTGCATATCTGTGGTTTTGAGATTGAAATGAGCAATGTTCTTTCAGTTGATTGCATTTAGTTCAAGGAATTAAGTAATTGTTTTCAATAAGAGGTAAATTTTTGGGTATATGAGAGGGATATGATAAAAATGAAGTTCAGATTTCACTGTTGACAAATTTAATTGCAAGTTAGTTAAATAGATCCAAGACTACGAGTATTGACTCTATATAACAATGGATAAGGCATTGATCACTTAATTTCAGTTGCAAGTTTGATGATTTGTATAATTGCAAGATATATACATCAATCAAAATAAATTTTCCATTTCAAGTAATGAACAACTAAAGTTGTTCGTCAGCCCTTATTTGTAATTACTTTCCTATTGGTTACAAATATCCATTGTCATCAAGAAGTTCATTACAAATCTAAGAAGAAGATTATGACCATTTTTCTTCTATAAGGGATAAGCAATGAAAAGAAGAGCATCATAAAATTTATCAAATAAATTCCTAAGGTTTTACCACCTTGGCCCTGCAAAGCCTAAAGTAAAGGGAGTATTTGTATACTCTGTTGAAGTTGGTCTAGAAGCTAGGACTGATCATACTAAATATAGGATTTGGCTAATCCTTAGGTTGGTTTTTGTCTTATGTTTTCTAGTATTGGGTTTAAGGTACCTAGTATTCTAAAAAATAACCAACATAATGATAGGTTCATGCAATAACTGCATCAAAGTAGTTAGTAGAAGATTAGCTCAAAGAAACTATAAACTTCACATGCGCAAATACAGTCATGGTGAGCTAATTAATGGAAGAATTATTTAATGAGATGAATGTATCATATAATTATGTAACTCATTAAATTTTCTACTAAATCCTTGTTGTTGAGGGGTCTTAGATTTAGGAAGTTTGTTTTTCCATAGATATAAATAAGCCATTGTTTGGACATCTAGAGTTACTCGAGAAGTCAATTATCAATGTTCAATAGATAGTTGTGTTATTATAGCTATACCTTTCATGGTTTTAATATCAATAAAATGACATTTTCAAATTTTAGTACTTTATTCTAAACATTGATTTCTTCACTCATCCAAGGTGGCCCACTTGGTGAGTAAAATTTAGTTAGTAGAATTAGGTTCATGTTTCTTTTAGAATAGTTAGTAGATTATTGCTCCTATAGCCACATAGTAGTAGAATTATTGGTTGTTCCTATAACATAGGAAAATAGAGTAGTATCCTTTTTTTTCAATTCCTTTGCAATAGATTAATTTTTCTATTCCATACATTATTTCAGCATTCCAATTTCATAGTTTAGTAATGGAAATTGGGTTGGTTCAGAGCATATATTACGTAGATACCATTTCAATTATATGTCCTTGGTTGATATATTAAATGAGTTCAATAGGTCATTTAATGGATGTAAATATCTAGTTTCCATAATGATTAATTGACCAAGTAGTGATCTTGTTGTTTTGATTGTATTTTTCAATCAATTCCTTGAGCTAAGACGCATATGGTTCACATCTATCTCTATAGATACCAAACCTTATCCCTACACATAACATCATCATCTATGCCTAGGTATAACCCCTCAGGGGCTTCATAATGTGGTAAGCCTCCTCCATCAAAAGATGTATCACTATATGAGGCATCAAGATCATCTTCATGTCATGTTATTGGCTTATTAGGTTCTTTTATTGTAAAAACCTCATTAGCTTGGGATGTCCAAATTTTTTAGGGTCCAAAATTTCCACTTTAGGTTGATTTTCATTTGGGTTTTTGAGCGCTTGACAATACTTTGTACTTGCACAAAGTTTTCAATAATAGAACCAATAGGTGTACCTACATTTTCATGGAACTAGGGAACCTTGGGTGGTTGTCTCATTCATGTCAAAAATCTTGATACCACTTCCTAACAACTATCACATTCAAATTTTTAATGTCTCTTGTGGTGGAGATGACAAAATTTAGGTAGTAAAAAAATATTCAGGTCCATATTTTTTACCATGTCTTCCATGACCTCTTGGAAGGTTTCACTTTTGAGGGAAGTGGTGGAGGTGACAAAATTTGGGTAATAGAAAAATATTCAGGTCCATATCTTTCATCATGTTATCTATGAATTCTTGGAAGGCTTGACTTTTGAGGGAAACTTTCTTGTAGACCTATAATTGGGTTTCCATTGGATACCTCATAGTCTCATGCTTCAAATGCTATTACTCAGTAAGAACCCAGATCAGATTATGAGAATGGAGTCTTTTGGGGAGAATTATATTCCATGATCATTCTATTTATATCTTAATTTGATTATTTAGTCCCTTAAAGATCAACACAATTGCATAAAATTGGTGGAGAACCATCCCTTAAACACTTATTCCATTCTTTTCTCAGTATCATTCTATAGGTTTTAAGAATGTCTATAAAGTGGATATCAATTACATCTTTTTGTGAGGATTGATGGTCAATTTAATGCATATGTGTTTTATTACATTGATTATCTTTACCTCTATTTTATTTAGTTGAATCACAACTCTATTAATGGGATATAGTGTCACGCCCAATCAATATGGACAGTAACATTATGTTGCATGAGGTTCCTAAATATATCAAACAATTATGTATATTTTTCTCAAAGATTTGAAGGATTAGTAGGAATGGTGGGACTTCCACTTTTTCCTTAAACATAGTGGGCATTGCTTCATTTTTTTTTCATATTAGAGGTAGGAACTTTTGGATCAATGACAATGGAGCCTCAAGCCTTTGGCATGACTTCCTTGGATAAAATTTTAGGGGCCTCAAGCCTTTGGTGCAACTTGTGAAACAAATGATTAAACATTTTAATGGGTTCTTGTGAATCCTTCTTTGTCAAGATGTAAGGTAGCTGGACCCACATAAATCTCGAATTGGATCAATAATTTCATCTCAAATTATTTTCAAGTGGCAATAGACCCATGTGAAAGATTAAGGTACTAGTTGTAAGAAAATCCCCCCAAGATTTATGAAAATAGGTGGCAAACCACATCTTGAGGTACATTATCTTTTCAATTGCAATCTCTTCAAATGCAAAAATGTGTTCTTTCATCATCTATGATTATTTGTATATGAATCAAGGGAAAACATTTTTAGGATTTTTAGATAGCATGTATAAATGTCCAATAATGTATAATGGTGAGTTGTGGGCATTTGTGAAGATGATCATTGGATATGGTAGGGGTGGTTCATTTTAGTTGGCCAACAAGTTGATGGTAGAAGATGAAGTTGATAGTGTAGATGCACTGTGTGTATGGTGAAATGGAGGATTAGAGAAAGAAATGAGAATGGATGGAGATCCAGGAACTAATTTTTCCTTGTGTTGTGAGTTTGATGAAAATGTGTAAGTTCCAAATACTCACCCTTCATAAGTGAAGATCTCAATACTCACTCATATTTGCAAGGAGATGAAGACTCATATTTTCCTATATTTTTAAATTTCAAAATATATAAATTTGGGACCTCCTTCTAGCACCACTTTTATTGAGCATCATTTTTACACAATAACAAAATAAAAAATATGAGCTTGATTTATGTCTTGAAATTTTGGTGAAATCAATTCCAAGGTTCCTTTAAGCTATTTTTCAACCACTTGGGTATCTCAATAATAGATAAATGTGATTGTTCACAAGGAGGCCTTGTATGGCTCAAAATTTTAGAAATTTTAAAACCTATAAAAAAATGAAAAAGATAGTGATTCCCAATAATCTTGTATGTTCTATTTTTAATACATGCAAATTCTAATGTGCAACTAGTGTGAATTTCATGATTAACTAGATTGATTAAAAAAATGAAAATAGATTAGGGCAATGAGACATAAAACAAATTTCTAAAATTGAAAACCTAAACAAACATAAGCCACTAGTACAATGCTTCTACAAATTAAATCTTTGAGGGAATGAGGGAAAATCCACATAGTCGGGAGCAGCGCAACAATAATTTCATCGATACAATTATCGAAATAATTTTTTCAAAGGTTTTATGTTGCTTCAAAATTCATCAAATCATGTAGCCATTTAGATTTACATGCACACAAGAAAATTTTCTATTAAGACAATATATAAATTCCCTTTTTGATTCGTCACTATAAAGGTATTGGCAATAATTATGATAAACTCTAAAATACAAAAATTGATAAGCATCACATGTAATAGACAATTAGTTGTTTCATCATTCATAAACATAAATTTATGAAGATGTAATATTCAAGTAGGAATAACTACATGTATAATAGGAGAACTATTTGTATATCTCTTATTGCACAAAACATTGACCTATTTTATAATGTACAATCATTCTTTTATAGGGAACCACCCTCAAGTTTGTAATTTTCAAAGGTAGGATTTCTTCCATGTAGAAAATATGAAAAAAATACATTTTACTCTAAATGTATGAAAAACTAACCTCAAAGAAGATGCTAACTTGTCCTGTAGATGGTTTTATATTTATATTATGTGTATGAGGCCATTACATGAGAAGAAAATTGAAGGGGAAGAGAAGAGAAGAAGAAGATAGAACTTCAATTGAAATTTATCTTCAAGGTGCACTTTGAACTCCACTTATGAATATATGGCTACTTATAATAGAAAAACTTATATTTCCATGAGAAACTCATAGTCAACTCCAAACTATCTCATATCCTCCAAAAACTTGCAAGAAAACCATCTAAAATAAGAATTGGCAATGAAACGTGTAAATGTCTCAACAACTAAAATCATCAAAGAAGGCTTTGTATCCATAGGTTGGGTCTCAAAATTTCTTTAGAGCTATGGAGTTGCCAAACTATCTTTAGAGTTGCTGAGTAAGAAATCCATAGTGTGAAGCTCCATAGTTTTTTGCCCAAAACTATAAAAAATTAACTAAGTGTCAAACTACAAAACTGGGATGTAGGTATTTCTTCTTACGATTTTGGGAACACCCCTAGATATTCGGACCTAAACCTCTCCACTATCCCCATTACTAATTTGAAGTTCACCTTCTATTTTCTTCTAGAACTCTCTTACTTCCTTCTTTATAGCCTCAAAAATCTTAGTCTTTCTATTGAGCTTCTTCAAAATATCCTCTCTAGAATAGCCTTTGAAATTCATCTTTGGTAGGCTTGGAATTTTTGTAATACTATTCCTACTGGGAATTGTGATGTCATGATGCCATTTCTACACATTTCCAGACTCACCTTGCATAAAAGGAAGTTTCCTTCAACCATTTTCCTAGATGCCTTCTCTCTGACACATTAGATCTAAGAGAACATTTCTATCAAATTCTTTACTCCATCCTTGATGTTCTAAATCCATTCATCAAATTTGTCCAACTTTGTACCATCATATATAGCCAAGAGATGCTTATAATTCTTCTTCTTTATTTTCTATAGGCTCATCCCCATTACATGTCAATCATGGGCCTAATTCAAAATGGTCTTATGGCCTTCTACAAAAGTTTCTAGCCTTGCCAAATTATAAAAAATAGAATTAAGTAGTCACGCTATTTGTCCTATACACACTTCTACAAATTTAGTAAAACTATGCCTCCAATGAGAATATACCTCCAAAAAAGGTATTTGAATGAAGTAAAGAGGGGGATCATTTTTTTATTGGAAACTTCAATGCAATATCTAGATTAATCAAGTTAATGGGACTAGTTATCTTGATAAAAAAAATCCCTTACTACCTTATTCTACTTTTAAGGGCATGAATCTCAACCTCATCATTTTCCATGTACTTAAAATAGTTCTTCATACCCATTGTAGTCAATTCCTTACCACCCTCCTCCATGGATTTCCTGATATCAGTCTCTTATTTATACAATCCTTCAAGGTGAGGATGGTTATGTCCCCTTAGGTTGGAGGAACTACAATTTGTGTCTTCCAATTTCCTTTTTTATCTTACATCATGCATGACATATTTTGAGGTTTGTGGTGGCTACTAGTAACTGGAAGGATTCACCCACTAAAGAACATGTGATGCAGGGATACACATGAGATAACTAGGGCCAAAGGCACACCTAGCTATCAAAGCCACCAGTGAGAGTAAACACAGTAGAAAAAAAGATAGAGAACATCAACAAGAGGAGATAGAAGAGCCAAAAATCTTTTTATATTCATCAAATCATCAATATACATGCCCAGCTATAAGACCTTATGGGTTACAACCAACACTACAATTCAAATTTTGATCATCAATGATAAACTTTGCATTCCAACTTTTCTTCTGCTCTTCCTACTCTACTATTCTACTCTAAGACTCTACCCAAAACCCCTTTAAATACATGCATGGCCACAAGTTGGCCTATTGAAAATGCCAACTAAATAAACTTTTACATTAAATGAAAACCAAGCCAAAAGTTAGGTCACAACAAATACCTATCACAAACTTAAATGCAAAGGTCGGCTCCAACTAGAAACCACACACAAACTACTTCATTAACAAAGGACCAAACAAAATGATGTAACTCAGGAAACTCAACAACTAGAGGAACTCAAAAACTAAAGGAACTTGACAACCAAAGGAACTTGGCAACTAGAGGAACTCAGTAACCAAAGGAGCTTGGCAACCAAAGGAACTCAGCAACCAAAGGAACTTGACAACCAAAGGAGCTCAACAACCAAAAGATCTCAACAGCCAAAGGAACTCAGAAACCAAAGGAGCTTGGCAACCAAAGGAACTCAACAATGTAAGGCATTGCAACTTGCCAGCAACTAAGAAACTAGGAAAACATGTAAGATAGCAATGCAACCCAGGATTCTCCTACATAAAACAACTAGGATTGAAAGAAATGATTCTCCTAAATCATTGAGATGTCACAACCTAAGCTGAATCCAACTCAGATTGGGAAATCCATGTAGCATCTTCAACTAGTCTATTCTTCCACTTTACCAAATACTAATAGAAATCTTTTCATCTTGTGCTCTTACAAACTCTCTAATCTAGTATATGTTCAACCTCTTCAATCTACTTCTTAGGATAATTATCTAATACAGCAACTTCATCATCTAACTCATTATATTTATACAAATTAGCAACATTGAATATAGGAGATATATCCATGTCATTAGGTAACTCAACTTCATAAGAATTACCACTGTCAAACCTTCTCAAGATCTTACAAGGTCCAAACTTCTTCATCTTCAGCTTATGTTATGTTCCACCATGAAATATTCCTTTCTTCAAATGAACCATCAACTCATAACCAATCTCAAAAATATGATGTCTTCTAAACTTATCAGCATTCTCCTTATACTTTAGATTACTTTGTTCCAACCTTAACTTTACTTCCTCATGCAAAGACTTCATAAATTGGAAAACTCTTGTCCTGAAGTACTTCTCTTCTCTTGACTAGAAATATCCCTCAAATATAATATCCCGTTAGGTTGCATTCTAGTAAAAATCACAAAAGGTGTTTTCCCTGTACTACTATTCACAAAATTGTTATATGCAAACTCAGCTTGTCCCAATACCAACTCCCAATTACTTGGATTATCTCCATTTAAACATCTCAAAAATTATCCAAGATTCTATTCACAACCTCTATCTATCCATCTGTTTGTGGATGAAATGTAGAACTAAACTTCAACTTAGTACCCATCTTCTTCCACAAAGTGTTCCAAAAGTAACCAACAAACTTACTATCTCTATCAAAAATAATACTTCTTGGTAATCCATGCAATCTAAAAATCTCTTTGAAGAAAATATCATAAACATGCTCAACATCTGATGTCTTCTTACAAGGTATGAAATGAGCCATCTTAGAGAATGTATCCACAACAACAACTATAGAATCATACCCCTTCATTTTCTTAGGAAATTCAAGAACAAAATCCATACTGATGCTACTCCAAGGTTTCTTAGGAATAGAAATAGGTGTATACAATCCAATATTTTGACTTACTTCTTTTGCAACTTTAAAAACTCCACAACTCTTTACAAACTTATGAACATCCTTATACATTTATGGCCAATAAAACTTATCCTTTAGAAAAATTAATGTATTATCAATTCCAAAATGTCTAGCCAATCCACCACTATGCTTTTCCTTAATTAAATTCAACCTCAAAGAACTCTTAGGAATACACAACCAAATTCCCTTAAACAACATACCTTCTTGAATAAAATATTCATCAAACTTACTTGGTTTTTCTATCAAGCTAGGTGCTCTGCACTCTCTCCATATCTCAAAAAAATCAAGATCAGTATCATACAGCTCCTTCACCTCATCAAAACCAAGAACTCCAACTTTCATCTTGGTCAACAAAGAACGTCTTCTACTCAATGCATCAACAACTTAGTTAGTGAATCCACTCATGTGAAACTTTGCAAGTACTCAACCCACTTCATATGTCTTTGGTTCAACTTATGTTGACTTCCCAAGTACTGTAAGACTTTATGATTAGTATACAAGACAAACTCCTTAGGAATAAATAAATGTCTCCACTTCTTCAATACTTCAACAATAGCATAAAATTATTGATCATACACAAAATACTTTCTTTTAGCATCATTCAACTTCTCACTAAAGAAAGAAACAGTTTTACCTTCTTGACTCAGTATAGCTCCTATTAAACTACCACTTGCATCACTTTCAACTTGAAATACCTTATTGAAATCAAGCAAAGCCAATACAAGTAACTCATCAACCTTTTGTTTTTAAAGTCTCAAAATTATTATCAGCTCCATGTGTCCACTTGAATTCCTTTTTATCTCCTCTCACTGTCTTAGTCATAGCATTACAAATAGACCTAAAATTTCTTATAAACTTCCTGTAAAGACTAGCCAAACCATGAAATTATCTTACCTCACTCACATTCTCAGGTATATGCCATTCCAAAATTTATTTAATCTTCTCATGGTCCATCTTCAAACCATTAGCTAAAATCAAAAATCCCAAATACAAAGTCTCCTCTTGAATAAAAGAAAATTTCTTCAAATTAATCATCAAATTCTCCTCCTTCAATCTTTGCAATACTTGTCTAACATGTTCAATATATTCTTCCTTAGTCTCACTGAATATTAGAATATCATCCAAATAAATAATCACAAACTTACCCAAAAATCTTTGAGATCTTCATTCATCAACCTCATGAAAGTACTAAGGGCATTATTCAAACTAAAAGACATTACCAACCATTCATAGAAACCATATTTGATCTTGAAAGCAATTTTCCATTCATCACCTTCTCTGATTTTGATCTGATGATAGCCACTCTTCAAATCAATCTTGGTAATATACTTTTCTCCACTCAAACAATCCATTATGTCATCCATCCTCAGCATAGGAAACCTATATTTCACTATGATCTTATTGATAGCTATACAATCAATACACATTCTCCATTCTTCTTAGGTGCTAATATAGTAGGTACAACACATAAACTCAAACTTTCCTAATCAAACCTTTCTATAACTCATGCACTTGTATGCTAAGTTCTTCATCTTTAGTAGGTGTCAATATATATGGTGCTTTAGTTGGAAAACTAGCTCCAGGAATTAGAGCCATGCAATGACTTATACTTCTCATTGGAGGTAAACCATTAGGTATATCCTCTACAAAAATATTTTTATACTTATTCAGCAATTTTGTAATTTCCACTAGCACTCGATCAATACTATTAGTTTCTATTGTCACTTGGTTACAACTAGCTTCTGTCACTCAATCATTATTGACTGGCACTCAGTTAGCACTATTTTATAATACTGAATTACTACTAGCACAACTTGGTCTCCTAGGAATTATGGAAAAATGGATTTTTTTATTCTTCATTTCCTTTTCAAATTGCTTTCCATTAACCATACAAATTTTCATAGTAGTACAATTCACCTCATCTAGACTTTCAATCAAAGGCAGCAATATTGTCTTTCTCCCATTCACCCAAAGAGTATATTGATTCAATCTTCCATCATGTCTAGCATATCTATCATATTTCCAAGGTCTGCCCAACAGAATATGACAACAATCCATAGACATAATATCACACAAAACTTCATCAAAATAATTTCCAATCTTGAAATTCACAATACATTGTTCACTTACCAATATCTTATGCTCATGTTTGATCCATGAAACATGGTAAGGTTTAAGATGCTCCAACCTTTGCAATTGTAACTTTATAACCAATTATTTTGATGCTAGATTTGTAGAACTACCACTTTTAATGATCACTCTGCAACATTTTCTAGCCATCTTACACATTGTCTTGAAAGACTTCTCCTTAGGATAGGCTCCTCATCACTTCCCTTATTACATAAGATCCTTCTCACCATCAAATTTTCTCTAGCCTTAGGTCCACTTAGTGAAGCCTCAGTGTCTCCTTGAATCACAACATTTTCATTACCTTTCCCACTTTTAGAAGATATACACTTAAAGGATATGTGCCCTTCTTTACCACATCTAAAATAATTACCTTGAAAACCACCTCTAAAATAAGAATTACCTCTTCATCGGTAAGAATCACCACCTTTTTGTTGGTGTGGTTTTTTTATTTGCTAGTGGGTTAATTTACTTTTCCCTATATTCCTAGGTTTCTCCTACACTTTTAATAATCTCGCGTAGGTTAATAAAACATGTCTTATTTAGTGAGTGGTTTTGAGGTGTCGCCTTCCTACATATGAGCCTCCATTAGCTATCTTAGGAAGATACTTTGCTATCTCTAGTCTGATAGATGGTTGCTCCTCATTGGTTAGTGTTGCCACCTCCTCCCTCTTCCTATTCTATATAAGCATGCTACCTAGCTTGTATTTGTAATCTCTTGTTTTTTCATCCTCTTAATGCTATTTTGCTTCTATCATTTGCATTACTCTCTTGGAGACTAACTCTGTGTTGCTATTTTTATTTTGTATCATTTGCATTCATAGTTGAGATATCTATTCTTTGCACTAATTTTCTAGGTTATTAATCTTTTCAAATTCTAACACTTTCCACTCGGTCTTACCTTTATCATCATTCTTCCATTTAGGTTTTCCCTTATCTTGCATACAATTATCAGATCTACCACCTTCTCCATAAGATCTGCCTCTTCCTTTCTAGAATCTACCACCTCTTCTTCTTTGTCTTTGTTCATGCTTCTTTGTCAAGATCTCCTCAAATTTCAAGGCATATTGATATGCTTCCTCCACACTTTCCAATTTCATGAAACTTATCTCATCTTGAATCTTAGATCTCAATCCATTTATGTACCTTGCAATTTTCTCAACATCATCATCCACATGTCCAAATCCGATGTCCAATCTATAGAATTCCTTAGTATACTCTTTCATAGTCATGTCCCTCTATCTCAAATTTTGCATCTTTCTCAACAATCTAACTTGGTAATCAATAGAAGGAATTTTTTCTTTACCTTGTTCACCATTTTTAGCCAAGTCTTGATCTTATTCTTTCCTCTCCTTTGTCTATCAATTTGCTAATTCTCCCAATATAGTGAGGCATGACCTTTCAACCTCAAAACTGCATTTCACCTTCCTATTATTAGGAGTTTTTTCATACTCAAAGAATTTCTCCATTTTAAAGATCCAATCCAACACATCATTGGTATCCCATTTTCCATCATAAGGAACAAATTTTATAGTAGGTTTTGAATTTTTTCTAGATAGTACTCTCAATAATCTTGCCTCATCTTGATCTTCTTCAAGTTTTGGATTATATTTTGGCGTTGCTACTTCATAATCACTTACATCATCAAGGTACACTCCTCTCCTATAGTTTGTCTCCACAACATCTAGTATGGATATAGTTTGTCTCATTCTATCTAATATGACATTGTTAGTAGTTCTCGTACCTCAAACCATCTTTACAAATGGGTTCCTATAAGATTGTACCACTCTGCAAGTTATAGGTCAAATCCATAGATCTACAATCCTACAACTAAATCAACTTAGGGTTCTACATGATCCAATCTCCACAAGGATGAACCTCAAGATTTGATACCAACTAACATAGGGAGGGACATGAGATAACTAGGTCCAAAGGAACACTCAGCTATCAAAGCCACCTATGAGAGTAAATACAAAAGAAAACAACACAAAAAATAGCAACCAAAGGAGATAGAAGAGCCAAAAATATTTATAGATTCATAAAATTATCAATACACATGCCCAATTGTAAGGCCTTCTAGGTTATGTCCAACATTATTGTTGGAATTTACAAGTGGAAAGATTTACTTCTAAGAGAGGGGGGTGAATCAAAAGTAACAAACTTTAACCTCTAAAAACTTTTAACTAAGATCAATAACATGCATCTAACATCTCTAATAAACATGAAAATAAAGACATGCATAAAAATAGATAACACAAGATTTTGATCACCCAGAAACCCTCCAAAATGAAAAGGTAAAACTGGGGTGGGGATGACACCCACAACTTATCACTGTAGCAATATGTAACTGGTTAAGGTTACAAAGTTTAACTACCATCAATGGTGTACCCTGTGAAAGGTCTACCATGTTAAAGGCTTTACACCCTATTAAAAGTGACCTATCTAAAGGATTTACAAACATTCACTTGGAATGTCACCCTATTAAAGGATTTACAATATGGCTGCTAAACCAACTTATTATCATAGGATTTTCATTCTCCTAATACAATGGTTAGAAAGTATAGTAGAATGTCTTGACCTAATGACTTACAATCTTGAATTGTAGATTCCAAATCCTTGTTCTACTCAATCTGATATAATCCTTCCTGATCTAATATAACTCTGTTCATAGTGTTAATACTCTATTTTGATCAACTTGATTCTATCGTGTTGCTCTTCCTCTAAAACTTTGCTAGCATTCTTTCATGCATTCCCACATGACCTCTTACTCACTTCCACTCAACACTAAATTATGGGATTTTGACCTCCTTATAAAGTCTTCGAGACTTAGGGTTAGGTATGAATCTATGATTGAGATTCATCAATCTTTTTTGCTCAATTCTTTTAATATTTCCTAATTGATTGCATGCTTTCTCCATTTTTCTCATTGGTTGCATGTTGATTACTTAGGAAATGTAATAGATTCAATCTTATCTTTTAGATCCTTCAAGATTCATCTTGAGCTGATTACATAGGAAATGTAATAGATTTGATCTTATCTTTTAGATCCTTCGAGATTCATCTTGAGTTAGCTCAAAAATAGTTTACATCTGAGTCTATGAAGGCACAAACTCATATGTTGATTTTGTGTTACTTGGCACTTACTGATTACTGATGCTTGGCACATATAGGATTTTTTTCTTGCTCGGCTCCTATAGTAAACTTTGTCTCTCTTAGCACCTATACTAGCTTGGCATCTATTATCACTCAGCATCACTTGTCACTTAGCACTTGTTGAACTTCTGGCTTAGCGCATACTGTAGCTTGGCATCTATATTATACTTGGCATCAACCTTAGAATTTTCTTAAGTGTGTTGACACTCAATTATCAAAACCAAATTGAGACCAACAATCTCCCCCTTTGACATGAGCATCAAAAACACTTAACTAAACATTATGAATCTAATATTTATGAGTATAATACACATCTTGTTCGGCATATATACAAAACTTTCAAAAATCTATTCAAAATTTTGTAGAAGACTATATACCTCAAAAACTTGTAACTCCCCCTAAGCTAATGTGCCATTTTTGTATCCAAAACTCCTTATGCTAGATTTGTCTCATGCTAATTATTCGGATACTCTTTATCTCTACCTTGTCATTCCTTTCCTTTATCTACTCTCTTTCTATCTACTTTATTTTTGCTCCCTCTTTCACACATCTTCCCTTGTAGTTTTTGTATCCTTTTGGCTTTATCTCCTTATTTCTCCTCAAAACTCAAAATTTTGTTATCTCCCTCTTTGGGTATCATTGGGTCATTGGGTCTCATGTATTATTATTATCTCCCCTAATTTATTAAATCTCCCCCTTTTTTTATTAAATCTCCCCCTTTTTGACACTTATGTCAAAGGGTTCTATGAATGAATTGAATACTTGGCCAAAAAAGATTTATTTACCTCCATAATGATCTTCAAAGCAGCATCCCAATTTTCTAATTCAATTTCTAGTGCTTTAAGCTGGATGGTTGTCTCTACTACAAGGTGTACCAGGCCTCCCAATGTAGAAAGATTTGATTCTTTCTTCAAGACATTCTCTACATAGGCCATCTCTTTGTGCAAAACTTCCATGTGAGGGGTTATGGTAGATTGTGTCTATATCAACTTGCCTTTGGTGTTAGCCTCATCTATTGTGAGTACAACTAATTCCTTTTGTGTGTGAAGTGTTGTAGCAAAATGCTTCTCACTTTGAGTTGGATCCTTTGGTAGCTGTATGCTATATACCTTGAGGTTTCTTTCCAAGCTCAATATCCTTTCGCATTTTTCTTGTGTGAAGTATGAGGAATCACACAATTTGGAGTACAATGAGAATATGTTCTCAAGTACTACTTTCACCTTTTCAACCTTTTTAGTTAGTTCTACTTGAGAAAGTGCTATTTCACGAGATATTTTCTTATTTACCTTCATTTGGAATTTATTCTTAGACTATTCAAGCAATTTAGCATTGGTATATAGGTCTTCATTCTGTACCTAGTCCACTATGTTGGATAATTCTCCATGATGGGCTTTGTCTCATCAGTTACTTGCAAGTTGAATGCATCAAGAAAGATGTCTTTGATTTCAATCAATGCTTGCCTTTGCCTATACTCATTCTTGAGTATCTCTTGCTTTTTCTTCTTCTCTAGTGCCTCTTGCACTTCATTGATCTATTCTATGTTCATTATTTTATTGTCATAGCTTGGTATGACTATCTCCTCATCAAGTGTATGGTCTCCATAGTGAAGTACCCTTGCTACCTTGGTAGAGCTCAAGTCTGGTGCTGATATTTTTAGTGGTACTGCATCAATGCTCGGCTACTACATTGTTCCAGTGGGAGTCCCTGTAGTAGTAAAATTAACCAATGTTTGTATTGCCTCTTGTTCTTTATCCCAAGGGGTCTTCTCCTCTTCCTTGTCTTCTTCAGTGTTGCCTTGATCAATTATAGTGATCAAAGGAGGCACACCTTGACTTTGTGTTGTAGGTGTAGAGGTATCCTTCTATCTTATTTTTTCCTTTTCTTGCTCCTTAGAAATTGAAGTTACTATGACTATGGAATCAACCTTAGCAAATGCATCTTGTTTTGGTTGCTCTTATGGTTGTCCACTTGTAGCTATTGGATTTTGTGAAGGTGGTTCTTGTGGATTCACCTTCTGCTTGGTTATCTTAGCTACTACCTTCTGTAGTTCCTTTAGACTCACCAAGACTGGATTGGTACACAATTGTGCTCGCAAAGTAGTTTGGTGAAGGATCTTTTAAAGATCCTCTATAGTCAATGGGTTGATGTTCTAACCAAAGGTTTCAGGAACATCCTTCACAATTATTGTCTTTGTAGGGTAGTTGTGTGTCTTGCACAGTCTATTCTTGTTGTTGCTCTTTAGCTATTGCCATATCACCTTTTGTGTTTCCTTCTCCACTATAACTTCTTCCTTTTCTTTCTCTCCTTCTTCCTCCTTTTTATTTTCCTCTTCTTCCTCATCATTATTTCTTCCCTCAAAGGGATCTTCTTGTCCTTCTTTCACTGTAGTTAGCCCATAAATCAATTTCCACATTTGTGTGGACTTTTTCACAACATCCTCTATTTTATTTTGCAATATGTTGAAGGCTTTGTATTTGGGTGTGAATTTTCTCCCATGTTTCTTACTTGCCTTGCTTATTTGACCTTTTGTAAGGTTAAGCATTACACAAGCCAATGTTGACTCTCTTATTTCCTTCTCCGTATTTAGGCAATAATGCCATTTATTTTCTACAATTGTATATAGCTCCTTAGGAATAGTATTATCCAATTCAAGTGGAGTATTCTTGAACTTGGCCGTCATAGTATAAATTGACTCTTCCACTACATTTTTCTCTTCTCTTGTCAGCTTATTAAAATCAATTCCTTTAAGCCCTGACAAGTCTACATTGTCTCTAATATTGTCATAAATATTTTCCAATTCTGATTTAGTGGTGTGACTTACCACTCTGAACTGACTGGTGTCCTCTAATTTAGTCCTCTCCTTATCTAATTCTAGATGTATCACATATTTTCTCTTCTTTTTCTCTACTAGTGCTCCTTGCTCTGTGGCTTTCTTCTTTTCTTGTTCCTTGGCCACCTTTTTTGTAGCCCTTGTATCTACCCTTGTGGTGGGTTTTTTTTGGCTTGGCTTGGTTGTTTTCTTCGTGCCTTTAGGTTGTGTAGCAGGTTTCTTTTGTGCTTTCCTCTTTTTGGGCTTTGCCTTAGGTGATTCTTCTTCTTGCTTGGCACCTTCTTCTTCTTTAGCATCTTCACCCATTCCTTGGGTTAATGCTAGTGGCCCTTGCCCTTGTTCCTCTTCTTCTTCTTCCTCTACCTCTATTGTGCCTTCTTCGAATTTGGCCTTGAGCTTCTTCACTAATTTATCCTTTTTCTTTAGTGTAGAAGTAGTCTTTAACTCCATATCTACTTTGGATCTCACCACATCATATGTGCCAAAATGTGAGGCACTCTTATCTACTTCCTCTACTAACAATGTTGTTAGTGTTGTAGATGCCTCATCAATATTTATCTCATACCCAAGTGGTCTAAGTCATCTTACCCTTGGTATGGCTGCTTGAATGTAAGTGTAGTCAATATCAACAAGAAAATAGATGTCATTTGTGTGCTACTCCACAAGTGAGACTAGAATCCTAAGTCTCTATTTCATTAAATTCTTGAAATCTTCAAAATAACTAGTCATTAATGTCTCAAAATTTGCCCCCATTTGTTCAATGTATTCATTCACCTGGGCTACTATGGACCTATTTTCTTTCCAACTAACCTTTCCAAAAGATGGGAATTCATTATGTACATAGAAGAATATACATATCAAAATTGCTCCAAATTTACATTGGGCTCCCTTTGTTCTTCTTATAGCTCTCAGATTTTCATTGATTTGTTGTAATTGCAATTCTACTAGGTCATAAGTATGATCCTTTTCAACAAGTTTGTAGCCAACATCTACTACAATGCATGGAACACTGTTGAGTCTGCTAGATTGATAAAATTTGTGGGAAATGACTATAATAGCAAAATCAACAAGAGGATCTTTAATGGTATCTATGGTCATGCCTCTCTTGTTCCATTTGGCTCTAATATTCTTCTCAATAGCTTCTTTGGAGTCATTCCTTAGGGTTTTGGGCCGATCTAGGGTTGGATACCCTATTACCTTATGAATAATCCTTTTTGTTATCTTAACTGGCCCATCTTCTAACCACAAACTACCATCATGAACCTACTGAGTACAATTATAATCCATTTGGTCTTAAAAATAGTACGGAACTCTAGGGCATGGGTTAAGCCATTCTTTTCAATGATTTGAAATTCTTCCTTCAAGACTCCATTCTCACACAATCTATCATATGCCTCCCTAATTTCCATGTCCCCAATGGCACCTATTTTGTAGTTGTAACATCTCCTATCATCCTTAACCATTACTACCTTAGGAGGAATTACGAATAGGGCTTCGGTTGGGTCGTTCTTATAGGAAACTTCTAGGATAGGTCAAAAATCAGGTTGCTTAACTTCATTGACACTAACTAAACTTCAAACGGCTCTTTCTCTTGAGGTTTCCTAGAATTGGAGGCCATTTCTTCAAACTAAGGTTTAAACACAAAGAAATTTTGAAACTACATAGCTCGGCACAAGTATAAATACCTTGAAATCGATGAAACTCAACTATACTTTCCACTAAAATGTGTTCTTATGCAATTTTTAGGGATGTGTCCATATTCTTGACAATAGTGATAGCTATGCCTGGTGTTGTAGTCCCAATTGTAGTGATATCCATGATTTTTGGTCTTTTTTGATTGGTTTGGTATACACATAGACTTTGATCTACATTCAAAATCTCTAGGTCTATACTTCTTGCAATTGTTGCAATGACCTTCAAATCTTGGTGTTTTGATGGTTCTAGTCCTGCAATAATGTGCTTGATATCCTTGCTTGTTGCACTTGTGATAGTGACCCATGTTCTTAGGTTTTTCATGCTGATGGGCATTCTTGCTCCTACACACATCAGAGGTATGTCCTTTTCTACCACCAAAATGACAAGTAGGTTTAGTGTTCTTACCTTTGTCACTTCTTTCTTCTACAGTCTTGGATGACTCTCCTTTTTCAATGCTGGTGTATCCTAGTCTTGAAGTATCATTGTTGGCTCTTGGTGATTTCAATAGTTGTTCAAAGTACTTTATGGCTTCATTGGGATTTTTGAAACTCTCTACAATCTCCTTCTCTCTTTTTAGGTCATTTTTTAGTTGTTCATTTTGCATCTTCAGTGTGGAGATCTCAATGTCCTTGACATTCAGTTCATGATGTGCATTCATCATCTAGCTTAGGGTGTCTAGCTACATGTTGGAAATTCTTGCAAGCTCAATTGACTTTCCTCCAATCTATTGGCAAGGTTTCTCTTGTCATCTTCTATCATAGCCTTATCTTCAATGGCTCTTTTCTTCTGTTTAGTCACTTCAAAAAGCACCATGGCTTGAGATTCTTGTTCAATCTTGAGAGTTCTAATCTCTTCTGCTTGAGCTCTATTCCGTTCCATCAGATCTACTATGACTACATCAAACTCCTTAGAATCTCCATTTACAAACACTTTTCAGGTGTCAATCTCCTTGTATTGTGTATCATTCTCAACTATGGCAATCTCTCTTTTTCTCTTTAAGGATTTCCTTAGTTCTTCCCTAGCTTCTTCCAAAGAATGTAGAATGAGGTGTATCTCAATTTTCTGGTTCTCTATGATCTTCCCAAGTTTGTAGACTTCCATTTCTAGATCTTTTTCTCCAAGTTGTAAGGCTTCTCCTTGTGAGAACTAGGCTCTGATACCAATTGTTGGAATTTATAAGTGGAAAGATTTACTTCTAAGAGGGGAGGTGAATCAAAAGTAACAAACTTTAACCTCTAAAAACTTTTAACGAAGATCAATAACATGCATCTAGCATCTCTAATAAACATGAAAGTAAAGACATGCATGAAAATAGATAACACAAGGTTTTGATCACCCAGAAACCCTCCAAAATGAGAAGGTAAAACTAGGGTGGGGATGACACCCACAACTTTTCACTGCAGCAATATGTAACTAGTTAAGGTTACAAAGTTTGACCACCATCAATGGTCTAACCAATGAAAGGCCTACCTTTTTAAAGGCTTTACACCCTGTTAAAAGTGACTTGTCTAAAGGATTTACAAATATTCACTTGGAATGTCACCCTATTAAAGGATTTACAACCTTGTTAAGGATTTACAGTATGGCTGGTAAACCAACCTATCATCATAGGATTTTCATTCTCCTAATACAATTGTTAGAAAGTATAGTAGAATGTCTTGACTTGATGACTTACAATCTTCAATTGCTAATTCTAGATCCTTGTTTTGCTCAATCTGATTTGATCCTTCCTGATCTAATATAACTCTGTTCGTAGTGTTGATACTCTGTTCTAATCAACTTGATTCTGTAATGCTTCTCTTCCTTTAAAACTTCCCTAGCATTCTTTCATGCATTCCCACCCGACCTCTTACTCACTTCCACTCAATAGTAAATTACGGGGTTTTGACATCCTTATAAATGCTTCAAGACTTAGGGTTAGGTATGAATCTATGACCAAAATTCATCCATATTTCCTATTTAATTATTTTAATATTTCCTAATTGGTTGCATGCTTTCTCCATTTTTTTCATTGGTTGCATGCTAATTACATAGGAAATGTAATAGATTTGATCTTATATGTTAGATCCTTTGAGATTCATCTTGAGCTGATTACATAGGAAATGTAATAGATTTGATCTTATCTTTTAGATCCTTTGAGATTCATCTTGAGCTGATTACATAGGAAATGTAATAGATTCGATCTTATCTTTTAGATCCTTCAAGATTTATCTTGAGTCAGCTCAAAAATGGTTTACATCTGAGTTTGTGAAGGCACAAACTCATATGTTGATTTTATGCTACTCGACACTTACTAATTAATGATGCTTGACACATATAGAATTTCTGTCTTTCTCAGCTCCTATAGTAAAATTTGTCTCACTTGGCACCTATACTAGCTCAACGTCTATTATCACATGGCATCACTTATCACTCGGCACCTATTGAACTTTTGGCCTGGCAGCTATATTATACTCAACATCAAATGTAGAATTTTCTTAAGTGTGTTGAAACTCAATTGTCAAAACCAATCTAAGACCAACAATTATAATTCAAATTTTGAACTTCAATGTTAAACTTTGCATTCCAACTTTGCTTCTACTCTTCCCACTCCACTATTCTACTCTAAGACTCTACCCAAGATCCCTTTAAATACAAGCATAGCCACAATTTGGTCTATTGCAAATACCAACTAAATAAACTCTTACATGAAATGCAAACCAAGTCACAAGTCAGCTCATAACAATTACCTATCACAAACTTAAACGTAAAGGTCAGCTCTAACTTGAAACTACACACAGACATCTCAATTAACAAAGGACCCAAAAAAATGTTGTAACTCAAAAAACTTGACAACCAAAGGAACTCAATAACCAAAGGAACTAGACAACCAAAGTAACTTGGCAACCAAAGTAACTTGGCAACCAAAGGAACTTGAAAACCAAAGGAGCTCGACAACCAAAGGATCTTGGAAACCAAAGGAACTTAAAAACCAAAGGAGCTCAACAACCAAAGAAACTTGACAATGCAAGGCATTGCAACCCAACAACAACTAAGAAACCAAGAAAATATGCAGGATAGCAGTGCAACCCAAGATGCTCCTACATCAACATGTTTACATCCTCCATAGTTGTGTATGTCCTTCTCCTTAGTTGGATAACCTTGGATAACCAAATTGGTCTAGAGGCTTAAGACAATGACTCTGGTTGATTTGGAGAAAGGGTTATAGTTTTATCAATTTATTTTCCCTTCTCTATTTGATCCTCTACCACTTTCTTTGTTCCCTTCTCCCCTATATGCAACATGAAATCCTCTATCTCTTTGGATATAAAAGGTTAAGTCTCAATAGCTGGCACTTGAGTTTTTGAAGGCACTTATGATTGTTTCTCAGTGGTTGTGTGTGCTTTAATAGCATTATCTTCCTCTTTTGGAGACAAAGGTAGAATAGTATCATTTTCTTCTAGAGGAGGTAGTGGATATTCATTGGGCTTCTTTGGAGGACGGGGTGAGATCTCTTTAATAGATGGGATTTCTTAGGATTCATTTCCCTTGGGCTCTTTGTTAAGTCCTTCTACTCTCAAGTCCTTCTACTCTTATCTCTCCTTCTTCCATAATATCTTCTTTTTCATGTTCTTAGGTAACCTATTTAGTGTTTCCTCCCTCAAATCCAACCCTCACTTCCATAGTGGGTGCAACCGTATGAAGAGTCTCCTCTTCTTCTACCTACTTTTCTAGGCTAAAATTCAAATCTCTAACATCAATTTTATCTAAGCCCCATTCTTCTCTAGTACCACCCTTCCTTATCTTTAAACTCATCAATTTGAATGAGATAGCCCCTTGTAGGTGGAGGAGTCAATGTTTGTCTCTTTCTTTTCTTCTTTTCTTTGCTATTTACACACTCTAGAGAGTTTCCTTCTTAAAGGAATTCAATCTTCTAAATTTTTTTCTTCTTCCTCTAGAATAGGCCCCATCACAAATGATGGAGTAGAAGTATCATTCTATCTTTTTAAAATCTTCCTCTTAATAGGTTCAGGTGTGATTACCACAATAGGCAATCTCTATTTCTTGAGAACATGCCTCTAGGGGTTGACCTTTTCTTCTTGCTAATCCTCTTCGATTGGGGTCTTTCTTTTGTTTTCCTTGCTAGCACCTTTTTAATCCCTATGTTCATAGGATACTAGCCTCTCATGTCTATACATAATGTTGAGCTTCATCAATGTAGTTGATCCTTGTGTAGGAATGGTGACCTTCTTTCTTTTACCCTTATTTGGTTGGGCAAGTGCTACCAACTATGACCTTTTTGGAACAATATCCATAGGAAATGGCTTGGTGATCCAATTCCATATGAGGGTCTTGATGTATCATGATCTAAACTCAATATCATCATTCTTTAGCTTAGCTAGCTTTCTATTTTTTATCACCTTCTTATTGATTTCATCCTTGTTGTACAAGGGATCCAAAATATTTGGATAATCCTTCTTTCATGCCTTGGGGGGGGATATCTACATCCAACACCACTCCTACCTATGAGAGGTGCATATGATTGTAATATCAGGTTCTAACATTATAATCATCTAGGAAATTGACCCAATGATCCTCTAGTTGCAACTCATGGAAGAAACTCCTTCCCATTATCACCATGTATCCTCCAATTAGATCAGACAATGTTTGAGCCAATGGGTACTCCTCCAAGAGGTATTTCTCCCACTCAACATCAAATTTCTTGATCACTGTGTGCTTGATGTGGTTCCACAACACACACCTCATTTTAAATCTCACAAATGGTGACCCCCTTATTCTTTTATTTTCTTGCATCTTTTAGCTCCTTGATTTTTTAGATCACAATCTCTTCCAAAAGACCTTGATAGTAAAGAGGCTCTACTCATGTCAAGTAGGCTTTGTGTTTAGTTCCTTGTTTTTGTCTAAGTTTTTTATTTTTCATTTTTCACTTTTCATTCCTAGAGCATGATGGGGACCATTGGGACCCACTAGACCTAACATGGATTCATAAATTAGATCACAAGCATGTTGATTTTCTTTGATTAGTTTTTAATATTCAATAAAACACTTATGATAATTGCATTGCATGTGCAGATTCAACACACGCATCTTTAGAAATTGACGTTAAAGAACTAGATGGAGTTCAAGTACATGAAAATGTTGGACTATAAGAAGAGAACTAATCATGAAAAGGATTATAAATAAGTACACAAAATTTTTCCTATACATTGTTTGAGCAAAACCTAGAAACCATTTTTAAATCTAGGAACTTTGATTTGTGTAGGTACGCAAGTGCACAAATGAGCCTAAATCATTAGAAAGATTAGATATAAATGCACAAGAGTGGTCTAAGACCTCATTTGAGAAAAAAAAAAAATCATTTTTAAATTTGGGAACTTTTTTTTTTCCCAAAGTTGTGCACCTTGCACAAGTCCCTAGGGTGTACAGGTGTGTAATCTTGAATTCTTAAAGATACACACATGGAAGGTCCCCAAGGTGCATAGGTGTGCAAGTGCTTAAGTGCATAGGTTCAAATTTTGAAGATTTGGAGGAAGAAATTTTCTCCAAAGGCATGCAGGTGTGCAACTTCCCAAGGTGCACAAGTGAGATGATTTTTTAACACTTCCAGTTGCACCAATATTTAGCTGCCAATTTCTGTTTTGGGGCATTTTCATGCACCAAAACCATTTTTTTGTGAGTTTAATGGAAGTTTAACTGATAGTAACACATGGAAAATTCCAAGTTCTCATTTATGGGAGATAAAGAAGCTCAAGTTCCATCTAAAGTCTTATTTCTTATGATCTTCTTCTTCTTCTAGTTTAGTTTTAAGTCATTGTAAAGGCTTATGCATCAGTTGATGACTGAAAATAAGAGTGTAGGCCTACTTAGCACCAAGTTTGGAGTCCATTTGTACATAGTTTCCATAAAATTAGTGTTTGTATGATTCTTTTTGTAAGGAAAAATCCCTAGATCCAAAAATTTCATCAAGAATATGGTTTCTTATAAATATAGAGATGTAATATGTATTAATGGTCAATATTTTGATACAATAAAGTATATTATTGGTGCTCTCATTTTGTGTGTAGTGTTTCTTGTTGAGATGTGAATTTCCTTTATGAATTTTATGTTCATGAATAGTGATGTAGCCAATAGTTTTTTTGTATGTTAATGCTCATGTGATCAATTAGTTCTAGTATTTATCATATTTGCTAGCAAAATCCATTATTGTGACAAATTGGAGAAAGGATCACCTTTGAGTTCTTGCATGGAAATTTGTATCTTATGCATGCTCTTTCCATGGTTGCATGAATTGATGAATCATGGAACATCATTCATTTTTCATTATTACCTTTTATGATTGCACCAGTAGAATTAAGGGTGTGTTGCTTATGATTTCATTGGATTCCTTCTTGATAGTTTTGAAAATTTAATTCATAGACATGTTGTTACTATGACTTATGTTTATTAGTAATTTCATTTTCAGTAATTTGATTTAATTTATCATTACCCTATCTTAGTAATTTTATTTTGAACCCATGGTTAGAATAGGAATTCATATAGTTGCATTGTTAGAAACTTGCATTCATCATAAAATCTAAAAATACAAAAATATATCAGTTTGTGGTCACATTTTTTCTTAGTTATGCAAAATGTATAGATACCAGCAAAAACCTCATTGTGAACATACACATTTATCTTCAAGTAATCTACCAAGTGGGTTGAAAAGAAACCTTTCAAAACCTTGGACTTGATTAATTCGATCATCTTTTCAAGAGAGAAATTTATAAGGATTTTCTCCATTGTCATCGTGCAAAAGGACTTCTCAATAGAACTAGCACCTGAAGGAGGACCTTAGCTCTATAGTGTTACACCTTTGCATGTTTATAGCTATACATGTGTGTAGGTGCACAAAAGGGAAGATCTTGATCCACCATCTCCCTTTCAATGAGGATTAATTTCTTCACTCAGCAAATGCGAATTAGTAAGGCAACCATTTTTTTAAGCCTCACAACAACAAAGGGATCCCTAGACTCCATTTATTTCGACCACATTCCATCATCATCATTTACTTCATAGTCCACTACCCCTTTTCACATAGTTTTTCTCATCCCCCTCCAACAACAAATTTTTCTACCACTAGCATGCATGATGGCCTTCTTCAAAGCACAAAATTTGCCATTATACATTGTTGGGGAGCAACACAACTTGCCCAAAAATCCTAAAAATCTATACCCATGGTTCATCTATGGAGAATCACAAACAACAGAACAACATATTAAAATTTTCAATGAAATCTACAAGAGGAATAAAATTCAATATATGGACACTATTTTTTGCTTGTTCTATTACACTTTGGGGGAAACGACAATCAATTTTTACCTCAATCTTCCACCATCATCAATCATAGATTGGAACTCTTTTGAGAACAAATTTTTGGCATAATTCAAGGTCTACATTGATCCAACTATCCTACATCATTAATTTATCTCAGTTAAAAGGGATCCCCAAGAATATATTTTGTAATTTAATCATTTCTTCTATAAGATGTATCAAAAAATAGAGTCTCCTTACACTATCCCCAAGAGGTTGCAATCCACATCTATTTGGGATTAATGGATTCATTAACTTCCATTTTTCTAAGAAGGATCCCTCCTAGAGACATTGATACCCTTGAGAGGGTTTTCAAAGAGGTTTTTATACTCATGAAGCATATAGATCCATATGGTGGACGGAACTTTATGTCTCCCTTCATTTTGAATAATAAAACAACTATACCACCACTTCCAGAAAGAACAACTCCTATGCCCAATAAAATTCCCCTACTATATCTAGTGCCTTTATTGCTACTCTACTGCCAAAAATCACATATTCAAGGTATGAGCCTTACAAGATTACATTTTTTAGCAAAAAAAATCTCCACCTACTAAACTTGATAATAATATGGCTAGTGAGTCTGAGGCCATGAAGAAGACAATATCACATTTATCCAACAAAATAATTAGAATTAAATTCCTCCTACAATCAAGGCAATCATTTGAGACAACTTGGTGCTCAAAATAATTATTCTCAAAATTAGAGTAGAAATTATGGCCCCTATGGTAACATGAACAATGAGAATAATGGTATTATAGATATGAGCCCAAGTGAAAATAGATACAAGAACAAGGATGTTTCAAATCAGCATCCCCAAACCATAGAGAAACAACCTTTACAATTTAGTTCTATGTTGTTTGAAACCATATGATAAATCTACAAGAGAACAAAGTTATGAAGATGATCAAGAGTATTTGATGTTCGCACTTAATGAAGAGGAAGAGATCTAATATTCTGGGGTACATGTATTATTGCAGTGATAATCAAAACACATATAATTTGAGAAGAAGAGAAGAGCATCTAAGGGATCATGCCCATGATGGGTTATATTCTACTCCTCTCAATCTATAGGTTAGTGATAGTTCAATGATTTCTAAGGCTCTAACTAATATTTCCCCAACATTTCAGAAGGAATTTTATATTAAAGATGAAATTTTTAAAGGGTTTATGGATAGCATCACTAGGAATTTGAAGTATACTAGTGAAGGTCAAAATCCAAACATCCTTTTGCTTCTTAGCTATTATCACCTCCATCAAAAAAGTAATTTTGAGTTGGAATGTTCTAGTTTCCAAGATGCGGTATCTAGTGGGTTAGCACATTTGGGTCAACTTGCTGAAATTTCTAAAGATATTGCAGTTACTACAAATTTTGATGTTACAATGAATGTGGAAATGACATAAAATTTAGAGGATGCAAAAAATTGTGATATTCCAAAAATATATGTAGTTGCATAAATTTTCAAATTGCAAAAAATCCTAAGGTTACTAAAATTTTTGAATCAAGAAGTAGTCAAGAAGAGGATACTAATGCTTCCTACAATGATATTGATCCATCGTTGGAAAATGTTAAGCTACCTCCCTTAGAACAAGACATGTCATCATAAAAGATGGGTAGAGTGCTTAATTTGGTCTCAAGCTTGACTAAAGAGATATCATTTTGTAGGTATTTTGTGCATATATTAGACCATGCAATAGCCAATTCGTGCAGAGTTCATCCATTTGAGTTACATTCATAAGTAAGTTGTCATGTGTTCTTGTTAGCTTGGGAGATCACCATAGAAGATAAGTATAAACTTGAGCATGTTTCCTTGAGATTCAAGGGAGAAAACACTTTGATTGATGATAATTATGAATCTTGTAATTCAAAAGGCACACTTACAATTGATTTTTCTAGTCCCAAGGAGCCTAAATGTGACAATTCATGTTTTAGGGCTAATGAAGGTGATAATAAGGATCATAAATGAAATGTTCTATCTTTTGGGTCTTGTTTTGATAACTATATCACACCATCAATTCATATGTTTTCTAGTGTGCATGGAGTTGTGTGCCATGAGGTAAGACCACTAGAAGGAGAAATTGTGTTGTGTAAATATACCCCTATAGTGAGGAACTTTCTAAATTAGTTTATATCTTTTGATTATCCCTATAAGTTTGATCATTTTCAGTTTGAATATGATGCTAAAGGTAAGAAAACTTGTTTTTGGATTAATCATGACCATGGAGTTACTGCAGCTCTTTATTTTATGTGGTTTGTGTCCAAAATTTGAAATAAGATTGCCCAAATTTTATTTTTCTAAGTACAAAGATAAGTCAACATTTTTTAGAACTACATGGGGTGGTTTATTATTGCTACACATAATGAGAAATCTACTAACAACCGACCTATGTTCTTATTGTTCAAGGTTCTTGTATATAATTTTGTATTCTTTTCTTTTGAGTCTAATAAGGTAGGGGTTAGTTTTCTTTATTTTGAGTCAATTTTGTTTAGGTTTTTGCTTCCTTTTTCTTTTTTCCCTCTTTAGTCTTTGAGTAAAGGAGTCAATATATTTTTTCAAGGTTGTTCCTAGCATATGGTCCATCCAAAACTAGTTTTGATTTCTGGAAGAAGTATTTCTTAATCAAAGCATTTAATAGTTTTATCTTGTAACTTTATACAGGTACCATCGAAAGAATCATGGATCTTTGGTTATCAATCTCAAATCCAAAGTTGATTTTTCTTGCTAATTCACACATTTAGGAGTGATACAAAGGTTGTTGTTGATCTAGGTGATCACTGATCAAGATTCATCCAAGATGATTGGTATGAGTGATGGTGGTTTCTAGAGCCTCTCTATGTTGCTTATTAGCATGTGAGATTCCCACAATTCAAAAAAGAGGAATGCAAACAATGAGAGTCAAAGGAAGTAAAGAAATCAAGAAAATTCAAATTCTCTATAGCCCAAGAAATTTAAAGAAGGGGGGAATAAAAAGAAAAAGAAGATCATGCAAGGTAGCACAATCTAATTGTTGCCTTATCTACACAAAAGAGTTCAAGGAACAATCAAATAGAAATGTGTGATATCTCTCAAATTAAAAATATTATTGAAAAGAAAAGATAAAAGTTTACTCATTAAAAGAGCCCTTTGAATGTATTCTAACATCTAGCCAAAAGTGACAAAAATGGGTTTCTTGAAGATTATCGAAGCTCTTGTTGGTTGGTGAATATTGGTATTGATTACTTCTCACTTGTGGTTGCCTATATAACTAAAAATAAAAAGGAATTAACACATTATGCACATTTTGAACATGAAAAGTAAAGTATTGGATTGATGACTAAGATATTTTTTAACCTCTTATGTCATTAGTGTTAATTTTATTATTTGATTGAGTCTGGGATGCTTGTTGATGTAGACACCTAAATTTGTCCAAACCCCATTTTCTGACCAATTAAATAAATATTTATTATTTATTTAATTCCCCTACCTTAATTAAATAAATTTGCATTTATTTAATTACATTTTCCTTACCTTGATTTAAATAAACTAAGGTTTATCTAAATCCTAACCAATTCCCCTTGCATCTAACCCCTTTCACTTTAATTAAGTATGTCATTTACATAATTAATTCCCTTCTAATCCCACTAGGAATTAAATATTACATTTAATCCTATTTGAGCACATGGCTCCTACATTTAACCCTTACCTAACCTCACTAGTCTAACTAACCCATCTTGCTAAACTTACCCATTTCTTAATCATGCTTTCTTTTCCTAATCATCCTAGCTAATCACCTCTTGATCCTAAGTGTGTTCTCACACATGTGTGAGAGATGTTCACACTTTCTCATCTCTCATGTCTTGCATGCCTCTTGTACACTTGTCCTCTTGCATGAGAGTCAAGGTGTCTCACATATGTGTGAGAAGCCATGCCCTCTTACACCTCTTACACATTTGTCTCCCACTTTTTCCCCCAAGGTTGCTCACACATGTGTGAGCACACCTTGAGCCTCTCAATCATTAAAGACTCTTTTTGACTTTTGCATGGCTTGTCCTCTAGCCCCTGTGTCTCCCTTGTGGCACCTATGTGGATACCACATGGATGCCACCTCACCAAGCCCTCCCTCAAGCCTATAAATAGAGGCCTTGTCTCAAGCATTTGCATATCCCATTATTTTGCATTGTTATCATGTTGGTTTGAGATTTGAGTTTGCATTCATAGTTTGAGCTTTTTATGGTAGTTTGAGCTTGCATTGATAGAGTTTCATAGTGATTGTGTAGGTTCATACTAACAATTTGGTAGTGGATTTGATTTACATTATGCATTGTTAATCTAGTTTATACATACATTTGTAGCTTCATTTTAGCTTGCAATTTTATCATAGTTTGCATATTTAGTTATCTCTTTCATTATATATCATCTTCATCTTTGAATTCCCTCAAGAATGGCTCTCTCCATAGCCATTTCTTGAGGTGTTCTTCATCTCATTTAGTTTAGATTCATACTTTACTTGCATACACATTTGCACCCACTCACTCAAGAGATTCACTTATTGTTGTGTTTGGGAGAGCACATCAAACACCCCCCCCCCCCAATCTTAACACACCAACAAAGCCTCTCATGGGTGTCCTTGTTGAGCTATAGAGGTGGCTAGAAGGTTGGATTTGTTGGTTGCTTAGGGTTGCAAAACTTAAGCAAACATTAGTTGGTATTTTGTTCTTTTCATTTTGATAAGTCTTTGATGCAATTTAAGGATTTCAAACTAGTTTTAGTTTTTTAACCCATGTTTCTTGCAAGTCACATTTTCTAGCACACAGTTTGGCACGCCCGGTGGGACCCACGTCCCTGGTTTCATCTCAAAAATTCATAAACAATCCTGGTTCAGTCACAAAACATTGCATTTTTTTCTCTGAAGGCCACAGCATCGTCTACGATTGTCGCCTGTACATACTAGCATCTACACGGACTAGTGTCTCCGCATACTAGTGTCTACGCGGACTAGCATCTCCACCATGGTTCAAAACTTTCTTGCTTTCCTGCCTAAACCATTCTGTTGTCTACGTTTCCATTTTGTTGTCTCTGTTACCAGTTTGTCATCTGCATTTATATTATGTCATCTCTGAGTTTTACTTTGTCATCTGCGCCCTTAGTTCTGTCATCTTGGCCTTTAGTTTTGTTGTCTGCGAAGTTAGTCTGTCGTCTGTGAAGAAATTTGTCATCTACATTGGTGCTGTAACCATTTTGTCATCTCCAAGTTTTGGCATCTCCAATTTTCAAGTTGTCATCTACGTCTGAAATTGCTTTGTCGCCTATCGTCTGCGAGTTTGGCATCTTCGAGTTTTGACGTCTGCGTAGTTTGGTATCTTTGAGTTTCATTGTCTGCGTGTTTCGACGTCTGTGTAGTTTGGTGTCTTCGAGTTTTTTCATTTGCATGTTTTGGCGTCTACACCTGTATTCTGGCATCTTCGCATTTTGACAGAATTGGCCAATTTTTAACAATAATTTTAGTTAGCTAATTGACTTGCAGGTTTTAACTAATGGTTTTCATGTAGAGAAGTAACCTTAAAAATCTAAAAGCAAAACCAATAGTGATTTTCATCACTAAAGGAGATTTGTAGTGATTTTTATCACTTAAACCTTAAAGGCTAATGAACTTGAATGGATTAAACACTTTCATTTGAATGCATGAATGTCTAGATTAGCAAACATTTGGACTTTGGTGCTTAAAATTGACATGAATGCGTAGGATAGCAAACATTTGGACTTTGGTGCTTAAAAGGGACATGAATGTTTAGGGTAGAAGACACATTTGGATTTGGTGCTTAAAAAGAATTCACACCATATTGAATGCTTTAAAGGAAAATGGACATGTATGCCTAGGCTAGACAATATTTGGAATTGGTGCTCAAAATGGACATGTATGCCTACGCTAGATCACATTTGGGTTTGGTGCTTAAAATGAAGTCATACACTTTTGAATGCCTTAAGGTAAATTGACTTTATTTCTTGCATTTTTCTTTTTAGCATTTTACTTTCACGTACTCGCTTTACTTTCTTGTTGACAAACTCGCATTTTCATTTACGTTGGCACTATTTCAAGTTGGAAAGAACCTTGCATGTTTTAATCACGAGTTTCTTCAAGTAGATAGAAAACTTAAAGCTTCAATGGGAAAGAACAAGTGTCTTTTAAACCCCAAGACCACTTACGTATTCTCTCCCCTAGCGCCTTTGGGTGATCTTGGGTGCACAACAAATAAGTGGTTTTGTTTTTTATTTTTAGGAGGCATACTTGGGGATTTCATCACCCCTTGGGACGACCTCAACTCTCGTGTTCTGGCGGAGTATAAAAATTAGGGGGTGAATCGAAAGACACCTCTCTTGGAAGTAGAATATTGTCACTCTTGGCTAAGCCCCAAAGAACTTTATACCTTTGGGAAGTGAAGGAGGAGATTTGGGTTACCGTCTCCCCTCGACTGTGTGACAGTATTTCCTTTCATCTATAGATTTGGGCCTCACGTACCTTATGTATATCGAGGACTCCCTCTAGATAAGCCTTGTTCATCCTAGAGATAGCCTTATTAGGGTTGTTGATGTGTTCAGTGTGCTTGTTCAAACATTCAAAAATCAAAAGCCAAAAACATCAAACAAGTTCTAAAATGAGTGAAATTGTGAGGTAACCTTTCATTGAGTGAGATAGGGTAAGTGAGGTCTTCTTGACTCACAGTTACTTTTGGTCATTTGTATTTTGAAATTGGTTGAGTCTAGTCACATCTTATTGCAAAGTTATTGGGTACTTGAAATTTGAGTCTTGTTTTATTCCTGCCATGACCAATAAAGTCAATCAAGTCAAACATAAGAAAGTGAAGTTGTCCAAACCACCTATCTACAAGAAAAGGAAGAACCTAGCATACAATGACAAACAATTTCGATACGCTATCAAAGACATTTAAAAAGAAGAAGCTACACAAGACCGTTATGATAGAATTGAATACAATGCAAAACTTTGAAACTGGTCTATTTTCCCAGGAGTGAACCAAAGGTTTTTATTTCCAGTAAACGAGGATTGAGTTAACTACATAAGTAACCACAACACTTTCATCTTCTATATCTACCTTCATCTTTCCAAACTTCTCGTCTTCCATTCTCAAATTTTCTTCTAGGGAGCTCAAACCTTAAAAAACTTTTTGATATTTCAACATTAGACCTTTCATCTATAAGCAAACATTTATCCTAATCACACTTACTTATTTGGGATCACAAGTCCATCTCCAAATAGTGAGTAATCAATTTGGTGTCCTATCTTGCCTACAAGATCACTTGGCTATCTTTGGTAGGAGAAAGATACTACTATACTCTAATCACACTTTGTTTGCTAAGCCAAGGTCTTTTGTTCACATTTGGATAGTTGACCCTTTAATCACAAAAGGTTAATAGCTCTCATACTCATTTTCTTTTTCTTTCACAATCTTCCACCCTCTGGTTTGGTTACTCTTGTATGGTGCACACATGATCAAGAAGGTTCACGTTTAATCCCATGTCACGTTTGTGAGAATCATTGAGGCAACCAAAGATGGAGAATCCTTTTCCTCCACTCACGACTTCATTAGGGAACACAATTCCCTCTAGTTCAAACCTTGGTAGGCCTAACTCAACATCCACACGAGAACCAGAAGATCCCTTCCATAGCACAACTTTGGGGATAATGACGACAAAGTATACCAAGATGAAGATCCTATTGACCCTAACGATGTACCTAATGATGTCAAGACATTCCTTGTAGACCCCTACAATGTGGAAATGATGGAAAAATCCATTAGGGCAAACAAAACTGAGATATTTCTAAATTTGGTCAAGGATGGTGTTAATGTTCCCCCAAGCTTTGATGAGAACACTTTGTTTAGACAAATTACAAAAGGTGGTGCACCCGTGTTGCCCACTTGAAATGCAGCTCCAACTTCTAGCAAAGGGAAAGAAACCATGATGGTAACTAGTGCTATGCCTACATCTAGCACTTCAACACAACATACATTTCAATTAAGTGCAGAACATATTCAACAAATCATTAGTGCCATGCCTAATGTTACCACACATGCTAGTATTCCACAATCTTCCTTGACAACTTCAACCATGGGATGCTTAGGCATTGGACAAGTGCCTACTCAACCAATGGCAATTCCGACACAACCAATGCACTCTTCTTATTTACAAGTGTCAACCATTGTGGTAAAGACATCCGTGCCAATTCCAACAACTGCATATCAATACATTGGCCAAAGTGGAGTACCTCCACCACCTCCCACCACATTTGGAATTCCCCACAATTTAGGAGGTGGATTTGTGAACACCCAACAATCACAAGTGTAACCTAATCAAGATTTGGCTCAACGATTACAAGAATTTTGAAATTTTGTCCTTAACATGAACAACAAAGGGGTGAAGGATGTCTCTTTTGAGGAAATTTGTCCTTTTCCATTTGATAAATCTATTAATATGGTGCCATTTCCAACCGGTTTTGAAATACCTAAATTTGACAAGTATACGGGAGAGACATGCCCTGTCACCCATCTCAAAGAATTTTCCATTTTGTGCCAAGAGGTAGCCTATAGTGATGACTATCTTAAGAGACTCTTTGTACGAAGTCTTGGGGGCCCCGCACTTGAGTGGTTAATGAATTTACCTAAGGGCTCCTTTAATTCGTTCAATGATTTGACAAGCAAGTTTATAGCACAATACTCTTACAACATTGAACATCATGCCTCATTGAGTGACTTGTGCAACACAAAACAATGAAATGGAGAAACTTTTGCCAACTTCCTACAAAGGTGGAGACATCTTGCTAATTGCATGCCATATAAAATGTAAGATTCCCATCTTATGGATATATTTATCAAGAAATTGATACCTGAAATGTCCTTCCACATGAAAATGGCTAGCCCCAAAGACTTTTCCACTTTAGTCAAAAAGGGCAAGAATATTGAAAATGGACTTTTGGAAAAAGGCACCATCAAACATTATAATTCATCATCCTCCAACAATGAGTCAAACAACAATAGCAAACCCAAAGTCTGGTCCAAGAATAAGGGTGTTACACATGATGGTGTTACTGATGTCAAAAACCTTCAAGGAGGGAACAACAAAAACTACCGCAATCGAAACAAAAACAATTCAAATCATGACAACCAAAGCAATCAACAATCTAGAAATCAAACACAATTCTTTCCACGCAACAACAACTACAACTGTGACTATGATTGAAATAGAAAGTTCACTAACTTTCGTGAACCTTTGGAGACCATCTTTCAAAAATTAGTGGATCACAACTTCATGGTATTTCCTAACACACGTCCTTTTGATGAAAATCAACCAAAGTCAAAGTGGTATAGGGAAAACAAATACTGTAAATACCACCATATCAAGGGACATGACACCAACAAATGTATCAAGCTCAAATTTTTTATCCAAAATCTTGTTGATGATGGGGAAATTGAGGTGGAAGGAGGTCCAACCTCTAAAAATGCTAAATTGAAGATATTTCAAAAACCATTTCCTGATCATAGTAATGATAACAACAATACCAACAATGCAAATCAAGCCTCCACATCAAATGCATTACCTTATGATTATTCTACTAACCACATATCAGGGTTTGACTCCTTGTGTGGTCACATTGAAGAAGTAGACACTCATGTGAATACCCTTGTTTTACAAGCAGCTGATTGTGATGCCACCACTCGACGAGGAAGACTTACTTTGCAAGCTGCCACTCCCAATAACACTAATCCCCCAATGCCACATGCACCCATTGTGCCATCCACCTCACAAAGGCTCACTTCTCGCTATGATGTGTTGTCCCAGCTAGGTAAGACCCCTGCACAAATCTCCATTCTTGAGCTTCTTACCACATCACCCATCCACAAAGAGATCTTAGAGAAGGCTCTTTTAGAGTCTCATGTTCCTGAGAACATTAATGCTTCCTAATTCACTGCCATGATTGGAAACCTTGCCGCTCAACAACACCTTGTCTTCACAGATAAAGATTTCCAAGGTCCTAATCCCCACCATAATTTTTTGCTCCACATTGAAGTCCTTATACAGTGACATAAGATTAAAAGAGTCCTTATAGATAATGGGTCTAGTTTGAACCTTTGTACATTGAAAATGATTCATTTCTTGGGACTTCCAAAAGACCTCCTATATGTTAACAAAAGGATCACAATAAAAGCATATGATGAGAGGGAAAGAGAATCAAAAGGAGTTATCATGTTGCCTCTAAAAGTTGGACCAGCCATCATAAATACTGAATGCCATGTCCTAGACTTGGATTTGCCATATAACATCTTGCTTGGTAGACCATGGATACATACACTAAAGGCGGTCCCATCCACCTATCATCAATGCTCTAAATTTCCCCACCAAGGAAGAGAAATCACAATCCCAGGGGATCCCACCCCTTTTTAATTTTGTAAAATATTGGAAGGTGCGCCAATGAATTTTTGTCCAATAAGTGAGTTTGCCAAAATTGTACCTAAATCTCTCACAATAGTACCAGAATTATCTAGTGAGGATTCAAGCTCCCACAAGGGAAAAGAGAATATTGGAGATACTAAAATTAACACCACAGGGAAGAAGGTCACTTTTGCTGATTTAGGAATGGGAGAGTATAAGTTTGAAAATGCCTTGTGTGTGGGACAACTACCACTATCCCCTCGTTCCTTTGGAAAACCTTCTCAATTGTCACCTTCTACTAATAAGGAAATCATGCATGTTAGCAAGAAAACATTTGAGCATTTGGGTTCACTTAGTAATGAGCACATGGAAGATAATATCCTAGATTGGTTATATTATGATGGAAAAGATGAACCTGTAGAGTTTCCTAAGGATAAATATGTCAAGGCACCTCCCATTATTGAAAACATGGGATATCATGGTACCGGCCTTGGACCAAAAGAAGATGGAATTAGACAACCCCTAGAGGCTAATAGCTATCCTAAAGGATGTCGATTGGGCTCCATTAAACCTAAGGTATCCTTTGCTGAAAACTATTGTATGGTTGAACCTGATTCTGAGACTGTAGAGGAGGAATTCTTTGAAGTACATTTCCAATACATTGAAGATGACCTAGATAATTATGTCCACACCATTACCATAGATGACCTTTCATCCATTAACCTACCTCTCACCAACCTCAACATGATAGACTGGGACCTTCAAGATACACCACTAGCTCTCGATATCTGTAAGTCTGATGAAGTAGTGATGGCACTTTTTGGCCTCAAGAATCTCTGAGACTACGAACATGAGATCCAATACAATGAAAAAGCCTACTTTGGTAGCCAAGTCAACTCTCTTAGTCGCAAAAGTGAAAAAGAAAATAAAAATGAAAAAATAAAAGAAACATCCTCTAGTGAAAACTCTTCTAGGGCACTTTTGGATGAAGAAAAAGATAAAATAAAGGATGCATCTTCTGGTGAAAACCTTTTAGAGGCGCCAAAAGAGGGAGAGCTTGAGTTTCCATTCAAATCCTTACCACTAGAAAAGTCACCTATTTTGAATGAAGACACAATTCCAGTCAACTTGGGAACAAAAGATAGTCCACAAATCACCTACATTACTGCTACCTTAAGTCTGGAGGAATAAAAAGCCATGACTAAATTATTGAAAAAAGGAAAAATCAATTTTGCATGGACATACAAAGACATGTTTTCCCTAGATACAAATATGGTTGTGCATCATTTGACAGTTGATCCCAAGATTAAACCAGTAAAGCAGAAGTTGCGCAAAATGCACCCTAAAGTAGCACTCCTAGTCAAAGCAGAGTCGCAAAAAATGTTAGAGGCAAAGTTCATCCGTCCTATTGACTATCCTAAGTGGGTCTCCAATATTGTTCCTGTAGGAAAAGCATCTAGGGGCATCCATGTTTGTTCATATTTTTGAGACCTAAATCTTGCATGTCCTAAGGATGATTTTCCACTTCCTAACACAGACGTCATAGTGGATTTGACCGCTGGACATGAGATGTTGTCTTTGATGGATGGATTTTTTAGTTATAACCAAATCATAATTGCAGAAGAGGATCAACATAAAATGGCATTCACAACCCCATGGGGAAACTTTTGTTATCAAGTCATGCCTTTTGGCTTGAAAAATGTCGGCGCCACTTATCAATACGCAATGACTACCATATTCCATGATCTTCTACATGTCATAATGGAGGACCATGTTGATGATATACTAGGAAAATCCAAGACAAGAGAATCCCACATTGATATCCTTACCACTATTTTTGATAGGTTGGAGAAATATAAAGTGCGTCTTAATCCTAAGAAGTTTGTATTTGGGGTCAAATCAAGCAAATTGTTAGGCTACATTGTGTCAAGAAGAGGTATTGAGGTAGATCCTTCAAAAGTGAAGGCCATCATGGATATGCCTCCACCTACCACATTGAAAAAACTCTGGAGTTTTCAAGGAAAGTTACAATCTATTAGGAGATTTGTGTCACAACTAGCAGATAAGGTCCATCCACTTCAGCATTTGCTTTGCAAGGGAAACAAGTTTCAATGGGATTGCCTATGCCAAAAAGCATTTGAACAAATTAAGACATATTTGGCTAATCCTCCAGTTTTAGCACCTCCAGTTGCAGGACGACCATTGATTCTATACATTTCAGCTACTTCAGTTGCCTTAGGAGCACTTTTGGCACAATTAGATGATAAGGGGAATGAGCAAGCCATATATTACCTCAGTTGAATACTAGTTGGCTATGAGTTAAGCTACACTATTATTGAGAGAGCATGTTTGGTTGTAGTCTTTTGTATGCAAAAACTACGTCATTATATGCTTAATCATACTACATATCTCATTGCCAAGATAGATCCACTCAAGTATTTGCTATCAAAAGCCGCCCTCACTAGTCGAGCAGCAAAATGGGTCTTAATTTTAAGTGAGTTCGACATTGTTTATAAGGACCGTAAGGCCATTAAAGGAAAAGTAATTGCAGATCAACTTCTTGAAGCTCCTCTTCAAGGTGACCATCCCACTGTAGCTAATTTTCCAGATGACACAATTATGACCCTAGCCCCAATTGCACCATGGAAATTATTTTTTGATGGATCCTTTACACAAAAGGGATCGGGGGAAGGAATTTTGTTTGTAACACCACAAGGGGATCTCATTCCTAAGTCTTATAAAATCTCATTCCCTTGCACAAACAATATAGCTGAGTATGAAGGTTTAGTCACAGGACTGTGTCAAGCTATCAGATGGAATATCAAAAACCTTCTTGTCTTCGAAGACTCACAATTGGTCATTAAACAAGTCACAGATGCATACCACACCAAGGATGAGAAATTGTTGCCCTACCGTAGAATAGTTGAGGATCTTAAACAGCATTTTACAGAGATTTTTTTTCAGCAAATTCCAAGGGCTGATAACAAAGTAGCAGATGCCATGGCTACTATTGCCTCTATGATTGCCATGCCAGAATATAGTCCTAAATGCGAGTTTCTCATTGAGAATCTTTTTATTCCTGCTTATGAGAAAACTAATTTAGAGTTGGTGTGTGAGATTGTTGGTCCTGAGTCTCCATGGTACGCTGACATCTTTGCCTATTTACGTCACAAAACCATTCCCATAACCCTCACCCCAAATCAAAGAAAAACCTTCATCCGTCGAACCGCCCGCTATACCATCCTAGGTGATACACTTTTCAAAAAACACTTTGATGGAACCCTCCTTTGATGTCTCAGTTCAGATGAAGTCTGAACGGCATTAGAAGAGGTTCACCAAGGGACTTGTGGTGCCTACTCTAGCGGCCTTACGTTAGCAAAATAGCTTCTTAGGACAGGTTACTATTGGCCCACTATGGAAGCATATGCATATCAGTTTGTGAAAAGATGTGTTCCATGTCAGCAACATGGTGATTTGATACACACTCCCACCCAAGACCTTCAGCCCACCATCACTCCATGGCCCTTTTCCCACTAGGGATTCGATCTTGTTGGTCAAGTATACCCAAATTCCTCAAATGGCCACAAGTACATTATTGCCGCCACTAAGTACTTCACAAAATGGGTCGAGGCTATTCCATTAACCTACATCACTGGAAAATAGATTTCAAAGTTTATCCTGAATTACATTATTTTTCATTTCGGTATACCTCAAGATATCATGACTGATAATGGAACCCCTTTCAAAAATCAAGAGGTTGCCACACTATGCAGGAAATTTGAAATCACCCAGCATTTTTCCACCAGATACTACCCCCAAGGCAATGGCCAAGCTGAAGCTACCAATAAAACCATTTTGAAAATCCTAAAGAAAATCGTTGATGCAGCTGGTCGTGATTGGCACATTCAAATTTCTCCCACCCTTTGGGCCTACCGTACCTCCATCTACACCCCCATAGGAGCCACCCCATTTTCCCTTGTTTATGGTTTTGAAGCCATCTTGCCCATCAAAATTGAGGTCCCTTCCCTTAGAATCTCTCTCAAGAACCTCATATCCAAAGAAGAATACTGAGTTGCTCACTTGCAAGAGTTGGCACTCCTTGATGAGAGACAACTCAATACCCTAAACCACCTTCGCATGTATCAAAATTGCCTTCAGCTTCAGTATCATAAGAAAGTCAAGCCATGAGAATTTGAAGTGGGTGACTTAGTTTTGCAGCATAACATGAAGAATCTCCAGAACCGTGAAAAGAAAGGAAAGTTTGAGGCAAATTGGCTAGGACCGTTTATCATTACAGCCAAATATGGTTCTGGCGCCTATCAGATTGCTACTCCAGAGGGAGATCTTCTCCCTGAGCCTATAAATATCCAGCATCTCAAGCGGTTCTATGCTTGAGCTGTTGTAGTTCCTATACAGTGTTTATAGTCTCGAAAAAATCCAAAAAAATTAGAAAAATTAGAAAATTCATAAAATGTTCCTGAAAAAAGCCCTAAAAAAGCAAAAAAAGATTCCTGAAAAAAGTATGGATTCATCCATTGTCTATAAGGCTCGTTCCACCATTCCACTTCCCTTGTGCAAAGTCTTATCTAGCTTTTGCATTTCATGCATCTAATAAAAGACCTCTTGTCTGCGAGGCTCCATTTCACTTCCATCTTTTGAAAGACCTCTAGTTCGCGAGGCATTTTCTGTTGAGTGATTGTCATCCCATTATCTTGAGCTTTTTCACAACAGTGACCACACTTGGCCTTACACAAAATCACCATTTGAGTCTTAATGCTTCAGGAAACTTGTTTTCTTCATAGCCCTTGCCAAAAAAAAACAATTTTAGGATCATTTGACATTTCAACTCGACACACTTTCATAGGATGCATCCTTCCTATAGGTGACATTGTGACATTCACTTCTAGACCTAAGGTTCTTGGTAGGAACTATGGACTAAACGACTACTTGGTCATGAGGTTTCTTTTTGGTTGATTTTATTTGTGTGTTAGTGATAGCCTTTTATGGTGCACCTTGATCTTTCATATTTTGGTTGTACTAGAATAGTTGTCATTAACTACACATGTTTTTATGGTATGATCTATTTTTTAGACTTTACTTCATGTGTGTTAGTTTTAGGTTATGTTAATGCATTGTGTAATGGGGGCAACGGGTTAACACACATCCCACAAAAGATCCCTAAAAGACTTTGGGTGTGCCCAGATCTCTATTGCATATATGACATTTGATCCATCATGACTATGCAAACTACACCTATTGTCCTAAAGTCTCTATGCTTTTGTATGTCTAGTCCACGCAAAAGAGTCATGTCATTTATGCTTCTATAGCATATAATGCATCAACTCATTTGCAAAATCAACTTAAGGTGTGCTCTCCATATGAACACAATGGAATCTCTTGATCTCATGTAGTTAGGATGCATGTAGTCTAGGGTTTCATTTGAGTCATGCTTGAGACAAGGTCCTCTTTATTTCCCCCCTCCTATTCTACACTACTGGGTTTCTATGAGTGACAGTTTTATGAGAGATATTCATTCATTAGTTCATTTTTGTTAGGTTTCATTAGCTTCCCACTTTTCGCATTCATTCATTGCATTAGTATTCATTTGATTCATTTCATTTTATATTCATTAGGCATTTTTAGTTCATTAGATTGCATTAGTTCATACATTCATTTTAGTGATCACATATAGGGGCCTACACATCATAATCACATCTAACATATATATATCATACATCTATAAAACAATACATACATCTCATAATCGCCCACTAATCTGCATCACACATATGTTAGGCATCATGTACATATGCATACATCATAGGAAATATCACATAGTATCACATCTTGCATCACAAGCATTAGTATCCACATCATAAATCCATACATATGCATCCATACATACATAAAATCATCAATTCATGTCATGTATATATCTCAAAAAATAATGTATGTACAGTCCATATACACATCACATAGAATCATATAATACAAATGCCTCATCAACAATTGCTACATCTGTACATATCTGTCAAAATACTAGTCACTATATGTAATTACGTAGTTGGCTATGAGGGCCTTGCCCCCCCTTGTATCCCCCCCTCAAGGAGGTCTCTGTTGTCCTACGGACTGCTTTGATCTGACTCTGCCCCCTGAGATCCATGAGCTGGCTCCCCTCTCAAAATTTGGTTGTTGCTGGTCAGTAGGCATGGCCTCCCTATAAAGCAACCTATAATAGGTTGCCTCCCGTATGGCCCGTGTCTCTGCTCAGCTAGCTATGAGGGCCTCCTATAGCACTATGATGGCTGCCCCTGGTTGTACCATATGCATAGCTATATCCCACTACCTGCAGTATCCATCTAACTGTGCCTAATGGGTGGCCCGCTCAGCCTGTAGGGTAGCTACCTCTGCTCAGAACCTCTCTACTCGGAGCCTCTCTACCTCTGCCCGATCCTCCACCCTTGTCTGGGTGCCCATCCCTGCAAACTCCCCAGCATCCACCCATGCTTGTAAGGCTGCTAAAGCCTCCTGTGCACTATCCCCTCTGACCCTCTGCACCTGCAGCTCTACCTGTATGGCCCCCATGGCCTGCTCTAAGCTATCTTCCCATGCCTGTTGCACCTATACTACCCCCTGTAGATGGGCTACCTCTATCCACAGGTTGTCCCTCTCAGCTCTGACCATGTTTGGGTCCTCCCTCTATCCCTGCGAAGGTGCCTGCGGTGGTGCCTATGGTAGTGCCTGTGGTGGTGCCTATAGTGGTGCCTGTGCCTGTGCCTATACCTGTGCCTATGCCTGTACCTATACCTGTACCTGAGGTGATATTTGTAGTGGCCCCTGTGCTAGTACTGGCCCTGGCCCTCTCCGCGCTTAGACTCTGTGCCCATGCGGTCCCTCCTATGCCCCCTGAGCTGGTGGTGGCATCATGGCTACTTGCCCACCATCCTCTACTCCATCCCCCTCTCCCTGTGCCTACTCTGTTGGTGGTGGTGCCCTTGGCACTGTCAACCTGACCCGCTGGTGGGCTGCCCACCACTGTGTATACGCCAATGTCATACTTGTGTCTCCCTTGTCTTGGCCGTGCACCCATGGCACTGCTACCATCCCCATCCAAGAAGCTCAGGCCAATCGTATTGTGGTCCCATGTCTCCATATCTGGCCATACTCGCATGACACTACAGGATATAAAAATCTATCTGGCACTATATCCTGTACCCTACCAAACTACCGTCACACTTGAGAGGGCATGTAGCGCATGATCACATGCATGGATCGACCAATGATCTAGCAGTCAGTCTGTGTATACAGGAGGTACATCTGATCCTCTATGTCATCCTTACCACCTGCTACTAGTGTCCACCCCCACCGCTCTACTCTATCATATGGAGTCCACTCGAACATGATAATCTCATCTAGGCATCGACACTAGAACCCCACAGACTCCGTCGATGTATACTAGATAGGAGGCCGATATCTGCAAGCATATGTCTCCCCAGGCTGCCTGGTCTCTCATCGAGTGATCGACCGTGTGACTTTGATGTGCTCCCATGACCAGACCATCAGTAGTGTCAGTCCCGGCCCTACCGTGCACTGGGTCCGATATGCACACATATGCAAATTGTGATACAACTCAGCTAGGATAGTCTGCCCCCAGCAGTAGACTGCTCCATCCTCCTGTAGCAGAGTACTCAGCACTCGTGCCCACTCGATCGGCCACCTGTGTCCTGCATGATCTGGCAGCATCCACCATATCAGTGAGGCTAGGTATACTGCCAACCTCGGTAACCTATGCTCCAATGCACCCCTCCACAACAACCATGATCATTGGATGGGTAATCTCTGTCGGCGGTGGCCAAAACACTCTCTCAAGAATGAATCTGAACCCTCGAATACATACTCTAGGTAAGCACCTCTGATCGGTACCCGTAGGATCTGCCACACATCTAGGAGTGTGACTGAGGTCTCCCCTGTAAGTAGCTGGAAGCTCCTAGTAGGTGTCTGCCAACGCTCTATGAGCGTCGATAGCTACGCTGAATGGCCCCTCAGATCCAACCACTCATGAATGTGCTCCAGCCCACATAGTCGCACATGCCCCCAGTTCACATTTGTCAACCTCTCCTATATCGTCATGGTCGAAGGATAGTGCTCCCTCGACCTAAACACCACTGTATCCTCCTGCAGCATAGACATTTAGAGTGTCAGTTTTGCTAGCCTATGATGTCCCTACACTGGGGCATCTCCCATTGCCTCCCCCTAGTTTACCCTATTTGGCGTGACCGCATTTTTGCGTAGATGCCTCTTTGCACAGATGCTGATCGGTAGAGATGCGGATCAGTGGAGATACTGATCAGCGGAGCCACTAATCTATGCAGACGTCAATCAGCGGAGATGCCAATTCTGCGCATTCTGTCATCTGTGGAGACGACTAGGCATCCTTCGTCATCTTTGTTGGCCTTTGTCATCTGTGTAGATGACAGATTGAATCCTGTCGTCTCCAAGAACTTTCTTGCCCTTTTGGCATTTACGAGACGACAGGATGTACCTTATCGTCTTCATGGACGTCGCAGTCGCCCAACTATCGTCTGTGCAAACGACAGTGTAGAGACTGTCGTCTCCGCCCAGGCTCTTTTTTCGTGCATTTATGGCCTAATTAATGTGCCTTGTCTAGTCTAAGTCTACCAAAACACGAAGAGGATCAGATGACTTACTGGTGGGCCCATCTCGGCTGCTCACTAGTACTCCCGCAAGTGCTCACCAAGCTGCAATCGATCAATGGGGTCCATGTTTGTTCTGGATGCTTTGGTCGTAGTGTGACAATGACCTTCTTTGGGTCCCTCAGAAGCTTATATAGGGCCCCTATAGACCCCGTTTGAGCCCATGTCTTCCCTGAACCGCGCCCGTCCCCTTTTTTTCCCACAAGCCATGCAAATGTTATCATTTTTTTTCCATTTTTTATTCTTTTTTTTCTTTTTTCTTAAATTTTTGTTATGACCTTTTCCGCAAAAATTGCCAAACATTTTTTTTTGCACAATTTTTACGAGGGGGCATACCCTTCCATCCTCATCATCCTTCCTCATGCTTTCATGATTGGGGCATCATGCTACTAGTTTTATCCTCCTAGACACTATATTTTATTCTTCTTTGATATAACATTACTAATGCTATATCAAAGAGGGGCAAAATGTAGACACCTAAATTTGTCCAAAATCCATTTTCTGACCAATTAAATAAATATTTATTATTTATTTAATTCCCCTACCTTAATTAAATAAATTTGCATTTATTTAATTACATTTGCCTTACCTTGATTTAAATAAACTAAGGTTTATCTAAATCCTAACCAATTCCCTTTGCATCTAACCCCTTTCACTTTAATTAAGTATGTCATTTACTTAATTAATTCCCTCCTAATCCCACTAGGAATTAAATATTACATTTAATCCTATTTGAGCACATGGCTCCTACATTTAACCCTTACCTAACCTCACTAGTCTAACTAACCCATCTTGCTAAACCTACCCATTTTTTAATCATGCTTTCTTTTCCTAATCATCCTAGCTAATCACCTCGTGATCCTAAGTGTGTTCTCACACATGTGTGAGGAATCCTCACACATGTGTGAGAGATGTTCACACTTTTCTCATCTCTCATGTCTTGCATGCCTCTTTCACACTAGTCCTCTTGCATGAGAGTCAAGGTGTCTCACACATGTGTGAGAATCCATGCCCTCTTACACATTTGTCTCCCACTTTTTCCTCCAAGGTTGCTCACACATGTGTGAGCACACCTTGAGCCTCTCAATCATTAAAGACTCTTTTTGACTTTTGCATGGCTTGTCCTCTAGCCCATGTGTCTCCCTTGTGGCACCTATGTGGATACCACATGGATGCCACCTCACCAAGCCCTCCCTCAAGCCTATAAATAAAGGCCTTGTCTCAAGCATTTGCATCTCCCATTATTTTGCATTGTTATCATGTTGGTTTGAGATTTGAGTTTGCATTCATAGTTTGAGCTTTTATGGTAGTTTGAGCTTGCATTGATAGAGTTTCATAGTGATTGTGTAGGTTCATACTAACAATTTGGTAGTGGATTTGATTTACATTATGCATTGTTAATCTAGTTTCTACATGCATTTGTAGCTTCATTTTAGCTTGCAATTTTATCATAGTTTGCATATTTAGTTAGCTCTTTCATTATATATCATCTCCATCATTGAATGCCTTCAAGAATGGCTCTCTCCATAGCCATTTCTTGAGGTGTTCTTCATCTTATTTAGTTTAGATTCATACTTTACTTGCATACACATTTGCACCCACTCACTCAAGAGATTCACTTATTGTTGTGTTTGGGAGAGCACATCAAACACCCCCCCATCTTAACACACCAACAAGGCCTCTCATGGGTGTCTTTGTTGAGCTGCAGAGGTGGCTGGAAGGTTGGATTTGTTGGTTTCTTAGGGTTGCAAAACTCAAGTAAACATTAGTTAGTATTTTTTTCTTTTCATTTTGATAAGTCTTTGATGCAATTTAAGGATTTCAAACTAGTATTTGTTTGTTAACCCATGTTTCTTGCAGGTCACATTTTCTATCACACAGCTGATAAATAAATTCCTTTTTCATTTCTTTATTTTTTTTGGGATAGTTGTTGTGGTTCCATAATACATCCCCCATTTTTATCTAACAATTGGGTACCCCCTTATTTTTTGTTTGTCTTCTATCTTTAAGCTCCTTAATTTTTTAGATCATAGTCTCTTCCAAAAGACCTTGATGGTCAAGAGGTTCCAGGTCATGTTGGGTAGGTTTTTGGTTTAGTGTTGTTAATTTCATTTTGTGTTCAGTTCCAATTTTTATCTAAGTGTTTTATTTTGCATTTTTAACTTTTCATTCCTAGAGAATGATGGGAACCCTTGGGATCCACTAGACCTAACATGGTTTCATGATTTAGATCATAAGTAGGTTAATTTTCTTTGGTTGGTTTTTTGTATTCAATAAAATACTTTTTATAATTGCATTGCATGTGCATATTCAACACACGCATCTTCAAAAATTAAGGTTTAAGAAGCAGAAGGAGTTCAAGTCCATGTCAATGTTGGACTATAAGGAGGGCATAAATAAGTACACAAGAGTGCTCCTATAACCCTTCTAAGAAAAACCCAAAAACTATTTTTAAATCTAGGAACTTTTATTTTTTGACAAAGATGTGCACCTTGCTCAGGTCCCCAAGGTGCGTAGGTGCACAAATGGACCTAAATCATCATAAAGACCATAAATAAATACACAAGAGCGGTCCAAGACTCCATTTGAGAAAAGTCCATAAATCATTTTTAAATATGGGTGTAGACACCTAAATTTGATTACACTGCTTTGGTAATCCTATTTAGTTATCTCTAAAGGCATCATTAATTAAATTTTTATTTAATTAATCCTTTGCCATCCCCTAGCTGATTAATTTAATTAATCATCTATAGTCCTAATTGATAAATCAAATAACCTATTATTTATCAATTAATCCTATTCTTCTATCTAAATTCCAAAATCCTCATTTATTAAATAAATATATTTGATAAATAAAGCCCTCAAATCTAATAACCCCTAAACAATCCTAAACCTCCTTTTTAGCCTAATCCACCCCATCCACCCATAACCAATCTTAGCCACTAACTCACCCGCCCTCATGAATGCCATCCACTTGCATATCTCTAACAAGCCTAATCTAATCCTAAACCACCTCTAATCCCTCCCTAACCTTGTCGCATTCCCTAAGTAAGCTTAAGACTTTCCTAAGCCAAGCAAAGTCAACAATCTCAACTCCCTCCAAAATATCTCAACCACCTCAGCTTTGAATGCTCTTACAAATGCCATAAAGACTCTTACAAGCCCATTCATTACTCTTACAAGCCATTATGAAGGGTCTTTATGAAGATATTATCCCTTGAGCCTCCTTTGTTGACTCATCCATCCCCTTGCCTCCATCCACTCACCTTGTGACATGTCTCACTCCATAGTTGGTGCTAAACAAGCACAATCCATGTGCTCCCCTTTGAGTGCATCCTAGCCCCCCTTAAGCTTTCATCTCTCCTTGCATATTAACCCTCCATCCCTCAAGCCCTTAGCCTATAAATTTAATCCCCTCCCAAGCCATTTCATCACAACTTTTGAGCTAAAGTTATAATGCCATTTTAAGACCAAGTTTTATACCAATCTCATACATCCACACCAAAAATCTCAAAAATCTCCATTGAAGCTAGTTTGAAGCTTGAGCATACATCCTATAATCCTACAAAACTAATCCATTAGACTCATCCATACATCAAGAGAATAATCTCATTGAGAGAGCCATTCCATGGCTCATATTCTCATTTGAGGGTTTCTCTTTTGATCTCTCTTATATGTTATAGTAATTTTGTTAGTTAATTCTTTGTTCTCTTAATAGAATAGTATTTCTTGCTAACATATTTCTCATATACATTTTGGCATGCCCGGTGGGACCCCACTATGGGTCATTCATTCATCCATTTCACCATATGTTTTTTTTCTTATAAACTAACCATCTAATGTTTGTTGTTGTTTGAGTCGGTTGTAGGGTGTTTTGCTTATTTTTGCAAGTCAAAGAATGAACTTAGGAAGAAGACATACCCTCTAAAAATCCAAAAATAATTTAAAAATAAAAAAATTCTTAAAAAAATTCATGCATTTCAGTTTTTTTTGCGCAATGTCATCTTCGCAAATTGGCATCTGCGCCTACAAACTGTCGTCTCCACCAGCTACTCTGTCGTCTCCACGACTAAATTGTCATCTCTGTAGTTTGGCATCTTCACCTGGTCTTCTACTATCAGTGCTGCTACTAGACTATCATCTCCACATCCTTGACTATCGTCTCCATAGATCAGCATCTCGGCCAGCTACTCTATCATCTCTGTCGCCGCCAACCTAAACTGTCATCTCCGTCGTCGCCAACCTAAACTGTCATCTCCGCTACCGTCAACCCAAATTGTCATCTCTGTAGATTAGCATCTCCACAGTTTAGCGTCTCTGCCTCTTTCTTTTTCATCTTCTCAGATCAGCGTCTCTGCGGTTTGGCATTTGCGTCTAATGAACTGTCATCTCTGCCTATCTTTGTTGCATTTCTGCTTTAACATATTTATTTTTGCACTTTGTAGAGGTTATTTTAACTTTTGGTGCTTCCATAAAGTAGAGGTTATTTTAAGAATTTTTACACCTAGGAAAAAGAACAAAAAAAGTTGATTTTATTTTCTCCATAGTTAAGCTTCAAATTTTGAGATTTTTGGGTTACTAATCAACTTGACTTTTTTTTTGTAGCTATTGTAGGTTGGAGCACATATGAAACCACTAACCATGTTTTTTGCAGGTTCTCATATTACTAAAATGAACTTGAATTCTTAAACACATTTTTCTTTAAATGAATTTTGCTCAAACACAATCTTGAATGCAATGGATTAAAATCAATTTTCCTTGAATGCATGATTAAAACAACAAATCCAATCTTGAATTCCATAGATCAAATAATCATCTTTTGGGGCATAAAAAGAATCTACATTTTAGAAATCTTCTAAGTTATAAAAACTAATAAAGACGCTTTGAGTGAGTTGGTAGTTGGACTCACCCTCTTTAATCACCCATCAATTTAACCATTGGTTGCAATCTCAGCACCATCTATGGGGATGGGTCTACCTAAGAAGGTGTTAAGTGCTCCACACAAATCAAACTCCACTCACTTGGGTTTTTAGTGGTTTTTCTAAGTTAGAAAATTTCTTGAATGCACATTAGCTTCGCTAACACTTCATTTGGGTATAATAATTGAACAAATTTTGACGTGGAGGGCCTCCGGGCATGTGCTTGACAAATCGAGTTTCACATATCTCTATTTTGGGCCTAAAACAAACTCACACTCAATCTTGAATGCCTAAGAATCAATGAACATCGCATGGTTTTGATGCATTTTCAATGATGCTCTCATTTCTTATGTTGACGATCTCTCGACTTTCATTATGTTGACGATGCTGTCAAGTTGGAATGAACATTGTATGCCACGATCACAAGTGTCTTCAATCATAACTTGCAAAATCTAAATCATCAATTGGAATGAACGTGTGTCTTTTAAAACTTAAGATCATGTATGTGGTCTTGTTTTACACTTTTTAGGAGGCGTACTTGGGGATTTCATCACCCCTTGGATGACCTCAACTCCAGCATTCTAATAGAGTATAAAGATCAAGAGGTGAATCCAAAGACACCTCTCTTGGAATTAAGATTTTGTCACTCGGGCTAAGCCTCAAGGAACTTTATACCCTTAAGAAGTGAAAGAGGAGAAATGGGTTATCACTCCTCTTGGCTGTGTGACATCTTTTTGGTTTCATCTACGGATTTGAGCCTCACGTACCTTGCGTATATCAAGGACTCCCTAGCTAAACCAACTGTCAGCCTTGTAGACAACCATCTAGGATGTTAATGTGTTTGAAGTGACTAACCAAAACATTTGTAAAACATACACACTCCTTGGTGCAAGTATCACATTCTGAGAATCAAAAACTTCTATCTAATTGTTCCTATCTATTGCTTGATTTTTTATTTATTGAATGAATGTTTTCCAAACTTGGTCAATCCTAGCTTAGGGCACACTTAGCGTAGTCACTGCCTGTTCTAAAAGTTGAACAAGTTGAAGCAAAACAATCAAGATCTCTCAAAACCAAGAAAATTCAAGAATTGATGTCAGAACAACCCAAACCCAAACCCAAACAGAAGTTTCACAAAGTCAAACTCAAACCATCTCAGGAAAACCAAGAACTTTTAGCCAAGAGAAAGGAACTAACACCAAGCTCTTTAATTGCCAAACTCCACAAAGCAGAGGACAAAGCTGCTGATGAAGCCCTTCAAGATGCCTGGTTAGATACAACCATCCAACTTAACCAACATCCAGGAGTTAACAATGCTTATGCCTTACCAACTAGGCATGACCTCTATGATTAGACCCCCTTGTTTCTCCACATCTTCTTGCATGAGCTTCACTTTAGAGTCATCTTTGTAGGAAAGCCAGCCATCTTTAGTCCTCCCCTTAAGCATTTTAGCTCATCCATTTCATTTAGAACCAAACCATCTAGCCAGCAATCCAAAAACTTCACATCCAAGCCTTCAAAATTGTTGTCACCTTGCCAAAAGTTTTCCATTCCTAACATCTTCCAAATCCACCAGCCTCACCAAGGTTATCCCTTTGACAGAGCTTTGTCTAGGGTAATCTAGCTTTGTCACTTGTTATCCCTCATCACCTTGAGCTAAAGGTTAGGATCCACAAGTGGTCAATCTCGTGTTCTTCCTAGAGGATCATCAGTCTATCCTTAAGTTGACACAATCACCACCAAGCTTGCACATATGAAAGCAGACCTTTCATAATTTGGCAACATATCTTTGAAGTTAGAATCCCCAACCCAATCCTCCTTAGGTTTTTTCATATAGCTTTGCCTCAACCTAGGAAATCATTTGCATAGAAAAGCCTTCCCCTTTTGCATCCATCAACATTATTGCATCTCATCCCTAGGAAACATTCTATATTTTCATTCTAGGCAAGAAGAAGAAGAAAAAAATGGAGCCCTATCATTTGGATCCAACAGCATCGCTCCCCTTGAGCACTCAACCATCCTTCAGCCTAGAGAACGCTATACCATCACCTACTAATATTGAAGCTTTCATGAACCAACCAGGAATGGAGTATTGGTGAATGCCATTATAGACAAAAACAAGGAAACAATCATGGCTAACTTTCGAAGGGACAACATTGGAGCCTTTGACTTTGGAAGACCTCCCCCTTTATCAGATCCATCTCACCCCTTGTTTGAGCAACTCCCACCACCCATAGGCTCTTATGATTCAAATTATCATCAATATGTGCCAAAAGAAGAGCCTCAACCCACCCCATATGATCCAACAGACCCAAACATACCATCCTCCACTCAAGTTGAGATCTCCCTTCCACAAGCCAATCCAGCCACCACCACTCCACCATTGGTCAATACCACTCCATCCCAAACCCCCTTCACCCAAAACACCTCATCATTCACTCCCTTCACTATTGTTGTTGCTGCTCTCCAACCTAGCCTTCCAAATCCACCCATCTCCCAAATCAGTGCTAGTATCTTTGGCCAACCTTAGCAATACACAACCAGGATGCCACCCATGGGGCCAAGTAACCAACCCTTCATCACCCCCAACTTGTTTACCTTAGCTCAGAACACAATTCCATCATTTCCACTCGATCCTTGGAGCTTAGTGTCATCATCCACAAATCCACAAGCTACTACCCTCACTCCACAAAGTTATCAAACCCCACAACCTACTACTAATGTTCTGCCCAGCTCTCAAGTGACCCAAGCTCCTGCCACTACTCTACCAAGATTTCAAATCCAGCCACCAAGCTATCAAACCCCATGAGTTCCATTTCCAAGCTTTCAATTCCCACCACCAACTAATCCATTACCTCCTATTACCAACTATTTTTCTATGCCACTTCTAGGAGGAAATCCACCCCCACCAACCACCAATTACTTGGCCTCCTTTTCCATGCAGATACCTTCCCAAATGGGGGCAGAACCCACATATATTGGTCAAACTCCTCAAATCCAAAGTTAGGTTCCACAAGCTCCCTGATCCTTTCCCCAAGCTTCACAACCATCTTATACCTTACCTCCACAAAGCAATCCATTTATCCCACAGCCAGCTTATGTTCCTCAATCCCAACCTCAAATCCAATATTAGCAGTAAGCCTCACAACACATGCAGCAATATTTGCCCCCTCCACCTCAGCAACCCATCATCCACCATTAAGTTGCCCAAGCCATGTACAATCCCTACCAGCCCATACCTCAAAGTCATCCATATTCCATTGCCCCATCTAGCACATACCTAACTTAGGGAACTCCTACATTGGGGGCACCCCAGCCATCACCCATTAATTCAGAATGGGAAGCCATGAAGACAACTTTGAAGAACATCCAGGAAGGAAATGATCCAAAAACCTTCAAGTTTGAGAATGTGTGTCCTTACCCATTTGACAAAGCCATTACCATGACACCATTTCCCAAGCATTTTGAGACATCCAAGTTTGACAAATTTAGAGGAAAAGGAGACCCTGTCACACATATCAAAGAATTTTACATGCACTGCCAAGAACTGGCATACGATGACGTCTTCCTCTTGCATCTTTTTCCCAAAAGCTTGGCGGAACCAGCTCTTGAATGGTTTTATAGAATCCCCTATGGCACAATTAAAAATTTTGCTGAATTGTCTGAGGCATTTGTAGCCCAATATGCCCATCTTGTTGAAACAGAGCTATCGGTAGTTGATCTTGTCCACACTAAGCAAGAAGGTGAAGAAAGCCTTCTCAAATATCTACAAAGATGGCAAACCCTTACCACCCACATATCTTGCACCTTGCCAGAGTGCCATTTGGTGAGAATGTTTATTGATAATGCCCATCCTAGCTTGGCTCACCACATGACCATGAACTATTTGCAAATCTACAAAGATATCAAAGAGAAAGGAATGATCCTTGAGCAAGGACTCATTAAAGATGGTGTGGTCAAGATTTACAAGGAAGCCAACCAAAATCAATCACATTCCAATGACAAGTCTAGGTATTGGAAAAAAAACAAGCATGTTGCAACAGATGGCATCACTGACACTAGACATGTAAATATTTTTGGTCCTTCTCAAAACTAGTCCAACCCACCATATCAACCAAACAATCAGCAAGCTATCAACTACCAAAAGCAGAATAACCAAAGCTATCAAAACCACAATCCAAGACCCAACTTCCAAGGGCCTAGCAATCAACCTAATGCCATCAATGTAGTTGTAGGACAAAAGCCCAGATTCCAACCTACACCTAGAAATTATACACCCCTTGGTGAGCCATTGGATGTCATTTTTGAGAAATTAGTCAAGGAAAACCTCATCAAATTTCCTCCTACCCAGCAAATCGACCCAAGACAATCCAAAGATGCATGGTACAAAGATAATGAATACTGCAAATTTCATAGGGTAAAAGGTCACACTACCCTCAAATGCATGAAACTAAAAGATTACATGCAGGACCTCATTGATCGGAAAGAAATCACTGTTGGTGCCCAAACCTCTCCCAATGCAGGCTTAAAAATCTATCAAAATTCTTTTCCTCCTCACAATAACCAAAATCCTAGAAAAGCACCTATCCAAGCCAACAACAACAACACCAACAACCACCAGCCAAACCAACAGCATGGGAAGAACAATGACCACACTTCATCCTACATAGAATATGGTAGCCTCATAGGTTGTATATCTAAGAAAGAGCCTTCTATCAATGTTATCAATATCCAAGGACCAAATAATGAGTGTGCAGCCACCACTGGAAGAGCACGATTTAACATCGTAGGCCCACTAGTTTCACCAGCACCATCAGCTCCATCAAAAAGCCAGTACAATATCTTGGAACACCTTGGGAACATGCCAGCCCAAATCTCCATTTTAGACCTTCTTTGCACCAGTCCTGTGTACAAGAACATCCTTGATAGTGCTCTTATAGAATCTCGTGTCCCTTCAGATATCAATGCTACTGATTTTCGTAATCTTGTTGGACACCTATCCTCCTCATGTGCCCTATCATTCAAACCCACCGACATACCCATGGTCGAGCTAGATCACACCCTTCCATTTCACATACCATCATCGTATCCAATTTTTTCGTGAAAAGAGTAATGATAGATAATGGATTAGTCTTGAATATTTACACCCTAAAATTCATAAAACAAGCTGGGTATACTGAGGTAGATATCATCAGTGAGGTTATCACCATCAAAGCTTATGACAACTTGGAAAGAACCATAGAAGGAACTATTTTGTTGCCAATCAAGGTTGGGCCAGTCATCCAAGAGACACTCTACCATGTTATTGATCTAAACCTACCATTTAACATCCTCCTTGGTCGCCCATGGATTCATGCCATGAAAGCTGTTCCATCCACTTACCATCAATGCATCAAATTTCCACATCAAGGCACTGAGGTAACCATCCATGCCAATCCAGAACCCTTTGCTTATTGCAATGCAATTGAAGCTTCATATACAAACCATTGCCCTGGAATTGATATTGGCATATCCATCACCAGCTCATCCCACACTTGTAATGACCCAAAAACCATCCTTGCCTCCACCCTGTCGACCATGAAGATCAATAACAAAGGCTGTGGAGAGTATAGTCTATCAGATGCATTTGCTGTCAGGGCACTCCCACTTGATCCACATGCCCATGGATGATCGACATATCACAAAGCTAAGGAGATTCCATCTCCTTGATATAAATAGTTTGGCCCAACAACCTTTGTATCCTCAAAAATCCCTCTTCATGAGGAGCTCACTCTGGATATCAACAATTGGTTACATAAGGATGCACCTCAAAGAAATCAAGCACGCCTTGATCATGTCAGCCAGAAGTATCTCCAAGAACATAAGCTCATCACTGACAAATGGAATTATCAAGGTGGTGGTCTAGGACCAGAAGAAAGAGGCATGCAGTGCCCCATCGACGCACACAAGTGGGAATCAAAGTCAGGTCTTAGCTTTGGCATACCCACAACTGGGGGCACCAATACAGACGGTCATGCTTTTTTGAACATTCACCACAACTTTTTCAAAATTGAAGACATTCCTGAGGAAGTTGAAAAGAGAGCCTATGATAATATCCCAGACCAAATCTCCCTCAAAGACTCTATTCTCCAAGAACTATCCATCCACCTCATTGACCTACCACTCGCCCATCCACAACTCATAGATTGGGACCAAATAAGAATCATACACATTGATGAGTTCACATTGGAGGAAGCACTTCTAAGATTCATGGGACCCGAAACTCCTCATAAGCAAACAAAGCCAGATTCTGCTTATATCTACAAGCTAGATTTCAAGGGGTATTTTGGAGAAAATCTCTAACCTAGTTTTGATACACCCAAAACTAGAACTAAAGTGAATCCGGGACTAGCTAAGGAAGTGAAGAGAACCCCTCAACAAGAAAATATAGAGCCATAAGCAGAACATGAGGATTTAGCATTGCCTCCTCAAGATAATCGACCAGAGGTGTCTTCTATTCTAATTGAGGATACTAGAGAAGTCAACATCGATTCTTCAGATATCCCTAGACTTGTTCACATTGTTGCATTCCTATCACAAGACCAAGCTGATCTCCTCTTTGAGGTCTTAAGAGAGAACATTGGCCGATTTGCATGGTCATGTCAAGACATGCCAGGACTTGATCCAAAGCTTGTAGTTCATCATCTTGCAGTCGATCCAAAGATCAAGCCCGTTAGACAAAAGCTTAGAAAAATGCACCCCAAGGTGGCATTACTAGTCAAAGCTGAATTAGAAAGAATTTTAGCTACTAAGGTTATCCAACCTATCAACTATTCAGAGTGGATCTCCAACATGGTCCCCATCACTAAGCCTTTTGGTGACATCAAAATCTGCACTGATTTCAGAGATCTTAACAAAGCTTGCCCAAAAGATAATTTTCCCTTGCCCAACATAGATATGATTGTAGATCTTACAGTTGGACATGAAATTTTGTCCCTCATGGATGGATTTTCTAGGTATAATCAAATCAAGATTGCAGAAAAGGATTAGCATAAGATAGCATTCACTACCCCTTGGGGAACCTTTTGCTACAACATGATGCCTTTTGGCCTAAAGAATGTTGGGGCTACCTATCAAAGAGCTATGACAACCATTTTCCATGATCTTATCCATAAAATTTTGGAGGATTATGTGGATGATATCTTGGTCAAATCTCATACCTTCATGGATCATCTTGCTAACCTAGAGAAAGTCTTTGATAGGTTAGCCAAATATCATCTCATGTTGAATCTCAAGAAATGTGTCTTTGGGGTCACATCTGGCAAGCTTCTAGGCTTTATAGTCTCTAAATGAGGTATAGAAATTGACCCCAAGAAGGTCAAGGCTATCTTAGACATGCCTCCTCCCCAAACATTGTGACAGCTTCGCTCTCTTTAGGGAAAGCTTCAATTTGTCTGGCGCTTCATCTCCTAGCTTGCAGATAAGTGTACACCATTTTCACATTTACTGAAGAAGGATGATAACTTCAAGTGGGATCCTTTACATCAGCGCAGCTTCGACCATCTCAAGTAGTATCTCACCAATCCCCCTATCTTGGTTCCACCAGTTCTTGGTTGTCCCTTGATCTTGTACATATCAGCAATGCCTACTGCTCTAGGGGCACTTCTAGCACAGCTTGATGACTATGATAGAGAAACAGCCATCTACTACATTAGTAGAACCCTAGTTGGTTATGAACTAAATTACACTCCTATGGAAAAAAAAATTTTGGTAGTTGTTTTCTCAACTCAAAAGCTTCACCACTACATGCTAAGTCATACCATCCAACTAGTCTCCAAGATCAACCCTCTCAAGTATATGCTCTCTAGAACAGCACTTACAGGCCGTTTGGCCAAATGGGTTATGCTCCTTAGTGAATTTGACATCCAGTATGTGGATAGAAAGGTAATCAAAGGGCAAGCTATAGCAGATCACCTAGCTTATGCACCTCTAATAGATGCTTATCCTTTCATCACAAAATTTCCAGATGAGCATATCTGTCTAATTGAAGAACAGCCCCAATGGAAACTTTATTTTGATGGTTCATACACATCTCATGGATCAGGGGCAGGAATATTGTTGGTCACAACTCAAGGAGATTACATTCCAAAAGCCTTCAAGCTACAATTCCCTAGCACCAATAATATAGCTGAATATGAGGCTCTCATAGCAGGATTAAAAATAGTTGCAGAATGGAACATTACTGAGTTACAAATCTTTGTTGATTCTCATCTCATCATCAAGCAAGCCCTAAATGAATATCAAACCAAAGATGAAAAGCTATTACCCTACAAAGAGCTAGTTGATTAGCTAACCCAACATTTTAAAAAGCTTCAATTTACACAAGTGCCTCGAATACAGAAAAAAGCAGCAGATGCTATGGCTACTATAGGCTCACTCTTGGAAATTCCCCAAGCAACTACACAATATGAGTTTTTAGTCGAGTAGCTCCTCACGCCCGCCTATGCAAATGAGGATTCAAACCGTGTTTTTATCTTGGTTGGTCCCCAATCCCCTTGGTACCATGAGATTCACGCTTACCTTAATGATGGTATCATATCCCCTCACCTCACACGTACACAATGCCAGAACCTCATCCGAACATCATCTCGCTATGTTATCATAGCCAATACCCTATATCGCCAGGGTTATCACGATACTCTCTCTCGATGTTTAGACCAAAACGAGGTCGCGATGGTGTTAAAAGAAGTACACTCTGGACTTTCTCGTGCCCACGCGAGTGGTATTTTCCTAGTGTGACAAATCCTTAGAGTAGGCTACTAATGGCCTACCATTGGAGAAGACTCCTGTGACTTTGTCAGAAAGTGTCTCCCATGTCAACAGCATGCAAATTTTGTGCACGGTCCAGCACAGGATCTACAGCCTATTGCACCACCTTGGCCTTTTTCTTGTTGGGGCCTTGATCTAGTTGGAACTATCACACCCCTCTCATCTGATGGACAAAATGGATAATAATAGCTACAGATTATTTCACTAAGTGGGTGGAAGTAGTCCCCCTAGTGGGTGGAACTATCCTAGCTTGTATCCTATCACATACACATAAAGAATCCCATTTTCCTTAAGCTTTTTGCAAACCATCTACCTATCTGCCTATCAACTATTGCAGACATCCCACTCTTCACAAACATTTCCATCTCACAAAACCCAAACATGAAAAACCTTGTACATTTGTAACATATCTTGGTCTGTCAGCTTGTACATCCTCTTTAGCTTAGTACCATTGTATCTATCTAGCTTTTGTGTCATTTCCTCCTTGATCAGCATGTTGCACACATCGCACAACCCTTGGTCAGCTATTCCAATGCATCCTTTAGCTAGATCTCCTGTCACCAAAGTGTTATCCTTCTTAGTTTAGCTTGCTAGATGCATCACTCATCAAGATCCATCAGCTTAGGTGCTCTTCGATAGATCCTTGTAGGATATAGCTTTCCTCATGTCTGATCTTGGTTCGTTAGTACCTGGTCCTACCCATCTCATTGGCAAACGGTTCTCTTTTGGATTTTTGCTTTTTTTTTATTTGGAATCTTCCCTTTTGGGTCTTGAAGTATCTTTTCCAAGCAATATTTTTGTTCCCTCCTCAAAGTTGCCACGATCTTCCATATCATGGTATACTGTGAATGGGGCAATCTAGGCATAAGGTCTTGATCAAGTCTTTTGTTTGTTTTTCTTTTCTACTTGTGGGTTACCTAGTGTCGGTTCCACTCTGATTCTTTCAAGATTCATGTGTGATGTTGGAGCAATCCTTGCGTGTTTGTTTTGAGTCAGTCCATCAGTCCTCTGGACAGTTGGTGAAAAGGCCTTGATGTTCTTGGTAACCTTGGCAATTAACCAATAGTCCTATAGCAAATCTAGTGCTCAACTACATGGTGGTACTTCTCTTTGAAGTATCCCCCTGCTCAAAAGGCTTCAATGGATTCCCTTCATCTCCATTATCCCCCATCCATCTATAGCATCCATCTCTCCTACCCTAGCTTATGCATTAATATCTCTTTGAATCAATCTTCACTTTTAGCTTTAGGGATCCACAATCCTAGTCTTAGGGATCCACCAATCCAAATCAATCCACCAAGCCTCATCTTTCGAGATCCACAATCCTAGTCCTAGGGATCTCTGAAACCCATCTTCCGCCAATCTGACTCTTTGAAATCCTATTGCATCAGCTTTATAATCCCCTCATCCATCTCCCTATCCTAGATTCCTTTTTATAGCGCTCCGCTCTTTCATCCTCCCCCCAATCTTGAAAGTTTTAAGCTTATTTACTCTTGTGCCTCTGATTTTCTGCTTTATTGTTCTCCTGTAGTGAGAGTTTGAGCTAATTTTGCCTCTTCTCTTAAGCCACTCTTTGTCCTCCCATCTCGAATTCTTGTATTTTTCAAGAAGCCGTCAAGCCTCATTTTCTCTCCCCACCGCCTTCTTGAAGGGGCATCTCTACGTATAGTCTCTCCTCTTCTTATTTAAGACTGGGGCAACCTTGTTGCTAAAACATCTTCTTCATGTCTTCTTCATTTGAACTTCTTTGAAATGGTGTTGTTTGAACACTATGTCAAAGAGGGGCAAAACGTAAACAACTAAATTTGATTACACAGCTTTGGTAATCCTATTTAGTTATCTCTAAAGGCATCATTAATTAAATTCCAATTTAATTAATCCTTTGCCATCCCCTAGCTGATTAATTTAATTAGTCATCTATAGTCTTAATTGATAAATCAAATAACCTATAATTTATCAATTAATCCTATTCTTCTATCTAAATTCCAAAATTCTCATTTATTAAATAAATCTATTTGATAAATAAAGCCCTCAAATCTAATAACCCCTAAACTACCCTAAACCTCCTTTTTAGCCTAATCCACCCCATCCACCCATACTAACCAAGCTTAGCCACTAACTCACCCACCCTCATGAATGCCATCCACTTGCATATCTCTAACAAGCCTAGTCTAATCCTAAACCACCTCTAATCCCCCCCCTAACCTTGTCACATTCCCTAAGTAAGCTTAAGACTTTCCTAAGCCAAGCAAAGTCAACAATCTCAACTCCCTCCAAAATATCCCAACCACTAAGCTTTGAATGCTCTTACAAAGGCCATAAAGACTCTTACAAGCCCATTCAGTGCCTTTACAAGCCATTATAAAGGGTCTTTATGAAGATATTATCCCTTGAGCCTCCTTTTTTGACTCATCCATCCCCTTGCCTCCATCCACTCACCTTGTGACATGTGTCACTCCCTAGTTGGTGCTAAACAACCAAAATCCATGTGCTCCTCTTTGAGTGCATCCTAGCCCTTCTTAAGCTTTCATCTCTCCTTGCATCTTAACCCTCCATCCCTCAAGCCCTTAGCCTATAAATTTAATCCCCTCCCAAGCCATTTCATCACAACTTTTGAGCTAAAGTTATAATGCCATTTTAAGACCAAGTTTTATACCAATCTCATACATCCACACCAAAAATCCCAAAAATCTCCATTGAAGCTAGTTTGAAGCTTGAGCATACATCCCATAATCCTACCAAACTAATCCATTAGACTCATCCATACATCAAGAGAATAATCTCATTGAGAGAGCCATTCCATGGCTCATATTCTCATTTAAGGGTTTCTCTTTTGATCTCTCTTATATGTTATAGTAATTTTGTTAGTTAATGCTTTGTTCTCTTAATAGATTAGTATTTCTTGCTAACATAGTTCTCATATGCAATGGGAACTTTGATTTTTTGGCAAAGTTAGGTGCATTGCACAAGTGCATAGGTGTGCAATTTTGAATTCTTAAAGATGTACAAGTGGAATCTCCCCAAGATGCATAGGTGTGTCAGTGTCCAAGTGTGCAAGTTCACATTTTGAAGATTTGGTGGACGAAGAAATTTTCTTCAAAGGTTTTCTAGTGTGCAACTTCCTAAGGTGCACAAGTGTGACAATTTCTGAACATTTCTAGTTGCGCCAATGGCTAACTGCTAGTTTCAATTTTTGGGTGTTTTCATGCACCAAAACTATATCTATGTGATTTTAATGGTATTTTAACTAATAGAAACACATGGACAAGGTCGAGTTCTAATTTTTAGAAGTCCTAGAAGGTTGAGCTCCATCTAAAATCTTCTTGTCTTGTTCTTGTTTAGTTTTAAGTCATTGTAAAGGCTCATGCACCATTTAATGAGTAAAAATAAGAGTGCATGCCTACTTAGCACCTAGTTAGGATTCTATTTGTACATATTTTTCATCAAAATAGTATTTTTAGCATGTTTTTTGTAAGGAAAAATCCATAGGTCTAAAAATTGCATGAAGGATAGGGTTCCTTATAAATACAGAGATGTCTAGTGAGGCCAAAATAATAGTGTTCAATTTCCATCACAAAGAAATCAAAGGGAAAGTGTGGATTCCAACTTTAAGAGGCTTCAATTGAAGGTCCCTGGGGGTTTCAGTCGAAGCCCCCTTGGTACCACACATTCCACAAAAAGGGGACTTGAATGAAGGGGGATTCATTTGAAGCCTCTATTAGGGCTTTATTCAAAGACCCCTTCATTCAAAGTCCCCAAAATACAAACTTTTACAAACTTCTTAAATTTTATGTCAAATTTTGCCCTTTTAAGGGCTAAATAGGCTTATTTTTACAAATAATTATACCAGATTGTCCTACTTTGAATAAGTTTTCCAATTACTATACTTTTAATTGACGACATGTTTATTGTGATGGTTTATTTGTAATTTTATTAAATATAGGTTGTTTGGCCATTTCACAAGTCTTTATTTGAAGCTTCGGGAAAAATAGAAAATGAGAGAATAATTTTTGAAAAAATGTGCTACAAAGGTATGTATGATACCTTTCTAGAAAAACAAGAAAAAGTCCATTTTGATTTATACAAAAGAGATTATATTCATCAAAATTAAGTTATGTCTGATTTATCATTAACATCAATTTGTCATTGAATAGAATCCAAATTTTTTAATGAAATTGAATAAAACCAACTAAAGTTGCTAGGTATTGATGTTAACATTCTAGTCTTGAAAGAATTTTTTCATTATCATATTTTAAAAAAAGTATGTTGATCAAAACAACCATCACTCTTTAAAAATTTTGATTTTTCATATATACCACTTCTTGAAGGAGAAAAAAATGTACTTGAATCACTTCGAAAAAACATTTGAAAATATTGTTAAAAACTAGAAAGAAAATGCTACAACAAATCACTAAAGTTGCTAGGTATTGATGTTGAAATTCTAGTCTTGAAAGAATTTTTCATTATCATATTTTAAAAATAAATTATGTTGATCAAAAGAACCATCACTCTTTAAAAATGTTGATTTTTCATATATACCACTTCCCAAAGTAGAAAAAAATAAGGACTTGAATCACTTCGGAAAAAAATTTTAAAATATTGTAAAAAACTAGAAGGAAAATGCTATAAATCACTAGTTTACATCATCTTAAAATTCTTTACAATTTATTGTTAATACACATCTCGAAGTGATTTTTTTTTTTTAAGTATTTGTTTTAGTGTCAAACTTGGCCAAAAAATGGGAACCATTATTGTGATATGTATTCAAGGATGATATTTTAATGAAATAAATTATGCTATTGGTGCTATAATTCTATGTGTAGTATTTCTTGTTGGAATGTGCATTTCTTTTATGAATCTCATGTTCATGAGTAGTGATGGAGCCAATAGTTTTGTTGTATCTTAATTGATGTAGGAGCATCCTGTGGTAGTCAATAATCTTGTAGGAGCATCAAGATTAGATTAGTGGACCTATGGTTTGTGTGGTTGGGTATGTGTCTAAAAATATTGGGGAACCTTTTCCTAAGTGTGCATAATGATTGGAATTATCATGTAGGAGTTAGAGCCATTTTGGTGGTTGCTGATAATGTATTCCTATTTCTAGGGTAGGCTTTGGAGATCATTTTTGTGAGCTTGAGTCTATGTGATTTGTCTTGTGTGCTCCTAGATGTGGATCGTCAGATGGCTTGTGGTCCTATGTCTAGGGCCATATCATTTTATTTTATTTTATGGGTTAGTTATGCATTGTAAATTTAGGGATTATCTTAAGTATTTATTTAATTTAGCCTATCGAGTTGATTTGTGGCTTGAGGGTATATTTAATGTGAGTGTTTATTTAATGTAACTTGCTAGACCAATATGTGGCTTTGTTTAGTATAAATAGAGGGTCTTGTGATGTCTAGAGTCATTTAGTTCAGCATGGAGTAGCTGAGAAGAGTGAAGTTTAGTAGAGCTAGTAGCTAAGTGTGGGCTTAGGAGACAAGAATGTCCATTGGTGGCTTGTGAGCACAAGTTTAGATTACTCTTAGGGTTTCTACCAGATTGTGGATTTGGGTTAGCTAGAACTATTATTGTAATTTATTTTGTATTTGGCCATAACTCAGAATGCCATATAGTTGGGCATGTTGGATGTAAATCTTATGATTCTATTGTGAGAATATATGTTACAATTAATATGGATATATTTGTTATTGGTATACTTTCATAGTGTGGTTATTTTTTGGGGGCTAGGACATCTGCCTTATGGATTTTCATGCCTTGTACTATATCATTAATTCTTGTGAAATCAATTAGTTCTAATTTTTCATATTTTCTAACAAATTCCTTTGTTGTGATGAATTGGAGAAAGGATCACTTTCAAGTTCTTGCATAGAAATTTGTGTCATGTGTGCACACTTTCCATGGCTGCACAAGTTGATTCATGAAACATCATTTGGTTTTGATTAGTACCTTTAACTATTGCATCGGTAGAGTTAAGGATGCATTGCTCTTGATTTCATTGGTTTCCTTCTTGATCCTTTTGAAAATTTAATTCACAGACATGTTGTTACTATGACCTATGTCTGTTAGGAATTTCATTTTCAGAAATTTGCTTTAATTTTTTGTTATGCTATATATCAATAGTTTTATTTTGAACTCGTGGTTAGAATAGGAATTCATATAGTTGTATTGTTAGAAATTTGCATTCATCATAAAATTTGAAAATACAAAAAATATGTTAGTTCGTGGTCACATTTTTTCTAGGTTCTACAGAATTTACAAATACCAACAAAGGCCCCCTTGTGAACATACACATTTATCTTCAATTGAGCTACCCAGTGGGTTGAAAAACAATCATCTAAAACCTTGAGTTGGTTAATTTGATCATCTTGTCAAGAGAGAGAGACATAAGAATTTATGTCATTTTCATCATGAAAAATAACTTCTCAATTGTGCTCAATAATTGTACAAGCTCCTAGTGACATGGGAAATACCTAACAATGTCTATGCTTGTGCTTACATTGTTAATAAGAACTCTTGAGTTGCCTTGAAATATCCAAAAGAATCGGCCTATCTAAGGGATACCTTGGAAACTTGTTTGGGGAAATGAGAGAACCTAATACCCTGATATATGTGAATTCCTAAAAATAAATATAATAAGAAAAAAGCTACATGACCTTCATAGCTAATTTAACTAAAAGCCTCTTTTCATAGTCCCCCTTAGTGAATATGATCATACAAAATACAAAACAAAAATTGTTGATGATGTGTAACTTAGGGATATCCTCCTTCAACTTATTAGTTTTTAGTCGATGATAGACCTTATATAGAAATTTGTGCCTTCCTATAGGAATCCCCTCTTGACCAACACTAGATGGTTATCCCTCACTTCTAATAGATATGCCACATAAGATATCATGTAGAACTTGGGGTCCTAAGTGTCTAGAAGTGATTGATTATCTAGGAATCACCGATGATGGTTTCCCAATCAATGTTGTTACTCCTACTTTTTATCTTCTTGATGAAATGCACCATCTATGTTTCTAGGTCGTCAAAGGTGAGTAATCCCATCACTCTTCTCAACATCACAATGCAATACTCAATTTTAAAATAATCATATAGCCCCTACACATATCTACCCTCTCAAGATTTTCATAGGGAGTAGGGGTAATCAAGTACTTTACATGCAAGATCATGTATAATGTATTGTTATTAATAATAAACCATCTTTGAGAACTTTATAATGAATTTTTGTAGAAACTGTTAGAGGTTAGGATGTGGAAAACCTTTTCAATGACACTCAGACAAATTTCCATAACTATCTCTCCAACTACATTCTTGACTACCCTTTCCTCTAGGAAAAAGCATTAGGAAAGGGTCATACTCAAGTCTTAGGATTATATGGAGGTGGGGTACAAAGTAGCATGCACCAACACTACTAGTACCATCAAAGTGAGCATGTTTGACTACTCATTTAGTTTGTTGTAAAGAGATAGAAAGTGACTCTAGTCTTTGTTTCCTAGCTTAGTGTCAATGATCTCAAAGTGCACATATACAAACATTGAATCTAGAGAGTTTCCTTGGAACTTATACTATACTAGCTTATATGAAGCTATCTTGGGTTTAGATGTCAATTGGGAAGCAATTTGTTACCTACACAAAAAGGATGACTACCACTAGTTTGTCATAAATTCATGTATAAAACAACTCTAAAACACAAATGGACCCTAAAAAACCCAAAATTGGACTAACAATTGGAAGAGGAACTAGCACAAAGAAGCAACCCTAGAGTTGTAGACTTGCAGAATTATGGACCTTCATATCTCCATAAAGAGCATATGTGGAAGGCATTTTCAAATTTGTGAAGGTTATAGACTTACAAGCCTCCATAACTCTATAAAGTATAAAACCCATTGGACTTGGTAGATGACTCTGGGGTGTTGGTGATTGAGGTATTGCAAAGTATGAAAGCCTACAAACCTTTACAAGTCTGTGAAGTCTACAGATTTTATGGACTTAGTGGTATCATCATCTATAAAAAGTCTTGTGGGGTGCAGGGTCTACAAACTTTTGGACCATTGTAACTCTATGACTCTAACATAGGTATAGAGCTATCGAATTTCAAGGATCTAGTCTCCCTCATTGAGGTAAAACTCCAAGCCATTATTGTGCACTGATTAAAAGAGGGCTTAGAATTTGTAAACTACTAGATCATCTGATGTAGGGGACCAAACCATAAAATGAGAATAGGAGAAGCCTCAAAATTGATTAAAAATCCCAAAGCCTATAAAAAAGATGGAAAAGAGGACCTAGTAAAACCCTTCGAACAAATGCTAAAATGGTAGAAGAACAAGCTCAAATATGGACCAAAAACTCACTTGAATGGAGAAATTATCAACACAAAAGACTCAACAAATGCAAGAAGTAGGGAAACAAGAAGTTCAAGGTCACGGCAAAGAATCAAGTGCATGTAATGACAAAATAAGAGTATTATTTTCCATATATATATATATATATATATATACAAGCTAACATCAGTCTTGAGATCCTCACTTGAAGCACAAAGGCCTTGGAGTTGTGGATGTTCACAAATTTGGACCACCACAAATGTGATGAAGGTTGGGGGTCTAGACCTTACAAATTTGCAAAGCCTCACAACTTTTTAGATCTGAAAAGGACTTGAGGGAAACAAAAATGGACCATGCAAAGTTGTGGAGCTTTGTCATTAATCTCTAAGCTATGTTGCTAATTAGTGCCAAATACTTAGTTATTTCCTAGGCAAAGTTGGTCAATCATCACTATGATAGAGCCAAACAATGAAGGATGAGTGATGTATATAAGACTTGTTCACATTTTAGTTTGAGCCAAGCAAGTCTTTGGTTTTGGAGTATCTTACTTTCCCAACAGACTTCCAACAATTGCTATCAAAGCTTTGTTCTCTTAGAAGAAGTCTAACAACTTGAGAGTTGAGATCTTAGAGATGGAAGCATATAAGTTGGGAAATATTGTTGATAATCAGAAGATTGACATATAGAGCATACTAATCTTAAAACAGAAAGAGAGGAGTTGAAGAAATCATTAAAGAGAAGAAAGGCATTGGCTAGCCTATTAGTTTGTGGTGATTGATTAGGAAATTACTATACATACTTCATAAATTCTTTAGGGTTCGGGACATTTCCCCAAAAAAAAATTTTGGGCCGTGGCCAATACTGTGGCTGACATATGGCCGACATGTTGTAACCCTAGAGTGGCATAAAATTACTTGTATAAAAGGGCTTAGGGTTAGGTATTTTTATTAAGTTGTGATGCAAAATTCCTTCTTGCAATGGTATTGAGCTATAAGGGATTAAGGATTGTAATAAGGTTGTAATAATTGGATTGTAATAATATCAAACTTGCTATTTGGTGGACAGAGACTAGGGATTGGGTGAACCACATTAAATCTTGGTGTTTTGTTTTCTTTTTTGTGTGATCTATTATTTTCTAATATTGGTTATATTTGCATGTAATTGTTATTTAAGTCTATGGTTTAATCCTAACAAGTGGTATCAGAGCGATTTTTTTTTTCAATTATCCTCTACAGGAAAGTTTCACAGTTGAATGGGAGTGATGGTAGATGAGGGTAAGCTGAGGGTTGACAAGTTTAATGGGTAGAACTTTCAGTTATGGAAGATACAAATGAAAGACTATCTTTATCAGAAGGATTTATGGGCAAAGCCAAGAATAAGGGATCTACATCAAATGATGAATGGGATCTATTGGATAGAAAGGCAATTGGAATAATTTGATTATGCTTGGCACCATCAGTGGCATTTAATATTACAAAAGTGAAGACAATAGAAGAATTGATGCAAACCCTAGCAAAACTGTATGAAAAGCCCTCTGCTTCAAACAAGGTATTTCTCATGAAGCATTTATTTAATATGAAAATGGTAGAAGGTGGATCTATTGCAAATCATTTAAATGAGTTTAATACTATTACTAGTTAGTTATCTTCTATGGGTATCAATTTTGATGAAGAAATTAGAGCTCTCTTGATTTTGTGTTCTTTACCTGAAAGCTAGAATGGCTCAGTAATGGATGTGAGTAATTATGTTCCTGGATCTAGTATCCTAAAATATGATGATGTGATTGGTGTTGTTTTGAGTGAGAAAACTCAGAAAAACCTCAAGAGGATCTACATCAAGAAGTTCTTTGAATGCACAAAGCAAGGGTAGAGGTCATAGGGGTAGAAATTATGGGAAATCAAGAGGGAAGTAAAAGGGGAGGAGGTCTCAATCAAGAGGACCAAATGACTTATGGTACTGTGGGAAACCAAGGCACAAAAAGAAATACTATTGGAATCAAAAGAAAAATGAAGGAGATAAACCAAATGGAGACAAGGAGGCAAATGTGGTAAGTAACAAATTTGAAGAGGATGATTTGCTTCTATCTTTAGAAAGTGTTGATGATTCATGGGTTTTAGATTTTGGTGCTTCATTTCATGCTACACCTCATAAAGGTTATTTCATTGATTATGTCCAAGGGGATTTTGGACTTGTTTATTTGGGGGATAATGAACCCTGTCAAATTGTTAGAAAGGGAAAAGTCAAGATTAAGTTGCAGAATGGGAATCATTGCCTACTACATGAGGTAAGACATGTTCCAAGGCTAAGTAGGAATTTAATTTATGAAGGGCAACTCGGTGATGAGGGTTGTGTAGTTACTTTTAATGATAAAAATTGGAAGGTTTCAAAAGGTTTCCTTGTAGTAGCAAAAGGTGTGAAAGTAAGCACCTTATATCTTTGTAAAGGTCATATTGTTCCTTCTACTTTAATTGTTTCAGATAAAAATGAATGTTCAAGAACAGTTGTTGCAAATGATCAGGGAGAACGAATAGCTACTATAAATTATGATACAACATTGTGGTACAATAGACTTGGGCACATGAGTGAGAAAGGTCTGAAAGTAATTCATTCAAAGAAAGTTTTACCAGGCCTAAAATGTGTTAATATGGATTTCTATGAAAGTTGTGTGTATGGAAAACAGAAGAGAGTGAGTTTTGTGAAGACTAGGAAGGAAACCAAAAAGGAGAAATTAGAGCTTATGCATACTCATGTATGGGGACCAGCTCAAGTATCTTCCCTTGGTAGCTCTCATTATTATGTTACATTTATTGATGACACAACTAGAAAAGTATGAGTTTATTTCCTTAGATAGAAATCTGATGTATTTCAAACTTTTAAGAAATGGAAATGCTTGGTTGAAAAAGAGACTAGTAAGAAATTAAAATGTCTCAAATCTAATAATGGTGGTGAGTATTGTAGTCATGAATTTGAAGATTATTGTTCCACTAATGGTATTCATAGACAAAAAACTATTCCAAGGACTCCATAGGAAAATGGAGTGGCTAAACACATGAAAAAGACTATAATAGAGTGTGCAAGAAGCATGAGGTTGCATACTTGGTTGCCCTTACATATGTGAGGGGAGGCTGTCAATACTACTATATATCTGATTATAGAGGTCCCTCTACTCCTTTAGGTTGTGGTATTCTAGAGGAAGCATGGATTGGTAAGAAGGTGAGTTATTCTTTTCTCAAGACCTTCGGTTGTAAGCTTTTGCTCATATAAATTCGGAAAACATAACCAAGCTGGAAGCTAAGTCAAAGAAATGTGTATTTTTTGGATATGGCATTAATGAATTTGGTTATAGGCTTTGGGATTTTAAAAATTACAAAATTATAAGAAGCAGGGATCTCATATTCAATGAGAAAGTGTTGTACAAAGATCTATTGCAGCAACATGAGAAGAAAGAAGATGATTATGTAGTGTTGGATGATACTACAGAAGGTGATGTTCCAGTCATTCCTCATGATGTGCAACAACAAATACCACACACACCAGTGAATATTAGATAGTCAACAAGGCAAATTAGACCTCCAAAAAGATTTTCTCCCTCTTTGTATTCAATTTTACTTACTGATGCTAGTGAACTTAAATATTATGATGAAGCTATGCAGGTGGATACTAAGATTCAGTGGGAGTCTATAATGAAAGATGAAATGGACTCTTTGCTGAAGAATAAGACATGGGATTTATGCAAGTTTCCTACAAGTAAAAGAGCTTTATAGAATAAGTGGGTTTATAGGTTAAAAGAAGAGGATGGAGGTAAGAAAAGATTTAAAGCCAAGTTAGTTGTGAAAGGATTTGCATAAAAAAAGGGCATTGATTTTGATGAGATATTTTCTCATGTTGTTAAGATGACTTCTATCCGTATTTTTTTAAGTCTTGTGGCTACTGGAGATTTGCATTTAGAGTAGCTTGATGTTAAAACAACCTTCCTTCATGGTGATTTGGATGAAGAGATATGTATGGCTTAGTCATAGGGTTTTGAGGTCAAGGGTAAGGAGAACTTAGTGTAAAAATTGAAGAAAACTTTATATGGCTTGAAGCAAGCACATCAGCAATGGTATCTAAAATTTGACAATTTTATGCATGAGCATGGATACAATAGGTGTCATTCAGATCACTATGTTTATTTTAAGAGGTTGGATGATGACAACTACATTATTTTATGTTTATATGTTAATAATATGCTTGCAGCTAGGTCTAACATGGATCATATTAAGGGGCTAAAATGCTAGTTAGCACATGCATTTTCTATGAAGGATTTGGGGGCAGCAAAACAAATCCTTGGTATGAAGATTTGTAGAGATAGGAAGAATAAAAAATTAATGTTATCTTAGCCTGATTATGTGGAGGTGGTGTTGCAACATTTCTCTATGGAGAATGCTAAAGCTATCAACACACCTTTACCTGGTCATTTGAAGTTAACTAAGGAGATGTGTCCCAAGACAAAGGAAGAGGAGGATAAGGTGTCCAAGGTACCCTATTCTTTAGTTGTAGGAAGCTTGATGTATGCTATGGTACGCACTAGGCCAAATATTGTACATGCAGTGGGAGTTGTTAGCAGGTATATGAGTCATCGAGGAATTGAGCATTAGAATGTAGTTAAATGGATTCTCTGATATTTGACAGGACCATGCGATAAGTGTTTACACTTTGAGGGCTTTACTACTAATTTATAGAGCTATCTTGGCTCAGATTTGGCAGGAGATATTGATACTAGGCAGATTACTACAGGTTATGTCTTTACTATTGGTGAGGCAGTTGTGAGCTAGGTTTCTAGGTTGCAAAAGGTTAATGCTTTATCCACTACAAAGGTAGAGTATGTAGCTACTATAGAGGTAGCCAAGGAGATGATATGGCTTCAATTCTTCTTGGAAGAATTGGGACACCCTCAGAAGGTTAATTATTTGTTTAAAAATAGTTAGAGTTCCATTCATCCTACAAAGAATTCAACTTTGCATTCAAAGACCAAACACATACAATTGTGGTACGATTTCATTTGATCATTTTTGGAGGATGGACAGTTAAAGCTAGACAAAATACATACAAATGACAATACAGTTGATATGTTGACAAAGGTAGTAACAAGGGAGAACCTAAACTCCTCTTCAGCTTCAATTGGTCTTCTAGATTGACCATGAATGAAAGAACAGCAGAGCCTAGGGTGGTTTGATCTAGTGGGAGCCCCATGTGGTAGTGGTATTACTATGGGATTAGTCTCCAAGTGGGAGATTGTTGTCTAGTGTGGAGTCTGATCAGTCCCCAAGTGGGAGATTGTTAGTTTGTGGCCAACATATGGCTAACATGTTGTAACCCTAAAGTGGCATAAAATTACTTGTATAAAATAGCTTAGGGTTAGGTATTTTTATTAAGTTGTGATGCAAAATTTCTTCTTGTGGCGGTATTGAGCAGTAACAGATTACAAATTGTAATCAAGTTGTAATAACTAGATTGTAATAATATCAAACTTGCTATTTGGTGGACATAGCCTAGGGATTGGGTGAACCACATTAAATCTTGGTGTTTTGTGATCTTTTTTGAGTGATCTATTATTTTCTAATATTGGTTACATTTTCATGTAAGTTTTATTTCTATTCGTGGTTTAATCCTAACATATCCAACAAAATGACTCTTTATATCAAGAAGAAGACATTAAAGGACTACTTGACAATGACAATTCCAATGAAAGTGATGCAAAAATAGAAGACCTATTGGAAAGAAATAACAAACTGGATGAAGAGGTAAGAGCACTAAAGAGAAAATATGAAATATAGTTAGTAAGATTGTGTGAAGTGACAAAGTAGCCAAAGAAAGTTGAAGAGGATAAAAATCATATATCTAATAGACTTGATGACAAGAATAGTCAATGCAAAGGCTTACTCAAAACTAGTTTGATATGGCCAACAAACTGCTCCTTACAACTCAAGAGTTTAGTAGAAAGTATGTGGAGATTAATAATCTAAAATCTAAGAATGAGCATCTGAAGAATGAAATGAAACATGAAAATTAATTTATTGAAAGATTGAACAAACCTAAAGAAGTTGTGAGATATTATGAAGAGATGATGAGATCACAAAGAAGACCCCATGACACATCTTGCCTAGGCTATACCAAGCACCTATTTGAGGAAGGAGAATAATCAAAGAATGGAGAATGGATGAATGAAAATCCAAAATACAACAAACCTACATGTCATCACTATGGAAAACCTAGACACATAGTAAATATGAGTAGAAGTGAGAATGGTAAGAAAAATCCTAAACTAAAGTTCAATGTATATTGTTTTAACTACAAGAAAAAAGGAAAAAAAGCAGATGAATGCAAGTTAGAGGCTAGAAATACACCAGTTGCACCTATATTTGAAGGCCATTACTACAACTATCCAAAGTATGGACATAGACCACAAGAATACAAATCCAAGGAAAAATCAAATTAGACAACCAAAAGGAAAACAAATGAATCCAAAGAAAGTAACTCTTATAATTGGGATTACAGCACATGGTATCATTGTCATTATTATAGTGAATATGGTCATTTTGCAAAAAAAATACATTAGAACACATTTTAGAGGCAAATATATGAGTTGATTGAATGGAAATTTGGTTTATTTTATTTTTCATAAGATTAGACATATAATTCAGAACTACAAGACTTAAGCACTAGCACCAAGCAATAAAAACAATAAAGGAAAATAAAAGGTTGATGTAGAGAAAATAAGGAATGAGATGAATTATATGTGGAGAATAAAGGTAGAAGTTAATAGTAGTGGAACCAGTGAAGTTGAGGTCACCCATTCCAATGGATTAGGTGACCACATTACCTCAAACTAAGCTAAGAAGGTATGTAAGAAACTGTATATTTGAATGCCATGTTGTACACCAGCTCCTAAAATAAGATGTGGTAAAGTCTATATTTGCATAAGATAAGGTCTATTAGGATAGTATTGAGGATAGAAGAAAACAATTATTCATTTACACCATTGATGTCGAACATTAGTATTGATGTCTATAGTGATTCAGTATTGCAATATAGACTGAGTAGATGTGTTGAGTGAGTTAAGTGTTACCGATTTTTGGTTTTAATTGAGTTCTTATAAAATGACTGAGCTATTTGTAATGCACCTACCCATGTATGGAGCATTTATTGAAGACCTCATTTGATCATTTGAAGGTATATAGTGGATATTACCATTCATTTTAATCATCCAATGATCAAATATTTTACAAAGTAATTCAGAGTGGTTGACAAGAGCAATTTGTGTGAAGAAATTTGAAGATCCAATTGTGTGTCATTGGCTAGTTAAGTGTAGTGCCAAAGGTATTGTGATTATTGAGTCACTCAAAATTTGTTTTTTTTTTAACCCCAACAAAAATACATGGTAGTTAGAACATATGTTGAAATGATGAAGTTAGGAAACAAGATGAAGAATGTTCAAATGGTGAGTAATGAAGCATGTCCACCTCCAAATTTTTGAGCTATACCAAAGATTGCATTGAAGGGAGATCCCTTAGGAGCCTTGTCATTGATTCCACCAAAGGTACTTATGATTCATGATGTAAGGTTTAACTTTACATAAAAAATTAGTGAAATTGGATATTATGAGTGTAGGGAGGCTTACAACAAGTTGAGTGAAAACAAACTATTGAAGGTTGGGCACAAACTTGTCACTAACAAAGGGTTTGTCTATTCCCTAGACTTTCCTCATGATTTCAAAATTGAATAGATAAAAATAGTTTTTATCAAGACTCATGACATGAAAATATGGTTAGAGAATAGACCAATAAAGATTACCAAGGAGATTATCAATCGAGTCATGGGGTACCCTACCCTAGATTGATTGAAAAGCCTGTGATGCCAAGCAAGGAATGTTAATGAAGAACTTATAAAGGCCAAGTCGAATGTCCAAGTAATGTCTATAGATGGAATCACTGATCTCATTATTGAATTTGCAGTCCATGTAATTGTGCACAAATTTTATCATTCAAGTCAATTAAATAGTATTCCATGTATAGTAGTAGACTTGGGATATAAGATTGTAAAGAAGGACCATAGTTATGACCTTGTTCAGCTACAACTGATCTAGTTAATGGAGAATATTTGAGAAATTAGGAAGGCTAAAAATACCTAATGTAAGTTTGGATCACTCCTAATGTGCATATTATTTTATGTTCAAAACACTTGTCCTATTTTTGGAGATGTTGTTTGGAGTCAAGACTGACCTGTCACACAACAGATAAGTGATTTTTTCAGCAACTAGGAGCAAATTTGTATAATGTAATAAGTAGTTATTTTGATGAATTCAAGAAAAAGATGAGGAAGAGAAGTGTAATTTGTGTATCTCTAGTTGAGAATTATTATGACAATGGTTGTTTTCTTGTTGATACTAATTATACCTATGTATAATTTGTAATACCTAGGGTAGAATGGTTGAGGCAATTTCCCTATGAGGTTAGTATTGATGAAATGTCTATAACCATTATGACATCACTGATAGAAAAAGTAGATGAGAATACCAAAACATTTGGTAACTATGAAGAAGCCAAGAAAAATATTAATATTGGCTTGAAGAATTCTACCTTAGAAAGGAAAAAGAAAAAAATGATTAAGAATCTTGAGAGGAATTTAGGCCAAGATGAAGAGAAGAATGCACCATTATAGATAACACAAGATCAGGGAGATGACCAATATGATGATGATGAAGAGAAGAAAGTGGAGATGAAGAAGAAGTTGCAAAAAAGAAGGGTAAGGAGATAGTGGTATCTAGGAAAAAGACAAAGAAATAAAATCACATTAATATTGTTGAGCCCACTATGAAGGAGATTTTGAAGAATCCTATACCTCCTAGCACTAGGCTAAGAACAAGGGCTACTACAACTGTAGATTTTTCCAAACCACCAAAGAAGAAAGAATGAGAAAAAGGGGAAAGCTTAGGTAAAAGAAAGAAAATACAAGAAAGGTCTGATTCAAGTCATCCTAGTAAGAAGTCGTGGAGGAGACTAGTCTTGCAGAATGATGAAGAATATGAAGAAAAGAATGACTCTAATGATGTTAGCCAATTCAAGGTGGTTTTTGCACAAGCATCCAACTAATATGGATGAAATTTTTCATAATATCAAAAGCAATACAGGTTTGTTAGGATTTAAATTTATTAAGTATGAAAAATTGACTACAGTTGATAAAGTAAATATAGAAGAGGCTATATTAGAAATGATGGGAAATTTCAAGATGACCCCATTAGAAACTGGAAATCTCATACCAAAGGAAGTGTTCAATAAATTCAATGAATGTTGGCAATTTTCAATAACAACAGAAAGGAAAATAAGAGAAGGAACTCTAGCCCAAGTGATGCCTAACCTAACACCTAAGAAATGAATAAATTTCATAGACCAATACTAGAATAGATTCATTCCCAAATATAGAGCATTTTCTATATTGAAAAACAAATTTGAAGAAGTTGTTCAACATAGCTCTCTAATTTAAATAATGATCTTTGGATTATTATCAAATAAAGACATATATAAGGATGAAGGGACATCAAGCCAAGTTGATCTTGATGATAAAGAATATTTTCATGATCTTTGAAGCTTGGAAGAGGCAATAAGGAAGAAGTCTAAAGAGAGTGAACAACGGGATGTTGTCACCATTTAGGACATGCTAGAAGATACTTAGCTAAATGTCAATGTTAAGAGCTTAATAGTGAAGCAATCACTAAGGTAACTTCTAACTCACCTCTCAAATGAAAAAAATCTTGTCCTCATCCAAATTAAAGATTATCCAAAGGAAGAAAGTGTATCAACTATGAGTACAACATTAGATAGTTCCACAATCCCTAATTTCACAGTTGAGATGAAGGCAAAGGAAGGCACCCCAATGATTACTATTCAAAATCCTCCTACCAAGGCCATAACTATTATTGATGCAGAAAAAGAAGAAGAAAGAATACAAGTGCAAGCAGATCAATCAATTGTGATAAACTTAGGACCTCATGATGAGGAAAAAAAGGAGGTTGTGCCAATCAGAATTCAGAAGACAAATGAGCCTAAAGAATAGGAGGTCATCCAAGAATTAATGTAACTTCTAAGTGTAGATATACCTCTATAAGATTAAGGGAAAAAGGGTATTACACCTCAATGGTGGATGATTTCTACTCTATCTAAGATATCTTTAGTGGAATGTAATAGTAGTCACATGAAGGGTGAACAAAGACTAAGCACTAATGTCTCAATATTGCAGTTAACATTGCCAAGTTGTAGCACTCCAAAGAAGAAGTAATTTCAGAAGAAGGCAAAGACCCCAATAAATATGTTACATTATATGAGGTAATGGTCCTTCCTAAATATAATCCTAAAAACATTACCTTTCAAAAAATGCAAATTTTTCAAGATTTATAAAAGAGGAAGTCAAAGCAAGAAGAGATGAAAAGAGAACATCAAAAAAAGAAGGTAATACATGAGATTAAGGATTTTTTTTTATTCCTTTGATATTCAAGATATTCATGAGGATGCACCTATAATAAATTAGTTAATTTACATTGTTGAAAAAGTCGATAGTGAGGATATAGAGGCCAATGAAAACTGATGAAATAGTCTGAGAAGATATTTAAAAACAAAGTTTTCAAGAAAGTTTCAACAAAGATAGCAATAAAACAAGTTGAACTTTTAATCTTTCAAATGATTTAGAAGGAGTTCTATGAAATGTTTATTCTTTCTCCAAGAAGTTATGTGATGTAGAATTCTTTACACAAGATAATCAGCAATTGGTTATAAACTTCAAGTAGAGTTGAAGTCATCAGGACATTCATTGAGCATGGATGCAAATTCCATCTTTATTCACTTTAATAGATTGACCTATACCCAAGCAAGGTAAGCCTAATTGATGACTAAAGGTGGTCAAATAAGAGAAAAATTTATTTCTATTCAATCAATTATCCTACCTCATTTAGCAATCATGTAGAAGGAATTAAAAACTATAAAATATTTAGCACAAAGAGATCCACATCTCTTCATTGCTTACAATATGATTTCTATAGTTATCGAGCTAGAAATAAAAATTCATGTTTTGGAATCTATCAAATCTAGCTAGGACAATGATCTAGCCATGATCCTCTAGATTCAAAAACCATTTTTGGACAAGTATAATATGACCCTAGCCCCCCAGTAGCCATAAGTGACAAGAAAAATGGAGAAATGCAATATCTTAGTGAAGAGGGAAATAGATTAAAGTTAGAACAAATGAACTCAAACAAAAGATACATAGAAAAAGGTGTAACATTAAATTTTGACTATATGCTATGTTATAAGACACGTACATATGTTGTATATAGCTAAGTTTTTATGAAGACCAAGTCACAATTAAAGGGGGAGTACTATGGTTTTTTGGATGTAATTCTCAAACTTGACAAAAAAAATTTGCCACTAATGTCAAAGGAGGAGATTTTTGATCTCTAGGCTATGTTGCCAATTAGTGTCAAACACTTAGTCATTTCCTAGGTAGATTTGGTTATTCATCACTGCGACCAAGCCAAACAATGAAGGTTGAGTGATGTATATTGGACTTGTTCAATTTTAGTTTGAGTTGAGCAAGCCTTTATTTGTGAAGTACTCTAGTATGAATGGAGTGATAGCATATACCGAGTAAGGCATAAGTTAGTGGATATCGAGCTAAAGCAAGATAGCTCATGTCTAGTTACATAGTATGTGCCTAACATTAAGAAGCTAAGTGACTACATGAATTTTAGTAATGATCGAGCATCACAATGTTTGTATGTTGAGTAAACCAATTTTGATATATGTGTTTCAAATGGCACAAAAAATGAGGTAACCATTTTGGATGAATTCTATACCTAATTTAATGATTGTAGAGGCAACTAAGGAGTTAATTATGCATTTTTTAGAGATCACTAATTCCTAGGAAGACCATGTGTCCAATCAGGAAAAGGCAATTGTTAAGTGGAAAAAGGGATTAATCTAGATTGTTGATCTTAATATAGAAGGTTCATCAATTGGATATTTAAGGAGGGTTCAAGCCCTAAATCAAGTGAGATGTGAGAAGAGAAGTGAAGAGATAGCAAACAAAGTTGTGTTTGGATGTTAGAAGCAAAGAGACTAGATAGAGCAACTGAGCAAAACAGTGAAGGACATAACAAAGTTTATTGGATAGGAGATAAAATTGAATTGAAAAGAGGACATTTGTAATCTAGCATTAGAGTACTAACTAAAGGATCATTTACTAATACATTCTTGTAAGTGAATCAAAGTAAGTCTCTTAATAGAGTGGTCCTAATAGACCTATGTAAATCTCCTAACAGATTTCTTACTTAGTTGTAAGTTTTAATTCCTTTTATCAAGGTAGACTGAATAATTTTTGTAAGCTCTTAGAAGGGTAGACCCCTCATAGGGTAGATCACTAGAAGTGATCAAACATTGTAGCTTTAATAGGTACACTTTATTATTGTAGTAGTGAAGATTTGTGGGTGTCATCCCCACCCCAGTTTTACCTTCACCTTGGAGGGTTTCTAGGTAACCAAATCTTGTGTGTTATGTGTTAACATTTACTTTAAGTTCATATATGTGATGAATAGTTAGATACATTTCAGTATTACAGTTTATGGTTATATGGCTTATGATCTAGATATGAGATGGGTTAAAGGTGAATGCATTTCATTTATTATTTGTTTCAAAAAATAAAATAAAAATATAATCCTAATTCACCCCCACCCCCCTCTTAGTATATTAATTTCCCAATAGATTCCAACACTTTTCAACTCCATAGATCTAATAAGGACTATGGACAATACCATAGACCTCCAAGGGTTTCTAGTGAGGAGATCTTTCCAACTAAGTCCTAGGATTTTAAGGACTCTACGGTATTTGATTGACCTCACTAGGGCTTCCTATAAGTCCCTATCTAGGGTATTTCCACTCTTATTTCCCCCATTCCTCTAAAAGTCTCTCCACCAAGTTTGTTCCCTACACTTTCTCTCCTTTCCTTTTGCAACTTAACTCATTGAGTCTTCTTTCTAACATGTCAAATAGTTCATGAAAACTATTAACCATTCATTTCTAGCCACGGGATTTTATGCTAGAGCCATTTTTCTAGTTCAACTCTATATTGACCAGTGAACTAGTCACAAAGGAAAGACTTTTGAAAATTTGACCAAATAAAAAATTCCTACTCTACTCCTATACATAAATGAATTAAAAGCCAAAAACTAAATAATCATATAGTTGGAACCACCAAATCAAATCCATTAATGCACAGTTTCTTGAGTTGCAAAGCTTATTGTAGTAAAAACATCAATTATTTTTATTGCTTAGTACTAGAAAACTTTACAACACTTCATCCAACCCTAATCTATGGTCATGGTTGACCTTAAATACCTTCAAATAACATACTCCAACTATTGGAACTAAAATCCAACTAATTCTTCGCAATTAGCAACATTTTGCAAAAAGTTGTCATGACAACATTTCAAAGTTGCAATGTTGTCATGAGCAACATTGACAACTTTTCCACCAAATCTCCTAAATTCCATCCCTATGATGAAAAATTATATAGTTTGGATAAAAATGAATCCTAAACCTCCTTTATCACAAATTTGACAAATTGTATCCACCTTTTATCTATTTTCCCAAATTTTCCCTTGAGATTGCAACTTTGCATTTACAAGGTCAACTTGAGCAATTTTACAACAACTAACTCCAAACCTCTATCTAGACATTCTAACCTCCTAGAAAAAACTTGGGACTTTATTCTAGTCCTTATTCATAAATGGTCTAGCCAAGACCACCTTCAATTTAAAATTTAATTAGTTTTTTGGGTTAAAACCCTAGGTGCTCCTGCATCATTCTCCCCCTATCACAAAGAACTCAAGTCACTCCAGGAGTGATGAGGTCCATATTTATGCCTAGTTTCTTGATACCACTCTTAGAAACCTAAGTAGCTTCTACATCTAGTTGGTGGCTCAATTTGATAATATTCTCCATGTAGAGTTTATGCCTTGTCTTCTTCTTAACCCTAGAATCTAACACTTGTTCAACCTTTTATTTTTCTTGAGCTAGAAACTTGAGGTCTTTGACATCATTGTTTGCCTCTATGTTGTATGCTTTCTCTACCACATCAGGACCTTTATATCTCACCGGGTCTTGTATATTAAATATAGGTGATATTGGTAACTCCTTTGGTAGGTTAATCTTATATGCATTTTGTCCATACTTATCTAGAACCTAACATGGTCCCACTCTCATCATCTGTAATTTTCTTGATATGCCCTTTTGAAGTCTGGCTTTATTGAGATGCACCATTACCCAGTCATCTACTTAAAACTATAGATATTTTCTCCTTTCACCTAGCTTGGATTTAAATTTTTTATTTTCTTCTATGAAAATCTTGTTTATCTATTCATGTGCCTCCCTCATTAATTGTGCAAAGTCATCTACATGTCCACTGATCCCATCTTGGTTCTTAAATTCGCTGAGCTGACAAACACCTCTTAGATGTTGGCAATAGATAATTTTAAATGCACTTTTTCTAGTAGATCTATTTTTACTATCATTGTAAGTAAATTCTTCTCAGGGAATTACTTGATCCCACACTTGACCATACTCCTTCGTTAGGAACCTTAGTAGGTTTCCAAGCACCCTATTAATGACCTCAATCTGACCATCTATTTGATGATGGTAAGTTGAACTATGTCCCAATTTTGTACCTAGTCTTTTCCATGATGTCTTCCAAAAATAGCCCATCAATTTAACATCCTTGTCAGACACTATACAAACTAGCAACCCATTGATCCTTACTACTTCCTTGAATAAGAGATGAGAAATGTAACTGGCATCATGACTTTACTTGAAAGGTATGAAATAATTCATCTTACTAAACCTATCTACTACCACAAATACACTTTCATAACTAGTATTTGTCCTTGGTAAGCCAACTGTAAAATCCAAACTAATACGCTATAATGGTCTATTAGGAGAAGGTAGTCATTGGTATAACCCTATATTAGATGGTGTCCCCTTTTTCTTTTGATAGATCACACACTTCTTAACATATCTCCTAACATCACTCTACATCTTTGGCTAGTAATAGAAAATTTGTACTATGTATAATGTTTTTTTAAAGCCAACAACCACTTAAACTTCTATTATGTCTCTCTTGGAAGAGGTTTTCCCTCATAGACCTTTTAGGGATACATAGTTGATTACCCTTGAACAAAAACCCATTTTGCAATCTATAGTCTACAAAATTGCTTTGAAAATGATTATTGAAATCAAGGCATGCCTTGTAGGATTCTAAGAAGTCTTCATCTTCTTGGTATAGGTCTTTAAACCTTTTAACTCCTATGCTTTGTAACTAGATCTCTTGGACAATTAGCAGTCTCCTACTAAGTGAATTTTCTACCTTAGTATTCTACCCTTTCTTATGCTTAATGGTAAATGTATAGGCTTGAACAAACTCTATCCACTTGATATGCTTAAGGCTCAAATTTTCTTGAGTGTTTATAAAGCTTAAGGATTGGTTATCTATGTAAACAACAAAGTCCTTGGATAAAAGGTTATACCTCCACTTTCTAAGGGTTTGGACTAGTACATAGAGTTCTAGGTCATAAGATGAATACCTAGACTTTGCTTCATTTAACCTTTTATTGAAAAATACTACTAGTCTTCCTTCTTGACTTAGGACTACTCCCACAACTATATTGTTTGCATCACACTCCACTGTGAACAACTTGTCAAAAGTAGGTAATAATAGTATGGGTTATGTAGCCACTTCCTATTTCAAATTCACAAACCCTTCATTAGCCTCTTTATTCCACTTAAACTTGGTCTTGATTCCTCCCTTGATGGTGTCTAACATGGGTGCACGTACCTCACTAAACCTTCTAACAAAATTCCTATAAAACAAAGCCAATCCATGAAAAATCCTCACTTCAATCCCTATTTTTGGAGTGGGCCAACCAAGTATAGCTTATACTTTACTTGGGTCCATTTTTAAGTCACCTTGTGAGATTAACAAACCTAGGTACACAAGTTCTTGTTTCATGAACTCACTCTTCTCTAGATTAATAGTTAAATTTTCTTCTTGCAATCTCCTTACTACAATCTCTAGGTGCTTTATGTTCTCTTCTTTGGGTTCACTAAAAATAAGGATGTCATCAAGGTAGACTAATACAAAACTACCTATGTGATCTTTCAACACTTCATTCACTAATCTCATAAATATACTAGGTGCATTTGTGAGGCTAAATGACATAACTAACCACTCATAAAGACCCTTTGTAGTTTTAAAATTTATTTTCCACTCATCCCCCTCTTTCATCCTAATTTGGTGATACCCACTCTTAAGGTCTATTTTGGTAAAGTACTTGGAACCTCCAATATAATCCATTAAGTCTTATATTCTAGGAATAGGAAATCTATACCTAAATATAATCCTTTTTATTTCCCTATAATCAATACAAGTTCTCCACTTACCTCCTCCTTTGGTGCCAACACCATTATGACTCCACATGGGTTGATTCTCTTCTTAATTAGGGTTTGATTCAATAACTCCTAAACTTTCCTTTTAATCTCTTTATGTTGTTCTAGTGTCATTTTATAAGTAGCTTTATTAGGAAAATATGCCTCTAGTATAAATTATATATGATGGCTAATAGCTCTCGTAGGTGGTAATGTGTGTCTCATCACACATGATGTCTTTAAATTGATCTAATAGTTGATTCACTTATTTGGGTATAGGTTTTTTTTTGGAATCACATTCCCTCTTAAGCTTCACTATAATATTAAGTTCATTTAGGAATTCTTTTTCACTCATCAAAAATACATTTAGCTCTATTGAATTTTCTATTCTTTCCTCAATTAGTGACTGGATTTTATAGGTGACTCCATTCTTCTTGAAAGTATGCATGTTTTTCTTTCCATGGTGAACTACATCACTGTCAAATTGCCATGGACTACCTAACAACAAGTAGTAGGCATCCATGGGCACCACATCATATAGTACCTTGTCTTGATATTCATCTATAGCAAACTCCACCCACACTTGTTCATTCACAAGAACATTCATCCCTTTTCTCAACCAAATGACCCTATAGGGATGTGTATGGGGTATTTTAGGGAGTTTCATCTTTTGAATTTCTTTCTCTAAAATTATATATGTTGACCCTAAGTTAATGATGACTCTTCACACCTTGCCAAGTATCCTACATTTGATCCTAAATTATGTTCTTTTCTAGTTGGGCTCTTCTTTATTAGGTTCTCTAAGTTACACTCTCTTATGCATGATATTTTCACCATTTTTAGAATCAATAATGACCTCAAGAGCCTTGATGTTGTTGAATTCCTCTTGTGCATAAGCAATCTTCTTCTCCCCTTGTGAAGATGAGGCTCTATCAAGACATCTATAAGAAGGGTGTCCTATTTGGCCACAATTATAGAACTTCATGTTGGAAAAGTGTGATCCTCTTACAAAACCCCCAAATATACCTATTTTTTTGTGATGTGGATCCTATATAGACTTGGAGGTTTATTCAATGTTGTTTCCCCGTAGAATATCTCAATGAGGGTTTTGGGGCAGTGCCCCCAAGATGGGGTCAAGGGGTAGTTCCCCTTGTAGGGTCTTGGGGCAGTGCCCTAGATGTGCTCCCTATTGCAGTACAAGGTGGGATCAAGGGGGAATTCCCTAGTGGGGGTTTTTAAGGGCAGCGTCCCCAAAGCCAAACATTACTCCACTTTTGTAAAAGGTGTCAATTGTTATTTTTCTATTGGATGACTTATTCTAGCCCTAATTTTGTAAGTAGCAAAACCTTGTATAAAATGGCATAGCATTAGGGATTTCATAACGTATGATGATATTGTAGCTTCTTGTAGTGGTATTGAGCTATTAGGGATTGTGGATTTTAATCACTAGAAAATAATAATATTGGAATTATTGTGGGTCGATATAGCCCAAGGATTGGGTGAACCACATTTAATCTTTTTGTCTTGTGTTCTCTTCTATGCAATTTATTATTTTATGATATTGGTTATATTTCCATTTAATTTTTATTTATGTATGTGGTTAATGTTGACATCTTCCTCGACTATTGTTTCCTCTACCTCTACTAAAGTTGTCTCTTCTACTTGATTCACTACTTTGTTTAGCTAGTTTGGAATCTCCTTAGTTCTAAATTTCATTGATTCATCCACCATATCCACCCCTATGACCTCCTCTTGAGTCTCTACCTCTCCCTCTACCTCTTGGACTTGCATCCTACTTCTTCTTGTTCCTTTTTCTCTACCTTGAGATCCAACTGAAAACATTTGTGGATAATGGTAGGGGCCCATAAGAAAATTTCTTCTTGGGTGCTCCACCTTAAACCACCCAAGTATATTTCCACCTTAATCAACTCCTCCTCTTGCACCTTAGGCCTTATGCACAACTTTTGAAACTCCTTTGTATAGGAGGAAACATCCATGTCCTTGTACTTAAGGCTTTTCCTTTTTCTTATACAACTGGATCTCATAGTCCTCTAGTAAATAGTTTTCCATTACCTTAGCTACCATATCCTTCCAATTAGATATTTGTTTCTTCCCTTCACTTTCCCTCTCTTCCTAAAGAAATTTCCACCAAGTTAGGGTTGGTCCCCTAAATCTTGATTTGGAAACCTTAACCTTCTGAGCTTTAGTAACTCCTTCACACTCAAAGTGGTTCTCCATGCCTTCTATCTATTCCATCACTAACTATGAATCCATCTTACCATTAAATAGGGGTATTCCCTCAAGAAAATTCCCACCAAATTCCTTGATGGCCTTAATAAATGGTTCTTTTTGAAGAGGAGGGTTAGGTTCAGGGATTACATTCTCCTCATCCACTTCCTTACCCTTGTCTTCACCATCTTCCAATTTTTCTTTCACCTTGTCAATTGCTTATGAAACCTCATCTAGTTTCTCCTTCATAGTATCTAGAGATTCCTCTAAGAGTTTATTCTTCTCCTTTTTCTTTGTTTCTTCTTTGGATAAATCTACATTAGTTACCATGGTGATTTCACCCAATGATTCATTCCCAAACTCTTACATACACCTTTTCCCAAATCTTTAGTGCTTGAATACCAATTTGGTGAGGAGATCTTTCCAACTAAGTCCTAGGCTCTTAAGGACTCTCAAATATCTCTTACTGACCTCACTAAGGCTTCCTATGAGTCACTATTAGGGTATTTCCGCTCTTATTTCCCACCTTCCTCTAAAGATCTCTCTATCAAGTTTGTTCCCTACATTTGCTCTCCTTGCCTTTTGTGACTTAACTCATTCAGTCTTCTTTCTAACTTGTCAAATAATTATTTATCATTCTTAAGGATGGAAGGACTCCAATTAGACTCCTTTAAACTTTTCTTGAGTCCACCTATACTTACCTTGCATATGTTTCTTATCGATCTCTTGGTTATAGGTCTAGTAGCCTTTGAGCCCTAATTAGGCCTCCTAGTTAGGTTTTTGACCTATAAATTGAATGTATATGAGCAATGTTAGTATGCTAATAGAAACCAAATTTAAATAAAGCTTCTACAAACTAAACAAAATTCATATATTTCAAGATAGACTAAGATGAGCTCTCAATTGAGAATATGAGCCATTAATGGGCTCTCTCAATAAGAAGCTCTCTTGTTGAGTGGCTTTGTCTAAATAGATAGGATGTATGCTCAAGCTTATGCTTCAAAAAGGGCTTCAAATAGAGTTAGAATTTGGGTGTGAGTGTATGGTTTTGATGTAAAGTGGCTTCTTAAAATGGCATTATGACTTTACTTCATTGATTGTGTTGTTTTTCAAAGGGGAAGGATCCAATTTATAGGCAAGAGACTTGAGGGAATGAGGGGTAAGATGCAAGGATGGGGAAAAGGTCATGGAGGGCTCAGATTGCATGAGAGGAGAGCACATGGATTGTGCTTCCTTACAGCTAATCAGGGAGTGACACATGTCACAGGGTGAGAGGATGGAGAAAAGGGGAAGGATGAGTCAACAAAGGAGGTTCAAGGGATAAAATCTTCAAAAAGACCCTCATAATGGCTTGTAAGAGCAATAAAAGGGCTTGGAAGAGTCATTTATGGCCTATTGGGCTTCATAAAGTTTTATGGTTGGGATATTTTGAGGGAGATGAGAGGAATTTCTACTTGGGCTTGATTAGGAAGGCTTTAAGCTTGCTTAGGCTTGTGCAAATGATTATAAGATGGATTAGGATGGTTTACGATTAGCTTAGGGATAGGCAAGTGGATGGCATTTAATGAGGGTGGGTGAAAGAGGAGATATTTGTTAACTTTGGCTTGGGTTAGTAAGTTTTAACCCATGTTTAGGGAATGTGACATGGTTATGAGGGGATTAGGATTAGGTTTAAAGACATCTTCTAGAAGAATCTAGACTTTGGATGAGGATAAAGACTTTCTAGAATAGTCTAGAACTTCCTAGGATGAGGATGAAGACTTTCTAGAAGAGTCTAGAACTTCTTAGGATAAGGATAAATTAGATTTTTAGGAAATAAATAAAGTTTTATTTATTTCAAGGGTTTGGGTTGAGGAGATATTTATTAAAACTTTTTTAATAAACATGAGGATTAATATTTAATCTTAATTAAATATTTTGAGTTGGGATTAGGGGCAGGAAATGATGGGATTAGCCTTTAATCAAAATTAAAGAAGGATTAGAAGATTTTGGAAGAGGTTAGTGGTCTTAAGGAAATTGGCCAAGCTTTGGGCAAAAAATAATTTTTTAATTTATTCTGGGTTTTTTGGTCAATTTATTAATTAAATAATTAATAAATAAGGATATAATGTTTAAATAATATTTAACATTTTTGGGAGTGATTCCTTAATTAAATATTTTTAATTAAGATAAAGAAAATAAGATAAGAAAATAAGAAAGATTCCCAAGGCTAGAGAATAAGAGGAGAGAATGGATTGCGAGATGCCCCCTCAAGAAGGTGGTAGGGAGAGAAAGCGAGGCTTGATAACTTCTTAAAATGTACAAGAATCTTGGTGGGTGGGAGGACTAAGAGTGGGTTAAGAGAAGAGGTTTAGTTAGCTCAAACTCTCACTATGGGAGAATGATAAAGGAGAATCGGAGGCACAAGAGGAAGCAAGCTTAAGATCTCAAGGATTGCAGAGGATGAAGGAGTGGAGCACTATAAAAAGGAATCTAGGATAGGGAGATGGATGATGGGATGATAAAGCTGATGCAACAAGATTTCAAAGAGTCAAATTGGCGGAAGATGGGTTTCGGAGATCCCTAGGACTAGGATTGTGGAGCTCGAAAGATGAGGCTTGGTGGATTGATTGGATTGGTGGATCCCTAAGACTAGGATTATGGATCCCTAAAGCTAAAAGTGAAGATTGATTCAAAGAGATACTGATGCATAAGCTGGGGTAGGAGAGACAGATGCTGGATATGGATGGGAGATAATGGAGATGAAGGGAAACCATTGAAGCTTTTTTTAGCAGGGGGATACTTCAAAGAGAAGTACCACCATGTAGTTGAGCACTAGATTTGCTATAGGACTATTGGTTAATTGCCAAGGTTACCAAGAACATCAAGGCCATGTCACCAACCATCCAGAGGACTGATAGACTAACTTGAAACAAACACACAAGGATTGCCCCAGCATCACACATAAAACTCAGAGGAAACAGTGTGGAACTAATACTGGGTAACCCACAACCAAAAAAGAAACAAATGAAAGACTTGATCAAAACCATATTCTTAGAGTGCCCCATTCGTAGCATACCATGATATGGAAGATCATGGAAACCTTGAGGAGGGAACAAAAAGATTGCTTGGAAAAGATACTTCAAGACCCAAAAGGGAAGATTCCAAATCAAAAGAAACTGAAAATCCAAAAGAGAATTGTTTGCCAACGAGATGGGTAGGACGAGGTACTAACAGACCAAGATCAGACATGAGGAAAGCTATATCCTACAAGGATCTATCAAAGAGCACCTAAGCTGATGGATCTCAGTGAGTGATGCGTCTGGCAAGCTGAACTAAGAAGGATAACACTTTGGTGAAAGGAGATCTAGCTAAAGGATGCATTGGAATAGCTAACCAAGATGTGCGATTTGTGCAAGATGATGATCAAGGAGGAACTAACACAAAAGCTAGATAGATATAATGGTACGAAGCTAAAGAGGATGTACAAGCTGACGGACCAAGATATGTTACAAATATACAAGGTTGTTCATGTTTGGGTTTTGTGAGATGGAAATTTTTGTGAAGGGTGGGATGTCTGCAATAGTTGATAAGTGGATAGGTAGATGGTTTGCAAAAAGCTTAATTGAAAATGGGATTCTTTGTGTGCATGTGATAGGATACAAACTAGGATACAAGCTTTGGACAAATTTGGATATACAAGCTATGGTACAAGATTTACAAGGTATAATACAAGCTCCATTAGATTTTGGATATTTGGTTGGAACACCAAAGGAACACGCAGGTGTGTTATGGGATGGTGGGTGGATGGATGAGGGATAGCATAGTGATAGATAATGGATTAGTCTTAGTACACAAGGCACCTGAATTACTAGGTTTTCACCAAGGTACCTATCCAAGGTGCTTGAATTGCCAAGTTTTCACCATTGGATGCTTATTTCTCTTTACTATTTTTTTTTTGTATTTTTCAAAAGCTAGGTATACCAAGGATCTTCAAGCATAGAACTTCTTGAGATGAATGATGTTAGTAGGATCATTCAAGATTTCTCCTTCTAGTGTAGATAGTTGATAGGCTCCGGAGCCAAAGGATGTAGTGACAACATAGGGACCAAGCCATGTAGGTTCAAACTTGCTTTTCTTTTCTCGATCTGCTTGGACTTTCATGTTTTCTTTGAGGACCATGTCGCCTGGCTAAAAGTGTCATGGAAGCACCTTCTTGTTGACATTCCTTTTGAGATGAGTTTGATAGACTTTGAGATGATCATAGGCTTGTTGTCGCTTCTCATCTAAGAGATCTAGCTAGGTGAGCCAAGCTACTCTATATTCTTCATTTAATATTTTCCCTTGCAAAGATATGCGCAAGGAGGGAAGTTCAACCTCGATGGGTAGTACCACTTTGGCACCATAGACTAGGGAGTATAAAGTTGTGCTCGTGGATGTATAGAAGGAGGTTTGATAGGCCCATAGGGCTGGATTTATTTGTAGGTGCCAATCGCGGCCGAAATCATTAACAACTTTCTTTAGGATTTTAAGGAGGTTTTTGTTAGTTTCCTCCACTTGGCCATTACCTTGTGGGAAATATGGGCTAGAAAAGATATGATGGATGTGGAGGGAAGTACATTATTCTTCCATGTTGAGATTTTCAAAGTTACCTCTGTGGTCAGTGAAGATGGTGGATGGGATGCCGAAGCGGCAAACAATGTGGTACGAGATAAACTTAGAGACCTGAACTCCTATAGCTGAGACTAAGGGGACTACTTCCACCCATTTAGTGAAAAAGTTTGTAGCTTTTATTATCCATTTATGTCCATTAGATGAGAGGGGTGTGATAGTTCCAACTAGATCAAGGCCCCAACAAGCAAAAGGCCAAGGTGGTGCAATAGGTTGTAGATCTTGTGCTGGAGCATGCACAAGATTTGCATGCTGCTGACATGGGAGACACTTTCTGACAAAGTCACAAGAGTCTTCTTCAATGGTAGGCCAATAGTAGCCTGCTATAAGGATTTTTTGCGCTAGGACAATACCACTCGTGTGGGCACTGCAAAGTCTGGAGTGTACTTCTTTTAACACCATTACGGCCTCGTTTTGGTCTAAACATCGAGAGAGAGTATCATGATAACCCTGATGATATAGGGTATTAGCTATGATAACATAGCGGGATGATTTTTGGATGAGGTTCTGGCATTGGGTACGTGTGAGGTGAGGGGATATGATACCATTGTTAAGGTAAGCATGAATCTCATGGTACCAAGGGGATTGGGGACCGACCAAAATACAAACACGATTTGAATCCTCATTCACATAGGTGGGTGTAAGGAGCTTCTTGACTAAAAACTCATACTGTGTAGCTGCATGGGGAATTTCCAAGAGTGAGCCAATAGTAGCCATAGCATCTGCTACTTTGTTCTATATTCGAGGCACTTGTGTAAACTGAAGCTTTGTAAAATGTTGGGTTAGCTGATCAACTAGCTCTTTGTAGGGTAATAGCTTTTCATCTTTGGTTTGATATTCATTTAAGGCTTGCTTGATGATGAGCTGAGAATCGCCAAAGATTTTTAACTCAGTGATGTTCCATTCTACATCTATCTTTAATCCTGCTATGAGGGCCTCATATTCAGTTGTATTATTGGTGCTAGGGAATTGTAGCTTGAAGGCTTTTGGAATGTAATCTCCTTGAGGTGTGACCAACAATATTCCTGCCCCTGATCCATGAGATGTGTATGAGCCATCAAAATAAAGTTTTCATGGGGGTTGTTCTTCAATTAGACAGATATGCTCATCTGGAAATTCTGTGATCAACGGATAAGCATCTATTAGAGGTGCATTAGCTAGGTGATCTCCTATAGCTTGCCCTTTGATTTCCTTTTTGTCCACATACTGGATGTCAAATTCACTAAGGAGCATAACCCATTTGGCCAAATGGCCTATTAGTGTTGTTTTGGAGAGCATATACTTGAGAGGGTCAATCTTGGAGACTAGTTGGATGGTATGACTTAGCATGTAGTGGCGAAGCTTTTGAGTTGAGAAAACAACTGCCAAACAAGCTTTTTCCATAGGAGTGTAATTGAGTTCATAACCAACTAGGGTTCTACTGATGTAGTAGATGGCTCTTTCTCTGTCATAGTCATCAAGCTGTGCTAGAAGTGCCCCTAAAGCAGTAGGCATTGCTGATATGTACAAGATCAAGGGATGACCAGGAACTGGTGGAACCAAGACAGGGGGATTGGGGAGATAGTGCTTGAGCTTATCAAAGTTGTGCTGACATAAAGGATCCCACTTGAAGTTCTCATCCTTCTTTAGTAAATGTGAAAATGGTGTACACTTATCTGAAAGCTAGGAGATGAAGCACCGGACGGATTGAAACTTTCCTTGAAGAGAGCGAAGCTGTCGCACTGTCTGGGGAGGAGGCATGTCTAAGATAGCCTTGACCTTCTTGGGGTCGATCTCTATACCTCGTTTAGAAACTATAAAGCCTAGAAGCTTGCCAAATGTGACCCCAAAGACACATTTCTTGGGATTCAGCATGAGATGATATTTGGCTAACCTATCAAAGACTTTCTCTAGGTTAGCAAGATGATCCATGAAGGTATGAGACTTGATCAAGATATCATCCATATAATCCTCCAAAATGCTATGGATGAGATCATGAAAAATGGTTGTCATAGCTCTTTGATAGGTAGCTCTAGCATTCTTTAGGCCAAAAGGCATCATGTTGTAGCAAAAGGTTCCCCAAGGGGTAGTGAATGATGTCTTATGCTGATCCTCTTCTGCAATCTTGATTTGATTATACCCAAAAAATCCATCCATGAGGGACAAAATTTCATGTCCAGCTGTAAGATCAATAATTATATCTATGTTGGGCAAGGGAAAATCATCTTTTGGACAAGCTTTGTTAAGATCTCTGAAATTAGTGTAGATTCTAATGTCACCGAAAGGTTTAGTGACAGGGACCATGTTGGAGATCCACTCTAAGTAGTCGATAGGTTGAATAATCTTAGCAGCTAACATTCTTTCTAATTAAGCTTTGACCAGTAATGCCACCTTGGGGTGCATTTTTCTAAGCTTTTGTCTGACGGGCTTGATCATTGGATCGACTACAAGATGATGAACTACAAGCTTTGGATCAAGTCTTGGCACGTCCTGATATGACCATGCAAATCGGCCAATGTTCTCTCTTAAGACCTCAAAGAGGAGGTCAGCTTGGTCTTGTGATAGGGATGCAGCAATGTGAACAAGTCTAGGGATCTCTAAAGAACCGATGTTGACTTCTCTAGTATCCTCAATTAGAATAGAAGACACCTCTGGTCGATTAGCTTGAGGAGGCAATGCTAAATCCTCATGTTCTGCTTGTGGTTGTGGATGTTCTTGCTGAGGGGTTCTCTTCACTACCTTAGCTAGTCTCAAATTCACCTTCGTTCCAGTTTTGGGTGTATCGGAACAAGGTTGGGGATTTTCTCCAAAATACTTTGGCTTTTTTTTCTTATGAGGAGTTTTGGCTCCCATGAATCTCAGAAGCACTTCCTCTGATGTGAACTCATCAATGTGTATGACACCTGGTTGGTCCCAATCTATGAGTTGTGGATGGGTGAGTGGTAGGTCAATGAAATGGATGGATAGTTCTTGGAGAACAGAGTCTCCTAGGGAGATTTGCTCTAGGATATTTTCGTAGGCTCTCTTTTCAACTTCCTCAGGAATGTCTTTGATTTCGACAAGGTCACAGTGAATGTTCAAAGAAGTGTGATCGTCCGTATTGGTGCCCCCAGTTGTGGGTATGCCAAAGCCAAGACCTGACTTTGTTTCCCACTTGTGTGCATCAATGCGGCACTGCATGCCTCTTTCTTCTAGTCCTAGACCACCACCTTGATAGTTCCATTTGTCACTGATGAATTTATGTTCTTGGGGATACTTCTAGCTGAAGTGATCAAGGAATTCTTGATTTCTTTGAGGTGCATCATTATGTAACTAATTATTGATATTCAGAGTGAGTTCCTCATGAAGAGGGATTTTTGAGGATACAAAGGTTGTTGGGCCAAACTATTTGTATTGAGGAGGTGAAATCTCTTCAGCTTTGCAATATGTCAGTCATCCATGGGCATGTGGATCAAGTGGGAGTGCCCTGACAGCAAATGCATCTGACAGACTATACTCTCCACAGCCTTTGTTATTGATCTTCACGATCGATAGGGTGGAGGCAAGGATGGTTTTTGGGTCATTACAAGTGTGGGATGAGCTGGAAATGGATGTGTTGATATCAATTCCATGGCAATGGTTTGTATATGAAGCTTCAACTGCATTGTAGTAAGCAAAGGGTTCTGGATTGGCATGGATGGTTATCTTAGTGCCTTGATGTGGAAATTTGATGCACTGATGGTAACTGGATGGAACAGCTTTCATGGCATGAATCCATGGGCGACTGAGGAGGATGTTAAATGGTAGGTTTAGATCAATAACATGGCAGAGTGTCTCCTGCCCAACCTTGATTGGTAGTAAAATAGTTCCTTCTGTGGTTCTTTCCAAGTTTTCATAAGCTTTGATGGTGATAACCTCACTGATGATATCTGCCTCAGTATACTCAGCTTCTTTTATAAATTTTAGGGTGCAAATATTCAAGGCTGATCCATTATCTATCATTACTCTTTTCACGGAAAAATTGGATACCATGATGGCTATGCGAAGCAGAAGTGTGTGATCTAGCTTGACCATGGGTATGTCAATGGGTTTGAATCATAGGGCACATGAGGAGGATAGGTGTCCAACAAGATTATGAAAATTAGTAGCATTGATATCTGAAGGGACACAGGATTCTATGAGAGCACTATCAAGGATGTTCTTGTACATAGGACTAGTGCGAAGAAGGTCTAAAATGGAGATTTGGGCTGGCATGTTCCCAAGGTGTTCCAAGATATTGTACTGGCTTTTTGATGGAGCTGATGGTGCTAGTGAAACTGGTGGGCCTGCGATGTTAAATCGTGCTCTTTGAGTGGTGATTGCACACTCATTGTTTTGTCCTTGGATATTGATAACATTGATAGAAGGCTCTTTCTCGAGTATACAACCTATGAGGCTACCATAGTCTATGTAGGATGAAGTGTGGTCATTGTTCTTCCCATGCTGTTGGTTTGGCTGGCGGTTGTTGGTGTTGTTGTTGTTGGCTTGGATAGGTGCTTTTCTAGGATTTTGGTTGTTGTGAGGAGGAAAAGCATTTTTATAGATCTATAAGCCTGCATTGGGAGAGGTTTGGGCACCAACGGTGATTTCTTTCCGATCAATGAGGTCCTGCATATAATCTTTCAGTTTCATGCATCTGAGGGTAGTGTGACCTTTTACCCTATGAAATTTGCAGTACTCAATGTCTTTGTACCATGTAGCTTTGGATTGGCTTGGGTTGATTTTCTAGGTAGGAGGAAATTTGATGAGGTTTTCCTTGACTAATTTCTCAAAAATGACATCCAAAGGCTCACAAGGGGTGTATAGTTTCTAGGTGTAGGTTAGAATCTGGCCTTTTGTCTTGCAGCTACATTGATGGCATTAGCTTGATTGCTAGACCATTGAAAGTTGGGTCTTGGATTGTGGTTTTGGTAGCTTTGGTTATTCTGTTGTTGGTAGTTGATATCTTGTTGATTGTTTGGTTGATATGGTGGGTTGGACTGGTTTTGAGAAGGACCAACAATATTCGCATGTCTGGTGTCAGTGATGCCATCTGTTGCAACATGCTTGTTTTTGTTCCAATACCTAGACTTGTCATTGGAATGTGATTGATTTTGGTTGGCATCCTTGTAAATCTTTACCACACCATCTTTAATGAGTCCTTGCTCAAGGATCATTCCTTTCTCTTTGATCTCTTTGTAGGTCTTCAAACAGTTCATGGTCATGTGGTGAGCCAAGCTAGGATGGGCATTATCAATAAACATTTTCACCAAATGGTGCTCTGGAAAGGTGCAAGATATGTGGGTGGTAAGGGTTTGCCATCTTTGCAAATATTCGGGAAGGCTTTCTCCACCTTTTTTTTTAGTGTGGACAAGATCAACTACTGATAGCTCTGTTTCAACAAGATGGGCATATTGGGCTACAAATGCCTTAGACAATTCAACAAAAAATTTAGTTGTGCCATAGGGGATTCTATAAAACCATTCAAGAGCTGGTCTGGCCAAGCTTTTGGGAAAGAGATGCAAGAGAAAGACGTCATCATATGCCACTTCTTGGCAGTGCATGTAAAATTCTTTGATATGTGTGACAGGATCTCCTTTTCCTCTGAATTTGTCAAACTTGGGTGTTTCAAAATGCTTGGGAAATGGTGTCATGGTAATGGCTCTTTCAAATGGGTAAGAACACAAATTCTCAAACTTGAAGATTTTTGTATCATTTCCCTCCTCGATGTTCTTCAAAGCTGTCTTCATGGCTTCCCATTCTGAATTAATGGGTGATGGCTAGGGTGCCCCCAATGTAGGAGTGCCCTGAGGTAAGTATGTGCTAGATGGGGCAATGGAATATGGATGGCTTTGAGGTATGGGCTATTAGGGATTGTACATGGCTTGGGTAATTGAATGGTGAATGATGGGTTGCTGAGGTGGAGGTGGCACATATTGCTACATGTGTTGTGAGGCTTGATGTTGATATTGGATTTGAGGTTGGGATTGAGGAACATAAGCTAGCTGTGGGACAAATGGATTTCTTTGTGGAGGTAAGGTATAAGATGGTTGTGAATCTTGGGGAAAGGATCGGGGAGCTTGTGGAACTTGACTTTGGATTTGAGGAGTTTGACCAATATATGTGGGTTGTGCCCCCATTTGGGAAGGTATCTGCATGGCAAAGGAGGCCAAGTAATTGGTGGTTGGTGGTGGTGGATTTCCTCCTAGAAGTGGCATAGAAAAATAGTTGGTGGTGGAGGTGGTGGGAATTGAAAGCTTGGAAATGGAACTGATGGGGTTTGATAGCCTGGTGGTTGGATTTGAAATCTTGATAGAGTGGTGGCAGGAGCTTGGGTCACTTGAGAGCTGGGCAGAACATTGGTAGTAGCTTGTGGGGTTTGATAGCTTTGTGGAGTGAGGGTAGTAGCTTGTGGATTTGTGGCTAATGGCACTGAGCTCCAAGGACTGAGTGGAAATTATGGAATCATTTTCTGAGCTGAGGTAAACAAGCTAGGGGTGATGAAAGGTTGATTACTTGGCCCCATGGGTGGCATCTCTGTTGTATATTGCTGAGGTTGGCCAAAGATACTAGCACTGATTTGGGAGATGGGTGGATTTGGAAGGCTGGGTTGGGGAACAGCAACAGCAATAGTGAAGGGAGTGAATGATGAGGTGTTTTGGGCAAAGGGGGTTTGGGATGGAGTGGTATGGACCAATGGTGGAGTGGTGGTGGTTGGATTGGCTTGTGGAAGGGAGATCTCAACTTGAGTGGAGGATGGTATGTTTGGGTCTGTTGGATCATATGGGGTGGGTTGAGGCTCTTCTTTTGGCACATATTGAGGATAATATTAATCATAAGAGCCTATGGGTGGTGGGAGTTGCTCAAACAAGGGGTGAGATGGATCTAATAAGGGGTGAGGTCTTCCAAATTCGAAGGCTCCAATGTTGTCCCTTCGAAAGTTAGCCATGATTGTTTCCTTATTTTTGTCTATAATGGCGTTCACAAATACTGCATTTCCTAGTCGGTTCATGAAAGCTTCAATATCAGTAGGTGATGGTATAGCATTCTCTGGGCTGAAGGATGGTTGAGTGCTCAAGGGGAGCGATGTTGTTGGATCCAAATGATAGGGCTCCATTGTTTCCTTTTTCTTCTTGCCTAAGCGAGTGACGGGTGGCATGAAAATGCAGAATGTTCCTAGGGATGAGATGCAACAATGCTGATGGATGCAAAAGGGGGGAAAGCTTTTTTATACAAATGATTTCCTAGGTTGAGGCAAAGCTATATGATAAAACCTAAGGAGGATTGAGTTGGGGATGGTAACTTCAAGGATATGTTGCCAAAGCATGAAAGGTCTGCTTTCCTATGTGCAAGCTTAGTGGTGATTGTGTCAACTTAAGGATACATTGATGATCCTTTAGGAAGAACACGAGATTGACCACTTGTGGTTCCCAACCTTTAGCTCAAGATGATGAGGGATAACAAGTGACAAAGCTAGATTACCCTAGACAAAGATCTGTCAAAGGGATAACCTCTGTGAGGCTGGTGGATTTGGAAGATGTTAGGAATGGAAAACTTTTGGCAAGGTGACAACAATTTTGAAGGCTTGGATGTGAAGATTTTTGGATTGTTGGCTAGATGGTTTGGTTCTAAATGAGATGGATGAGCTAAAATGCTTAAGGGGATGACTAAGGATGGCTGGCTTACCTACAAGGATGACTCTAAAGTGAAGCTTATGCAAGAAGATTTGGAGAAACAAGGGGGTCTAATCATAGAAGTCATGCCTAGTTGGTAAGGCATAAGCATTGTTAACTCCTGGATGTTGGTTAAGTTGGATGGTGCAATCTAACCAGGCATCTTGAAGGGCTTCATCAATAGCTTTGTCCTTTTCTTTGTGGAGTTTGGCAATTTGAGGGTTTGGTGTTAGTTCCTTTCTCTTGGCTGAAAGTTCTTGGTATGCCTGAGATGGCTTGAGTTTAACTTTGTGAAATTTTTGTTTGGGTTTGGGTTGTTCTGACATGAATTTTTGAATATTCTTGGCTTTGAGAGATCTCGATTGTTTTTCTTCAACTTGTTCAACTTTTGGAATAGGCAGTGACTATGCTAAGTGTGCCCTAAGCTAGGATTGACCAAGTTTAGCAAACATTCATTCAACAAATAAAAAATCAAGCAATAGATAGGAACAACTAGATAGAAGTTTTGGATTCTCAGAATGTGATACTTATGCCAAGGAGTGTGTATGTTTTACAAATGTTTCAATCAGTCACTTCAAACACATTAACATCCTAGATGGTTGTCTACAAGGCTGACAATTGGTTTAGCTAGGGATTCCTCGACATACCCAAGGTACGTGAGGCCCAAATCCGTAGATGAAACCAAAACAATGTCACACAGTCGAGAGGAGCGGTAACCCACTTCTCCTCTTTCACTTCTCAAGGGTATAAAGTTCCTTGAGGCTTAGCCCGAGTGACAAAATCTTGATTCCAAGAGAGGTGTCTTTGGATTCACCTCCTGATCTTTATACTTCGTCAAAATGTTGGAGTTGAGGTCATCCCAAGGGGTGATGAAATCCCCAAGCAGGCCTCCTAAAAAGAAAAACAAGGTTTTGGATCCTAATCTTATGCACCCAAGATGGCCTCGAAAGACAACAAGGGGAGAGAACACTTGGATGACCTTGGGCTAAAAAACACGCTTGTTCCTTTTCCAACTAACTCTTATGTGTGCTGATCTAGACTTTGCAAGCACTCATGTTTAAGATGCAAATGTTCAATTCCAACTTTGAAATGCACTAACAAAGAAAAATTGATCAAAGAATGCGAACAATAAGAAGAGTTAGGGTCAACAAGAAAGTAAACCCGCACACTTGAAGGCCCTCCACGTCAAGTATTGATTAATTTCTTTTAAGGCATTCAAGAGTTGGTGTGATTTTGTTTTAAGCCCAAACCAAAGATGTGTTAAATTTGATTTCAAGCGCGCACCCGGAGGCCACCCATGTCAATATTTGTTCAAATTTTAATGCCCAAATGAAGTGTTAGCGAGCTTAATTTGCATTCAAGGAATTTTCTAAGTTAGAAAAACTAATAAAAACACAAGTAAGTGAAGTTTGATCTTTGTGGAGCACTTAACACCCTCTTAGGTGGACCCATCGCCATAGATGGCATTGAGATTACAACTGATGGTTAAATTGATGGGTGATTAAAGAGGGTGAGTCCAACTACAAACTCACTTAAAGCATCTTTATTTGGTTTTTATAATTTAGGAAGTTTCTAGAATGTAGATTCTTTTTATGCCCCAAAAGATGATTATTTGATCTATGGCATTTAAGATTGGATTTTTTGTTTTAATCATGCATTCATAAAAAAAAAAACTTGATTTTAATCCATGGCACTCAAGAGTGATTTTAGCAACATGCATTCAAAGACAAGTGATTAAACATTCAAGTTTTTTCCTTTGAGCATTCAAGATTGAGATTTTGTGTGTTGTTTTAAGAACTTTGAAGTGCTTTGTTTTAACCTTAGATCATTCAAGATTGTTTTGGACTCAAAAGTGAAAATGACTTTGGAATTTGGTTTTCATTCAAGATTTTGTGTTCTAGTTTGCATATTTTAAGCCCATAAATGATATTCCTAGATTGTTTTGATGCATGAAAAACCTAAGAAACATTCAAGATTTTGCAACAAGACATTTGTTTGGAACAAATAACAAAGCTTTTAGGACAATTTTTTGCAACCATTTAGGACTCTTAGTTTTCATGAGATTTTTAAAAGAACTTTAAAATATTTGCAAATGAGGTTCATTTTATCCTTGATTGATGCTTTGAGTTTGATTTAGATTTTAGTGTGCACTTAGTGTTAATTTTGAACCTTTTGAAATGGAAACTTGAAGTTCTTTTTAAATTTCCAAAAATGAAGTGTTCCTAACTTTGCATGAATGCATCTAAAACCTTGATGTTGCAAGGATGCAAATGATTGGATTGGTTTAGTTTCACTTGTTAAAAGATTTATTTTTTTTTGCAAATTTTTAGTTTTTAATGGATTTAAGTATGATTTGGGGGTTCATTTTAAGCACTAAAAAGAAGTGTGTATGATTTTGCTTCCTAAAAAAAATGGCCAAGATCTCCCACAAGAAGAAGAAGAAGAAGTAAATGGAATAAGAAGAATATAGACAAGAAGAGGAAGAAGAATTCCAAGTGCTTTGTCCACCTATAAGCTTGAAAAATCTGCAAACACTATGAGATAGACTATGAGTTCCTTTGTCTTCTTCATGCTCATGTGGACCTACAAAACCAATTTATACAATCCTACCAATCACAAAAACAAGCAAAATTAGCCAAAATTAGCAAATGACATACAAAACTTGACTAAAAAAGCTAATGAAGATGACCCATGTGGGATCCCACCGGGCGTGCCAAAATGTATATGAGCAATGTTAGTATGCTAATAAAAACCAAATTTAAATAAAGCTTCTACAAACTAAACAAAATTCATAAACTTCAAGATAGACTAAGATGAGCTCTCAATTGAGAATATGAACCATTAATGGGCTCTCTCAATAAGAAGCTCTCTTGTTGAGTGGCTTTATCTAAATAGATAGGATGTATGCTCAAGCTTATGCTTCAAAAAGGGCTTCAAATGGAGTTGGAATTTGGGTGTGAGTGTATGGTTTTGATGTAAAGTGGCTTCTTAAAATGGCATTATGACTTTACTTCATGGATTGTGTTCTTTTGTAAAGGGGAAGGATCCAATTTATAGGCAAGAGACTTGAGGGATTGAGGGCTAAGATGCAAGGATGGGGAAAAGCTCATGGAGGGCTCAGATTGCATGAGAGGAGAGCAAATGGATTGTGCTTCCTTACAGCCAATCAGGGAGTGACACATGTCACAGGGTGAGAGGATGGAGGAAAGGGGAAGGATGAGTCAACAAAGAAGGATCAAGGGATAAAATCTTCATAAAGACCCTCATAATGGCTTGTAAGAGCAATAAACGGGCTTGGAAGAGTCATTTATGGCCTAGTGGGCTTCATAAAGTTTTATGGTTGGGATATTTTGAGGGAGATGAGAGGAATTTTGACTTGGGCTTGATTAGGAAGGTTTTAAGCTTTCTTAGGCTTGTGCAAATGATTAGAGGATGGAATAGGATGTTTTAGGATTAGCTTAGGGATAGGCAAGTGGATGGCATTTAATGAGGGTGGGTGAAGGAGGAGATATTTGTTAACTTTGGCTTGGGTTAGTAAGTTTTAACCCATGTTTAGGGAATGTGACAAGGTTATGAGGGGATTAGGATTAGGTTTAAAGACATCATCTAGAAGAGTCTAGACTTTGGATGAGGATAAAGACTTTCTAGAATAGTCTAGAACTTCCTAGGATGAGGATGAAGACTTTCTAGAAGAGTCTAGAACTTCTTAGGATAAGGATAAATTAGATTTTTAGGAAATAAATAAAGTTTTATTTATTTCAAGGGTTTGGGTTGAGGAGATATTTATTAAAACTTTTTTAATAAACATGAGGATTAATATTTAATCTTAATTAAATATTTTGAGTTGGGATTAGGCATAGGAAATGATGGGATTAGCCTTTAATCAAAATCAAAGAAGGATTAGAAGATTTTGGAAGAGGTTAGTGGTCTTAAGGAAATTGGCCAAGCTTTGGGCAAAAAATAAATTTTTTATTTATTTTGGGTTTTTTGGTAAATTTATTAATTAAATAATTAATAAATAAGGAAATAATGTTTAAGTAAGATTTAAACATTTTTGGGAGGGATTCCTTAATTAAATATTTTTAATTAAGATAAAGGGATTTAATGGCATAAAAATAAAGTAATTAATTAATAAATGATGATGTCATCAGGGACTTTTCTCAGAAAATAAAAATATTTTATTTTCTAAAGGATTTTTAGGTGTCTACATTGAAAAGTCACCAAAAAAATACAAAATATACCCATTAATCCAAATACCCTTTTTAGATTTCTTAAACATTTTCTAGGTTTTAAGTCACCTAGCTATCTATACACCTCTTTCCTATAAATAGGCCTAAAAATTAGAGTTTCTAGTCCTTCATGTTGATTGAACTTTATTGGATCCAAAAAAAAATGCCAATGGTCTCTTCATGACTAATCTTTATGCACATTTTATCTTCACACATCCCTCTACACCTTCGAGAACTAGGATTGACTATTTCAATCCATGAATCCCTCTATTTATGCTCTAGAACTATCAAGCTCTCTAGTTAGACACACCAGGTCTCACCTAGTGCTTGATCTTAAAAATAGAAAACCTTCTTACTAGGAATCAAAAATTAATTTTTATAGTTTATAAACAATCCCCTCCTATGTCCCAAGTAACTATACAATTCTAGCCACGTGATTTCATGTTAGAGCCATTTTTCCCCCTTTAACTATGTATTGACCAGTGAACTAGTCACAGAGGAAAGAATTTTAAAAAGATAACCAAATAAAAAATTCCTACTCTACTATTGCACAAAAATGAATTAAAAACAATAAAATAACTAATCATACAGTTGAAACTATCAAAGAAATCCATCAATTCATAGTTGCTCAAGCTGCAAAGTTTAGTGTGGTAAAAACATCATTTTTTAGTATTGCTTAGTACTAGAAAACTTTACAACACTTCATCCAACCACAATATATGGTTGTGGTTGACCTTAAATACATTCAAATACCATGCTCCAATAGTTGGAACTAAAATCCAACCAATTCTTGGCAATCAGCAACATTTTGAAAACTGTTATCATGACATCATTTCAAATTTGCAATACTGCCATGGTTGCAACATTGTCAACCTTTCCACCAAGAATCATAAATGTCATCCTTGTGATCTCAACTTGTTTAGTTTTGATAAAAATGACTCCTAGAACTCCTTTATCAAAAATTTGACAAGTTTTATCCACCTTTTAGCTATTTTCCCAAATTAGCCCTTAGGATTGCAACTTTGCTTTTACAAGGTCAACTTGAGCAATTTTACAATAACTAACTCCAAACTTATATCTATATATTCAAACCTCCTAGAACACACTTGGTACTTTATTCTAGCCCTTATTCATTATTGGTTTTTCCAAGACCACCTTCAAACCACAATTATATTGGGGTTTTTGGCTAAAACCCTAGGTTCTCCTACACCAATTTTAGGGATCCTCAACTCTGTAAGTCTAAAGAAAAGACTTGGAAGAAGAAAAAATATGGACCTCATCAAGATATAGAGCTTCACATCTTTACAAATTTTTAGTTTCAAGAAAATGTCTAAGAGGAAAGAACAAAGGACATGACAAACATAGAGCGAAATAGAATATGAGAAAATAAGACCTTATCAAGAAACCCAAGGACCTTTTTGACTAATAAGAACACTCAAGAGTGGACATCATCTGAATTATCAAGAAGGCACAGGTTACAAGATAGGAATGAAAAAAGAAAAATAAAGGGGTTCCTCATTTTTTGAAGGCAAAAATAGGGTGTATATTATGGAACCACAACACTGCCACAGATCTGAAGCTAATGGAAAGAACAACCACAAGAGAGAATGAATATGAAAACAATAACCTATACTCTCATGAATATTACAATAGATTGAATGGATTATATTGATTCAACTTGAATTAAATATGATCGTTACATAAGAATTATCTTGGTTACCTAGCCAATGTGAGTACAAAGGAGTGAATGAGACAATGACTATTGTTGTCTTATTACATGGTAATTAAAGGATAATGTATCACCCATATAAGGTGGAATTACTATTATAATTATTAGAATAACTAAGAGGGGGATAAATCATTTATCCTCAAGTCCAGATGCACCAATTCAACTTTTAACAAATTAATCAAACTCATAAATCCACTCAATCCATATAGTAAATCATCAACAATTCAGGTTATTCATATCAACAATTCTCTCTTTGTTTTAGTGTTAGAAAAATTATAGAAACAAATAATATTAAATAACATGACACATTAAAAAAACACTCATACAAGTATGACACTAGGATTTCACATGAAAGCCCAATTTGGAAAAAACCATCAAGTAACATGCTACCACTTTTTCACTCTTCTGAAGTGAACTCGATTATGAGCCAACCTCGTTAAAAGTTAAAAAGCACACTATTAGGTGTAACATCATAAAAGTATTTAATCACCATATTAGGATTAGCCTTGTTAGATTTATTCAAAAGAATCCCATCATAATGTCACCTTGATTAAAGGATTTACAACATGACTGTTAGGTCAACCTCGACTAAAGGATTTTACTACCACAATGGTTAGAAAGTAATATCTACATTGATCTAACAAATTACAACTTACTTTTCATGTTCATATTTCATTGATTGGTCTTCATCATATTCTCAATCTCTTATATCCTTGGCAACACCTCAAGCAATCTCTCTTTCACCAACTTCTCACGTTTCCTCTTCAGCTCTTCTTCTTCCACTTATTCTTCACAAATTTTCTAGCCAACTCACATGTAAAACATCTTATATGCCTTCTTAAATAGATAGGTTTAATCTTTTGTTTCTTCAACATAATCATAGATCTTAGGGTTTGATTATATTCATTGAATCTATTCATCATTTTTCTCTCTTCTTTTTTCCTTGAAAATTCTAGAAACTTCTCATTGAATCTTCACCTTAAATCTCATAATAAATTCAATTCATGTATTAAATATGCTAGCTCATCAATCCTCATCTTTGACATATTTTGACTACTCCATAAATTCAACTATTTTGGCCTTGGATCTTGATTCTTTCTATAAAAAACTAATATGTTGACACTCAGTCATCACTATTCTCTTCAGCTTGGTCATCACTAGGTAGCCTTACCACTACTGATCTATCTCACTCAACTTGCAATAGCTTGCTCAGCCATCACTGTGCTTGCTTATTACTTTAATTTCCCTTCATCTTTTTTGATCATTACCATCACTCAACTAATACTTAAGTTCCTTAATCTTCTTCTCAGTAATTCTTAACATTTTCATTGACCTAGTAACTTGTTGCTCAGTCAAGCTCATATTTTACTTAACTTATTGACTTCTATCAATCATCTCTTCTACACTTCAACTCATCTTTCTTCTTCACTTAATATAATGATAAAATGATATGTTATCTTGTAAAATACTAATTAATCAAGTTCCCTTTGTAGTTCCATCATACTTACTCCTCTTTACTCAACCACTTTACTAGTTTATGTTGTTAACTCTCTTTTCAAATCCTCTTCATAATTCAATAATATGGCACTCTATATTGTTATAAAATGTCTTACCTATTGGAAATATAAGAGGAGTAAATGACAAGGGAGGGTTGAATTAGTTACCACTAAAATGAATCCTATATCTCTTAGATGTTAGCTCAAAACATACATACTACTAAAAATATTGATGCTTGATAAACACAAGCACTTAGATTATGTTGTAACTCGATAAGCACTAAAATAACAACTATAACTCAGAAAATGCTTAAATGAAAATATTAAGATTTTTTATGTGATTAACCTTAATAAAATTAGTTTCATATACATGAAATAAATATCACAAACACAAGTGACACCAAGATTTAATGTGGAAACCCAATTTGGGAAAAATCACCAATTGCAACTAGTTACTAATTTTCACTCTTCTGAAGTGAGCCCTATTAGGAGTTAACCCTGTTAAAGGTTACAAATAAAACTGTTAGGTGTGACCTTGTTAGAGGATTTGATCACCTTGTTAGGAGTGACCTTGTTAGAGGACTTTAGAGAGAAATTCTACCTTGTTAGAGGATTTACAAATAGTTGTTAAGCCAATTCTGTTAAGAGATTTAGATCACTACTGCAATGGTTAGAGAGTAAAAATGAGATGATATAATTTCTAATACAACTGAATTTCTAATTAAAGATCTCAATTCTAGCTTGTATACTTGATCCTTCCTAATCAAATGTATCTTTGTAGCTCCTTCAAGATATTCTTATTATCCTTCTAATTTTCTTTCTCTAAGCATCTTCTATTCTTCCATACACTTGCATACATTCAATTATCAACTTGACCTTATATTTATACCTTATGCATTGTCAAGTTAGTTTGAATATAACTTAGAATAATTAATATTCATCTCCATAGTTGGCTAGAACTTAAAAACAAATCCATTGAGCTTAATATGCCAAAACAAGAAAATCCTTCGTTAGCCGACCCTTCTTGGTAGACAATAACTTAGAAATGGTTTTCCTATATTAACCATGTGAACTTGGTTAACACTACATCTTCACAAATTTCCTTAGTTAATCAAGAGAGCTTAGTTAATACTGGTTCCATCCAACATTTCCTTTGTAACCCGAGTGAGCTCGGTTAACACTCAAATTATGTGATCTTCTCTTCGACACCTAAGTGAACTTAGTAATCACTTCCTTCTAAACTTGGAAAAATCTAGAATGCTTAGTAGACATAGGAAATTGTCTTCATTTCCTGAGTGAGCTCAACATACACTGTCTGGTAAAGATATGGCATTTTTTGTAATATCAAAGACAATATACAATTAACCACTTATTTTCAAAAATCTTCCTCTTTGGCATTAATGGTAACACATGTCATAATACAATGAATTTTTTAGAGAAAAATAAAGTAAGGAACATATCCTTAGTTTTATTTTGATTCTCATCCTTGAGAACTCCCTCTATCAGTGTGAACTCCCTCTACCTCCAATTTCTCCCTCTATCAACAAACTTTTTCTTCAACATATCCTTCTGACAGCAAAAACTCCCTCTTTGATATTAGCTCTGAATATTTCAAACTAAGTTCTTCCTCTTTCACATCTCTAACTAATATATGAGTGAACTCTCTGTAAATTCTCCCACGTCACTAAAATCTCCTTCTTTATAAAATTTCTATGAATATGATAACAACAAACTCTCCCTCTTTGACATCTCATGCCAAAGACAATATTTAGTAAATAGAAATGTACCTTATGTACTAATTCATATGCATTCTATCCTTTTCAATACTGCATCAACATAGTGATCTTCATCATGCTATGTTTGATGCATCGCTAAAATTCATTTTAGTGAGCTTTAGATAGGGGAATAACCCCTAACTTACTCTTAGATACAAAAATGCATCCTTAGCTAAAGGTTTAGTGAATATGTCTATAAACTTTTCTTTAGTATTCACATATTCCAATCTTACCTCTTTATCTTGCACCAATTCTCTTAGAAAATGATATTTTATAGAAATGTGCTTGGTCTTGGTCTTGATATGTATCACAAGATTCTTTGATATATTAATTCCACTAGTGTTATCACAGAAGATAACTACTAGATCCTTGATTTCTATCTTCATACCTATCAATAGTTGCCTAAACCAAACAATAATGGAACAATTAACTGCTACTACAACATACTCTACCTCTGTTGTAGAATGAGAAATAAAAATCTTCTTCTTTATTGTCAAAGATACTAGTCTTTTACCAAGAAAGAATGCTCCTCTACTGGTGCTCTTCCTGTCATCAACACTTCATGCTCAATCAGCATCTATGAAGCCCTTAATTCAAAATTGTCTCCTTCTTGTACCATAATTAATAGTCTTCAATATCTTTCAGATACCTCATGATTCTCTTGATTTCCATCATGTAATTTTATTTAGGATTTGTTGAGAATCTTGCCACCATACCAATTGCTAATGCAATATCAGGCCTTGTATACAACACATATTGCAATTTTCCAATCATTGATTTGTATGTGGTACAATCTATCTCTTTCGAGTCATCATTCTTGGAAGGCTTATGTCCAGTAGACATACGTGTTCCAACTAGTCTTGAATCCTCCATTCCAAATTTCTTTAGTATCTCCTTGGTATACTTGAATTAAGTAATGTAGATATCATCTTTATTCTATTGGATCTACAATCCAAAAAAGAATTTTATCTCTCCAAATATGGACATCTCAAATTCTTTATTCATGTCTTCTAAAAAGATCTTTGCACAAGTCATTATTTCCATTAAACAATGTGTCATCCACAACAATTTCTACCAACACAATTTTCTTGTCTAGTCCTTCTTTGATATTTAGGCTTTTGTTATCATTTATTCTTTGAATACCAATCTTTATCAAGTATTTATGAAGTCTTTCATACCAAGCTCTAGGAGATTTCTTGATTCCATACAATGCCTTGTGTGGTTTAAAAACCATATCTCTTTTTCTAGGATCTATAAAACCTTCTAGTTGTTCTATGTAAACTTCCTCTTCAAGAATGTAAATTTTACATCCATTTGATAGACTTTAAATCCTTTATGTGTAGCATAAGAAAGTAGATTTCTAACAACTTCTAATCATTCCACAAGAGAAAAAGTTTCACCATAATTAATACCTTCTTTTGAAGAATATTGTTTGCATACTAACCTTGCTTTGTTTCTAGAAACTTCTCCATCTTCATTCATCTTATTTTGAAAAACCCACTTTGTGCCAATTACATTCTTATCCTTAGATCTAGGAACAAGATTTCAGGTCTTAATTCTTTCTATCTAATCTATCTCTTCATTCATTGCTTCAATCTATCTTTCATTATCCAAAGCATCTTTAACAGATCTAGGCTCAAATTCAGTAAGCAAACATGTACCTTTCAATTTGTTTCTTGTTATTGTTCCATCTGACTTGTCTCTAATTATTTGATCTAGTGCATGGTACCTTTTGACATGTCTTGCTAACACAGTTACTTTGAATTTAGAACTTGTTCCACTAGCCTCACTATGATCTTTTGTATCAAGCTTGGTACCACTTCCTATGACTTGGGTCCTTCAAACTTGATTTTCTCTAGCAAAAATTCAATATCTTTTGACTGTGACTTAGCTCCTTTAGACTATGACTCAGGTTGCACTAGTTGCAACTCAATAGTCTCTAGAGATTTTGGGGACTTGGGAGATGAAGTCTACTGACTTCCAATTGGATTTGATAATGTATCAATTTCATAATAGATAAACTTTATGTAATCCTTAGGTTCTTTGTTGCTCTTTTCTTCATCTTTTCATAGTTTATAAGGATTTTGATTTGAATCTTTCTTCATTTGTACTATGTTCAAGTTATGTATCGTAATATTGATTGCTTCCTTCCCATATTTGATTGCAACATTCTCTTCTATCATCAAAGTTCTTGCACAATCCATGATGGATTTGTTCCTTCTTTCAGCTATACCATTTTGTTGTGGTGTACTAAGGGTTGATACTTGTCTTTCAATTCCTCTTTTAATATAGAATTCATTGAATTTATTGGAAATAAATTCACCACCTCATTCTAATCTCAAGCATTTTAGCTTCTTTCCAGTTTCCTTCTCCACTCTTGCCAGATACCATTTAAACTTTTGAAATTCTTTAGAACTATCTTTTAGATACATTATAGTCATCATTCTAGAATAATCATCAACAAAAAGAAGAAAATACTTATCTCCACTATAGGTCTCAATTCCAATAGGTCCACATAAGTCGATATGAACCAACTCAAAGACTTTTTCAGAATGATAGTTTTCTCTTTTGAAACTTGTCTTGCCCATCTTACCAATTTGATAATTTCTTCATAGGCCCATATTAGGTTTCCTCAAACTAGGAATATCTCTCACTCTTTTATTTTCACTTATCTTGATTAGGTAATCAAAGTTCACATGACATATCCTTTTGTGCCATAACCATCTTTCTTCTACTTGAGCAATGAAACATGAACTTTGACTAAGATCAAGGTAGAATAAGTTACCTTTTTTTGATTACCAGACCCAACCATATTTCCTTTCCCATCTAGTACCTTGGCCTTTCCATTCATGAATTCTACCTTGAATCCAATGTTATTCAATTATGCCACACTCAAAATATTATTCGTTATTCCTTCAACCCAATAAGCATTATCACATCTAAGTTCATTGCTTAGTGAGATACAACCTTTTCCCTTTATGCAACATGGTTCATTATTTCCAAATCTCACACTTCAACCATCATAGTGTTCCATATGTTCAAATTTTGTTTTGTCACCAATCATATGATGTGAGCAACCACTATCAATAATCCATGTATCATTTTTTCTAACATGAGACATAAGTGTCATTTTATCTCCATCATCAGATTCATCTTTTACAGCAATATAGACCATTTCATCATCATCACTACTATCTAAATCTTTAGCCATAGAACAAGATTTTTTACCTTTTTCCTTGTAATCCTTCAAGTTATTGAAATCCTTCTTTCCTTTAAAATTGTTATTCTTCTTTTCATCTTTTTCTTCTCTAGTTGGAAACCTTGAAGCAATGTGACCAACTTCTACACAAAAAAAAGAAAATTAAAGGAATTTTACCTTTATATTTTCCTTTTCCTTTGGGATACCTCCTTGCAAGTAATGCCTCAATAGTTTCAAGATCACTGTCAAAACTATCTTCTTCTTCACTTTCAGATTGTTTGGCTCTTGACTTTTTAGCTTTCTTCTTGAGTGAAAACTTGGCTTCAAGTGCAAACTCAAGATTGCTAGGACTAGGAACATTATTATCATAGTTATCTAGCTCTAATGTTGTCAATCTTCCAACTACTACATCCAATTTTATATCATTCTTTGGATTGCATCTCATTTCTTGAATTTTTAATACTTTGATTGCATATATAGGAAGAATTGTTCTAAGAAACTTACTTACCACTATTTCATCTTCAATCTTTCCTCCTGAAGCTTTGATTGCACAAACATTGGCTTTGATTTTGTTACTGTACTTTGTAATTTTCTCATCTTCTCTCATCTATATTTGATCAAATTTTTCTCTAGGACTTGTTGTGGTTTCACAATGCATGACCCATTTTGAGTCACAAAATGGGGACCCCCTAGTTTGAAGTTTCTCTATGAGGCATCTATTCCAAAGCCTCAATCATTTTGAAGCTTCTTTTGGGTCTAGGTCAAACCTTGACCTTTGATCGAGAAGGGTTAGGTAATCAAATAGGAGAAAAAGTGTCAATTTTAAAGAATTTCATTTGCTTTTAAAGTGCACACATGCACACCTTTACAAGCTGCATAGGTGCACCAAGTGTACAATTGCACACTTCACCTCATTTGGGGGATGTGCACTTGCACATGTGCACACCCTCAGAGGTGTGCACCTTCAAAGGTGCGTACCTAAGGAGGTGTGCACTTAAGACCCTACCCCTTCTATAACTTGCAAAATGCCTCGACATGAATGTGCATAGTTGTGCACCACGTGCACCTTGTCAAGGTGCACATGTGTGCTAGTGTGCATGTGCTCAAGCATACAACTATGCACTTTTCCAGTTTGCTAAGTTAAATTTGTGCACTTGTGCTTCTTCCAAGGTGTGCTAGTGTGCAAAACTAGTTTTTTGGGGAGGAAAATCTACTGCTTTGACTAGTGTTGACACAATTTTGTCAGTCTGAGTCCTAGGGATTTATCTTTTGGATTTTTCAACATAAGATAATTAATGGTTGCTTCTTTGTGTAGATGAAAAAGCATTCTTAACTTGTCGAGGTCATAACTTTTGACCTAGATGTAGGAATTCAAAATTGTTTACACCATTGGAAAGAAGAACTAAAAATCTAATTTTAGTCCCTAAAATAGTAAGCCTTTGGCTACCCATTTTTAAGGATCAATGAAGGTTTCAACTTGAAATTTTGAGTAGAAGACCTCCAAAAAAGCCAGTTAAAAAGACCTAGAGAAACTTGTAAAAATGTATGAAAAAGTTTCAAACATTTAATCATTTTGGATAATCCAGAGCACTTGGTCTCTAAGCGAGAAGGATCAGAAGTTAGAGAGAACAAAGAATCAAGAAATTTACACTAAAGATCAAAGATACAAAGGTTGGATACATGAACTAGAATAGGTTCTTCATCTTATGCAACTATTAATGACAAGATTTAACACAGGTGCCTTGGGATTTTAGAAGTAGAAGGAGTTTAGGTCTATGAAATTTTTTGGCTATAAAGAGGTTATAAATCATCAAAAGGACCAAAGTAAGTACACAAAAGTGATCTAAAACCCCATTTAACAAAAACCTAGAAACTATTTTCAAAACTGAGAACTTTGATTTTTAGGTGAAATAAGCACTTGGCACACATTTCTCCCAAGGTGCATAGGTGCATAGGTGCACAAGTATTCAAGGTGCATAGGTGCATAGGTATGCAAGGGGCATAGGTACGCAAGGTGTATAAGGTGACAAGGTGTGTAGGTGTGTAAGGTGTGCAAGTTGCACTTCTCCCAAGGTGCACTTCTTTAGAGGTGCACCAATAGTTAACTGCTAGTTCCAAATTTAGGGCTTTCCATGCATTGAAAAGGAATTCTAATGGTAATTTAACTCCTACAAACATCCATTAAAGGTTGAGCTTCTATTTTTGACACTTCCAAAGACTCCTATATCATCTGACAGCTTCTATCTTCTTATTTTCTCATGCTTTCTTTGTTTTAAGACATGTAAAGGCTCATGCGTCCATTTAATGATATAAATAAGGATGGAGTCCTACTTAGCACCAGTTAGAGAGTCACTTGTACATAAATAGATTTTTTTTTTATTAGTTTAGAAGCATATGTTTACATAAAGAGATCTCTCACTCTCAACACAAATTGAGGAAAAGATTTCTTATAAATTCAAGAATGTAATATGTATTTCAGGCCATTATTTTGATGCAATAATATATGTTATTGGTGCCCTCATTCAAATTGTAGTTATTCTTTCCTGAATGTGTTATATTTTGTGAATGTATGTTCATGGAGTGTAATGGATCCAATAGTTTTATTGTGTTATTTTGGTTGAGCAATCTTTTAATTTTGGTGTTTGCTATGGTTTTACAAATTCCACTGACATACTTAGTTTGAGAAGAGATCACCTTATTATTTCTGCATAGCTTTTTGTCTTGCATGAGTGCACTTTTCATGGCCTTTTGATTTGATGAAAAGTGGAATATCTTATAGTTACTGAATTCCCATTGACAATTGCATCAGTGGAATTAAGGAAACATTGCTCCTATTTTCATTGGTTACTTATTGATCTTTTCAAAAGCTTAACTCGCATACATGTTGTTGCCATGGCTTATGTCTGTTAGGAATTTACTTTTCAAGTCATTTTCTTTAACTTCTTGTTACCTTATCTTTGTTATTTGTTTTTCTAACCCCTAGTTGAATTAGGAATTCATATAGTTGCATTGTTAGATTGCATTCATTTAAAAATAGACTACCAAAAATATTTTTTTTTGTAGTCAATTTTGAAACAACAAGCAGATTGATCATCTTATCTGAAATTGGTTTGAACCAGCAAAGGCCTCCTTATGAACACTCACATTTATCTTCTACTGGGTGGATTCCAGTAGGTTGCAAGATCAATCAAAACCTTGGAGTTGATCCCAATTAGCTTTTCAAGAGAGGAGTCTAAAAGAATTCCTATCATTAAGCATCATGCAAAATGATAGCTCAATGGGACTTTCATCTTTAGCTCTTCTTACATTATCATCTCCTCCATAGATGGCTTTTAGCTTGATCCACATTTCATAAGTAGTTCCACAATCTTTGACTTCATAAAATTTGGCATAGTCAAGAGATGAAGCAATATCAAACATCATAATGTTATGACTCTTCTTCTCTATAATTTCTTCAATAGTCATAGTTCTAGTAAGTGTCATATATTTGGTGTCTAGGTACTTTAGACCTAAATCTCCAATGGTTTCCAACTACAACCTCATGTGTTACTTCCATGCCTTGAAGTTATCTATGTTTAGCTTAGGGATCTCCCTTTTGTAAGACATCTTGATCTTTAGCTTAGGTCCTTGAAACCTTTTCTACAAGAACCAAAGTGCTCAGATACCAATTGTTGGAAATATAAGAGGAGTAACTAAGGGGGAGGGGTGAACCAATTACCACTAAAATAAATCCTAGATCCCTTAGATGTCAGCTCAAAATATAAATACTACTAAAAATATTGATGCTTAGTAAACACACAAGAACTTGATTTATGTTGTATCTCAATAAGCACTAAAATAATAACTGTAACTCATAAAATTCTTAACATGAAAATCTTAAGATTTTTTCTATGATTAAACTTAATAAACTTAGTTGGATACACATGAAAGAAATAGAATGAGCACAAGTGACACCAAGATTTAACGTGGAAACTCAATTTGAAAAAAAACACCAATTGCAACTAGTTATTGATTTTCATTCTTATCAAGTGAGTCTCTTTAGGAGCCAACCCTGTTAAAGGTTGCAAAACACATTGTTAGGTGTGACCCAGTTAGAGGATTTAATCACCTTGTTAGGAGTGGCCTTGTTAGAGGACTTTAGACACTTCAATCTAGAAATGCCACCTTGTTAGAAGATTTACAAATATTTGTTAAGCCAACTCCATTAAGAGATTTAGATCACTTATATAATGGTTAGAGAGTAACAATGAGATGACCTAATTTTTGATGCAACTAAATTGCTGAATTCAAGCTTGTATACTTGATCATTCCTAATCCAATGTATCTTTACAAATCATCAAGGATATTCTTCGTATCCCTCTATTTTGCTTCCTCTAAGTATCTTCTATGCTTCCATACACTTACAAACATTCAATCCTCAACTTGACCTTTTATTTATAGCTTATTCATTGTCAAGTTGACTTGAATATAGCTTAGAATAATTAATATTCTGTTGGATACAATTGTCCAATTGTGTGTTGTCTTTGATTTTACACAAATGTCATATCAATTATCAGACAGAGTCTATCAAGCTCAGTTGGTCAGCAAGGCAAAAGGAAGAGTCTACCAAGCTTAGAAGGTTAGCAAACAAGGTTTACAGTGTCTACTGAGTGTTTTCAAGTTTTACCTTGTGCAGATAGTTGTTATCGAGCTTTCAAGGTTAAACAAGGAAATTCAGTTGTTACCGAGCTCACTCGATCATCAAAGGGAAATATGGCAGAGACATTTCTTGCCGAGCTCTCATAGACAAGGAAGGAATTAGTTCTTACCGAGTTAACTTAGTAACCAAATTATTTTGTAGCATTAACCGAGTTAAGATGGTTAACTCAGGAAATTGTTTCTAGAAGTAGTGCTTACCGAGCAGGGTTGGCCAATGAAGGATTTCATTGATTTGTGGAATAAATTTTATTTGTTTAATGTAATATTTGTAGCTGACTGATGTAGTTTATTGGTAAATATAACTTGTGAATGATCCAACTTCATAACCTAAATGGTATATATAAGAAGTCAAGTTGTGAATTCTAAGTGTGTGTGATGGATTTGATGTGATTCAAGTGTGAAGGAGGACTGATTATTGGGAGAGCAAATTTTGAAGAATGATCAGAGATCATTGCATAGCAAAGCTATATTTGATCGAGGAGGATCTAATAGTGTAGAATAGAGATCTGTAATCAGCAAATTCAGTTGCATCATATTTAGGTCACTTCATTGTTACTTTCTAACCATTGTAGCAGTGATTTCAAAATCTCTTAATAGAGTTGGTTTAATAGCCATTCTTCAAATCCTCTAACAAGGTGGATAGTTCAATTGAATTGTTCTAAAGACCTCTAACAAGGCCACTCCTAATAGGGTGATTAAATCCTCTAACAGGCTCACACCTAACAGTGTGTATTGTAACCTTTAACAGGGTTGGCTCCTAACAAAGCTCACTTCAAAAGAGTGAAAATTGGTAACTAGCCACTTGGTGGTTTTTCCCATATTGGGTTTCCATGTTAAATCTGGTGTCTCTTGTTTTCATGTTATTTACTTTTGCATGCATGCTAATAATTATGAATGTCTAAAGATTAGTAACAAGTTAATCTATCGAGTTACAGCATTTTTGTGATGTGTTTACTGAGTGACAGCAGTAAATAGTTATTCAAGACATCTAAGGGATCAAGATTTGTTTTTGTGGTAACTAATTCACCCCCCCTCTCAGTTACTTCATCTATAATTCCAACATATTCATCTCCCCAGTTGGCTAGAACCAACAAACAAATCCATTAAACTTAATATGCCAAAACAAGAAAATCTTTTGTTAGCCAACCCTGCTCAAAAGACACCGATTTAGAAATTATTTTCTTATGTTAACCAAGAGAACTTGGTTAACATTGCATCTTCACAAAGTTCCTTTGGTAACCAAGTGAGCTTGGTTAACACTAGTTCCATCCATCATTTCCTTTGTTACCTGAGTGAGCTCATTTAACACTCAACTTCTTTGATCTTATCTTTGATGCCTAAGTGAACTTGGTAGTAACTACCTTCTAAACTTGGAAAACTCTAGAATGCTTGGTAGACATAAGAAACTATCTTCATTGCCTGAGTGAGCTCGGTATACACTATTTGGTAAAGATATGACATTTTGTTTAACATCAAAGATAATCTACAATTAACCAATCATTTTCAACATTACTAGTAAGATTTGACATCAATAGCAACATAACAATTCCTCCAATTGTGGATCCAACAATCTCCGTATTTTCCATTGATGGGAAGACCTTTAGTCACCCTACAATGGAAAAAATTTCTTTGGATTTTACTTTCAACTCCCTCTATATCAAATATTCATCAATATCCTTAGTTTCAGTATGATTGTCATCCATGTAGTCTCTGATATGCTCCCTCTATGATACCAATTGTAATGGCTCCCTTTTTGGCATATCTCTCATCTTCTTTAGATATTAAATGGTAACTTAGTATACATCTTCCTCTTTGACAACAATGTGAAAGGCATCATCCTCTATAATAACTAATATTTGAATTGTCTTTATCCTTGACTATATCACCATATTCCTACTTATATATTTATAAACTCATGTTATTGTCCTTCTTTACATAGCTTTAGGCAGCACCTAAAGTGTGACCTCCTACATCAATTTGTAAGATACTTTAATCCTCACATTTGATGCATTGTTGCATCCCTTCTTAGGTTGCTTCAAATAGGGGAGTGAACCCTAATTTACCTCTTAGATAAATAAATGAATCCTTGGGTAATGCCTTGGTGAATATATAAGTTATTTTCTCCTTTGTATTTACATATTCTAGTCTTACTTCTTTGTCTTGTACTAATTTCATTGAGTAATGATACTTTATAGCAATGTGCTTTATCTTTGTGTGAATCACATAATTCTTGGATATGTTTATAGCACTTGTGTAATCACAATATACCACCATATGTTCAATAATATCTTCCTTCATACCTTCCAACAATTTCTTGATCCACACTATGTTTGAGCAATTAATTATTGTTGCAACATATTTAGCTTCTGTTGTGGACTGTGAAGTAGAATTTTTCTTCTTACTTGTCCATGAAATCAATTTCATGCCTAGGAAGAAAGCTCCTCGACTTTTACTTTTTCTATCATCAATGTTTCCAACTCAATCAGTATCTGTGTAAACTTTCAGCTTAAACTTTTTATTCTTCTTATACCATAAACCATTGTCTTATGTGTTGGAAATATAGTAGGGAAGTAAACTCAAGGAGGGGGTGGGGGGTGAATCAGCACTTAAAACTTTCAGCCTCTAAAACTATTCACCATACATCCATCTCATAATCTATGCATGTAAATTGAAGTACCAAATTAAGCATATACATCCATAGCATGAAAGTAAAATATTCAACACATGTATGACACAAGATATTTGGTTACCCAGAAACCCTCTAAGGAGAAGGTAAAACTGGGGTGGGGATGATACCCACAAATCTTCACTACTATAGTAATAAAGTGTATCCAATGAAGGTTACAATGTTTGATCATGAAACATGATCTACCATGTGAAATTTCTACCCTATTAAATTCTTACAAGATTTTTAGATCTTACCCTATTAAAGGATTTAAACACCCTAGTAAAATTTTTCTAGATAAAAGGACTTTAACTTACAATGAAGTAAGCACCCTATTAAAGGATTTGCAATAGCTTGTCAAGACTACTCTATCAAGAGATTTAATTGATTCACCTATTAGAATGTCTCAATAATGATCCTTCAATTAGCACTTTTTTTCTTGATGTTGGATCACCTCTATTTTGATGTATACTTGATCCTTTCTGATCATATGTATCTATGTTGTCCTCTGATTCCTTTCCTAGATTCTCCTTTAACTGATTCTTCAATGTAACTCAACTCATAACATCTTAGTAACCATGAATGCTCTATTTTCACATGCAAGCCTTGTCCAATTCTCCTTAAGCATTCTCAGAAATTTTAGGGTTTGTCTTCCTTGAGAAGACCTAGGTGACTTAGGGTTAGGTATGAATCAACGGTAATGATTCATCTATATTTTTTCTTAACCCTTCCCTTTTTCTGATTGAATGCATGTAATGCATAGGGATTCATAATTAAGATTCATTCTTATCCTCAAAGAATGTAAAATAATCCTTAAGTCAGCCCAAAAATGGTTTACATAGAAGTTTGTGCCATTACAAACATCTATGTCAAAGTTGTTAACTTGGCACTTGAAGTTCTTGATGCTCAGTATCAACTATAACTTCAATATTGTAACTCAACCTCTAAATGACTTAGAGTCCAACAATCACTTGGCATCTAAATAGCTTTTCACATACCATCTGCTTGGCACTTGAGTGACTCAGCACATACTAGTTACTTAGCTCATAATAAATATCTAATGTTTGGCATATACTATTTGACAAATTATGCTCAACATGTATTACTTGTTCATCATGAACTAAGTAAATGACTTAAGTATATTTTCACCCATATGTCAAAACCAATCCAAGACTAACAATCTCCCCCTTTAACATGAGTGGAAAATTACTTGATCATGTATAAATAACCTTTATCCTTTCAAGCATAACTCAGATAATATCCATATACATACAAAATTTCAAAAACTTCAAAATTTTGCAAAATCTTATGACTCATTAGTCATACCTCAAAATTCAATAACTCCCCCTGAGTTGATTGTGCTTTTTTGTATCTAAATCTCAAAATTATTCCTCTACCAAGTAGTTTTACATTCAGATCTATATACTTTGTTTCCAATTTTACAAAAATATTTTATCCCCAATACCTCTTATTTCTCCCATACTTCTTATTTTGCCCCCATTTTGACACTGATGTCAAAGGGTTATACACTTATAGTGTGTTTGTCAAAAAAATATTTGTGGACCTCAAGCATGATTTTCAATGCTACATCCCAGTTATCACAAGCTACCTCCAATGATTTGATCTAGATGGCCAACTTGGCAGCAAGGTGAACTAAGCCTTCATGAGTAGAAAGATGTGGATCTTTCTTCATGAGTGTTTTAGAAAAGTCTAGTTCCTTGTGTAATTTCTCCATATGTGGAGTCAGAATTGATTGGATGTTAATTAGTTTAGCCTTGATGTTTGCTTCATTTTTGTGTAACACTACTAATTGAATTTGGGAGTTAGGGAGATTTGTGAAATGCTTCTCACTCTGAGCTAGAGACTTTGGCAGAGTTATACTAGATTATTGTATATGACTCTCCAAACTCAGTATATGACTCCTTGTTTCTTGTGTGAAGAGTGTTGGATTACACAATTTGGTGTACAAAGAGAAAATGTTCTCTAGTACTTTCTTCACACTATCAATTTTGGTTGCTAACTCAACCTGTGATAGTGCAATAGCACTTGATATATTTTCATCAACCTTATTTTGGAACTTTCTTTCAAACCATTCAAGTAGTTTAACATTTGAATCTAGGTATGTGTTATTTAGCTTCTCCACTAAGCTGGTTAGCTACTCTATGATCAGCTTTGTTGCTTCTAGTGCTGGCAGGTTAAATGCATCAAGAAAAATATTCTTGATATCTATCAATGCTTTCTTCTACCTATGCTCTTGTCTAAGTAGTTCTTGATTCTTCTTCTTTGCTAGAGCTTCCTGGAGTATACCCATCTACTCAATAGTGATAGTTACATAATCAAACCTAGGAAACTCAGTCACTTCATCCAAGTTCACATTAACAAATGATGTGATTTCATCTACCTTAGATGTGCTTGGAATTGATTGTGATGATTGTAGGGATATATCTTTTATACTTGGCCTATGAAAAGCTTGACTAGGAGGAGTAGCAGTTTCTGGTAAAGTTACCAAAGTTTACATTGCTAATTGCTCCTTAGGTTCAGTAGTCATACCTAGCTCTTTAGTCTTTTCCTTTTCCTTCTCTACATTCATATATGTACCTTGATCTTGTGTTGTAGGTGTAGGAGTATCTACCTAACCTACTTGAACTTGTGTTCCTTTAGTCTTTTCTATCTCATCCTTTTTCTCTTCAACTGTCTCACCCTTGTCATGTTCATTCTTCTTTATAGTGACTGAGATTGGAGTACTTTATGCCAATGTAATAATGGTAGAAGTTTTCTCATTCCTCTGGTATACCACAAGAGGTAATCTAGGTTGTATCATAGAGAATTGAGGAGAGGCTATAGGTGAAACTTATTTCTATACTTCATCCCCTATAGATACCTTGTCGGCCTTCTCAATTTCATCAACACTCACTAGTACAAGATTCTCACAATGTTTATCCTAGGGTAGTGGATTCCACCAATATCTTCTTCAAGTCATCCTTTGTGAGGGGATTGATGTTTTAAGTGACAATATCATAAACATCCTTAATCTTTACTGTATCACTTTTTGTATTTACCTTACGTGGAGGACTGACACTTGGCACTAGTGTATCTATTACACTCTATTTTATCTATTGCTCATCCTTAGCTAGTGCCTATGTATCTTCATTTGTTTTAGTGCCTTCCTCTTGTATAACTATCTCAGTGTCAATTGTGATTACCTCAATTACTTGTTGTTTCTCTTTTATTTCCTCACCTACCTCAATAGGTGCCTACATTATTGCCTTGGGTGTTGTCAAACCATATAGTGATTTCCAAAACAAAGTGGTATTTTGTACAACATCCTCAAGCTTTTATTTTGGTACAAATTTTCTAGTATGTTTCTTCAATGTCTTTGCCATTGTCTCACTATCCAATTCTAGCATCACTCTAGCAAGTCTAGTCTCTCTGATTTGTCTTTCTATGTTTAGACTATATTGCCATTTTTGCTCAACTCTATCAGATAATATTTTTGGTAGAGAGTTGGCATTCTTAATTGGAATTTTTTTAAATGTTTCCATCATGGCATAAATTGACTCCTCTACTTGGTTCATCTCAATTTTTCCAAGTGTATCAAATTTAATATGTGAGAGACCAAATAAATTAGCATTGTTCCTTATATTCTCATATATATTGTCTAAATATGAAGAAGGATAGTGACTTACCACTTGAAATTAGTTGTTTTCATTAGATTTAGCTGGAGCTATGTATTTTCTCCTTATTTTCTTTTCAACATCCTCTTTATTGCTCACTAGTCTAGCTCTCTTCTCTTTTGGCTTGAATGTTTCTTTCACAAAAGTTTGCACCCTTATCTAAAGTTTTTACCTAAGGACAACCTTGTGAAACATGGAAACAACCTCCAAGTTGTGGGACTTGAACTATGAGGTTGAGTCTCTAGAGAAGGTTGGATTCCTTTACTATCAGGATGCACCTAACTACTCTTGGAGAGAGAAAAAGGAGAAGGAATGCATAGAAGAAAACTACCTAATCTAATCTAAGGAGGTGATGCACAAAAATAGAGTGTTTGATCTTATCTCTATCCATAAATGCACAATTAACCAATTATAATCTCAAAGGATATAGATTCAAACTTTTCTTAATTCAACAACCACATGTAGATCAGATAATAAAAGAATGTTATAGGAAGAAAATTCACTTAATATCATTTGAATGCCAAAATAGATACGATCATGCAAATTGCAGAATATAGACAAGAACATTAACCAGAGGCAAAGAAATCTTGTATAGTGTGTTAATAGCTAAAAGAGACTCAGCAAAGGACTACAATGGCTCAGAGGCATGAGAAATTATAGTAGTATACATAGAAGCAATACTAGAGAATTAGAGAAATATCAACCTTTTTAAAAAATTACAAAATCTTCCTTTATAGCTCAAGCATAACTAAGATATTTTCTACCCTAAACCAAACTCAACCACCACACTTAGTAATTACTACAAATCTAAAAGAAATTTGATCATGGAACAACCCCAAATGTGGCATAATCATTAAAAACTTAACTAAAAGGACCTTGGAAATGATAGAAACAATGTCATTTAATGAAAAAACCCCAAAATGGGCAATCATATAGTGGGAGATGTGTCCTTTGCATCATTTTTGTCCTTGCATTTATTTGGAAATGGTTGGGATCAATCAAGAAGACCAAATTGTGCAAGAAAACCCAATTCCCTTTGTTTCTAGCTTATGAATTAGCAAAGTCAATAGGTCAACCTGGTCAAGCAACTAGAAACCTCCATATCAACCAAACATATTATTTCTTTTTTCCACCTTACGGAGTCTTTACGCGTTTGATTACATCATTTAACTAACTATGCCACCCTTTAAAACTTGACTATAATGGCTTACAATATTGTTAATTTTGACCATGATATCAACCTAACTGCACTTGCCAAATTGGACCCATTGGGACACATGGAAAATCCTCACTATGTCACTATAACTAAAGATCAATCATTTTCATATAGCAATATAATGATAGACGTTGATCTACCATCATCTGACAGTGAAAGTAGAAACTAAGAACATGTGGCCCACCAAACTGACCATGTTAGAGACTCGGCCAATGAAATGCCCACCACAAGCCAGCTCAGTTTGACTCATCACCTTGTCATATTGCATCCCACAAAAGAAACTTGGACCCACACATACACATGGTGTGATGTTGATTTGTCACATGATATAAACAATGAGCACTTCTACAATGAGATAAAGTGATGGTCGTGGATCAAAAAAAGATCTGACAGTGGGTGAAATACAAGCTGGCAAAGATATTAAATTGTGCAAAAACTTAGGAAAAAATTAGATAACCTAAGTTTAATATAAATTATTTTCATGCCTTTATTTGAATATTTGAATATTATGAACGTTAAATGGGTTTGAATTCTAATAGGGCAATATTGGTGAGAAGGAAAAAATGACCAAAAAATCTGGTGACCCAGAGGAGATGAAAGCTAGCTATGCATAGGCTAGTAGCCTGCACATCCATTGGGAAATAGAGTCATATAAATCATGAAGATCCACCCAGAAAAAACCCTAAAATCACAGAAAACATGCCCAAGAACCTCAAAACTACCTCTCTACAACTGCAACTAGGATCCAAAATCCTCTACAACCTCTGCACAAAACACATATGCTCATGCACTTCTTGGAAAATAGGAAACCATGGGAAGGAAACTAACCTAACTATATACATAAAATGCTCATCTTTTATTAGAATCAAGACTTAAGATATATTCCATCAACTGGAATAGGCAGAATTTCACCATTAGGCCTTCTTAATTGAAAAGCATTGGCCTGTTTGCAACCGATAACCACATAGGTACCACTCCATAGTGCATCAAATTTTGAGTGCCTCCCTAGTTTTTCCTTATTTGCATCCCACTTGAGCACAAAGTCACCCTCTCTAAAAAATTTGACCTTAGCCTTCTTATCAAAGCTCTTTTTCATCTATTGATGATGTACTTCTAGGGTCTGTATGGTCTGGTTTCTTTTCTCTTCTAGCTCCATCAGCTCTACCATTCTTATTGCTATGGCATCACTTTCCATTAGCTCCAACTAATGAGCTAGTTCTAGAGATGGGAATTCTAATGAAATTGGAAGGCTTGCTTCCCTGCCATATACCAACATAAAGGGTGAATTTCCAATTGCCCTCTTAGGTGTTATTCTATCAACTCACAATGTTGTCTTCAACTTTTGATGCCAACACCTCTGGTTATCCTCTACAGTCCTTTTCATAATCTTGATTAGGTTTTTGTTAGATGACTCAACCAATCCATTTCCCTAAGGATAGTAATTTGAGGATGTGCTCAAGTAGATATTATGATCAACTACCCATGCACAAATCTGAGATCCTATAAAAGATTTTGCATTATCTAAAATAATGGTTGAAGGGGAACCAAACCCGGTCACAATTCCATCAAGGAATTTAAAAACTAAATATTTTGTGGCATCCCTTAATGCAACTGCCTCTATCTATCTGGTGAAGTAATCTATAGCCGCTAAGATCCATTTATGACCAGAGCTAGAAGGAGGATTGATGGGGCCTATGAAGTCTAATCCCCATTGAGTAAAAGGTTTATCTACCTAAATGGGATGAATTGGGAGTGCTGCAAATCTTTTCTTACCATAGAAGAAGGCACATTTTTCACACTTCCTCACATATCTATTACAATCATGGAACATGGATGGCTAGTAGTAACTAGCCCTCGTAATCTTCATTATAGTTGTCTTTGTTGAAAAGTGGCCACCATCAAGACCATCATGAAGCTCTTTGATCATTCTTTCAACTTGGTTTGTATCAATGCATCTATATAGGGCTCCATTGAAATACCTCCTAAAAAGATACCATCAAGTATGGCATAAGGAATTGATTGTAACCTATGCTATCTCATTTTAGTTCTATCCAATCCTTTAGGATATCCATTGCCTAAAAAGAAGTCCATCACGTCATCTATCTAATTCCTTGGATTATCATTTCTTGCTTCTTGTTGTTCTATCAATACCATAGCAACTTCCTCACCTAATTCCTGAGATGAGATCATCTATTTCAACAATCCCTTTCCTCTTACCAACTTGGTAATCTGGATGTCAACATCATACTCCATTACCTTAGTGATCCAACTTGCTCTCTTCTCACTAATATCTTTTCTCAAAAGAAAGTCCTTCACACTAGGATGGAGTACTAACAAATGGATCTTGTTATGAGATAGAAGGTGTCTAAACTTCTTCAAACTTCTTATGACTGCAAGGGCTTGCTTTTCCATATAATTTTATTTATCTTCATATTCCTTAAGCCCTTCACTAAAGAAGGCAATATGTTTCTCTTCATTCTTATCATTTATTTGAGTCAACACAGGAGAAATGCTTGACTCACCAACTAAGGTATAGAGAATGAAATCCTTCTCAAAATTTGGATTAATGAGAGTAGGGGCTAAGGCTATGGTGCTTTGATCTCTTCAAAACTTACCTTCCCTTCCTTGGTCCATGGAAAGACCATATTCTTCTTAACCATGGTTGTAAGAGGTTTCACCATGGTGGCTAAATTAGGGATAAATTTCCTCACAAAATTTATTCTACCAAGGAATTTTTGCAGCCCTTTCTTATGCTTAGGAAGGGGAAGAGAAAGTGTGGCTTTATTCTCTTTGGATCAATGGTTAGATCATCCTTTGATACAATGTTTCCTAATAATTTTCCTTGATTGGTGGTAAAGGCACACTTTCTTGGGTTAAGGGATACCCCAAACTCTCTACATCTTAGGAATACCTATCTGAGATGGTCAAAATGATATATCACACTCTTGGAATATATTGCAAATTCATCAAGATAGACTAATAGAAATTTTTCAATCATATTCTTTAAGGCCATCTCCATTTCTTTTTGAAATGTGGCACTTGCATTTGTTAGCCTAGGTGCCCCATTTGGTGGTGAATGCAGTCTTGTATCTGTCGGCCTCCTTGACCAGCACTTGATTGTAACTAGAGACTCCATCAAGAAATGAGAACCTCTTTGAACCACTAACCTTAGACAATATTTGTTCCATGGAAGGGAGAGAGTGATGATCCTTAAGGGAGGCCTAGTTAAGGTCTCAAAAGTCCACACACAATCTAATTTCTCCATTCTTCTTCCTAACAAGGACAAGGTTCACTACCCATGATGAGTGCTTGATAGGGAAAATTATATTGGCTTCAATAAATTTGGATAGCTCTTTTCTCATTAATTGTTAAATTTTAGGATTCATTGGCCTCTATTTATGCCTTACAGGTTTGACATTATCAATTCAATCTATGGTATGCTTAAACAAACTTGGGTCAAAACCCTTTAAATCATCATATGTCTAAGAAAATATATCATTAAATTATTTACATAGATGAATGAAATTCTCTTGCTCAATTTTAGAGCATACCTTCCCCATGTTTAAGGTTTTTTCATCAGCAACCACAACTAGTGTATAATCATCTTTGTTAGTAGCTAGGTTCATTGTTTTGTTTCTTTTTTTATCATCAAGATTGAAGATGCTCTCTAAGGTAATGAAACTCTTAGGAAACTTATTAGAACTAATATTGATGATTTGATCACCATACTAGCCATACAACCTAGATTGGTTTCTCTAAGAGAATTTTACTTCATTCTACAAGAAATTTACAATTTGTGCATCAGACTCAAAGACTTTCCAATTGGTATTATTTTCAGGAATAGTAGGCCTTACTACCACTTTAATTTGTTTCTTCTTTTCAGCTTCAAGGTTCTTTGGGATATCATAAGATGCACCTACTACTACAAGTCTATCAGCATATCTATTCTCTTTTCTAGGGATGCTCTAAATATTAAATGCATTGAAACTTTCAAGCAAATACCATACTCTATGTTTAGAAGACTTGAGAAAACCATTGTTAATGATATTCTAATTTCTCACTCGATTGACCACAAACTTGTTGTCTCCATATACACTTAATTCTTGAATCCCTCTTTTTTGAGCAAGTAGAAGACCTTGAATCAAGGATTTGTACTCAACCACATTATTGGTACAACTGAATTAGAGCCTAAAGGAGAAGTAGTACCTTACTTGTGTAGGATAAATAAACATCACACTAGCCCCTGATCCATTTTTCTTTCTTGATCCATTAAAAACCATACTCCATATCCCACTTGTATCTTCTTTGGTCTTCATAAGGTTGGGGACAAGAGCATCCTTTTCTGATATGCAATTTGTACCAAGGCCTATCTCTAGGGTTTCTAATATAGGATCAAATTGATATGTATTAGCCCATTCATCTAAGAGAAAATTAGGTATATCTGCTAGAGAAGTGGCAGGCTTATTTACTATATCATTCTCATCCATTTCTAGGATAGTGCAATTCATATTGATGAGATTAGGGGTGTAGGGCTCAATATGATGGAGGGCTAGAGGCTCTACTCTTATTGAAGCCTTGGTTCCATATATTGTTCTAAAAAACATATATGACCAATCAGAGGATATGTAGCCACCTATTTGGGCAATGAAATCTCTTGAAAGACAAATGGAAAAGTGTGGCTTGAGCTCAACAACTAATATATCCTGAACTATAGTACAACTAGGGCATCCATGTAAGGCCATTTCCACATTCCTAAGGATCCCTATAGTCTTCAAAATACATAACACATCCCTAAAAATGGGCTCATATTTCATTTCTAAAGCATCAACAACACACATAGGCATCATGGAACTATTATCCCCTAAATCAATCATGCAATTTTAGACTAGCTTATCCCCTATAATTAGAGAAACATAAAATGGAGGAGGTCTAACCTTTTTACTTGCTTCTATTTCTCTTCATGGTTGTATTAGACTTGTGGCACTTTCTTCTCTTGATGGTTGATCCCTTAGTTTAATGCTCTCCAATTCTTGTTGCAGCAATCTCTTCTACATTGGTATAGTAGTAACAACATCCCACATAGAAATATTCACATTTTTTTTCTTTTCTTTCTCTACCACATTGAATGAGACATTAGGTTCTTTGTTAGAAGCTTTGGGAGCTATATGTATGGGATATTGAGATGGAATAACTTGGGGACTATTCACATCTCCTCCATTACTATTCTGTCTTTGTTGTTTAGGAGCATTTGGTTGATCATTTTCTACTTGCACTTGAGGTATTACATTTGACATTGAGGCCTAATTGGGAGGAGGAGGGGTAGCATCTTTAATAGCTCTTCTTTTGCTCCTAGTGTAATGGAATCCTAGTTTATATTATAATATTCTTCCACTTGATGATTCATGAAGGAGCAATCACCCTATCTTTGCATATGTGGGGTATCTTTGGGTTGGCTCTCATTATATGACTATCCTACTACAGGTTCTTGAGTGATCAAAACTAAATAAGATTCAGCCTTTTGACACATGCAATAGGCATAAGAGTAGTTGTGGGAGGGACAAAAATCTTGATCCTAAGCCATATTTTTTTGAGGTACTATGGCCCTACTTTGATTTGCATTTGAGGTAGAAGCATGACTATTCTACCTACTCTGATCAAAAGAATTATTCCCATGATTATGATTTGGAGGCCTGCCATTTGAAGGGAGTTGACATTATATTTTAGGAGCCTTATTACCTTGCACCTACTACCTTTCCAAAGTCACGACCTTATTGCCAATTTTCGACATCACTAAGAGACCATCCTTTAGCTTCTTCTCTTGACCTTTCAATCTCCTATCTATGTTTTGTATCATAGACTATATCATCTCTTTAATTGTATCCATTCCATTTGAAGATGTGGAAGCTTGAGGGGCTAGAGAAAAGGGTTGTGATGTGGAAGATGTAGGAATAGGGGCCATTATTGGTTGATGATTTGGCATATCAAGAAGAAGAGCATAGGAGACCTTGGAGCTAACTTTCCTCCTTGTATCAAGATATTCTCTGCCCTGGTGGCAATTTCATAGGCACCTAGAAGAGTATCCCCTCCCATAGTTTGGATTGTACTGGCAATATCACTAAGAAAAATTGTAAGGTAATGTAAGAAGGCATTACCAGGGGTAGGCCTTACTGAAGTAGGTATTATGTCCCATGTCTTTGAAATTTGTAGTTGAAACCAGTCATACATTCATGGGGGGGGGCTCTTTTTATGGTGGTTAGTTATTCTAAAAGTGACAAATGGTCACTTTTGTCCTCAAAATGTTTACATAGTCCTGCTCCTAACCCATCCCAATCTATTATAGAACCATGTGATAGGCCCCTATATCATTGTAGGGCTTTCCCTTTTAAAGATGAAGCTAGGAGTCTAACAGCCACATCATCTTCTGTAATACCATGGATATTTCAAATATTTGCAACCTCTTGAATGTATTCTATGGGAGAGATAGAAGTCTCACCAGTAAATTCTAGTATACTTTTAAGTGCAACTACTAGTATGTCATGTCCTTGAGCCAATAAAAGAGGACTTCCATCAGTAAAAGTGGAAAAATCATGAACTCTAGCCATATAAGAAAGTGGCCTATTAATATGAGTTGATGGCTTTCTAGGTTGAGATGTCACAATAGGAGGAATGGAGATTGATCTTGCAGGGGTATGTATTTCCTCTGTACTTCTAACTAGTGATAAAGATACTCTAGTCTTTCCTCTTCTATGATTTGAAAATGAAAGCTCTTGATACTAAAATTTACCTCTAAAAGATGCCCTTGTTTCAGCTTTGGGCATGAATCACTACAACTAGGTAAAAAACTAGATATATTTGAATCTTGGAGTTGCCAAGTACTTGAAGAATGAGCCTCTTGAAGGCTTGAATATTGAAGCCAGTGCTATGTCCTAGGCATAATCATGAAATTTTATTCTTCTTGACACTAGTAGACTTGAAATCTTCTTGTTATAGTGGTCCCACTGGGCATGCCAAAAATAAAATTTCACAAAATTTTGCACCCTTGTCTAAATTTTTTACCTAAGGAAAACCTTGTGAAACATGGAAAAAACCTCCAAGCTATGGGACTTGAACTATGAGGTTGAGTCTCTAGAGAATTTCAGCTTCCTTTGCTATCAAGATGCACCTAACTACTCTTGGGGAGGAAAAGGGAGAAGGAATGCATAAAAGCAAACTACCTAATCTAATCTAAGGAGGTGATGCACTAAAATAGTGTGTTTGATCTTATCTCTACCCATAAATGCACAATTAACCAGTTATAACCTCAAAGGATACAGATTTAGACTTTTCTTAATTCAACAACCACATATAGATCAAAGAACAAAAGAATGCAATAGGAAGAAACTTCACTTAATATCATTTGAATGCCAAAATAGATACAATCATGCAAATTGTAGAATATAGACATGAACATTAACTAGAGGCAAAGAAATCTTGCATAGTGTGTTTGGCTAAAAGAGACTTAGTAGAGGATTACAATGGCTCAAAGGCATGAGAAATTATAGTAGTATGCATAGAAGCAATAATAGAGAATCAGAGAAAGATAAACCTTTTACAAAAATTACAAAATCTACCTTTATAGCTCAGGCATAATTAAGATACTTTCTACCCTAAACCAAAATCAACCACTACACTCAGCAATAATTGAAAATCTAGAAGAAATCTGATCATGGAGCAACCCTACACATAGCATAATCATTAAATCCCTAACTAGAAGGACCCTGGAAATGATAGAAATAGCACCATTCAATGCAAAAAAGCCCCAAAATGGGAAATCAAATAGTGGGAGAAGTGTCCTTTGTCTAGTATTTGACCTTGCATTTATTTGGAAGTGATTGGGATCAATCAAGAAGATTAGAATGTGCAAGAAAACCCAATTCCCTTTATTTTTGGTTTATGAATTAGTAATGTCGGTAGGTTAACCTAGTCAAGCAACCAGAAACCTCCACATGGACCAACCATATTATTTCTTTTTGCCACCTTATGGAGTCTTCATGTGTTTGACCATATCATTTAACTAACTATGCCACCCTTTAAGACTTGACCGTGACAACTTACAATATTGTTAATTTTAACCATGATGTCAACCTAATTGTGCCTACCAAAATGGGCCATTGGGACACATGGAAAATCCTCACTATGTCACTATAACTAAAGATTGATCATTCTCCTATAGCAACATAATGAGAGATGTTGATCCTTCATCATCTTATAGTGAAAGTAGAAACTAAGAACATGTGGCCCACCAAATTGACCATGTCAAATACTCGACCAATGAAATTCCCACCGTATACCAGCTCAGTCTAACTCATCACCTTGTCACATTGTGGCACATCAAAAAAACTTGGACACACACATACACACAATGTAATGTCACATTGTCGCATGAAATAAAGAATGAGCACTTCTATAAAGAGACAAAGCGATGGTCATGGATCATGAAAAGTTCTAAACGTGGGTGAAATATGGGCCCACAAATATATTAAATTATGCAACACTTAGGAAAAAAGGTGATAACCTAGGTTTAATATAAAGTATTTTTTGTGCCCCATATTTAAATATTTGAATATTATGAACATTAACTGGGTTTGAATTCCAATATGACAATTTTGGTAGGAGGGAAAAATCACCAACAACTGCTTCTTGAGTCTTCTTTGTAGTAGTCCTTTTTCTTGATCTTGTAGAGGGAACTATAGGCTTAGGTTTTGTAACCTTCCTTGGTTTTCTAGTAGTTGGTGTCGTAGCTTTCCTCTTCTTTTGCTCAGGTGCTTGATTGGATCCTTCTCCCTTGACACCTTCTTCAATTTCTACTTCTTCTACTTGGTCTTCTCCTTGACCTTAAGTCAAGGCCAATGGTGCTTGAGTAGGTATATCTACTTCTTCTTCATCATCTTCCTCTTCTTCTTCTTCTTCATTTGCTCCTTCACCAAATTTCTTCTTTAACTTCTTAACAATTTTGTTCTTTCCTGATGACTGGGGTAATCTTCAAATCCATAGTTATCTTTGATTTATCCATATCATATTTTCCAAAGTCGATGGCCTTAGCATCTACATCTTCTACAAGTAATGTTGTTATTTTTTTAGAGGCTTCATCAACATTGATTTCATAGCCTAATGGCCTTATCCACCTTACCCTTGGAACAACAACTTGAACATAAGTATAATCAGTGTCAACTAGAAAGAAAACATCATTAAAATGTTTTTCAACTAGTAAAGTTGGTATCCTCAGTCTCTTCTTCATTGATTTTTTGAAGTCCTCAAATAGCTAGTCATAACTCACTCAAAATTGTTCCTAAGTTTCTCAATAAACTCACCTATCTACACTGTAATAGATATATATATTTTCCAAGAGACTTTATGAAATTTGGGGAATGTATTATGTACATAGAAGAACATACATATAAGAATTGAGCCAAATTTATATGGTGCAGTTTTGGTCTTCCTTATAGCTCCCAAATTTTTTGACAATTGTTGCATTTGCAACTCAGCAAGCTCATAGGTATGATCCTACTTGACTATCATATAACTCATGTCAATAGCAATACACTATTGAGCCTGCTAGATTGATAGAATTTATGTGCTATTATCCTTACTAAAAATTTAATTAGGGGATTATAAATAGTATGAATTATCTTCCCTCATTTGTTCCTCACTACCCTTGTATTCTTCTCAATGATCTCTTTAGATTCACTTCTCATTGTTTTAGGTCGGTCAAGTGTTGGATACCCTGTTACTTTATTTACAATTTTCTTAGTGCTCTTCACTAGTCCATTATCCAACCATATAGAATTATCATTAATTCTACTTAGGACTGACTAAATCCATTCAATCTTGAAAATATTTGGAAAATCTAGGGCACGGGTCAACCCTTTTCTCTCTATGATTTTGAATTCATCCTTCAATGCTCCATTTTCACATAATTTCCCATAGGTTTCCCAAATATCCATGTCTCCTATGCTAACCACCTTTCATGTGTAACAACTTCTTACATCGTGAATCATCAAAACTCGAGGTGGTATCATCAACAATGCACCAGATGGATCTTGCTTCTAAGCAATATCAAGTATGGCTCTAAAGTTTTGTTGTTTGATCTCATTACTTATCAATTGCACATTGAAAACTCCTTTACCCTCTTTAACATTAGAATTTGAATAACTAGACACCATAATATAAACTAGGGTTTGCAAAAATTCAAACTACATAGCTTGGCACATGATAAATACCTTTATGAATCTATTGTGGTGGTGTTGAGCAATTGTTGAATTTATCTTGCAAACATTGGTATGATCTCTTTCAATTTTCCTTTCACTCTTCATGCTCTCCATCAAATTTGAATGATGTCAAATGAGTATAAATCAGTCATATAGACCTCAAATTCTTGTAATTAATCCTTAGTGCTTACACAGTTGTAAGCTCATCTTCAATAAAGATTTTGATTCACTCAACTTCCATAAGTTTCATTTTCAACTTGAGAACCACTACAAGCTCAATCAACACTATCAACTTCAATAACTCGACATCAACTAACATTTCACTCAACAATCATAGTGGAATTTTTCATGCTCAGTAGTAACCTTAAACTAACAAAACTTAAATATTTTTTCCAAGTTATAATAAACACCTTGCATCTTTATTCATGCATATGTAATCTTTTCATAACTAAATCCTTGGAACTGATGTATAGTGTATCTTTTAGATATTAGTCCCACATACCTCTTGATTGCTTAATTAGAGGAGGTGTGATCACCTAACCCATTGGGTGAAGTAATCCCATCTACACTTGATGTGCTACAATCTTCCTTTTTCTTCTATGTCTTGTTCATCTCATCTCTAACATTCTCAACATATGCCTTTTCTTTTCCTTTGTTGAACTCACTGCTTGGTGCCTTTGACCTTGTTGGACAATTCCTACTTATATGACCAGTCTCTAAACATTTAAAACATGTGGTTTGACAACACCATATACTATAATCACTTCTAAAGGGTGGTCTTAAGCAATTTTCAGCAACATGTCCATACTCTTGATAGTAGTGACAACTATACCTTGTATTATAATCCCAATTATAAGTTTTACCATTGTGTTTTACCTTTTTTTGCTTGTTTGATGACCATTTTGGCTTAGATTTTCACTCATATGCTTTATGTCTATACTTCTAATAGTTATAGCAATATCCTTCAAATATTTGTGTGCTTATGGTCTTGGTTCTACATTCATGTTCCTGGTGTCCTTATTTATTGCATTTGTGGCAATGACCCATGAACTTCTACTAAGGATTTTGATTTGCATTTTTGCTCCTACAAACATTAGTAGTATGACCCATCTTACAACAATTATGACAAGTAGTTTTGGAGTTATTACCTTTTTTACTTCTTTCTTCACCACTTTTTGATAATTCTCCTTTTTTAGTACTAGTGTAACCCAATCCAGAAGTGTCATTGTTGGATCTAGGGGATCTCATCAATTGTTCAAAGTACTTGATGGCTTCACTAGATTTTTTGAAACTATCAGAAAACTCCTTTTCTCTTTTTAGATCATTTCTCAATTCTTCATTCTGCAACTTCAGTGTTGTGATCTCAATATCCTTTGCATTTAGTTCATGATTTGCAATCATCATTGACCCAAAGTTTCCAATTGCATGTTAGCAATCCTAGTTACCTCTGATGTTTTCTCTTCCAATCTATTTGTAAAAATCTTTTTGTCATCTTCAACCATGACTTTTTCCTCTTCAACTTTCTTTTTCTGCTTGGTCACCTCACATAGTAATACTGATTAGACTTCGTGTTCTCTTTGGAGATTTTTGACCTCTTTAATTAGGGTTCCATTCTTTTCCATCATATCTACAATTATTGCATTAAATTCATTTGTGTTTCCATCTAAAAATAATTTAGTAGTGTCAATCTCTTGGTATTGTGATTCATTCTCTTCAATAGCAATTTCCTTCCTTCTCTTCAGTGATATCTTCAAATCATTTCTTGCTTCATTCAACTAGTGTAGGGCAAGTTGTATTTCAATCTTCTAGTTATCAATAGTCTTTCCTAACTTGTAGACTTCCATCTCCAAGATCTTTCCTCAAAGCTAAAAAGCTTTACTTTCTAGAGAACTATGCTCTGATACCAATTGCTAAAAATATAATAGGGAAAGCAAACTCTAAGAGGTGGGGGTGGGGGGTTGAATCAGCACTTAAAACTTTCAACCTCTAAAACTATTCATCATACATCTATCTCATAATCTATGCATATAAACAGAAATACCAAATTAAGCATATACATCTATAGCATGAAAGTAAATTATTCAACACATGTATAACACAAGATGTTTGGTTACCTAGAAACCCTCCAAGGAGAAGGTAAAACTAGGGTGCGGATAACACCCACAAATCTTCACTACTAAAATAATAAAGTGTATCCAATGAAGGCTACAATGTTCGATCATTAAACATGATCTACCCTATGAAAGGTATGCCCTATTAAAGGCTTACAATATTGTTAGATCTTATCCTATTAAAGGATTTAAACACCCTTCTAAAAATATGTCTAGTAAAAGGACTTTAATTTACAATAAAGTAAGCACCCTATTAAAGGATTTAAAATAGCCTATCAAGACTACTATGTTAAGAGATTTAACTAATTCACTTGTTAGAATGTCTCAGCAATGATCCTTCAATTAGCACTCTATTTCTTGATGTCAAATCACCTCTATCCTAATGTATACTTGATCCTTTATAATTATATGTATCTTTGTTATCCTTTGATTCCTTTCCTCTATTCTCCTTTAATTGATCCTACAATGTAGCTCAACTCATAACACCTTAGTCACCATGAATGCTCTATTTGCACATGCAAACTCTCTCCAATTCTCCTTAAGCATTCTTATAAATTTTAGGGTTTTTCTTCCTTAAGAAGACCTAGGTGACTTAGGGTTAGGTATGAATCAATGGTAGTGAGTCATCCATATTGCCACTTAAACCTTCCCTTTTTTTATTAGATGCATGTAATGCATAGGGATTCACAATTAAGATTTGTTGTTATCATCAAATATTGTAAAACAATCCTTAAGTCAGCCCAAAAATGGTTTACATAGAAGTTTGTGCCATTACAAACATCCATGTCAAAACTATGTAACTCAGCACTCGAAGTCCCCGATGCTCGGCATCAACTGCAACTTCAATGTTGTAACTCAGCCTCTAAATGACTTAGAATCTTAATAGTTTGGCACATACCATCTACTCAACACTTGAGTGACTCAAAACTTTCTATTTTCTCATTTCACACTAAATATCTAATGCTTAGCATATAATATCTGACAACTTATGCTTGGCATGTATTACTTGTTCGGCATGAACTAATTAAATGACTTAAGTATATTGTCACTCATATATCACAACAAATCTAAGATTAACATTATGCTCCTTTCAAATATCTGAATATCCTTTTCATAGCCATTAGGTGGTTCTCCTAAGGATTAGATGAAAATCTTGCAACAATTCCAACAGCTAATGAAATGGTAGGTCTACTCTGAACAACATATTGCAATTTATCAATCATTGACCTATACAATGTTTGATTTACTTTAGCATAATCATCATTCTTTGAAATTTTATGTCCAATAGCCATAGGTGTTCCTAGTGGTCTTGAATCTCCTAGTCTAAAGGTCTTCAATATCTCCTTGATATATTTTGATTGTGTAATGTATATACCTCCTATTATTTGATAGACTTTCAAACCAACAAAGAATTTTATCTCTCCAAACATTGGCATCTCAAATTCTTTCTTTGTCTCATTAGAAAATGATTTTCACATTAAATCATGTCCTCCAAATATGATATCATCAACAAATATTTCAGCTAACAATATCTTATCCTCATATTCACTTTTCAATTATTAGTTATTGCAAAACCAATTCTCACCAAATATGCATGTTATCTTGTATATCATGATCTAAGGGCTTGTTTCAGACCATACAATGCTTTGCGCAACTTACATACTATATTCTTCTTTTTAGGTTCAACAAAACCTTTAGGTTGTTTGATGTAAACATCCTCTTCCAATATTCCATTCAAAAATGTAAATTTGATATCCATTTGATATACCTTGAACCCTCTATAAGCAATATATGCAAGTAATATTTGTACTCCTTCCAACCTTGGAACTCAAGAAAATATCTCTCCATAGTCAATTCCTTCCTCCTGTGCATATCCCTTACAAACCAATCTTTCTTTGTTCCTTGTGACTTCACCTTTGTAATTCAACTTAAATCTTAATACCCACTTGGTTCCAATCACATTCTTATCCTTTGGCCTTGGTACCAATGTCCATGTTTTGTTCTTCTCTATTTGATCAATCTCCTCATTCATTTATCTAATCCAAATTTCATTATCTAATGCATATTTAATTGTTCTTGAATCCAACTCACATAGTAAATATGTATCATTCTTCAACTTGTTTCTTGTCATGACTCCTAAATCTTTGTCTCCAATGATTTGATCAAGTGTGTGGTGACTTCTCACATATTTTGTTAAAACAAGTTTAGATCTTTGTTCTCCTTGTTGTAGTTCACTTGGTCCAACTTTATCATCTTCTCCAAGTATTTCCTATTGTAACTTGACTTCCTCTATTTGATATTTCATCTCTATAGCCTGATGCTCAATAGCTTATTGATGCTTGGTAGAGCTTCTCTTCTATAACTCAAAAGTTCTTGTTTGTTGATTCTTGACAACCACTTTCTCTTGTTCAGGTAAATTACTTGGCTTTCCTTCATAAATGTATACAAAGCTTCTATAATCTTAGTTTCCTTCTTTCATTCTTCTTCCTTCTTTTCTACAAATTTAAAAACTCTAACTTCTTCACCATCCACAATTTTGTTAGTGTTAATTTTCAAACACATGTATGCCTTTTTTTAAGTGGAATGTACTAAGAATATACTTTCATCACTCTTTGCATCAATTTTTGCATTCCTTGAATCTTTTAATATATAACAATTGCTTCCAAATAATTTGAAATATTTGACATTAGGTGCATATCCATACCATGGTTCAAAAGAGGTTTTGTTTGTACCTGTCTTCACTTGAACTCGATTAAGTATATAAATATAAGAACTTCAACTTCTCTCTAATACTTTTGTGAAACATTATTTTCCATCATCAGTATTCTTGCATTGTCTATGATTGATATGTTTCTTCTTTTAGCTATCCCATTTTGTGGTGGATTCCTTGGTACAAAAATTTATATTTTGATTCCTTTGTCATTGCAGAATGTAGTGAACTCCTTTGATATGAATTCAAATCCTCTATATGATCTTATTATTTTAGACTTTTACATGTTTCCTTTTCAACTCTAGCCAAATACCACTTAAACATTTGATAAGTATCAATTTTTTCTTTAAGAGACACCACAGACATCATTTTAGAGAATCGTCAACAAACAAGATAAAGTACTTGTCACCATTATAACTTCGCACTCCAATAGGACCACATAATCAATATGAACCAACTCCAAAATATCATCAGATGAATAGATCTTTCTCTTGAAACTAAATTTTGTCATGTTTTCCCATTTGACATTTTTTGCACATCACTTTATCATATTTTCTCAATCTTGGTAATCCTCTTACTCTTTACATCTTACTAATGTTTACAAAATTATCAAATTTCACATGACACAATCTCTTATTCCATGACCAAACATCTTCAAATTGTGCAAATAAACATGTGTTTTCAAATAGGTCTACATAGATCATGTTACCTCTTGTTTTCTCTCCACTTCCAATAAATTCACTAGTAGCATCATAGATTTTTGCCTTCTTATTTTGAAATTCAACTCGTTAGCCTAAACTATTTAGTTGTGCCACACTTAACAGATTATATTTTAATCATCAACCTAATATGCATTGTCACATATGATATTGTCATTCAATATAATAGATCATTTACCTTTCACATAACATGGTGCATCATTTCCAAACTTAACACAACTTCTATTATAATGTTCTAGCTTTTCAAACTTACTTGTTTCACCAACCATATGATGTGAGCAACCACTGTTAATTATCTATTTATAATTCTTACTATCATCTGAAATAAGAGTAGTTTTTTCAAACTTTTTGTTAAAGTAATAAAAAAATTTATTATCAATTAAATTATATTGATTTAATTATTAATTTTCTTATTATTACTAGTTTACTTAAGCTAAACTTTGGGCATATAATAACAAATTATTATCATGCAACTTAGGTTAGAATCATGTTAGATTTTTGATCTCCTTTATAAGGATGATCTATCTTTGTAATTCATTCATTCACTTTTGATAATTACAATTTCTCTTTTTACTCATCAAGAATGTCTCTTCTATGGATTTGGGAATTGTAGCCTCCATAGCTTTTGCTTCACTCTTTTTGTGACAAGTGTTTGCATGTAGGTGATTCTTGGGAGCTATGGGTTTGATCTTCCATCAACTTTAACATGGTATCAGAGCTTCAAATATTCATGCCCCTATTCTATTTATGAGAGGTTTGGCTTGGCTTTCATATCTATGCTTTTTCTTTCAAACAGTTTCATTTCTCAAAGATTTTTTGGTATTGGATTTGAGGGGCATTTTTTGGTGCATTTTAAGCCCAAACAGACCTCGCCATTGGATTTGTAGCACCTAAAAACCCCTATTTCCATACAAAAATTTTCCAATTTGGACATAGTTGGAACCAGAGGCAAAAAAAAGAATTGCTCCAAAATTAATTGGCACTTTCCTGAGGTGGTAGTTTTATAATTTTTTGGCATGAAAATCAAGATTTTTTGTATAAAAATCATGATTCTTGGAACCAAAATCAAGATGATTTCTTGTATAAAATTGACATGCTTCCTGAGACAATTTTGGTATGGAAATAGCACATTTCCTTAGGCAATTTTGGTACAGAGCCTACACACTTCCGAGATAGTTTCTAGTACGAAATTGGTACACTTCCTGAGGTAATTTATGGAACTTGAAAGCACATTTCCTTAGGAAATTTCTAGTATTTTAGAGCATGCTTCCTAAAGCATTTGGCATGAGTCTTAGGGCAGTGATTTTTTATTTTGCCCTTCCAGCTCTTTTTTGACCTACCTATGGTTTTTGTGTTGTAACTTGCTCAACTGGGCTCCTTTTTTTGTAAAAGAGATATCATCAAAAAGATGATTCCAAGCCCATCGTGATGGTACATTTTATTTGGAGTTTTGATTTTTTTTGGTTTATAGTTTATGTAGTCAAAGTTAGATGTTCTATTTTGCACTCTAGGAGACATATCTTGAAACATTCTATGTTCTAGATTCTGCTCCAAGAACATCCCATTCATTTTTTTTCTTTTTTGCATTCTGGTGGATATCTTGGTTTTTTTAGGTCTAGAGATCAATTTTTTTACTTTAGACTATTCATCATGTGTTTTACTATTTTTTATATGAGCCTTATGCCTTTTTTGGTTCCTATTGACATCCTTTTGCAACATTGATGCAAACACACTAAGATAAAGTGCCACTCTATTGCATTTTAGGATCTTGCATATCTTTTTATTTTTTTTTACTTACACTACATTGTAAAGTTCCTTGGGGGGTTTCATTTTGGCCATATTCACCATCTTCCTTTTTCAAGTGAGTATTCCTTCCATGATATTAGCCTCATGATGTAAACATAACACGTGCCATTATAAGTGTTTGTACTTCTTTTGCACTCTCAATGTTCCTAATTCTTCTTCCTATAGGAGATATTGCATTCAATTATAGTGTTCATGTCTTACCTCTCAGTATTATAGGGGGGTTATGTTGGTTCTATTTCTTTCTTGGTTCAATGTAGTGAGCTATGTATTCAATATTTGATCCTAGGTACTAGGTGATTGGAGTGGTTGGATACCTATGCATTTTGGTGAGATGGATCATTTATCATATAGACATTATTTAATTCATGTTTTTGGAGGGTATGAAGATACCTTCCATCATTGATTGATCAACTCTTCAAACTTATTCTTCTCTACCTGGTCATGTTCTATATAGTGGAGGTCTTTATATCAGCTATTTGGCAGTGTTTGTAGCTTCATGCTTTAGTGGTGTTCTTCATGATCATCTTTTGTTCCTATATTTTGGGACATTCCCTAGCTTGGAGGCTTCTTATCCCTTCACTAGTTCTTTTAGCATTATTTTCATCTCTTTTTGGAGTAGGGTTTTTCCCATGTGGTTTTTTCTATTTCTCCTCTTTTTATAGATTTGGTTGTGCTTGGGTATTGTTGATCTCTAGGCCTATGTTTTCTATTAGTTTTCAAACAATTAGTAATTTACTAGGCAAGGATGAATGATCATCACTAAAACTGAATCATCTAGTGAAGGCTGAGAAAATAGAAGGACTATTTTATTTTGCATTACATGTTGAGCAAGTTAGGGATTACCGAGCACCCCAGTTGAGACTAAGTGCATATGCAAGTTGAGTTATTATAGTAGAGATTGAGTAAATTGAAGAGACAATTTTTGTCAAGAAAACAAAGAAGAACATGTATATAAAAATTGAGTGCCAGTGTGAATGTTAGTGATGACTGAATGTCAGCACATTCATATGTCGAGCAGTTCAATTTTTCCATATGAGTTTTTAATTACACAAACAAATATGTAAAAAAAATTGGCTGACTTCCATATGATATTTAATGTTTCTAGAGATAGTTAAGATGGAGATTATGCATCATTGTAGAAGGTAATGATACCAAGGAATGTTAATCAACCAATCAAATAATCAATAAGAAATAATAAGAGAAAATGAATTGTAAATTGTTGACTAAGATTTGGAACTTTTTAAGATCATCTATTTAAGGAGGATTCTAACCTTAGAATTAGTGTGTGGGTGTATGTGTGTGATGATAAGATAAGGATGTGAACAAAGAGAGATGGTATGCTTGAATGAATGAAAGTTTGAATAGGCAAGTGAAGAAGAGATCAAGGATAGAATGGAGTAAGAAAGGTTAAGTCTAGAATAATATCAAACAAGGGCAATCAAAGTAGTGAAGGACTGAAAGGGGATATCAAATTGAGAGATTAGATCAAGACATTGTACTAAGGAGGTCCAAAATTAGCTTGCAAATAAAATCGACGATTAAGAACTAAAACAGTTTTAGCAAGATTGAATTAGGGAAAATCTCTTAATCAAGTGATCCTAACAAGTCTATGTAAATCTCCTAACAAAGTCCTTACTTAATTATAAGTGTGAAATCCTTTAATAGGGTAGGAGTTAATAGTCTTGAAGATTTTAATAGGGTAGAACCCTCACAAGGTATAACATATATTATGAACAAATATTATAACCCTAATAAGTAAACTTTAATGTTGCAAAAGTGAATATTTCTGAGCTTCATTCCCACCCCATTTTTACCTTCACATTGAACTATTTCTAGGTTACCAAATCATTTGTTTTATGTTCTGAATCTTTCATGGATGTGATGTATTCATTTACTATTCGGCATTACAGTTTTCATGTTAGATCTAAGATATGAGATGAATTAGGTGTGAATTTAGTAACTTGGTTTTGTAAGTTAAAGTCAAAGATTTTGATTCATGCCCCCCCCCTCCCAATATCTTGTTTCTCATTTAATCCTTCCGACAATTGGTATCAGAGCATAGTTCTCTTGGAAGAAGTGTAACAACTTAAGAGGATCATATCATGGAGATGGAGGAATACAAGTTGGGAAAAATCATTAAGAACCAGATGATTGTAATCTAGATCATATTGCAACAACTTGAAGGAGCAAGAGAAGAGTTAAGGAAATCACTAAGAAAAAAGAAAGAGATAGAAATTTAGATGATGTAGGAGCATCTTGCATGGGAAAATTATTGAAAAAAAAAAAATTTGAAAAAAAAAAAAAAAATCTGGAGGAGAGAGAAAGTGACGAAAATTAGAGGAGAAATAATAAAAAAATAAAAAAGGGAAAAAGGAGAAAAGAAAGAAAAAGAGGATTTCTATTTTTGAGGTGCATAGGTGGCATAATAGAAAAATAAAATAAAAATGGTTGTCATTCCATTTATCAAGGTGTGTGGGTAGAATTCTAGAAAGTTATGGATATTGTAGAAAATTGTGGATATCGTAGAAGGTTATGGAAGTTGTAGAAGGTTGTGGATAAGTCATGCATTGGGTGGTAAGTGCCTATTTAAGCAAGGAATATGAGCATTTCTAATAAAGCTCAAGAAGAAGGTGAAAGCTCAAGAAGAAGTTGAAAGCTCAAGTAGAAGCTTGGAGAAGCTCGAGGAGTAGAAGCTCAAGGAGAAGCTCGAGAAGTGGAAGTTCAAGGAGAAGCTTGAGGAGTAGAAGCTCAAGGAGAAGATTTAGAAGTAGAAGTTGTGGAAGGAGAAGCTCGAGAAGGAGTAGCTTGGAAAGCTTGGAAGGCTTCAAGGTGTGAAAGAGAAGGAGGGATTGAAGAGTGATTTTTCCTAAGTCTGTAGACAGAGCGCCGAATGTGAGGTAGTTTACAGCAGGATTGTGATAGAGTTGTGAGTGTGTAGACAGAGCGTCGAATGTGAGGCAGTTTACACTTGGATCTTGGATAGAGTTTGTGAGGAGAGCTAGTGATTGCAATTTAGAAACAAGGAGGTTGCTTGGTGGCTTGCGAGCACAAATTGAGATCTCAGAGGTTTCTACCAGAGTGTGGATCTAGACTAGCTTAGGCTTGGATTGGATCTTGAGAGATCTTGGAAAAATGTTATTGTAATTACTATTGGATTTTCAAGTATAATAAAATTGTCTTCATATTGTTGCATTCTTGGTTGTAAGTTGGTAAGGATGGTGTGGCCCTTCGTCAGTGGTATCAGAGCTATACCTTCATCAAGTGGTATCAGAGCGTATCTACATTAGTGGTATCAGAGCGGTACTTCATCAAGTGGTATCAGAGCGTATCTACATTAGTGGTATCAGAGTAGGAGTTCCTGAGTGTACAAGCAGATTGCCGAAGTGTGAGGCACTTTGTACCAGGACCTTGGTGGGGTGAATTTTATCAGAGCAGGAGATCTTCAGTGTACAAGCAGATCACCGAAGTGTGAGGCAGTTTGTACCAGGACCTTGGTTGGGTGAAGTTTATCAGAGTAGGAGTTCCTAAGTGTACAAGCAGATCGCCGAAGTGTGAGGCAGTTTCTACCAGGACCTTGGTTGGGTGAAGTTTATCAAAGTGGGAGTGTGTAAACAGATCACCGAAGTTGAGGTAGTTTGCACCAGGACCTTGGGAGGACATGCAGATTGATCAATGGATGCAGAGATGGAAGACTGGACTTGTTGAGGCATGATTGTGGTGAGCTGGTGGATTGCAAATCTATTGTCCTAGACTTTTGATGTGGTTCCTGATTGTTTGTGTCAGGTGGCAGGTTGCAATCTGACTTGCAAACAATTTGAGGTTGTCACAAGGAGTGTTGGAAGGATTTTTTGTAGAGGGTTTACGAAGATCTTGGAAGATGGCTCTGAGAGGATTGGACCTTAAGATGATTGCCAAAATCCATGATATAGTGGAGAGGAATTTTTCTAAGATGATTTCTCGGTCGGATGCTAGATTAGTTGATCAAGATAAGAAGGTCAAAGTTGAAGAGGATGGTTTTGCTGATCAGTTTGTGGAGCCTGATGCAGAACCTGCAGAGCAACTAGAGGTTGTTGCTAAAGATATTCCTAATGTTGTTGATGTTGGGACAGATGTTAGTTTTCATGATCAATTGGTTGAGTTTGACATGGAGATTATGGAGCACTCGGTTGTGGATGATCTAGTTGTTGTTGGTGGTGACTTGTATCTTGTAGAGCATCTTGTTGTGAGCAATGAGGCTGTTGGTGTTGAGAGTTTGGCATGTGTTGATGGAGATCTACATGTGGCTGTTGATGTGAGCTTTGTTGCTATGGGTGTGAATTCACTAGTTGCTGATGTGGATAAGAGTTTTTTATTGAAGCATTATGTTCAGTTTGTTCTTGGGAGTGAGCACGCTAATTGGATGGTTGAGATTCTGGTGTTAGATAGAGTGATGCAGATGTGGAAGATTTGTATGGTGGTTTTGTTGTCCTTGTTGAGGTGGAAGCCTTTGGTGAAGATGAAGATGGTGGTAGATCTTTCTTTTGGCATCAAAGTGTGGGACACACTTTTCTATCTACCGGAGGAGTTTGATGCAGGAGCATCTTGCATGGGAAAATTATTGAAAAAAAAAAAAAAAAAAAATCTGGAGGAGAGAGAAAGTGACAAAAATTAGAGGAGAAATAATTAAAAAATAAAAAAAGGGAAAAAGGAGAAAAGAAAGAAAAAGAGGATTTCTATTTTCGAGGTGCATAGGTGGCATAATAGAAAAATAAAATAAAAATGGTTGTCATTCCATTTATCAAGGTGTGTGGGTAGAATTCTAGAAAGTTATGGATATTGTAGAAATTTGTGGATATTGTAGAAGGTTATGGAAGTTGTAGAAGGTTGTGGATAAGTCATGCATTGGGTGGTAAGTGCCTATTTAAGCAAGGCATATGAGCATTTCTAATCAAGCTCGAGAAGAAGGTGAAAGCTCGAGAAGAAGGTGAAAGCTCAAGTAGAAGCTTGGAGAAGCTTGAGGAGTAGAAGCTCAAGGAGAAGCTCGAGAAGTGGAAGCTCAAGGAGAAGCTTGAGGAGTAGAAGCTCAAGGAGAAGCTTCAGAAGTAGAAGTTGTGGAAGGAGAAGCTTGAGAAGGAGTAGCTTGGAAAGCTTGGAAGGATTCAAGGTGTGAAAGAGAAGGAGGGATTGAAGAGTGAGTTTTCCTAAGTTTGTAGACAGAGTGCCGAATGTGAGGCAGTTTACAGCAGGATTGTGATAGAGTTGTGAGTGTGTAGATAGAGCACCGAATATGAGGCAGTTTACACTTGGATCTTGGATAGAGTTTGTGAGGAGAGCTAGTGACTACAATTTAGAAACAAGGAGGTTGCTTGGTGGCTTGCGAGCACAAGTTGAGATCTCAAAGGTTTCTACCAGAGTGTGGATCTGGACTAGCTTAGGCTTGGATTGGATCTTGAGAGATCTTGGAAAAATGCTATTGTAATTACTATTGGATTTTCAAATATAATAAAATTTTCTTCATATTGTTGCATTCCTGGTTGTAAGTTGGTAAGGTTGGTGTGGCCCTTCGTCAGTGGTATCAGAGCTGTACCTTCATCAAGTGGTATCAGAGCGTATCTACATTATTAGAAAAATTACACACTATATGAAGAAGTAGACACAGAAGGACTACTTGACAGAGGAAAGATTTGTGATAAAAATGAAGCTATAATTGAACTATTGGAGAAGAATAGTTTACTAAGCAAAGAGGCCAAAGAAATCAAGAGAGAACATGAAACCCAATCAGTGAGACTATGTGAAGTAGTAGAGAAAATAAATAAAGTTGAAGAAGATAGAGTCATAGTTGACAAAGAAAAAATATAGATGGCAACTAGACTTAAAGAGAGAACATTTAAAGTATAGAAGCTCACAAATAATCAGTTGGATATGATAAATCAATTGATAATTGCTACTTATGAAGCAAATAGAAAGGACATGGAGATCACAAATCTAAGGTCACTAATGAGCAATTGAGAAATGAGTTGAGAAATGAAAAGAACTTCTTGAAAGGATAAACAAACCAAGTGAGGCTATCAAATACTTTGAAGAATTGATGAGCTCACCCAGATCGACAAAAGACACTTCTAGAATGGGATACGATAAGCACTTTTGATCTACTGAAGAAAGAGAATCATCAAAGAGTGGAGAAAAAAGAAATGCAAGATCCAAAGGCAAACCTACATGTCATCATTGTGGTAAACTTGGACACACAACTAATATTTATAGAAGCAAAAATGGTATGCAAACTTCTAAACCTATTTGTATTAAAAAAAAATCTAAATGCAAGAAGGTAGGACATCAAGCACATGAATGTGGATCAAAGAAAATTGATTCATTCATTACATTTAAAGGATACTACTATAATTTTTTGAAATATGGACATAGAGCTCATGAGTGCAGATACAACAAAAAATCTAACTAGAGAACTAATAAAGAAGTACATGTGCCAAGAAAGGTAATTCCTACAATTGGGATTACAAAACATGGTATAATTGTCACTATTATGGAGAGTATGGACATATTCTAGAGAATTGCATTAAAACACATTTCAGAGGAAACTACAAGAAGTGGCTGAATTGGGAAATAGTATGTTTTAGTTGTCTCAAAGTTGGACATACTAGTAGAAACTGCATAACCAGAGTACCAACACCAAACAATGGTGTATCATCTTAAAATGGAAACACTACCATTTTAAGAGTATTTAGCCCTCTAATTAAGTGGTTTGGGGTCATCAAGTTCCTTGAATAGGCCTTTGCATGGATCTAGCTATTTTCCCCCTATTTTGCTTCTCTCTCTCTATTTCCAGCCTATTTTTGACAACTTTCTCAGTGAAATTGAGAACTTTGACTTTTTAGGTCAAGGATGACCTGAAGGGTCAAGGTCAACCTTGACCATGACATAGGTCAAGGATGACCTTGACCCTGACCTAGGATAGGGTCGACCTCATCCCTGACCCTAGGCCCAATTTTCATGTTTTGGGAGTTTTGGGATATCAAGCTTCAAAAAGTTTCATTTTTCCATTTCTAGGTTGGTTGTTTTAGGTTTTAGAATGGTAGACTCTTAAATTTCATTTAATCTAGGTCCATTTCTAGGGGTTAAGTTTAATTGGGATTTAATTCCCCAATGTCAACCTTCTCTAGAAGTTTGTTTCCTAGATCTCTATATAAGGAAGCCTTCTTCTCTCATATTGACATCAACTTTCTATGAACTATTATCTACAATTTGTTTCTAGGAAGTGAATATTTATTATCCATCAAGCATTCAAGTGTTCAAGAATCCAATTCATCAAAGAATTCCATTGTTAGCTATTGAAGGATTCAATCTCTATTGAGCCCTCTTGTTGAAGATTTCTCCATCCACATTCATCCAACCCTTTTTATATGCAAAGATCCATTTAAGATTGGTGTTAAAGATCTAATTCCATTGATTTGAGACATCCTCCATGCATTTCTACATCCATTTGCAGCATTTTTACTTGTGGATTTAAGGATTTGAATCCTCCACAAGGATTTCAACATAAGTAAGGTGAATAGTTCCATTTGCTTTGTTTATGCATATTATAATTTTAATTACATTTCAAGGTTGATTCCAAACTGGGGTTTGACCATGGAAAACCCCTCATCCAAACAAACAAACCATTTTTCTTGCAGATACAGGTGTAGAACAATGAATTAAAATGCAGATTTCGATACCCTTTTCATCAAACTTGTAGGATAATGAACAGAATTTTTTTCAAAGTAGTGCAGGTCAAGGACAACTTTTTGGGGTACAATTGTGCCTTGGGGTAAGATTGTGCCCCTCTATTTGGATCAAGGTTGACCTACCTTCGAAAGCACAAAAAAAACTTGGGTTATCTCCATTTCAACATTTCCAATCAAGAATAGGTTGTAAAATTCCCTAAAACTGAACACAGACATCATAAATTAGCATTTTCCAAATTTGTTCTATTTTGAGGTTCGTATTTTTCTTCTATTCATTCCAGATTTCAAGTACATACTTTTGCATAGCAAGATTATAGAATCTTCTCCTTTCTTTGTATTCTCCATTGCTTGACCCATTTGTGCATTGATCACTTCCTTATGGTTAATCAGTTTGGATCATTCCTTTTGGGAATTTGGGTTAAGGATAGGACCTATTTTCTTCCTATTCATTTTGGTAGACCCGACATGCTTACCCTCTTTTTTTTTGTGGAATTAGATGCCCTATTATGTATTGCGGTGTTAGATTTCCTTTATCTTATTAGTGTTAGATTTGTCTTTTATGTTAAATCTTGCATGTTAATTAGATTTCCTCCATTTATATTTAAAAAAATACAAAAAATTTGCAAAATATCTTTTAAAATTCAAAAATATTACTTCTAGTTGTACTTCTAATCTTCAAGTTAGATGAATTTGTAGACTTATGATGAATTTGTAGACTTATGTGTACCTTTGAGTCTGAGTCTTCTTCTCCTTTCCTTAGGATCCTGGATGAGAATTTGACTCTTCCTAATCCTAATCATATTATGAAGCAAAATTCTTCTCGCTCATTTCATTATGAGGATGATGTTTTAAGAGGTCCTCCTAAACAAGTCCAAATACTTTCAACTGGACTTGATAAAATGGGTAATTGGCTTATTCAAGAAAATCATAATCAAGATTCTATTCAAGCTATAGAGGCTCTTAAGAAAGTTCTTTGTGATAGTGATCAAGGTGTTAACCTCTTGCATGGTATTACTCACCTTATGCATTCCAATATTAAACCTTTAGCTCAAGAAGCTCAAGATTTAGGGTTGCTTCCTCCTATCACTAGTGTAGAACCTTCTTTTGTTCCTCTCCCATGTGTTCCTCCCTATACTCCTTTGGTGACTACAACGGATCCCTCTATGAGTGTTCCTCTTATGTCCCTTGCTATATCACAACCTCTTTATCATAATGTTCCTTTTACTTATTATAATCCTCTACCAATTGTAGTTCCTAGTGTTCCTCTAGTTGTTCTTTCTATTCCTATAATTCATACACTTTACCTAGTGTTACTAATGTTTCTAGTTATCCTATTTCTTCTAATGATTCAATAATTTTTCAGTTTGGCTCAAATTGTGTCATCCTTACAACAACAACTTTCTACCTTAACTCAAAACAAGTTTAGTATTCTTACTTGTGACATGGGAAGTCCTTTGTCTCAAGATAACATTCATACTCTCATTCCTCAACAAGCCAATATGCCTCATCTAGAGAATTACAATGGTAAGGGAGATCCTATTTATCATGTTAAAACATTTCAAATCCTTTGTAGTAATTATGCTCATGATCATAGGATTTTAGCCAATTTGTTTGCTCAAACTTTTCATGACAAGGCCTTAGAATGGTTTTCTTCCTTGAATCCTTATTCTATTAATTCATTTCCACAATTTTCCAATGCTTTTATTCAATAATTTCAAAACAATATTGGCCCACAAGTGTCTTTGACTGATTTGATGCATTGTAAACAAAGTTCTAAGGAAAAATTGACTAAATTTATTGGTAGATTTAAGAACTTACATGCTCAAATTTCCTATCTTGTTCCTGATATTGATATTCAATGTATATTTATTTCAAATTTGCAAAAGAATATTAGAGATAAGATTCTGCTCACTGAATTTAACTCTTTTCAATAGCTTTGTGCAACACTTCATCATTATCAATTACAAGTGAGTCAATTTGAGAGCACCATTTCAATGGCTCCTATTCCTATTGATAAAAGTGATGTTTCTTTGAATTCAGATAAATTTCAAAAATTCAACAACTATGTCAAGATAAATAAACAAGTGTAGTTGTTGATCAATTTGTTGTTGCATCTCACAATACCACTTCTACATCCATTTATTTTCGATTAAATCATACGTATACTCCTCTTTCTGAATCTTTACATTCTATTATGAATAGGTTTTTAACTGCTAATATGATTACTTTACCTCCTATTTGACCTCTTTTACCTACTACGATGGTGTCTAAATCTTTTGATTCTAAAAAATTTTGTCAATATCATCATTAAAATGGTCATGATACTGATAAATATTATTCTTTAAAACATAAGGATCGTGGTTTAATTGACTCTAATGCTTTATCTGTTGATAATTTTGATGTTAGTGGGAATAAATATGTTTCTCCTCCTAATAAAAATCTTCAAATCTATATGAATCCTTTACCTACACATGATACTAATACTATTGCTCAACCATCTTCTATGGATATTGTGCACGATTCAAAGATGGATGATCTTAATCATGTTGTTAATCAAGTGGAGCACATTGTTCAATCTATATCTCCACCTCAGCCTTAGCTTCAATCCCAAGTTTTAGCTCAACCTCAACTAAAACCTAAGCCTAAATTGAAGCATCAACCTAAACCTCAACAAAAAACTAAGAAAAAATGCCCTCAATAAATTTTGATTACCTTTGATGATTCTAAGACTATTAAAGCTCCCGATGGTCCCCTTTATATTTATGCTAAGATTTCTCAAATACCCACTTGTGATTGTCTTGTTGATCCTACCTCCTTAGTCAATGTTATTACAGAAGATAATCTTTTATGAAAGGATTGCAATGTGATTTTTATGATACATCAGATGTGTGGATTCAAACTTGTAATGGTTTTCTTTATCCATAATTTGGTTACATTGATTTACCAGTAGAACTTTGTGGAAAATTTGTGAACACTACCTTTGTTGTTGTTCCTATTTCTAATCAATTTCAAGTTAAGCTTGGTTTGTCATGGTTAAATTCCATGTATGTTGTTTCTTCACCCATTCATAAATTTCTTAAGTTTTTTTATGATGACAAAGTGAAGACAGTTAATCATAGTTAATATCATACTTGTAGGCCCAGGGATTGTGCTACACTTGACTTCTTTTGGCCTTCATTACCTAATTTGTGTCTTTCTCATCCTGGTCATCTTTTTCATTCATATCAAGCCTATAAGCATCATAATATTCTCAAGTTAAGTTTACCTCCTATGGATCTTAATCATGGTCTTTTACCTACACCTTCCATACCTCCTTTATCTATGGCTTCTACATTTTTTAATCAAGCTCCTTATGTGGCTTGTTTGTCTGTTGATAATCCTATTAATCCTCGCATAGAACCTATGAAGGATCTAGTAATTGGTCCTCGTATTTCTTAACACATTTTAAGCAAGAAAAAACATAATTTATCTACTAATATACATTGTAAGAAGCATCATGCTCAAGATAAACCTCTTAAATCTTTACCTTCTTTGGATACAACTATGCATGATGTATTAGAAGAAGTTATTATTAATAATGATTTTAAAATGCATGATTCTAATGATTCTATTTGTATCTTATATCCTATTTTGATTAATCTACATGAAGAAGATACTGTTGCTAATATTGATGATGTTAATGATGAATATGAAACTATTGACATTAACATTGATTTACCTAATATGATTTCCTTGCAATTGATACTTACACCTAGTATTGAACATTGTGATTCTCAAGAGGATCCTTGTTTGGAATTTTCTATCATTCCTACTATGTTGGATATAGTCCCTCTTGTGAGTTACCCACCTTCCCTAAATGATATACAACAAGATGGGGAGAGTAGGCAGTGCGCTTGATTAGCTAGTTCTTCATGTTAGCCTTTTTGTGTGTGTTTTTGTTGTATTGTTTTTCTCCCATGATGTGTTTGCTAAATGTTGTTAGATTCCTTTATACAATCTTTGTTTCTTCATTGTTGCAATGTGATCAAGGAATCGAACCTATCATACTATTCCTCTATATGTATCTTTATTCTTCCATATGTTGTTTCATGTTATGTTGTACCTATGCTATTGTTTGTACATGTGTCCTTGTGTAATCTACTTGGATCTATGATTTGGTAGAACTAATTCTTTTTGGTCTCCAGGTCATGGTCTAAAAAGATTCTTCTTCATATTTCTTATGTGATCTTTCCTCCTTTGTGATTTTAGTTCTACTTTATTTGGGGAATGATGTCAATTAATTTTCAATAATATCATATATATATTATCTTATGATAACACTAATCCCATAGTAGGTAGATCCCTTTTATGTTCTATGTATGTTTATGTAGTATTTCCCTTGATTTCTCTTTGTCTGGGGGCATCTCGTAGTGGAAATGTAATTAGTGGAGTTGTTTATGTTTTTGTAAAAGCCATTGCTCCTGTTAAAGTATTAGCAATTACTTTAATGTGGGGTCATACACTCTACTCACCTATTGCATACATGCACTTTTCAGAACATATGTATTATTTTTTCAAGATACCTTTTCTCCCTTTTTGGATTAATGACTAATTGTTAAAGCATGGATTTATATTTTAGGATCTATTGATCCTTCAAGTTTCAAATATTTTTGATCTCTTAAGGTTGAAGGTATCCTTAAGATTGGATCTCTTTTTCTTTTTGGTTTTACTCTTATAGAATAGAATATTCTTAAGATTAAATCCTTGATGGGTTGACTAGTGAGTAGCCACATTCACTAGGCAGTTCAATTCCATTTTTCTAGTTGCACAGTTTCCTTGTGTGGTTCACAATGAGACATAAGTTTCCATCAGGTGAGATAATCATGCTCTTCCTTTTCTCTTTTTCTAGAGATGTATCTCTTATTATGATCTTGGAATTGATGAAGACTTGAGTCTCTGGGGGCTTGAGGATCTCTTTTTCCCTTTGATTTTAATAAGATTATCTTTTCATTACGATCTACTTTACCAAGAGTTTGCATCGATTCCATACTCTTGCTAAAGTGGGGGATAAATATATCATCTTAAAATGGAATCACTTCCATGTTAAGAGTGTTTAGCCCTCTGAGTAAGTGGTTTGGGGTCATTTCAAGTTCCTAGAATAGGTCTTTGCATGGATCTGGTTGTTTTTCTCCTGTTATGCTTCTCTCTCTATTTCCAGCCTATTTCTAAAAAAATTCTCTATGAAACTGAGTGTGTACACTAATATGTTAGCAAGAAACACTAATCTATTTAAAAACAAAAGCATTAACTAACAAAACTAGTATAAACTTTAGATGAGACAAAGTGAGGTCCTCAAATGAAAATATGAGCCATGGATAGGCTCTCTCAATGAGGATGATCACTTGATTAGTAGATGTGTCCTTTGATATGGATTTGGGATGTATGCTCAAGCTTCAAAATGCTTCAATGGAGGTGGATTTGGGATTTTTGGTGTGGGTATATGTAAAAGTATGGATTTGGCTTCTCAAACTGACATGGTAACTTTAGCTTAAAGATTGTGATGAAATGGCTTGAGAGGGGATCCAATTTATAGGCAAGAGGCTTGAGGGATGGAGGGCTAAAATGCAAGGATGGCAAGATGGTGAGGGAGGTTCAGGGTGCACTCAAAGGGGAGCACATGGATTATGCTTGTTTAGCACCAATCAGAGAGTGACACATGTCACAAGGAGAGTGGGTGGAGGAAAGGACATGGATGAGTCAACAAAGGAGGCTCAAGGCTTTAAATGGCCCTCATAAGTTCTTGTAAGAGCAATGAATGAGCTTGTAAGAGTCATTCATGGCTTTGTAAGAGCACTTATGGCTTGGTGGTTGGGATATTTTGAGGGGAGACTTTGGTTTGGATTAGGAAAGTCTTAAGCTTGCTTAGGAATGTGCAAAAGATTAGGGGATGGGTTAGGCTTGGCTTAGGATTAGATTAGGGATGTTATAGATGTGCAAGTGGATGGCATTCATGAGGGTGAGTGAGTTAGTGGCTAAGCTTAGTTAGTATGGGTGGATGGGGTGGATTAGGCTAAATGGAGAATTTAGGATAGTTTAGGGGCTATTAGTTTTGAGGGCTTTATTTATCAAATAGATTTATTTAATAAATGATTGTTTTGGAATTAGATAGGAGAATAGGATTAATTGACAAATAGTGGGTTATTTGATTTATCAATTAGGACTATAGATGATTAATTAAATTAATCAACTAGGGGATGGCAAAGGATTTAATTAAATAGGAATTTAATTAATGATTCCTTTAGAGATAGCTAAATAGGATTATCAAAGCGGTGTAATCAAATTTAGGTGTCTACATTTTGCCCCTCTTTGGCATAGTGTTGAGACAACATTATTTCAAAGAAATTCGAACGAAGATGACACGAGGAAGATGTTTTAGCAACAAGGTTTCCCTAGTCTCGTACAAGAAGAGGAGAGACTAGACTTAGAGATGCCCCCTCAAGAAGGTGATGGGGAGAGAAGATGAGGCTTGGTGACTTCTTGAAAAGCAAAAGAAAGCGAGACGAGCAGAGACAGAAATTGGCAAAGAGAATGGGTGGAATTAGCTCAAATTCTCATGACGGGAGAATGATAAAGGGAGGTTAGATGCACAAGAGGAATCAAGCGTGGGATGATCCAAGATTGGGGGGAGGAGTGAAGGGGTGGAGCGCGATGAAAAGAGATGAGGAGGAAGGGATGGATGATGGAAAGATAAAGTGGTTTGGATGGGGGATAATGGAGATGAAAGGAAGTACTACCACGTAGTTAAGCACAAGATTTAATATAGGAATGTTGGTTATTGGCCTAGATTACTAAGAATAGCATGTCCTTTTTACCAACTTTCCAGAGGACATACGAACAGACCCAAAACAAACACACAAGGATTGCCCCAGCATCGCACATGAATCCTAGAGGAAGCAATGTGGAACCGAGACTGGGTAACCCATAAGTAGAAAAGAAAAAAAACAAAAGACTGGATCAAGACCTTACACTTAGATTGCCCCATTCAAAGCATACCATGATAGGGAAGATCATGGCAATCGTGAGGAGGGAACAAGGAGAGTTTTTGGAAAAGATACGTGAAGACCCAAAAGGGAAGAAGAAAAATAAAAAATAAAGCAAAAATTTAAAAGAGAACCATTTGCCAACAAGATGGGTAGGAGGAGGTACTAATGGACCAAGATCAGACAGGAGGAAAGCTATATCCCACAAGGATCCATCAGAGAGTACCTAAGCTGAGGAATAACACCTTGGGGATAGGAAATCGAGCTAAAGGATGCAGCAAAATAGCTAATCAAGGTTTGTTACAAGTGTACAAAGTTGTTTGGTGTTAGTTTTGTGGGATGAGAATGTGTTTTCAAAGAGTGGGATGACCAAAAGGGGTAGGAAAGGGCACTAGGGTGGGCTATAAGGGGCAAAGAGGGGGCTAGAAGGGGTCATTTGCAATCAAATTAAGGAGGAGATATTACTGATTAGGAGCTCTATAGCAAAGATTATGATGGCGGGTATTGGGCGACCAAAGCACCAAGCAGATATAGTGCGATGAGTATGAGTACAAGGGACACCCGATCGATCGGTAGGGTCTAAAACCTCTTCATGATTTTTGTGGATGCATGTGTTATATCATTCCCACGAAAGTGCAAATGCGATCCTATAGGCACGGGTCCAGCAGGAAAGCGAGCAAGATCAGTGGGATCACGATCTTGCAAAAAATGGCATCAGGTGGGAGGATGCAAGGGTTTAAATAGTCATTTGCAGGAAAGTGATCTCGGGATGATATTTCATGTGAGAACGGGATAGAGTTAGCGGGACCACATCCCCACAACGAGGAACGTGATTTAGATAGCGGGAAAGCATCCCTATCGGTTAAGGTTGGTGTACAGTGGGAAAGGGGTTAAAAGGGGATAGGGTAGGAATGCGATCCTGTAGGAGCAAGGTTTGGTGGGATCGCCAACTAGAGAGATCGCAAGAATGCACTAGCGGGATCGCAGGAAAAAGTCAAGGGATTTAGAGTAGAGTCAACATCGCAATCCTGCTAGAATATAGTTCTGCGAGAATGCGAGAGGATAGGCTTTGTAGGAATGCAATTTTTGCGACAACATAGTTTTTGGCAAAATAAAGTCAGAAAAAGCTAGGGTTGAGGGAAGGGAGGGTGTAGGATAAACAAGGAGATAGAAAATTGGTGGTTGGATTGGTTTTGGTTGTGTGCAGTGGTCGCTAGATGCATTAGTGTCACGGAAGTGGTGAGAAACAGTGTTTCACGTGAGAGAGATGCTGACGTTGGTGGACTGGGCGTAGGTCGAGGTGATCAGGCTAGGCCACTTGGCGAGGTTTCCCCATACCTGTACTTATATGACGATGGTTACAGCAATGTGCGAGAGATGGCACAATGAGACAGCAACATTTCACCTATCGAAGAGGGAGATGATGGTGATGCTAGAGGATGTGTACCAGATATTTAGATTGCTAGTGCAGGGGATGCTAGTCATGGCAACCAGAGAGATGACAGCAGAGGTAGCTATGTAGAGACTGATGGGGCCCAGAGTGGAGTACAAGATCTGGAGGGGACAATTTGCATTGGATGAGCATCTGGATCACGTGACAGTGGAGAGGCAGATCTACTTCTATGTGCTAGGGCTAGTTTTGGGGTATTTTGCCCAAGATACAGGTGGTATAGGTGTGGCACTAGCATTAATTCCAGTGGTAATGCAGATTGTGTATGCAAGACACCCAGTGGCATGGGGTTCTCTGATGTTGGTCGAGCTATACTGGGACCTACATCAAATAATGTACTAGGGCAATGACCGATAGGGGAGGAGCATTGGGTTCCTGACACTGTTATAGGTGTGGGCATGGGAGCATATTGTAGTGCTCAGGCCATTGGGATGCAGGGATAGGCAGCCAGAGGAGCCAGTGGCATACAATTGGACTGAGCCTTTGACATATCATCATAAGGAGTCAGTGGATTATTGGAGAGTGCAAATTGATAAGATAGTAGCAGTGGTGTGGAGGCCATACATGGGCCTAGGACCATGGGCAGAGGAGGGAGAGTAGCTCCCCTACACCATTTCTCCATGCTTCGTGTTCAGGAGATGGGAGCACATTGCAAAGTAGTATAGGCCGGATAGGGCACTACGGTAGTTTGGGTGGCAGCAGGTGGTAGTGGGAGATCCGTAGTGGTTTCAGTGGGTTACTCATGAGCCGGTGTCGATGTACGAGCCATCCCTGCAGAGGGATGGGCTATTGAGGGATAGAGAGAGCTGAAGCCACAGTAGTGGGATTGGTTCGGTGGGGCAGCAGATGCAGGCTCCACACAGGAGTACCGAGATACGTTTGTGAGGCCAAGACCAGTGGGGAGAGCATAAGGCATGAGGGAAAAGGTAGTGGCAGGTGAGCTAGCCTGAGTAGCTTGATAGGGGTGATATGTGGTGAGGGGGTTGTGATAGTGTGAAATAGCGGTTACACAGGAGGAGAAGCCTACCCATCAGAGGAGGAGGGTGGTGGGAGAGGAGAGGAGAGCTGAGCCAAAGAGGAGAGCAGAGGAGAGGGGAGCCCAGCTAGAGAGACGAGGAGAGGAAGCACAGGGGTGACAAAGGTTGGTAGGGGGAGAGGTAGGAGGATTGTCTATCTGGGGAGGACATGACAGGTTGGCAGGTCGATACGCCTCGCTAGAGTAGGTACATGTAGTGATGAGCTAGCTACTCTGGGATACGCAACAGGAGACAGATCAGTGCTCGATAGAGTGAGATCAGCTCATATAGGAGCAAGATACAGCCCAGGGGCAAGCAGATAGGGTAGGTGTGGAGGTGGGGAGGCTACAGATAGAAGTGGGTTGGATGGAGGGGAGGATGGATGCTGTGACTACAGAGTAGTAGGGGGTGTAGGCTAGACTATACACCCTCCAACAGGAGTGAGATAGGTTGGTGGTGGAGGTGGCAACCTTACGAGCATAGGTGGTAGTGGGAGGGGGTTTGGAGGAGTTGCGGAGACTACGGGCAGAGATGGAGGAGTTGAGGGAGAGGGTTGGGTTTGACTAGGGGAGGTACCATGCTGCAGTGCCAGCATCACATATTGAGCATTATAGGTGACCGACTAAGTTAGGCATAGCAAGTACCCACACAGGGATGCAAAGAGGAGGGGAGAGTGGATGGAGCACTGGGGGAGAGAGTGCAGATGGGTCCTAGTGTACAGGGCATAGTTAGAGGGCAGGGCCGAGCCAGCAGCGTGGGATGGGAGAGGAGGCAGAGAGCTCTGGGATAGGGGGAGGACTAATGGGGCCACCACCTACACCACTAGCAGCACCAAGGGTTGGGAGAGGGGCACAGGAGGAGACTGATGATGCAAGGACAATGGGTTGACCATTGATGAGCAAGCATCTTTTGTTTGGGATACTGAGTATCATGTATATATTGGCTTTTTGAGACACATTTTATGTGGGTGCAGACCCATTTGTACTATATGGACATTGTACACTGATGGACTTTTATTCTTTCATTCTTTCATTGATATATAAAGATGATGATTCTAGTGTTATATGTGTTATGGACTAGTAGGGTTTATGTATAGTGGTTGATAGTGATTTTTTGATGGCATTGCTGATGATTGGTGATGCAGGATGCGACAGGTGCTTTATGATTTTTTTTATTGTGTTGATAGTTTGTGATGTAGGATGTGATTTTTGATGACATTGTATACATGATATAAGATGATTTTGATGTGTTTTAGTTATGATAGTGCAGATATGATGTGATGTGATGTTGATCTATGATATCGCAGGTGTGATGTGATTTGATGTGATCCTTGATGACATGTTTTTCCTTATGATATTGTAGATGTGATGAGATTTTTTGTATGATAGGTTTTGGATATGATCCAGATGATGTGATCTTGTTTTATGATAGATGTGATGTGATCCTGAGAAATTGATTGCTTTGGAGAGTATTTGATATGATGTTGTATGATGATAAGTACAAATGATAAAATAAGTGACAAATGTAAAATGAATCACTAACTAAAGGATAGTCAACAGATTTATGATATGGAAAAATGAATATAATGACACTTTTAACACAAACTAAAGATGGATGAAAGATCTAAATGAATTACAAACTAAAAGAAAATGGAGCATGACTTAATGATGAACTAAAATGCTAAATAAAACCTATCCTAATGATAAATGTCAACAAGGCTAAAATGAATCATAATCTAATGCTACAATGAACTATAATCTAATGATGAATGATAATGCTAAAATGAACTATAATATAATGATGAATGACTTATGTTTAAGATGAACTAAAGAGAGAACAGTAAACTTATGATATGGTAAAAAGAACACAAACTAAAAGATACACCTAAGATTTTATGATAAGTAAGTGGGAATAACATAAAAGACTGAATGCGATGATATTCTGTGATATGATAAAAGATACAAGCTATGATGATACAACATACGAGTTTTAGGAGATGCAAGACAAAAAATGATGGTGGAATGAGATAACCAATGTTTGACTTATGATAGTGTTCTATGATATGAAAAGTGATCATAGGAGATACTAACTCTAAAGAGAATAATGTTGGAAAAAGAGTGACCAACAAACTCACGGTCAGGAGGATAGTAGAGATTTCTAGAGCTAGGATAGTAACTTTATGATAGCGATCACGTCATGATGAGAATAAGATAAGAATTTATGTTTGAGGCTTTGAATCAAATGATTCTGAGGGTGGAAAAAGTGATAGTTCAAGGGAGAGGAGTGATGGCAAGGAGGAAAAATCTTGAGCATGGGGTACTTCTGAGGAAGTACTACTATGTAGTGTGAACACTTAATTTGATATAGGATTGTTAGGGATCTTCCAAGGTTACTAAGAATGTCAAGGCCTTTTCCCCAAAATTCCATAGGATGAACTCAAACAGGCACGCAAGGATTGCCCTAGCATCACACATGAGTCCCGAAGAGATCAGTGTTGGAATGATGTTGGATGATCCACAAACAAACGATATTAGTGAAGTGCATCATATTTTATCAAAAAGATAAAAGCATGTTGCAAGGATAATATCAACTGACTCTCAAGCAGAAAAAGACTGTGATTGAAACCAACCTCCTTAGTTGCTCTAGTCAAAACACACCATGATATGAAATGATCATGGCGATCTTGAGGAGGAAACAACAAAAGGTACGTGGAAACAATCAACCAAAAAGAGAAACAACAAAAGACTCCGCAAAGTAAAAAAGAAACCTTTTGCCAAAGAGATCAACTGATTAGCTACTAATGGGTTGCAACAAGACCTGGATAGTATGTATAAGTGAGACTAGTTAAGGACATGGGAACTCGAGACTAGGTAGAAAAACATAGTAATAGGCATATGCATGATGGGAGAAATCTCAAGATGAGGAGATAGCATTGTTATAATACATGGTTTTGTTGAGGTGGGTTTATGTAAAGCGTGATTTATGTATAGGGGTCTGAATATTGCTGTATTCACATAGGTATGGTTTATGGGAGACAAAGGTTAGTGCAGGGGGTATGAGACACATGTTATATGGGTCGTATATGCTACATATGGTAAGGATAAAAAAGCACGTGATAGCGAAGATCTAGTAGAATACAATGGTAGGATACAGTGAGTATGATACACGGGATGCTACAATACAAGAATGAGGTGGGGTATTTGCATAGTGTAAAGTGCTAGAGGATGCAGTGGTGAAGCATGGCGAATAAGGATAAGGAACACCTTGGAAAAATTGGGGGGGGAAATGAGTGATATATTATGGGGGGTGATAAAGGGGGTTGTGTCGATGATAGATAATGGAAGAGTTATAGTACACCTGGCACCTATTTGCTAGGTTTTCACCAAGGACCTATCCAAGGCACTTGAATTGCCAAGTTTTCACCATTGGACACTTTATTTTTACTTTATGCCTTTTTTCTTTCCTTGACTTCTAAATGTTGTCCTTTAGGCATAGAATTTCTTGAGGTGGATAATGTTAGTAGGATCATTTAGGACTTCACCTTCAAGGGTAGATAGCTGATAGGCTCTTGAGCCAAAAGATGTTGTGACCACATAAGGACCAAGCCAAGTGGGCTTGAACTTGCCTTTCTTTTCTTGGTCAGCTTGAACCTTCATATTCTCTTTAAGGACCATGTCACCTTCCTGAAAATTGCACGGATGGACTTTCCTATTGAAATTGTGCTTGAGGCGACTTTGATAGACCATGAGATGGTCATAGGCCTATTGTCTTCTCTCATCAAGTAGATCTAGTTGAGTAAGTCGAGCCACTCTGTATTCCTCATCAGATATCTATCCTCAGAGAGAAATGCAGAGTGATGGGAGTTCAACCTCAATAGACAAGACTGCTTTAGCACCATAGACCAAGGAGTATGAAGTTGTGCCAATGGCTATTCAGAATGAAGTGTGATATGCCCATAGGGAAAGATTAATTTGAAAATGCCAATCATGGTCAGATTCATTGACAACTTTCTTGAGGATTTTGAGGAGGGTTTTATTAGTTGCCTTAGCCTGACCATTACCTTGTGGGAAATACGGGCTCAAGAAGCAGTGGTGGATGCAAAAGGAAGTGCACAATTCCTCCATATTTAGGTTTTCAAAATTAACTCTGTAGTCTATGAAAATGGTAGCTAGGATGCCAAAGTGACATATGATATGATACAATATAAACTTGGACACCTGAACTCCCATGGTAGTAACAAGGGGAACTGCTTCCACCCACTTAGTGAAATAATCAGTGGCGATGATTATCCACCTGTGCCCTTCTAAAGAAAGTGGTGCAATAAGACCAACAAGATCAAATCCCCAAGAGGCAAAAGGCCATGGTGGTGCAATGGGTTGCAAGTCCTATGCTAGAGCCCAGATTAAATTAGCATGTTGTTGACAAGGTAAACATTGTTTCACAAATTCACACGCATCTTGTTCTAGAGTAGGCCAATAATATCCAGCCCAAAGGATCTACTTTGCTAGCAGCATCCCACTCGTGTGAGCACCACAAAGTCTAGCGTGTACCTCTTTGAGAGCCATCGCAGCCTCATTTTGATCTAAACATTGAGAGAGAGTATCATGATAACCATGATGATATAGGGTTCAGGAAATGATAGTGTAACGGGAAGCTTTGTGAATAAGGTTTTGGCATTGGGTTTGTGTGAGGTGAGGAGATATGATACCATTTAGTAGGTAAGCATGAATTTTGTGGTAACATGGAGATTAGGGACCAACCAAGATACAAACCCGTGTTGATTCATCATTCTCATATGCAGTTTTGTGTAGCTGCTCAACCAAGAATTCATATTGCATAGCTTTGTGTGGTATTTCTAAGAGAGAACTAATAGAAACCATAGCATCAACTGCCTTATTATGGAGTCAAGGTATTTGTATGAACTAGATCTGAGTGAAATGCTCCTTTAGTTGGTCAACCAGGTCTTTGTAAGGTAGTAACTTGTCATCCTTGGTTTGATATTCATCCAAAGCTTGTTTGATGATAAGCTGAGAATCACCATAGACCTGAAGCTCTATGGTATTCCATTCAATGGCAATTTTGAGTCTTGCAACAAGGGCCTCATACTCTGCAATGTTATTGGTACACCAGAATTGTAGTTTGAAGGATTTAGGGATATAATCACCTTGAGGTGTAACCAAAAGTATGCCCACATCGGAGCCATGAGATGTATAAGAGCCATCAAAATATAGCTTTCACAGTGATTGTTTTTCTATCAAACAGAGGTATTCATCTAGAAATTCCATGATGAGTGGGCGATCTACAAATAAGGGGGCATCAATCAAGTGATCTACAATAGCTTGGCCTTTGATGGCCTTTCTGTCAACATACTGAATGTCAAACTCACTGAGAAGCATAACCCATTCTGCCAGGCGTCTGGTGAGTACTGTACGAGAGAGCATATATTTCAATGGATCAATCTTTGATATCAATTGTACAGTATGAATCAACATATAGTGACATAGCTTCTAGGTGGCAAACACTACTGCTAAGCATGCCTTCTCCATTGGTGTGTAGTTGAGCTCATATCCCACTAATGTTTGACTGATGTAATAAATAGCTCATTCCTTCCCTACATCATCAAGTTGTGCTAGCAGAGCACCTAATGTTGTAGGAGTAGCTATGATGTACAATATGAGTGGGTGCCCTGCAACTAGAGGAACCAAAATAGGTGGATTAGCTAAATATTGTTTGATGAGCTCAAAATTGCACTGGCAAGCTAGGTCCCATTGGAAATTTTGATCTTTCTTAAGCAAGTGAGTGAAAGGTTAACACTTATCAGCAAGCTGAGAAATGAATCACCAGACTAATTGGAGTTTTCCTTGCAAAGAATGAAAGTGCCTGAGTGTCTTAGGAGGAGCCATATCCATGATTTCTTTGACCTTCTTAGGGTCAATCTCAATACCGTGTTGTGACACAATGAAGCCTAGGAGCTTTCCTGAAGTAACACCAAAGATAGACTTCTTTGGATTTAGCATGAGACAATATTTTGCCAGTCGGTTAAACACTTCCTTGAGGTGAGATAAGTGGTCCAAAGCATTGAGAGATTTGACTAGAATATCATCCATGTAATCCTCAAGTATCTTATGGATTAGGTCATGGAAGATGACCATCATCGTGCATTGGTAGGTTGCCCCAGCATTTTTTAACCCAAAGGGCATCATATTGTAGCAGAATGTGCCCCAAGGTGTAGTAAATGATGTCTTATGTTGATCTTCTTCTGCTATATGAATTTGATTATATCTAGAGAAACCATCCATTAGTGACAAGAGTTCATGACCTGCGGTGAGATCCACAATCATGTCGATATTTGGCAATGGAAATTCATCCTTTGGACAAGCTTTATTAAGATCCCAAAAATTGGTGCAAATTTTGATATCACCAGAGGGCTTGGTAACAGGTACCATATTAGAAATCCATTCAGAATAATCTATTGGTAAAATGATTTTGGCCTCCAACAACTTCTCTAGCTCTTCTTTGACTAATAAAGCCACCTTGGGGTGCATTTTTTGAAGTTTCTATTTGACGGGCTTGGCCCTTGGATCTACTGCCAGATGGTGTACAACTAGTTTGGGGTCCAACCCTAGCATATCCTGATATGACCGTGCAAAGTAGCCTATATTTTCATGGAGGACTTCAAGAAGAAGCTCTACTTGTTCAGGTGGTAAAGAGGTTGCGATGTATGTAATATGTGGTATCTCTGTTAGACTGATATCTATAGGCCGAGTTTCTTTTGTCAAAACTAAAGATATAGGAGGTCGATGCTCCTATGGGGGGAGGATGAAATCTCCATCCTCGGGTGCCTCTGAGAGGTTTTCACCATTGGATATGTCCTTTATTTTTGTTTCATTTTTTGAGTGACCCAATGGTGCTTCAGAGGAGTTTTCACCATGGGATGATTTTCTCTTTTCTTTTTTCTTTTTTGCTTCTTTTGGGATTTCATTTTTGTGACTAGAGATTTCCTCCTCCCCGAAGTAACCTGTAGGATCAAGCTTGTAGACATATGCTGATGGTGGAGGTGGCCATTTATGTGGCATTTCTACCCCCATGAATTTAAGGAGTGTGTGCTCAATAGAGAACTCGTCAACATGAATGACACTTGGTTGGTCCCAATCTATGAGTTTGGGGTGAGCGAGGGGGAAGTCTATGAGATTCAAGGATAACTGGCAGAGCATAGAGGCTCCAAGGATTATTTCATCAAGGAAAATATCATCGTAAGATTTCTTTTCAACTTCCTCAGGGATGTCTTCAACCTCAACAAGAGTGTTTTGGATGTTCATAAACGCGTGGCCTTCCGTTGTAGTGCCCCCAGTTGCAGGGAGTTCATAGCCTAAGCCTTTGGTTTTTTGCCATTAGTGTGCTTCTATAGGTTGTCTCATACCTAATTCTTGGCAGCCTAAACCACCTCCTTGATAATCCCATTGCTCCGTGGTCAAGCGATGTGACCAAGGATATTTCTATTTAAAGTGATCAAGAAGTGCTTCACTTTTAGGAGGTGGCTCCTTGTATAGCCATGTGTTAATGTCTGGTGTATTTTTTGCTCCATCAAGGATACCCTTAGTGAAAAATTTGGTAGGGCCCAACTGGTGAAGTTGAGAGGTGGTTTCTGGTCTAGGCCCTTGATGTATTGGGCATCCTTGAGTATGTGGGTCAAGTGGTAGAGTGCCAACAACAAAAGCATCCGTGAGACTATACTTGCCACAACCTTGGTAGTTGATCTTAAGTGTGGAGAGAGTGGAGGATAAAATGGTGTTTGGATCATGGCAGGTGCCAGAGGAGCTAGCCATGGTGGTGCCAATTTTGATCCCAGGACAGTGATTGGTGTATGAAGCTTCAACCGCATTACAATAAGCAAAGGGTTCAGGATCTGCGTGGATGGTTATCTCAGTGCCATTATGCAAAAATTTGACACACTGATGATATGTGGATAGAATGGCCTTCATGTCATGAATCCATGGATGACTGAGGAGGATATTATGCAGAAGATTAAGATCAACTACATGACAAAGTGTCTCTTGAGTGGTTGGGCCGACTCAGATAGGGAGCAAGATAGTTCCTTTAGTAGTATGCTCCAATTTGTCATATGCCTTGATGGTGATCACCTCATTGATGATATCTGCTTCAGTATATCCTGCCTACTTGATGAACTTTAGAGTACATAGGTTTAGAGCTGATCCATTATCTATCATGACACGTTTAACTGCAAAGTCAGAAACCATAACAGCGATGCGAAGTGGGAGGATGTGATTGGGTTCAACTGTTGGGATATTAGTATTTTTGAAGGATAGGGCACAGGAGGCTAAAAGATGGCCAACCAAGTTGCAAAACTCAGTGGCATTAATGTCAAATGGGATGCATGACTCACATAGAGTTTTGTCAAGGATCTCTTGATAAAGTGGGCTTGTCCGTAAGAAATCTAGGATGGAGATCTGGGCCAGCATGTTTCCAAGGTGTTCCAAGATGTTATACTATGGCCCTAGTGAAGTTGATTCTGATGGAGATGCTTGAGATGGAGGTGGTCATGCTGATGGTGGTCTAATTTGTGTGGACATAGGTGGACCAGCTATATTGAGTCATGTCCAACGGGTAGCAACTACACACTAAGTGTCTAGGCCTTTGATATTGATGAGATTGACAGATGGTTCATCTTGGGATATGCAACCAATTAAGCTACCATAGTCTAAGTATGTTGAGGTATAATTCTGAGATGTGTCTCAGTTGTCACCTTGTTTACCTGGAGCATTGTTAGGTTTGTTGATAGGAGGGTTTGCAGGTGCCTTTCCCGAGTTGGTGTTATGAGGAGGGAAAGCATTTTGATACATCATTAATCCTGCATTACGGGAGATTTGTGCCCCCATTGTGATCTATTTTTGATCAATGAGGTCCTATACATAATCCTTAAGTTGCATGCATTTAAAGGTAGTGTGCCCTTTGACACAATAGAATTTGCAATATTTGTTATCTTTGTACCAGGAAGCTCTAGGCTGATTAGGTTCAAAGGGTTGCATTTGTGGATATCGAAAAAGGTTATCTTTGGCCAATTTTTCAAAAATTGTATCAAGAGGTTCCCCCAATGGGGTGTATGTTTGTGGTTGCCTCTGAACATGGGGTTTACTACATGTCGATAGTGTGATAGCATTAGTTTGATTATGAGGAACCTGTATTTGCTGATGAGTTTGCATGGGTGGCTGGTGATATGCAGGAGGTTTCTATTGATAAGTTTTTTGTTGGAAAAATGTGGTGGTAACATTGGTAGCCACCCCAACAATATGGACTTGTCGAGTGTCAGTGGCACCATCTGGTACTGTATTCTTTTTTCTGTTCCAATATCAGGTTTTGTCATTGCTTGACCCACGGTCCTGGGTATTTTCTTTGTACAATCTGATGACACCATCTTTAATGAGGCCTTGTTCGAGGCCCATTCCTTTTTCTTTCATGTCCTTGTATGTTTGTAAACAGTTCATAACCATATGATGAGCAAGGCTAGGGTGTGCATTGTTTATGAACATCTTGACAAGATGTCGCTCAGGGATGGTGCAAGAGATCCTTTTTGTGAGGATCTGCCAGCATTGCAAGTACTCTGTAAGACTCTCTCCTCCCTTTTTCTTAGTGTGGACAATGTCCACTATAGATAATTCAGTCTCAACGAAATGGGTATACTAAGCAACAAAGGCCTCAGAAAGTTCTGCAAAATTTTTAATAGTACCTTGAGGGATGCGACAGAACCATTCCAAGGCTGGTCCTGCTAGGCTCTTAGGAAAGAGCCGCATGAGGAACACATCATTATAAGCCACCTCCTGACAATGCATATAGAATTCCTTAACATGAGTTACTGGATCACTCTTCCCCCTAAATTTGTCAAACTTGGGGGTCTCAAAATGTTTAGGAAATGGAGTCAATGTAATACTCCTGTCAAAAGGGTATGGGCAATCATTTTCAAATTTGAAAGTTTTGGTGTCTGTCTCATCCTTGAGGGCTTTGAGAGCATCTTTCATCTCTTCCCATTCAGATTTTATAGGTGGAAGAGTGGGTGCCCCTGATCTAGGTGCCCCTAGTGTAGGATACATGCCAGAGCCTGACATGTGATATGGAGAACTCTAATGACCATATGGCATCTATGGACAAATAATTTGCATAGCTGGTGGAGTGGATACTATGGTTTGCTAGGATGTGGGTTGTGCATACTGTTGCATCTACTGAGGTAGGTGTGATGGGTAACTATGAGTTTTTTGCCCTATGAGGTGGTTCTATGGGGTGCTTGGGCATACTGTTGATGTGAATATTTTGGCTGCAATGGTGGTAATGCAGATGATGTATGTGCTATGCTCTAGGAATATATACCATGCCCAATATATGTGGGTTGCATGCCTGCTTGAGAGTAGGACTGATTTGGAGTAGGCACAAGATAATTAATTTGCAGCAAAGTGTTTACTGTAGAGAACTATAGTGGCAGTGGATTTGGGCTATTGCCTAGAGGTGGCATGGAGAAGTAGTTGGTGAGGGGTGGGAGTGAATAGCTATGTGGAGTAGTGGATGATAGTGTTGAAGGTGTGAACATGACTGCAGTGCTAGGGGGAAGACTAATGATAGGTGCCTATGTCACAAAAAAATTCCAAGGTCCCAAAGGAAAAGTGGCTGAAGAGCTTTGGCTAGTTACAAAGGGGTTGATAGTGATGTTTGGTGGGATTTGAGGATGAGGTATTGGACCCTAACGGTGCTATTTGAGTACCAAATGGACTAGGTGCAATATGGGGTGGAAACAAAAAGGTAGTGCTGCTAGATGCAAATGGAGAATTTGGTGGAGTGGAAAATGAGTGGTGGAAATAGATGCAAATGGTATACTTGAGGTTGGTTGAGATGTAGTATGCACTAATGGTTGAGTGGGAGTGGGGTGAGTGTTCAGTGGAATAGGAGCTAGCACCTAGGTCGAGGGGATATTTGGGTCTGTTGGTTCTACCTAGGGTGGTTGCCATCCAAATAATGGGTGAGTAGGATCTATTATGTTGATAGGTGGTGGACGTCCAAAATCAAAGACACCAACATTGTCTCGTAAGAAATTTTCCATGATGGTTTCCTTGTTGTGATCTATGATGGTATTTACGATAGTAGCATGACTAGGTTAGTTCATGAAAGCCTCAATATTGATGGATGATCCTGGTTCTTTTGGGATTTGTGGTGGTGGGTCTGATGGTGTCATAGTTACCATAGAGTATGGCTGACCTCGAGTTGTGTTACCACTATGACTAGGATCCATGTCTTTTTTCCATGTGTGCCTACCAAAATGTGTGGTGGGTGGCATGAAAGGATTTTTTTCCTAAATGCAACGAAGGATGATACTAAGGGTGTTAAAAGGATATGATGCTAAGTGCAAGAAGCTTGTGTGTTCCTAAAATATGAATGTAGGAAATGTGATGGTGATGCAAAAGGTGTAACCCTAACCTTTCGCTCAAGGTGATGTGGGGCACCAAAGGTGACCTATTCCTAGCAAAGTTTTGTATTTCAAAGATACTCAAAATGATGAGAGATGTGATGCAAAAATGTTTCTAAGTGAGTGAGGAAATAACGCTAAGATTTTAACAATGCAGGTGGAGGATTCTTCTTCAACAACCTAATATGAGAGGAGGTGGTCTAACTTCAAATTCTTGAATGGGATAGTGTAATTCCTAGATGAGAGACTAAACTTATAAGTGTGTAAGTGTATGCAAAAAAAAGGAAGGACCTAATCAGAATGAGTAATAGTAGAGTTGTTGATAAGGCTTGTATTAACACCATGTCAAAGGGTTAGGTTTTTGATTTTGTAGTCCCATTCAGTTTGCAATGCTACTTCAGCTCTGTCTTTCTCAATTTGATCCAATTTGGCAATCCAAGGGTTTGGGGTATGCTTCTTATGTTCTGCTTTGATTTCCTTATAGGCTGGTATTTGAGGAAGCTTAGGATTCTTAAACTTAGTCTTAGGATGGCTTGACATGAGATATTTCCAAGGATTAAGATCACAACCGTGGGGTTCTTCGAAGGCAATGACTATGCTAAGTATGCCCTATGCTAGGATTGACCAAGTTTGGAAAATATTGATTCAACAAGTAAAAGATCAAGCAATAGATAAGAACAACCAGATAGAACTTTTGATTCCCAGAATGTGATACTTGGGCCAAGGACTGTGTATGTTTTTACAAATGCTTCAAGCAATCACTTCAAGCACATGAACATCCTAGATGGTTGGCTACAAAGTTGACAGTTGGTTTATCTGGGGATTCCTCAATATACGCAATGTGCGTGAGCCCCAAATCCATAGATGAAACCAAAAAGATGTCACATAGTCAAGAGGAGCAGTAACCCACTTCTCCTCTTTCACTTCTCAAGGGTATAAAGTTCCTTGAGGCTTAGCTCAAATGAAAAAATATTGATCCCAAGAGAGGTGTCTTTGGATTCACCTCCCAATCTTTATACTCTGCCAGAACACTGGAGTTGAGGTCATCCCAAGGCGTGATGAAATCCCCAAGTAGGCCTCCTAAAACTTAAACAAGATTTTGGATCCTAATCTTATGCACCCAAGATGGCCTCGAAAGACGACAAGGGGAGAGAAGACTTGGATGATCTTGGGCTAAAAGATAGAGTTCTTTCCCAACTGACGCTTAAGTTTTTTGATCTAGACTTTTGAAAACACGTGTGATTTAAGATGCAAAGGTTCAATTCCAATTTTAAATGTGCCAAAAAAAGAGAAGTGATCAAAGAATGAATACACCAAGAAGATTTAGGGTCAACAAAAAGTAAACTCGTGCACCCGGAGGCCCTCCACATCAAGTATCGATTGATTTTTCTTTAAGGCATTCAAGATTGAGTGTGATTTTTTTTTAAGCCCAAAATAAAGATGTGGGTAAAGTTTGATTTCAAGTGCACGCCAGGAGGTGCTCCACATCAATTGATTCTTTTTTAGTTTTAAAGCCCAAACTTGAAGTGTGATCGATTTAATCTATATTTTTGGACATTCAAGAAATCTTATAAGTTAAGACAAACCCTTAACAACTAATTAAGTAGAATTTTATCGTGGAACACTTAACACTCTTATAGGTAGACCCATCCCCATATATGGCATTGATATTGCAACCAATGGTTAGAATGATGGGTGATTAAAGAGGGTGAGTCCAATGAAAAACTACTCAATTTGACTCTTTTTTATTTGTTTTTAGCTTAACCAATTTAGTAAGTGTTCAAAAATCAAACTTGCCTAAGTTGCATGCAAAAGAGAGATTTGTTTGTTCTTTTTAACGCACCAAAATGAAGTGTTTGGTTTGTGGGGTTTTTAGACATACAAGTTCATTTTTCTAATTTGCAAAGACAAATGACAACGAATTCGACAAGACCAATAGAAAAAAAGGGAGCGTTCCCATAGAGAAAATGCGAGAAACAAATTTCTCGCGAGGGTACCTGCATTTCCGCAAGCGGGTTTGCGATCCTGCTGGAGTTCCTATTCGTAGGAATGACAATCTCGCCATGAATCTAGATCATGGGAATGATAGGAAAGACTGTTAAAAAGAACTAAAGTCGCAAGCCAAAAACTCAAGACCTCTTTTTGACAGAGCGATCCTGTAGGTTTATGCCCTGACAATGTTCCCGCAAGTGGGAATGACGATCTTGCTGACAAAAAATATATTACAGTCTCAAGAAGTTTAAGATAGGAAATGGTAAGGCAGGAATGATGATCTCGTTGTTTCTGAGGTGCGTTCTCATTGGAGGATTGGTCAGTAGGGATGAAGAGGCTTTTTTGATAATACGTGGCAGAGGATATGTGTTGATGAAGTGCGAACTCGCAGTTGCGGGTTCGCATTCCCACCGGAGAATAGTAGCATTCTTGCGTCACAGGATCGCATTTTTGCAGTCGTGGGGATGCAAAAAGTTTTGTGTTTTTGACCATTCACTAGGTGAAAAATGAGGACAGGGTTGGGAGTGCATTCTTGAGGCATTCAAAGTGGTCCTACAAGAAAAATCAAAAGGTAACACAAACAAAAGATATTGCCATTTAGGTTAGCTTTGCATGGTTAATCAAAACATGAAAATGAGAAATAAGCATGTAAAACTAGCATAAATGAAGATTAAAAATGACCCTTGCGGGGTCCCACTGAGCATGCCAAAATGTGAACACTAATATGTTAGCAAGAAACACTAATCTATATAAAAACAAAAGTATTAACTAAAAAAACTAGTATAAACTTTAGATGAGACAAAGTGAGGTCCTCAAATGAAAATATGAGCCATGGATAGGCTCTCTCAATGAGGATGATCACTTGATTAGTAGATGTGTCCTTTGATATGGATTTGGGATGTATGCTCAAGCTTCAAAATGCTTCAATGGAGGTGGATTTGGGATTTTTGGTGTGGGTATATGTAAAATTATGGATTTGGCTTCTCAAACTGACATGGTAACTTTAGCTTAAAGATTGTGATGAAATGGCTTGAGAGGGGATCCAATTTATAGGCAATAGGCTTGAGGTATGGAGGGCTAAGATGCAATGATGGCAAGATGGTGAGGGAGGGTCAAGATGCACTCAAAGGGGAGCACATGGATTATGCTTGTTTAGCACCAATTAGAGAGTGACACATGTCACAGGGAGAGTGGGTGGAGGAAAGGGCATGGATGAGTCAACAAAGGAGGCTCAAGGCTTTAAATGGCCCTCATAAGTGCTTGTAAGAGAAATGAATGAGCTTGTAAGAGTCACTCATGGCTTTGTAAGAGCACTTACGGCTTGGTGGTTGGGATATTTTGAGGGGAGACTTTTGTTTGGATTAGGAAAGTCTTAATCTTACTTAAGAATGTGCAAATGATTAGGGGATGGGTTAGGCTTGGGTTAGGATTGGATTAGGGATGTTAGAGATGTGAAATGGATGGCATTCATGAAGGTGAGTGAGTTAGTGGCTAAGCTTAGTTAGTATGGTTGAATGGGGTGGATTAGGCTAAATGGAGGATTTAGGATAGTTTAGGGGCTATTAGTTTTGAGGGCTTTATTTATCAAATAGATTTATTTAATAAATGAGGGTTTTGGAATTAGATAGGAGAATAGGATTAATTGACAAATAGTGGGTTATTTGATTTATCAATCAGGACTATAGATGATTAATTAAATTAATCAACAAGGGGATGGCAAAGGATTTAATTAAATAGGAATTTAATTAATGATGCCTTTAGAGATAGCTAAATAGGATTATCAAAGTGGTGTAATCAAATTTAGGTATCTACACTGAGGACTTTGACTTTCTAGGTTAAGGATTACCTAAAGGGTCAAGGTCAACCTCGACCATGACCTAGGTCAAGGATGATCTCAACCCTAACCTAATATAGGGTTGACCTCGTCCCTAACCCCAAGTCCAATTTTTAAGTTCTAGGAGTTTCAGGATATTGGGCTTCAGAATGTTTCATTTTCCCAATTCTGGGTCGGCTATTTTGGGTTTCAGAATGGTAGACTCTTAAATTTTATTTAATATACATGCATTTATAGGGTTTAAGGTTAATTGGGATTTAATTCTCCATTATCATCCTTCTCTAAAAGTTTTTGCCCTAGATCTTGTTGTGGTTACACAATGCATGCCCCATTTCAATCAGAAATGGGGACCCCCTACTTTATCTTTTGGCTTTTCATGACCCTAGTCTAGGGTCTGAATCATTTTAGGGTCTTTCTTGATCTCCTTAGTCTCATTCAAGTCCCAACTAAGAATTATGGATGTTCAAAAATCAAAGTTAAATCAAAGTTCTAACAAGTAATAAGCCAAAAATTACAAAAAAATATGCATCAAGTGTGCCTACTCGATGTGCCTAGTGCACCCAAAAATTGGAGATAAGCATTTTGCACATTATTAATATGCAGCTACATAGTTGCACACCTATGCAGTTGTGCCAAGTGTCATCAAAATTTATTTAAAGTGGGGGAGGTCCTCTCCCTCCTCACCTTGTTTTTTTGCTTCATTTTTGCTTTGGCCTTCATCTCCCCTGCACCAACTTCCACCGCATCTCTAAGTCCTTATTTGCACCTATGTACTGAGCTAGGTTAGCTTCCTCCTCACTCTACCTACAATACATAACATGAAAAACATTAGTAAGGATTGTGTGCATCAACGCATCTCCCTGGGTGTGCTAATGAGTACCAATTTTCCTATGCAAAACTTAAAAACTCTTTAAAAAAAATTCACAAACACCTTCAAAGATGGGTGTACATTAGCACACCTACCTAGGTGCACTGATGTGCACCCATATCCACAAAAATGAACTTCAAATTGTAACTTAAACTTAAAAATTCATTTTTTGGTGTGTAGTAGTACACCTTGTGAGGTGCACTGTTGCGCACCTAAAAGACATAAATAAGACTTAAGAGAATTGCACATTAGGTGCACCTTTGAGGTACACCTAGTGTGTTGATCCTGTACTCATAGGGTTTTAAATAGTTTTTGGGGTTTTCAAGAAATCAGCCATTTGGTTTTTCATCTGACTCAGTTCTAGGGTTTGTTTTATTCATTATTTTCTCAATTCTAAACTAATGGGTATCCTTTTCTGCAGATATAATGGCATCCTCTTCATCTTCCTTGGGCGAGAAAATGGCACCAAAATCTGTGGTCTTTAAGTTCCAAGAAGTTTTGATGAAGTCAAGGTTTCAAGATGACAGCTCAGATATTAGAGATACTGATTTAGGACACATAGACTTAGGGGAATTCCTGAAGATTTGCAACAAACCTATTAAGAGGTCACAAATGGTTTCTACACTCACCAGATCAGGACTTGTCAATGTAGCTTCACACCTAGTGTTGGTAGAATTTTCGAAGCTCATTATGACACCTATAGAACACTTTGTCCCTAAGGAGAGGGTTGTGAAAAGCATAATAGGAGAAATTTTCCTTGATCTACAATCAAAGAATATTGAGAAGGTATTTCATCTCCCATGGGCAGATCAGTTCATCAAGCTCACCTATGAGCAGGCAAAAAGGTGGTATAGGGAACATATCGAGGAGGCCTCTAAGATTATTCAATCATCCTACCTCATAGAGAAGACTCCCTTGGGGAAGAAGACTAGCAAGGTTGACATGACCAGAGGGTATATAATAGAAGACATCATACTTTTGAGTAGAGTCATGGGTTTACCTGCAATTGGACACCTAAATATCTTCATGGTGCACTTCATTGAAACAATAAAGAAAGCAAAGATGCCACTAGACTAGGCTTCCACTCTCAATCATATTTTTTGTGAATAGTTGGTGGTGCAAAAGAAGCAAAGGAAATTCTATATGACATCATACCTAGTGATTATCTGAGGCTTTATAGGAAGGGAACATGTAGGATCAAAATGCATGGCCATATATCATCTATCCCCAGCTAGTAAAGAAGTGGCTCTCAGAGTAGAGCAAAGAATATAGAATTGTTAATGATGCTTTCATATTCACTATAATTTGATTCATATAAGGGGATTATGCAAAGAGATTATTAAATGATGCAGTGTCATAGATATCAGTACTCAAAGTGTACTATATTCAATTCTAAACTTTTACATATTTGAGGGTAGTTGGTACCACCGTTAACCCAAAAAAGCTCCTGAGGTATCCTTGTGACAAACTTGTTCTCTTGGAAATTTCTCAACAAATCTTGTCTACCTATAACAGAGTCAGAAGGCAACATAAAAAATGTTGGACCTAGTTGTTGACTATAGGACCTTTTCGGGTAGATCATAGGTAAGATGTCCCCTCTTTTGAATGTGAATGGGATCAATATTCTTTGGAAGAATACAATTCTCCTAGGCTATATTTTGACAATATCGGGAGAGTACAATATTTGGCTAGTAAGACATTCCAACACGAAGAGGCTATTGAGGATCATTGGATGAACACAACAAATGACTATGATATCTGAATAAGGGATTATTTTAGGATGACTTTGTACCTAGTAGAGAAGGCCCTAAAAATAAATATTCCATTAAAGATATTATAGTAAGACTCAGAGGAGTTTCTTAATCCTCTGTTCAACAGGGACAAGATTGGTGATAGGCCCATTATGAATGTTGAGGTTGATAGGGAGGAGAATTTTGATATCAACCATAGGGTGAGGCATGTCATTAAAATGACATAGAATTGGATCAAGAAACCATTTAAGCTTGATCCAATTCTTGAAACAATGATCTTTCACACACAAGCCCACCAAACCAAAGGTAGAGGGAAGAAAGTCACCATCCCTACCTTTGTAGCTTAGTCTCTTATAAGATGAGAAATAGTACACCAACTTAATAGACTGATTGGGTACTATTGAGCTCAAAAGGGTAGAGGAGGGGGCAAGAGGAAAAGAACTTATCCTCCAAGAGTTGAGCCAGAAGAGGGTGAAATCTCAACGCCTCCACAGCAAGGGGAAGGAAATATACAAGGGTTAGAAGATACTAGAACTCCATAAGTCCAAGTTGATCCTCAAGTTCCACCAGTGGCACCAAGCCAGACAGAGATAGGGGTTGAGGTTCAAGAGGTCTCCCCTCCTCATCAAGTAGAACAAGCATCCCCTTCTATGCCTAAAAAGGGAATAAAGATCAAGAATCCAATCAAAAAGAGGCAAAGGGTGATCAAGAAAGTAGTTCCTGTCCCATCAATCCCTGAACCTATTCCTGAAGAAGATGAAAAAGAGAATGATAAGGATGATGTACCTTTGAGTAGGAGGACCTAGCTTGCTAGAGCCATAGAAGAAGAACAAAGAAGAATTTTAACTATCACATTGCTGCCCATTCCTAAGTAGGTTATTCCATCCATAACATCTAAGGATGAAATGCAACAATGGATTGATGAACAGGGTGTTGAAGGGACTGATGTCTTTAAGATGAAAAATTTTGATTTCATGCCTATTGGCACTAAATTGGTGGGAGATAAGATTAGATATACCCCAACTAATCAACCTTAACAAGAGAATTATAATTATATGCCACTAGAGTCACAAGGTCATGAAATTGCTCCTTCATCCCCAATACAAGTCATAGTCTTTGTAGATAAAGGTTTTGCTACTCCTCTACCACCAAACATGGAAAAAGAACAAGTTTGAGAAGAATAGGAGGAAGAACCACAATAAATATCAACCGATGAAGTGTTTGAGGAAGGACAAATGGTTGAATATCCTCAACAGACTTCCCAAAAAATTAAGGTGAGGACTGTAGATTCCACTGATACAGAAGCTCCCAGTGTAGATCCATCATAGAAGGAAAAGAGTCTACAAAGGAGTGATAAGGGAAAGAACATAACTAAAATAGCTCCTTCATCCTCAAAAGGCAAAACTTCAATGGAATGGATCCCAAGATTATTGCAAAAAGAAATGATAAGAAATAAGAAGTAACAATTCAATGCAGATGAGGAGAATATGATAGAATTAATTGAGGTTCTTAGGAAACCTGAATCTCCATCAAAGGATGCAAGAGCATTAACTTTTATCAACAATGACTAGAACCAATATTTTTTTGCACAAGTGGCTATCACCCCTCCTTATATAGAAATAGAAGATTTGACTCCGCACGATTATCAAATCAAAGAGGTTATGCTTGGAAATCCTACATTGGACACAACTAAGCTGATGATCATAATGGGAATGAAGGAAGTATTCAAAAGTTTAGAATAGGAAGGGGTAGAATTGATAATACTTTGAATATAGAATAAAATCCTAAAGGGATATTTAACTAAAGTTGTTGGTCCCTTTGATCTTGAAAATCTCGAGGAGACTTTAAATGCAGCAATTGAAAGGAGAGATAGGGGGGCGGTGAGATTGGATCCATTTTTGAATGCCTATCAATAATGGTAGGAAAGTTTGTAGGATAAAGGCATACTTATCATCCAAGGGAATTTGAAGCCACTACATGTCATGTAGGAGAATGTGGATAAAATGGTAGCAATTCTAAATCAAGATTTTGGTCTTATGGATGAGGTACATACCTGGGGAAAGGATCTACAGTATTACAGGTGATAAAAGGCCAAAGGTATAGGATTCTTATGGATGTGTATATAGAAAAGGAGTTAGATTTAATTAATTATTGGATAGAGAAGATAGTGGATAGCAATAAATTAATGGAATCATTACATGTGGAGATCCACCGGCTCAAGGACCAAGCCTAAGAGCAAATTTTGGTTGTTGAGAAACACTATAGTGATGCATGTCTGAACATTTTTGAAGATGATGCATGGGAGAAGTTGATACCTATAGAGGTGATAGTTTAGAGATTTAGGAAGATTTTTGATGAAGTTTCTTTTGATGAAGATATTTGGTAGGTGTTTAGGATAGAAGAAGCTTTGTTAGAGCTGGATACTAAACTCGGGGATTTTGTTGAAACCCATATAGAGGTAGATAATTATAGGCAGAAGGTCAAAGATAAATATAATGCCTTAGATTTACCATATGTGGAAAAGGTAACTAAAATAATAGATAAATTCAAGGGCAAGCATGCAGACATAGCTCTAGTATGAAGGGGAACAAAACCCAAAAGCTAGAATTTCATTTTTGACACTCATGAAATTTTTCAATTTTGGACCCTTGAGGTGTGCTGTTGCGCTAATGCATCAAGTGCACTAGTACACTTTTTTTGCAACAATGTTTTGGAAGAATTTTCAAGAAGTTAGAGGTGCACAAGTTTGTTAGGTGTGCTTTTTCTTAGGTGCACTTTTCTGAAAGGTACATTGATAGTTAACTGTTAGTTCCAAAATTAGAGCTTTCCATGCACCAAAAACACATTTCGACAATAGTTTAACTTTGACAAACACCCAGTAAAGGTTGGACTTATATTTTTGACACTTCCAAACACTTTTACATCAACTCATGTCTCTCTTCTTCTTTTTCTCTCATGATTTCTTTTTTTTTATGACATGTAAAGGATCATGCATCTAATTAATGATATAAAAATGGATGGAGTCCTACTAAGCACTAGTTAGATAGTCAGTTTGTATATAATTAGTTTTTTTTATTAAATTAGAAGCATATGATTGCATTAAGATATCTCACTCTCAACACAAATTGAGGAGATGATTTCTTATAAATACAAGATTGTAATATGTAATCAGGGCCACTATTATTTTGCAATAATATATGCTTTTGGTGCTCTCATTTGGAGTGAAGTAATTCTTTCCTAAGTATATTATATTTTGTGGATGTATGTTCATAGAATGTAATTGAGCCAAAATTTTATTGTGTTATTTCTAGTTGTGCAATCTTTTAATTCTAGTGTTTGCTATGATTCTACAAATTTTGTTGACGTATCTAGTTCGAGAAGAGATCATCCATTTTGTTCCTTCATAACTTTTTGTCTCGTATGAGAACACTTTTCATGAAAAGTGAAATATCTTATGGTTGCTGAAAATTCCCATCGATGATTCATCAATGGAATTAAGGAAGCGCTACTCCTACTTTCATTGGTCATCCATCGATTTCTTCAAAGGCTTAACTCGCAAACATGTTTCTGTAGCTTATTTCTATTAGGATTTTATTTCTATGTTATTTTCTTAAACCTCTTATTACCTTATCTTCATTATTTTCTTTACTAACCCCTTGTTATAAGAGGAATTCATATTAGTTGCATTGTTAGATTGTATTTATTGAAAAACATAAAATACAAAAACATAGTTTCCTTTGCGTGTTTTATTTTGAAGCATCGAATAGATTCAACATCTCCTCCTCATGAAAACTCACATTTATATTCAACTGAGTAGATTCCAATAGGTCACAAGATTTCCTATAACCTTGGAGTTGATTTCCCAAAATTGACTTTTCAAGAGAGGAGTTTGAAAGGATTCCTGCCGTTAAGCATCATAACAAAATGATAGCTCAACAGAACTCTATATAGGGAAGTTTTCTTCCCTCATTTTAACATTGAATTGCTATGTACTATTATCTATGATCTATTTCTATGAAGTTAAGATCTATTATCCATCAAGCATTCAAGTTTTCAAGCATCCAATTCATAAAGGAAGTCATCGTTAGCTATTGAAGGACTAAATCTCTATGGAGCCCTCTTGTTAAAGATTTCTCCATCCACATTGATCCAAGCCTTTTTCTATGCAAATATCCATTAAATATTGGTATTGAATATCTAATGCCATTTATTTAAGACATCCTACATACATTTCTACATCCATTTGGAGCATTCATACTTGTGGATTCAAGGATTCAAATCCTCCACAAGGATTTCAACATAAGAAAGGTGAATAGTTCCATTTGCTTTGTTTATACATATTGCAATTTCAATTACATTTCAAGGTTGATTAAAAACTAGGGTTTTACCAAGGCAAACCCTCCATCTAAACAAACAAACTATTTTTCTTGGAGATATAGGTGTGGAACAATGAATTAAAGCATAGATTTGGATACCCTTTTCATTGAACTTGCGAGATCCACAAACGTAAATTTTGTTAGAGCAGTCTAGTATTGGAAGCATGGATGTTGATGATATTCCTATGGAGGAGTATGGTAGAAACATTATCATGATGATATGTTAGATTCATGACTATGTTTGTCATTGATGTCACTATAGCAGTTTTCTATGGTATCTAACAAAAGAATAATGGTAAAGATCAAGTTGGTATGGATAGATCGTTGGGTATTTTTACTAGCAAGCTTAGAGGGAGATACTTATAAGTGTCTATTATATGTAGCTAACAACAAAAGCATAACATATTAAGTCTGGAAGAAGTTATGCAAGCTTTGGTTAAAATTGTTTTGAGATAGAGTTTACAGAAGCATGTTCTGGTAAACTTGTTATATCTCTTAGCAAAATTGTTATTCTAAAAAAAAATGATAAATGTGTGTAGAATATAGGTTGGAGATGACATGGCTAAGCTCACTCATCATAATATGACACGTATAGAAATTTATTCAAGTTACAAGGTGACGGATTCATATTATTGTTAAGTATAACATATTCTTAATGAGGTCCTATAATAATTAATTGAGAAGGTGTAATAGCCAACTTAGAGAATTTTTTATGGATTCAATATAAAGGAAGGACATTTTCCTTTGTTATGTATGAATAAATGAATGATTGGATCAAGCATGAAGAGCAGAATACAAGAGAAACGAGTTGATATGTGAGGATAATCAGAGCAGAGCAAAGTTGGAGAGAACTTCATTGTTGAGGTTTTATTATGAGATCCAAGATTTTATATTTGGATCCAAGGTTCATGACATAGTTTACAAGGTCTAATAGTGATTTTTCCACTTGAAAAAATAGAGGAAAGAGGATAAAGAATAGTACAAACAATTATTCTACAAGGAATAGTTGGAAGATTAGTTGGACAGTGAAGTTTAGCTGTCTTGCCTCATGAGTTGTTTGGACAGTGGGTCCTTCTGCCTTCTAAAACTCCTAACAAGGTTGGCACAACTATTGATAGGGTTGGAATCTCCTAATAGGGATTCAAAGTATCCTAACAAGGACTCTTGTGTACTAAATGTGTTTATAGATTTCTATCAGGTTCCATCCTCTAACAAGCAATATATATCAGTATATCTTTGTAGGCATCATTCCCACCAAGATTTTTCCTCTAATCAAGAGTTTTCCTAGTTAACAAATCTGGTGTAATTGTGTGTGTGCATCTTGTTATGGTTGTTTTTTACTATAATTGAATGGTTAAGATTAATTAAGGTTGATAAATGTTTTAATTAGATAACTAATTCATCCCCCAACCCCCCATTCCCCCCCACCCTCCCCCCCTCTCATTTATCTTGGTGGACTATTATTTCTGACAATTGGAATCAGAGTATCAGATCCTTGAAGATAAAGTTTAAAAAATTTGGGAGATCCATGGTGAACATATTCAGAAAGGATAGTCTAAAGTTTGATGGAACAATTTATGACAACTAGAAGGAAAAGATGAAGACACATCTGTTGTGTATGGGTCCAGGACATTAGATCTTGACAAAATCAAAAAAGACAATTATTGCTAAAAGTGTGTTGGAAACTTTTACCAAGGATGAGAGAGAACTTTTCATGTGTGACATGAGAGCTAGAGAAGCACTATTGTCTGCAGTTCTAGAAATAGAATACAACTAACTCAAAACACTTGATACTTCTCATAAGATTTAGAAATCTTTGGAAAATAGTTTTGAAGGTGATGAACATTCTAAGAAATTGAGGCTACAAAGATGGATTTGTGAATTTCAAGATGCTAAAATGATGGAATATGAATCTATAAGAACATAGGTAGGTAGAATATCAAAAATTGCTATAGGTATCATATCTCAAGGAGGAACTAAGAAAGATGATGAGGTGATCTGGAAGATATTGAAGAGTTTAATGCCACCATTTAAGCAAGTAATTCAAATGATACAATTGTTGATCTCTTGTACCAAAGATTTCACAAAGAAAACATTACTTGGGAGACTTGAAGCAGTTGAGAATGAGCTTAGATATTCTGGAGAATTGTCTAGAATAGAGGTAGCTTTCAGTGCCCTAAACATTCAACCTAGTCTATCAAGGAGCACAAGTGCTAGAGGACATTTTTCTAGTAATAGAAGATCTGATGAGGACAAAAAGATAGGAGTAGCCCTTCTTTTAAGAAGAGAAAAATATGGTAAGAAAATGTTTAAATGTTGGACTTGTAATGAGTTTGGTCATTATGCATCTAAGTTTCCTAAAAGAGAGAAAAAGTATAGAGGAAAGTTCAAACCTAGAAGAGATAGAGATCATTTATATACCAATAAAAAAGATGATTCTAATGAACAAGCAGTAAGTGCTAGTAATGATGAAATAGGATTTGTAGCTATTAAAGAAGAAAGTCTAGGGAAAATGGCTTTGGTATTACAGGTTGAAAAGAAATATGATTGGATAATTGACAGTAGTTATTCACATCATATAATTAGTGATATGAACAAGTTTGTTGACTTCAAAGTTATGATGGAGGCATTGTCAGAGTGGAAATAATGCAACTTTCCATGTTAAAGGTTTTGGATCTATAACTCTTGATGGTAATACTAACACCAAGGATGTATATTTTTTTGATGGTTTGAAACACAATCTTTTGAGTGATGGAAAACTAGTGGATAAAGGTTATTAGTTACAATTCATAGAGAAGACATGCATGATCAGAGACAAAGATGGAAAGGTAATTGGAATAGGAACCAAATCTAAAGGTAATATATTTCAGCTAAATCACACTGAAATGACATGTTTGGTTGCAAAGTTAGATGAAAATTGGTTATGGAATAAAATATTTTGCCATATAAAATTTGATAGCATTGTGAAAACTAGTAGTATGTTTGTAGTTAGAGATTTTTGTAAGATTGTAAAACCTACTAACACAATTTGCAAGGAGTTTGTATTGGCAAAGCCTACCAGAACTTCTTTTCCTAGCAAGAAATTTACTACTATAGCAAAGTTGGAGATTGTACACATGGATCCTAGTGGTCCTATGAAGACTAAAAGATTCTATGGTAAAAGGTATTTCATGATTATTGTTGGTGACTTTTCTAGAATGGTGTGGGTTGCATTTCTTAAAGAAAAATATGAGGAATTTGACAAGTTCAAGATATTCAAGACTAGAGTTGAGAATGAATCAAGTATGAAGATTAAATGTTTAAGATCAAATAGATGAGGAGAATTTACTTCAAATGAATTTAACATCTTTTGTGAAGCTAATGGAATCAAAAGACAATTTTCCACTCCTAGAACCCCTATATAAAATGGCATTACAGAAAGAAGAAACAGGTTAGTAACAGAAGTAGCAAGAGCTATGTTAGATGAGAATGATTTATCCAAGACATTTTGGAGAGAAGCTGTGAATATAGCAGTTTGCACTATGAACAAAGTGTAGGTTAAGAAAGACACAAACAAAACCCCTTATGAACTATAGTTTGGTCACTCACCTACAGTTAAGTATTTCAAAATTTTTGGTAGCAAATGTTATATCAAAAGAGATGATGATGTTGATAAATTTGATGCTAGAAGTGATGAAGGCATGTTTCTTGGTTATTCATTGAAAATCAAAGCTTATAGATGTTATAATCTGAGAACTAATACTATTGTTGAAAGTGCAAATGTAAGAGTTGATGAGAAATTTAGGATACAAGAAATAATAGTTGACTACAATTCTAATGATGAGAATGTTGTGTTACTAAACCAAGGAATGATGAAGTATTATTTGAGACTAAAAATGATTTTTAGAATTAAGGAGAGCAAAGGTAGGAACAAATTTTAGAACCTAGAACAAAGATAAGAGTTGAGATAACAACTCCTACTTTTGGTAAGAATATGACAAAGAATCTGTTAGAAATAATAGTCCACCAAGATAACTGAGAGGGGGGGTGAATCAGTTATCCAATGATTAAAACATTTATCCACTTTAAATAAACCTAACCATTCAACCAAAGTAAATAGTAAGCATACAAATATGTACATACACAATTACACTAGATATGTTAATTAGGGAAACCCTTGATCAAAGGGAAAACCCTAGTGAGAATGATTCCCACAAGATGGTGTACTAATATAAATATTCCTTGCTAGAGGATGGACCCTGTTAGGAGTCTATTACAATATTTAGTACATATGAGTCCCTGTTAGGAGACTTTGAATCTTTGTTAGAAGATTTCAACCCTGTTAGGAGTTATGTCAACCCTATTAGGAGTTGTAGAAGAGAGAAGGACCCACTTTCCAAATAGCTTCTAAGGCAAGATCACCAAACTCATTGTCCAACTTATCTCTCAACTATTTCTTGAAAAATAATTGTATGTATTGTACTTTAACTTCTTTCCTCTATCCAATCAACCAAACCAATGAGTGTCAGACCTTGTAGACTAGATCATGAACCTCAGATCTAAGTATCCAACTTTGGATCACATAATAAAACTTCAGCAATGAAGTTTCCTTCACCTTCGCTCTACTCTACTCAACTTCACATTCCACTTTTTTTGTTGCTTAAAATCATTTGTACTTCTCATTCATTCATCATTGATGATAAAGGAAAATTTCCTTCCTTTATATCAAATCCATAAAAAAATTCCCTAAGTCAGTTGTTACACCTTCTCAATTAATTATTATAGGACCACATTAAGAACACGTTACACTTAGTGATAACTTTAATCTTTTGCCTTGCAACTTAAATATATTTATGTTCATGTGACATTATGATGAGTAAGCTTAGCCACATCATCTCCAACATTTCTTCTTCACATATTTAACTTCAGCTTCTCAGAATTATAAATATGCTAAGAGATACAACAAGTTTACCAGAACATGCCTCTATAAACTCTATCTCAAAACAATCATCACCAAAACTCGCATAATTTCTTCTAGACATAATATCTTATGCTTTTGAGGTTAGCTACTTATACTACACACATAGAATGATCTTCATATAATCTCGCTTAATAAAAATTCTCAACTATCTATCCATACCAACTTGATCTTTCTATTCTTCTTCTATCAAATACCACAAAAAATTGCTATGTTGACATCAATAAAAAACACAGTCATGAATGTAACATATCATCATGATAATGATCAAATCATGTTTCTACAATACTCCCCCATAGGAATATCATTAGCATTGATGCTTCCAACACAATCATCCACCAAAAAAGATCATTGGCAGTAGAGATAAAGGTGTGATGACAATAAGAAAAATCAATAAAGAAGTATGTCTAATATCTCAAGTAGAAAAAAAAACTATAGATGAGGCATGTAAAGATGACTATTGGAAGTAAGCTATGAAAGAAGAATTGAATTAGATAGTGAAGAATGAGACATGGGAACTGGTCCCTAGACCAACAGATAAGAATGTGATAGGAACAAAATTGGTATTTAGGAAAAAGATGAATGAACAAGGTGAAGTTGTAAGGAACAAAGAAAGATTGGTATGTAAAGGTTACTCATAGCAAGAAGGAATAGATTATGATGATACCTATGCTCATGTGACAAGAGTTGAAGTAGTAAGGTTATTCTTAACCTATGCAGCACATAAGAAGTTCAAATTATATCAGATGGATGTCAAGTTAGCATTTCTAAATGGAGAACTTGAAGAAGAGGTATACATAGAAAAGCCTAAAGGTTTTCCTTTAGTATATGATAAGGACATGGTATGCACATTGAATAAAGAATTGTATGGCTTAAAACAAGCACCCAGAACTTGGTATGCAAGGTTGGACAAGCATAGGTATGGCAGACAGTAATCTATACTAGAAAGAAATAGATGATGGATTGATGATTTTGGTAATACTTTTTGATGATATCATATTTGAGGGAGATGATAATGAAAGTTACAAGTTCGTAGAAGAAATGAAGAAGGAATTTGAAATGAGTATGATAGGAGAGATGAAATACTTCCTAGGATTATAGATTATGCAGGATAAGGAAGGAATCTTTATTTCTCAGACTAAGTATTTAAAAGATCTAACTAGACACAAGTTATCTACAAAGGATGAGACACCTATTATTGAGTAGAAGAAGTATAGATCTATGATTGGAGGATTACAATATCTGGCTCACACAAGGTTGGATATAGTGAATGCAATTGGAATTGTTGCAAGATTTAAAGCTAATCCTAGAGAACCACATTATGCAGCAATTAAAAGGATATTTAGATATTTGAAGGGATCACTAGAGTTTAGATTATGGTATGATAGATCTAATTATTTTTCTTTATATGCTTATACTAATGTTGATTGGGTAGGCAGTATGGATGATAGAAAGAGCGCCAGTTGTGGAGCATTCTTTCTTGGAGGAAGATTGGTTTCTTGGTTAAGCAAGAAGGATTGTATCTCATAGAGTACAAAAAAGGTAGAATATGTTGCAGCAGCAAACAATTGTAATTAAGTTGTTTGGATGAAGCAGATGTTGAAGGATATAAGCATAGAATTCAGTGAACCAATTGTGATACATTGTGATAACACAAGCACAGTGAATATGTCTAAGAATCCATTGTTGCATTCTAAGACTAAGCACATTTCTATCAAATATCACATGTTGAGAGAGAAAGTTGTGGAAAATGAAATCAAATTGGAGTATGTAAGCACCAAGTAGATTGTAGATATTTTCACCAAGCCTCTTCCCAAAGAGACTTTTGAGTATTTGTGAGGTATGGTAGGGGTTATGCCCCTACCTACATCAGAGTAGATGATGCAAGAGTGCATCAGTCCAATGATACATAGCACTATTATTTTTCTAAACTAAATGTTGATGCTTCTTGTATGGGGGAGTATCTGTGATGGATAGAGTCATCTAGGACTCTTGGTAGATGTTGTTTTGAATAGTGTCTTTGGACACTTGAGTAGGTCAAAGACAATTTTTTTAGTGATAGATGGTTGTTGAACCTTTGACATTGATGTCAATGGGGGAGAGATTATAGCATGAAAAATAGTTTGATATAGAGTACATTGAGGTATAACAATGTGGGAGAATGATTGATGAAGAGGATTTGTAAAGAAATGATAACACTCTTTAACATTTGGTATTCTTGGAACTAGACATTTTTCATCTATGTTTCCATCAATGCCAAAGGGGGATATTGTTGGAAGCATGAATGCTAATGATATTCCTATGAGGGAGTATGGTAGAAACATTAGCATGATGATATGTTACATTCATGACTATGTTTGTCATTGATGTTAACATAACAGTTTTCTATCGTGTATGACAAAAGAATAGCGGTAAAGATCAAGTTGGTATAGATAGATCATTGAGTATTTTCACTAGCAAGGTTAAAGAGATATACTACTAGGTGTCTAGTATATGTAGCTAACCTTGGAAGCATAATATATTAAGTTTGGAAGACGTTATGCAAGTTTTGGTGAAAACTATTCTGAGATAGAGTTTATAGAATCATGTTCTGGTAAACTTGTTACTTCTCTTAGTAGAGTTGTTATTCTGAGAAGCAAGGTTAAAGGCATGTAGAAGACATGTTAGAGATGACATGGCCAAGATCACTGGTCAAAATATTACACATAAAAAAAGTTATTCAAGTTACAAGGCAATTGATTGACGTTATCGCTAACTATAACATATTCTTAATGAGGTCCTATAATAATTAATTGAGAAGGTGTAATAGCCAACTTAGGGAATTTTTTTATGGATTTGGTATAAAGGAAGGACATTTTCCTTTGTTATGTATAAATGAATAAATGATTGTATGAAGCATGAAGAGCAAAATAAAAGAGAAACAAGTTGATATGCGAGGATAAGTAGAGAAAAGTGAAGTTGGAGAGAACTTCATTGTCGAGGTTTTATTCTGAGATCCGAGGTTTGATATTTGGATCTGAGGTTTGTGACCTAGTTTACAAGGTTTGGTAGTGATTGGTCTAGTTGACAAAATAGAGAAAAGAGGATAAAGCATAGTACAAATAATTATTCTGCAAGGAATAGTTGAGAGTTCAGTTGGATAGTGAATTTCAATGGTCTTGCCCTAGAAATTGTTTGAACAATGGGTCGTTTTGCTTTCTACAACTCCTAATAGGGTTGGAACAACTCTTAATAGGATTGGAATCTCCTAACTCTTATTATTGAATGTGTTTATAGACTCCTAATAGGGTCCATCCTCTAACAAGGAATATATATATATATATATATATACACTTAACAAATCTGGTGTAATCGTGTATGTTGATAAATTTTTTGATTGGATAACTGATTCACCCCCCCTCCCCCTCCTCTTAGTTATATTGATGGACTGTTATTTCTAACATCTAGGTCAAGGTCAAATTTTTAGGTTACAATTGTGCCCTAGGGTAAGATTGTGCCCCTCTCTCTAGGTCAAGGTTGACCTACCTTCAAAAGGACAAAATTTTTATGGGTTTTCTTTGTTTTGACATTTTCAGTATGGAATAGGTTGCAAAATTCCCCAAAACTGAACATAAACATTAGAAATTATCATTTTCTAGATTTTTTCTATTTTGAGGTTAGTATTTATCTTCTATTCATTCCATACTTCAAGTACATACTTTTCCATAGCAAGATTACAATATCTCCTCCTTTCTTCGTATTCTCCATTGCTTGACCCATTTGTGCATTGATCACTTCCTTGTGGTTAATCAATTTGGATCATTCCTTTTGAGAATTTGGGTTGAGCATAGATCCCATTTTCTTCCTATTCAAATGGAAATGACAAAGTTTAGGGAAAGAAAACATGGATAGAGATAGTGAAAGTTGGAAGTAGTAGAGCACGCAAAGTTGAGATCAAACAATCCAATGGATCAAGTGATCACATGTAGTGCCTGCCCCTAGCTCACAATTTTGCTATCATTGTCGAACTCTTTTAGGCCAATTTCATGCTTGATTACTAGTAGTATAGTTGTGAGATTATCAGATATTGTTTTATATTCAATTGATTATATGATGAGATTACCTGATAATCTATATTTCATGTATGTATGATGATTATTCAGTAATTTTAGTAATTGATTATGGTTAGTTAGATGGATTATCATATGTGTTTTCTTATGGATACTTACCCCATACTGCATGTGTATGGTGTGCGTCTTTGTTTTCTTTATGTATGGTGTTTTTGATGTGGTTAAGGAAGGGAGTCGTAGTCACCCACTAGTCGGTATCTTCACGATGCAACACTTCCTGACATTGTCTATTTAGCTTAGTATATATTGTATTTTTACATGCGTAGATTTTATGCAGGTTGCAGGTACCGGGTATCGACTTCCTTGAATTGCTAGGATGAGCGTACCCTATTGCATTATCTCAATGGTAAGAGAGGGGAGATAAATTCTTAAGTCCAAATCTTAAACCCTTAAGCCATTTTTCCTAATTGATAATTAGGACAAGTAACTAAGTTGTGTACCCTCTAAAGGCATCAGATGGCATTAATTCATGATTATAACCTTTAGTTTGATTTTGTATGTGTTTTGCTATGATGTGTTTTCGTATTTTATTTTATGAGTTTTTGGTGAATTTTCTATTAATTAAGTCTAATTAAAAGATTAAATTAATGATTTAATTTAATGAAAAATTGTTATGATATTTTAATATTTAATTATATTTAATTAATTGAGAAATTAATTAAATAAAAGAATTAAATTTGAAGATAAAAGTTATAAGTATAAATTTGGAACGTGATAATATTTATTTAATTTAATAATAATATATTTAGAGTTCATTTTTAAGCAAATGCTAGATAATATTATTATTTAAGTTAATAAATAGTTATCAAATTTAATGTTCAAAAATAAATTTAGAAGTGGGAAAAGAAAGTAATTTATTAAAAGTTTTAAGTTCGCATGATGCGTGCATGAAATTAAAATATAAGAAATTAATTAAAAAGATCAAACAAGTGAAATTAATAAAGATATTTTAATTAAAGTGTGTGCATGAGTTTAAAATTTAATAAATTAATTAAAATAGAAGTCAAGTAAAAATTAAATAAAGTAATTTAATTAATTAATAAACGTGCATGGAAAAGATAAAGAAAAGATAAAGAAAAGTTAATTTGGAGTTTGAGTCTAGTGAGCATGGAGTTCTCCCAAATGAACGCACAATTAGTGCCCCGATTTAAGGAGAGAACTCTTTATCACAATTGAAGGGTTCATTTTCGAGGGACGGGAATTTTGGGAGTGAATTTGGAAGAAATTTTTGGAAGGGGAATTTTGGGATATTTGTAGAGAGAAGTTCTTGGATAGAAGCAAATTCTCTCATAAATCTTCTAGGCGTTGCGATTTTAGCATCAAAATCTAGGTAGATTCTTATGTTGCACAGTTAATTACATTATCTAAATAATTATGTCTTCTTCGTGACTGTGGATTGTAAATCTAAATTTCTTAGTGATGTGTGAATATTTCAATGTTGTAAATTATGGAATGCATGCCAATATCTTCTGCATACGTGGTGATTAGAAAAGTAATCAAGAAACCCCTTTTTGTAGATTAAAAAAATTAGTATTTTTATTTAGGAAGGGTTTAAAATAAAAGAAAAATTTAATTAGAAATTTTAATGGTTAGACGTATTTTTCCTATCAAACTAATATTGGAAAAGTTATTAAAATATATATATATATTTAAAATTTTGTGGGGGGGAGTATTTGGTTGGATTAAACTTTATATAAAATAAAAAATTTATAAAAATATTAATTAAAAAATATATAATAATTAAATTTATATATATATATAATGGGGCTGGCATCACCACACCCTCACCACCCACTCCTTAAATGCGGCTACGGCTACTATAGCAGATCACGGGCCTGCCAATGGTAGACTACGGTTGCGTATGCAAACCATGGCTGACTTTGGCAACTTATTCAAGGTGTGATTTAGATTTAGTTTTTATTTTATTTTTAATTTAGTTTATTAATATACATAATAAATTTAAAATTATGTTTATTATTTATTTAAAAAATTATTATTAATTTTATTATTAGTTATTAAATTAATTAATAATTAGTAAATATTATTTATTAAAAAGAATTTTATTTATAGTTTATTATTATTAAATTAATTAATGATTAATAGATATTATTTAAGAATTTTGTTAATAGGTATTGATTATTAAATAATTATTAATTATTAAATAATTATTAATTATTAATTTAGTAAGGTAAATGGATATTGGAACTAATTGGAATTAATGATAAATATCATTGAATAATGATAATTATATTTATTATTTAAAAATTTGATTATTAATGAAATTGGGATTATTTTTATTTAATAATCAATTATTATTATAATTTAATAAATGATTATTAATACTTTTAAGTCATGATGTGATTTATTTTATTATCGAATGAGAAAGGGTTTAATTGGAAGGGTTAACTAAGGAACTTATAATAAAATTGGAAACTTAAACTTTATTGTTTAACTCAACTCTATATTTTAAATCAAACCAAACTATGAGATTATGATGTTTTCTACATATTGTCTATGCTTTGGGATTTTGGGGGTTGTTTTAGCTTTGACCAATCTTAGGTTGTTACTAGAGGCTCGAGGTTTATGTGATTGTAATGCTATGAGGTTTTGATCTCGATTGTTTTTACCCAACCATGGTATGTGATGGTATGCTTCATGTTGAGTGTGTTTATATTGTTGGTTACTATGATTCAGTGTCTTTATGGGATAGCGAGATTTATGCTATGAGATATCTGACTTAACCATTTTTGGAGACCTCGATCAATTATATTTGAATTGCTTTTCAGTCGCTTGATAGGACTGAAGTGTTTTGCCTTGTTCTTGATGATGTCATGTTGTGACATGTTTGACTTAACCATGTTGAGTCGTTAATCAGTATTATTTTGGAATACTTTCTGGTTGCTCGTAGAGAACTATTATGATTATTGTGATTATCTTTTGGTGCTTTCCAGTTGCTCGTGGAGAATTGATGTAAATATTGTGGATTATCCTTTTGATGCTTTTTTAGTCGCTTGTATAGGGTTGAGGTGATTTTATATGATTCTTTGATTTGTGATTTTAATGAGCCTAGGGTAGGTTATCTATATGTAGTGTTCGGAAGTGGCTTACAATGGGGGCCAGGGGCCCTAAGTGGCTCCGAGGGTAACCCATTATAATTTGTTTAATAAGTGAAAACCTTACACTAAATGGGGATTAAAATGAACCTAATAAGAGTCTTGTATGTTCTGGCCCATGCCTCGAGTGCTAGTACAAACTAGGATGGGAGTAGAGAGAACGCTTGGTTGTGACCTTGCATTCTGTAGTATGTCTTGTCAGTATGAGAGGATACTAGTGGCCGCATAGGGATCACTAGGGACCCTAGAGTCCTAAAAAACTACCAGGGTAACTCCAAGCATGATTCGTGTGATGACACTTGCCCACTTGCATAGTAGGTTTCCTACATGTCTTGTGTGCCTCTGGGAATTAGATGTCAACCTATCTTAGAACCTTTGAGTTTTATTGCTTGTAGGATTTCTTGGACTTAGAGAGTACTTTTGATATGTGGTTTGATATCTTGTTTGGGACTTGAGACTATCTCCTCAATGTGGTGGGAGTGGGCCATTTAGGTTCCACGCGGTCGGGTGGTAGTGCTTTTTACTTTTACCATTGAGATCTGTCTGTAGTCACCATGGTTGGAGATTCTTGGGATGCTTGTTTATCATGTTTAGATGATGTTATTTACTGATGCATTTCTTTATATTTATTATTAGCATGTGGTAGGTGATGTTATCTACTTGTAGGATCATCTTATGCTTTATTCTAGCATGTTAGATTTCCTTATGCTTATGTAGTAGCATGTTTTAGTAGTGACATCCCTATTATCATAGTGCTAACAATTTGATCAATGGTTTGGGATGTTACGTGCAGGGGATGGCTAGGGCCCACGATGGTCTTATGATGCTATTGATGATTGGGAGGAACCACACACTTAGTTAGTTGTGTTTTATGATCGATAGTTTTGTTTTATGATGGATGGATGTATTATGTATGGTGGATGGTTTCATTTATTTTATTGTACTTGTATCATGGATCTAAGAAGGATGTATTTCTAGTTCTACATATGTATATTCTTTTAGCCTTTTATACCCTCTGACATGTATAGTGGATGATTGAGCATTCTGAATTTAATTTGCCAAGAGCCATTTGGAAAAAATGTATATAAATGGACATTGGACTTTTAATTATTCTTTCATATGGATGTGGTAGTGGTTAGACTTAGTATTAATTAAATTTAAATGTAATTCAACATCATGGGATCCTTAAGGAATGTAACACGTTATGTGTGCTTCTAGTTGATTGTATGTTATTGCTTCCGCTACTATGTGTTTGATGTGGATGTTATTCTTTCTTGTTTAAAAAAAAAATTGTTTGGGAAACTTAGTAAAATTTTAGGTTAATTCTTTTGGATCCCTTGGCAGGGCATTACATCATACCACATCTAACTAAATAAAGTAGGTATATAGGAACTATATATTTAATGATATATTATACATTAGTTCCTAACATAAATCTACTAAAAGTTCATATTTGCATAAGTTAAAATTCATTAAGAACATATACATAAAAAGGAAAGTGAAAGGGAATCATTTACTACATAGAGTATCGAGCATCAATGATCCAGTCTATATTGACCAAGCATTGTAGTATGGGCCGAGTGATCAACTGAATTAATATGTACATCAAATAAATTAGTGTTGGTCAAGTAAGGTAATCTAGAATGAGCAAGTATGAAGATTGAGCCATTTTTCATGCACCTACCAAGTACAAAGACATTTATTGTAGACCTAAATGGAAATTTGAAGGTATTTACCAATTTTGAGCATACATTTCTATTCACCAAGTGATTTTAGAGCTCACAAGTGATTTAAAGGTGATTAAGGTGATGAAGTGATGAGGCAAGCAAATCATAGTAGAGCATTGGCAAAATTGATAACATATGTAAGTGATACTTCTGGTTTCAAGTAAATTATTTTTTAAGATATCGTAGAAGAAGAAAAAATTTAGAACTCCAGACCAAATGGCATCATCAAGAGAAATGTAGAAGGATAGCAATGCTCAAATTGTAAGGAATGACCACTATCCTCAACCAGATTTCAGGAATAGTGTAATTACTAAGAAGACTGAAGATGACATTGGCACCCTGTTATCAATCCCACCCAAAATTTTAACTATTCAGGATGTAAGATCTTTTTATCTGTGCAAAGTAGGAGAGATTGGAGATTTTGAGATTAGGATAGCTTATGAGAAGCTATGCAACTATGGGGCATTAAAAGATGAAAACAAAATCATTGTTGAGAAAGGGCTCACTCGTGCCCTTGGTTTTCCAAAGGTTTTCAAGGTAGAATGGATAAAATTCATGCTTAGTCAAATTCATGATATGAAGAAATGGTTAGAAGGTGGACCAATCAAAACCAATAAGGCTATAATATGCTAATTCACTGGCTACCCCACCTTGGGTTGACCTAAGAGCATAAGGAGCACAACAAAGAATGAAATTGAGAAATTGACCAAGGCAAAGTGGAATGGTAGAGGGGTGTCAATTGATGAGATTGAAGATCCTATGATTGAATTTTTAGTTCGTGTGATAGCACACAAATTTTACCAATCTAGTAGATTGAATAGTGTACCTTGTGTTGTAGTAGATTTGGGCTACAAGATTGTCAAGAAGGATCATGCTTATGACCATGCAGAGCTACAACTACAACAACTAACAGAGCACCCCAAAGCAATAAGGAGAGAAAGGAATACATCATGTAATTTCAGATCTTTGCAAGTTTGTATATTTTTCTATGTAAAAAAATCATTCCCTATGGTTGGGAGAGTAGGATGGGATAGAAATTGACCTACTATGGAGAAGATAAATAATTTAATCAATAGGTTGGGAGAACATTTTAAGGCAATGATGGATAATTATTTTGAGGAATTCAAAATCAAGATGAGAAATAGAATGAGGATCCCTAAGTCAATAGTAGACAAGTGTTATGATGAGATATATTTTGTGGTAGACAAAGATTTTGTTCATGCTTAGGCAATAATACTTAGGATTGCATAGTTAAGGCCTGTGTCTTATGAAGTTAATGTTGATGAGGTTACAACAATAGTAACTGCACTTTTAATTGAATATGTTGATACTAATGTCGAGTAATTTGGCACATATGAGACCATAATGACAAAACTATCTACAGAGGTTGGCATGCCTAAAATAGAAAAGAAAAGAAAGAGAAAGAGTCTTGAGGGGAAAAAAATGAAGAAGGAGAAGGATATAAATAACCTACTAAGGTTGATGAAGGAAAAGGAAAGGAACTAGTTGTTGTCGAGCCTAAGGCAACAAAGAATAGGAAAGTAATAATTGTTGGTCTTGAGGTAAAAGATGATCTTAGCAAAGATGTGTGGAAGGTTCTCACACCTCAGAATCCAAAGAAAATATTGTACCAAGATCTAAGATAGCCTAGCCCCCAGCTATAAAACAAAAGGAAGTCCATCAAAGAAGAGATCAGCCAGCTCACCAAAGTCAAACATATAGGAGAGGCCAACGAGGAGACTAATCATAGCACAAGAGGAGGAGGAAGATGATGAAAAGATCTAGTCTAATGAACCTAACAAATTACAAACTATGAAAAGAATCCCTCCAATGATTGTGGATTGGGTATGTGAAAGGGTTAGAGAATCAAGAAATTTTGTAGGATTCAAAGACATTACTTATAATTCTTTAAATAATGATGATAAAGTTAAGCTTGAATAAGATATGATTGATATGATGATCAAATTTTGATGTACACCCTTGGAAATTGGATATGGATTCATAATGAACTTGTGCAAATGGATAGATGATCATTGGAAGTGGGCACTATCCATGGAGAAACAAATAAGAGAAAATGCATTGGCACAAGCTATGCCAGATTTAGGGAAGACACACATGTCTATAGCCCTTAAATATTTTGTGAAGAAATTTATGCCAAGAGATAGGGCATACAATTTTTTGAAGAATAAAGCTCATGAAGTTGAGAAATACAGCATTCAAGTGTGGAGAGAAGTATTTGGAGTACTCACTCCAATAGTAGAGACTAGAGAAGGAGGAGATGCAATTGAGTATGAGGATGCAAATAAGGAAGAAGTTTCTAAAATAATAGAAGAAATCAAGCAATTGGTGAAATAGTGTGAACAATAGGAGGTTGTTACCATCAAATATGTATCTAATACACCTCCACAAAATCTAAATATACTAAGTGAGGAGGAAATGCAAAGTCTAATGGAAGACGCCACTGTACCTTTTACAAATCTAGTTTTGTTACAAGTTGTAGATTATCCAAAGATTGAAAATGTAAAGATTGGTAATGTAAAGGCTACATTAGTTTTTCATGTCCCCTAATAATTTTAGTATGGATAAGTAGATAAGTGAAATAAATAGTTATTGATGAGAATCAAGAGAGTCACAAATTAGGGCTTCAACAACGTCGAAGATTCATGATATAGGTGAGGCAAAAAATGCTCTTCTTTTTTCCTCACCTAAGGCTAGGGTGGAGGAAACTCCTCCTTAGACAAAAAAATAGGCTTTTCAGCAATAGGCACTAGGTATAAGTACTGAGGTGGAATCGTCTACTCCAAAAAATAAAGGATCTAGAGGAGCCTCTAAATTTTGGCAGACACCTAAATATCATATCTCTTCACCTTTTACTCCAGTGGTTAACCAGCTAGATATGCGAGATATGGATAGAAATTTAGAAGGATCTATTTTTAAAAAGGTTCAAAATTTTCTAAACAAGGAACTAAATTCCCCTCTAGAGGAGGGCATGCTAGATGTAGATGACAAAGAACTAGATCAAGTAGCTAAGGAACTAATCCAGGTCTTCAATTTGGACAATATAAATAACAGCACTATCTCTCAGAAAGAGAAATTGATACAAAGAATCATGAAATTGGGGGGGGGAAGATTATATAGCTAAGGATCTCAGAAGAGATATATCAAAGATTGAGATGGAGGATAGGTTAATGGATTGGTATGAGAAGGATGGGATCAGCCCAAAAGTAAATTAGGAAAAGAACAGGCTAAGCAATGACAATATGACAGAACTCAACCATGAGGGTTTGGATAAAGATGACATTGGAAGTAAGATCTACAAGGAACTAGAAAATGAGGAGTTTGGAAAAATAGAGGATATTACATCTCCTTCAGCACACAGCCTAATTGAATATCAGCAAGACCTCACTTTACATATGAATTAGGAAGGACTGAACTCTCCAATTTATGGCAAGTTAAAAGGAAAAGGAGGTAGGAAATCATTGAAGGAGTTATGAGAGACTGAAGGACTTTGCAGGGAATAGAGGAAAATTGATGAACTTCTTAATATGGGGAAGGGGAAGTGCCTTCCCAAGGCACCATGAGGATTACCACATGGAATGCTAGGGGCCTAAACACTCCTAGTAAAAAAAGGTTAATCAAAAAATATCTAAAGAATTTTAACTCAGAGGTAATTTTAATACAAGAAAAAAAATTAAACAAGTTAGAAGGTACTAAATTAAATAAGATGCTAGGTACATGGGATTCAATTTTCCTAGAGGTAATAGGCGCATCTAGTGGCTTAGGTATTATTTGGAATTTGAAGAAAGTAGATTTGCAGTACCTAGTGAATAGTAGTAATTAGATGTGTGTTAGTATACAGAGTTTAAAATCTAATATGAAATTTATTCTAATTAATGTGTATGGTCCGAATAGTGTCATAGGGAAAAAAGTTGTGCGAGATGAATTAAGTTCGATTTTACTTAATTATAAAGAAATTCCTATTATTATGGGTGATGACTTTAACACCATTGTAAGCCTGGAGGAAAAAGTAAGAGGTACACAACATCTTGCACCTTCATCTCTAAAATTTAAAGCATGGATTGATAAACATAGTTTGATAGAAATCCCATTAAGTAATGGCTCATATACATGGAATAATAAAAGAAAGGATAACACTTATATTGCAGAAAAGCTAGATAGATTTTTTATAGTAGATAACTTTACAAATTATAATAAAAAATTCTAGTCCTCCATCCTGCCTTATGTAGGATCAGATCATTTTCTGGTGTGTGTTGAGCTCTCTGAACCATATAAACCTCCCAAAAATCCATTCAAATGTGAAAAGATGTGGTTTTAAGATCCAAAATTTCTTGAACTCATCAAGATGTGGTGGACTCAAGCGAGCTTTGAAGGATCTAAAATGTTTATTTTTGTCACTGGGCTCAAATTGCTAAAACAAAACATTCTAAGGTGGAATAGAGAACACTTCAATAATATTTTCAAAGAAAAGCTGGAGACTAAAGAAAAACTAAAGAATCTAAATCAGAAGATTATAAGATATGGTATGAATTATGAGAGTTACCTTTTTAGAAAAAGAACTTCTTGCGAAACAGGAAGATATCCTCTCAAAAGAAGAAACTTTTTGGAGGCAGAAATATAGGGACAAATGGTTGGATGAGGGAGACCGTAACACACAAAAAATTCATAATGCAACCATTTATAACAGATCTCTAAATAAAATTACTAGCATCTCTAACCCTTTGGGTTTGCACATAGAGAACTCGCAAGAAATAGTAGACATGTTAGTCTCCCATTTCAAAAGTTTACTTAACAATTACAAAGGATCAAATAGGGAGGCACAGGCCAGAATGCTTAAATTTATCCCAAAATTGATTACACCTAAAGATTAAAAAAAATCTAAATAAACCAATAACTCTGGAGGAGGTTTGAACTGCAGTTTTTAATATGAATCTTGACAAATCACCAGGGCTTGATGGTTTTTAGGCCTTTTTCTTCCAAAAGTGTTGGGATATTTTGGGGAAGACCTATGGAAAGCTATTGAAGCATCAAGAAATGGAGGATCATTGTTGGAAAAAATCAACTACTCCTTTAGTACCTTGATTCCCAAAAAGGATGGGCCAGAACAACTTGGTGACTTCCACCCTATAGCCTTATGCAATGCAATTTAAAAGGTCTTCTCAAAAGTTTTGGCCAATAGGGTCAAGGGTCTTTTGCCAAAGTTGATTTTCAAAGAATAGACAAGTTTTTTTCCAGGGAGATCTATCTTGGATGGTATTCTTACAATTCAAGAAACCATCCATTCGACATCTAAAGACAAAGTTGCATGTATGTTTATGAAGTTAGACATACAGAAGGCTTATGACATGGTTGATTGGCATTTTCTTTGCAAGGTCTTAGAAACTTTTGGCTTTTCTCATCAATGGATTAATCTAATCTTCAAGTTTATTTCCACCCCTAAGATTTTAGTTCTTAAAAATGGGATGCTTGAAGGTTTCTTTAAAATTTCTAGGGGCATTAGACAAGGAGATCCATTATATCCTTCTCTCTTCATTCTAATGGTTGAAGCTTTTGGTAGAGCAGTTTTGGATGCATATTTGAAATGGAAGAGCTTGAGAATTACTATAACTAGAAATCTTCCTAACATAACCCACCAACAGTATGCAGATGATACTATTTTACCTAGCAAGATCTCTATTCAAGAGGCTTTGGGATTTAAAAATATTTTACAAACCTATATGGATGCTTCAGGCCAGAAGGTGAACAAGGAAAAGTCTGAGATATTCTTCCTGAACACCAATTCGAATATGGAAAACCTGATTTGTAGGATTATGGGTTTTAAAAAGGGACCTTTTTTGTGCAAGTATTTGGGCATTTCCTTGGAAAAGGGCACATAATATAGAAAATTTTTGTTGGACACAATTAAGAAGGTGGATAAGTGGATCGAAAGTTGGAAAGATAAATGGCTCTCTAAGGCTGGTAAAATTACTAAGATTAGATCAGTCCTTTCAGCCATTCCAATCTTTCCTATGGCTTTTCTGTCCCTTTCTAATTGGATGTCCATGAAATTTGAATCCAAACTTAGAAATTTCTTATGGAAAAATAAAGAAGATGACAAGAAATTAGCCCTTATTAAATAGGATAATTTATACAAATCTAAAGAATTTGGGGGTTTAGGGATTAAGAAGCCACAATGGCAAAATGAGTCTTTGGGAGAAAAACTTATATGGAGGCTATACAAGGAATATGAACACAAATGGGCCAAGATCACATATAACAAATATCTTGGTCCGACAGATTCTGAGTCGCTTTTCAGAATGAAAAGACTGCCTAAAGGATCGGAGTGCTAGAATTTTATGTCTAAGTGTCAGAAACTTATTAGTAAATTTTTAACATGGGATGTGGGTTTAGATGATAAAGCCCTATTTTGGGAAGATTCTTGGAATGGGCACCCTCTGATCCTATCCTCCTCTAGTAATGAAAATCTTAAACTAAGATTGACATCTGTATGGGGCAATAAGGTAAGGGATTATAAAACCAAGGAAGTATTGTATGGGGTACTAAAATGGAGGTGGCATTTGCTGGATGAGATAGGTTTAGATCCAAACTTAGTAAAGGCATTTAAGAAGATTATTTCTAATAGGAATATCAAAAAATCTAAAAGGTCAAACAATCTTATCTAGGCTGGATCTAAGGATGGTATTTATAGTGTGAAATAGGGGTATAAGGCTATTATCCATTCCCATAGCTGGAATATTGTTGAGCTACCACTGAATTTGTGTTGGGATGCAGCTTGTCTTCCGAAGGCTGGTTTCTTTTTGTGGCTAACTCTACAAAATAGAGTCTTGACCGCTGACAGATTAACAAAATTTGGCATATAGGCCCTTTTTGGTGTGTTCTATGTAAACAAAGCAGTGAAGATGTTGATCATGTATTCCTCAATTTTCCATTTGCACTTAATTGTTGGGAATGGCTCAGGGCTCAACTTTCTTGGGCCACCCCTTTTTAGAACTCCCTTAAGGGGCTTCTTCATTCATGTCCCACAAACTCAGTCTGTGGGGTCTATAACAAGCTTTGGAATAGTTGCCCCTCCATAATGGTATGGGAGTTGTGGAAGGAGAGAAATTGTCATATTTTTTGATAAAAAGAAATGAATACGGATAGGTTTTTACTAAAACTAGAAGCTTCCATTGTGGAGGTGTTAAATGCTCATCTTAGGAAATCTATTAAAGAAGAAGGCTCATTCTCTATTCAGGATGGAATTATGAAAAAGAACTGGTCCAATCTTATCAATCCACCCCTAGTATACTTTTCAAGCAATAAGGATGCAAGGGCTAATTGTAAGTGGGCCCCTCCTCCACAAGGATGGCATAAACTCAATTTTGATGGCGTGGTAAGAGGAAATCTAGGAGTGGCTAGAATTGGATGCATAATAAATGATGAGTGTGGCAAGTGGATAGAAAAGCTAGCATCACCCCTATCCCCTTCCTCTAACAACTTGGCCAAATTAGAAGCATTAGAGAAAGGTTTACAACTTTGCTATAAACTAGGTCTATCTAAGATCATCATCGAGGATGATTCTCAGATCGTCCTTAATGCAGTAAGGAAGTGAAACACTCCTAATTGGGTCTTGAACTCAAAGCTTCAAGAAGTTCTCATGATATTAGATAATTTTGAGGAAATCCAAATTGGTCATATATTCTGAGAAGGTAATTAAAAAGCAGATAGGCTAGCAAATAAAGGCGCTGATGGAGAATCGATATTGATTTATAATAATTAGTAGCCTATTTAGGTATATCTTTACAATGACCTAATATAACCAGATTTGTTTTGGAAGATAAAATAGACATATAAGCATAAATAAGTGCAATAGGCCATATCTTTAGTCTTAATCTTATTTATGCTACCATCGGGTCTCTTTACTCCACAATAATTGGGCTTACCTAGTCTGTATGGATGGGTTGCAACTCATCATTATATTCTAGCTAAGATGGTATATACTTTTCCTCCAATCTTTTTAGACTAACTTTCTATCATTTGGACGTCTTGGCAGGATACCATTATCTAAGATAATAGTTAAAATATTCTTAATATTATGAAGTTCAAGTATGATGAGTAAGTACAACTGCACATGTGAGGTGTCAACAATAGTTGTCCTAATCGTCTAAGATCATTGTCGAAGTATAGGCATTCATTGCAATTTAAAGGTGACATAAACCAAGGTCAGGCTATGATGAGAAACTATTAGAGAATGGTTTTTGAAGTCTTTGTAGGATCTTTGCACATAAGCCTTTAGGATTTCCATCAACTGTGTATCCTATTTCTGCACTAATGGAGACAAACATCCATGTTTATCATACGACTGAGGAGAGAACCATGGCCTTTTTAGGGAAGGTTAAATGTAAGAGATGGAGTTGCCTCCTTAGATCTGTAGATGAAATAACCCACTTTTCTATAAGTAGATCCATAGGCGAAGAAGTTTTTGATTACAAGGCTACTTGGAGGACCAATAGCACAATAATTGGTTCATTCATAGGTGTCATGGTAAGGGCGAAGATTGGATGAGAAGATATAGTAAGGATCTATTTTGACATATTCAACCCTATTTGGAGGAAAGTGCTTGACAATGTAGTTTATAGCATTGATGAAAAATTCAGAATCCCATTACTCAAAAAGTACATGAGCCTCCCTCTGGGTGCAGCTGATCTAGAGATGGCTCCCTGTCGACAATCCCTTGTTGTTAGGGAAAGTTTGGCATTGTATAAGGAATGGCCGCACATGGAAGCTAGTGTCAATTTCCTCTTGCACTAGTGGAAGATCATTATGGATGATAACAAGGAATGGTTCATTAATTATCTAAAGATGTTCAATGCATATGTGCAACTGGGTGTGGCTTTCGACGACCTCAATGCTCTAGATTTCTGCATCCTCAATTCGAAAAAGATGAGCAGAGCCAAGGTAAATTTCAAATTGCCTCCAAATAACATCATGAATGATTCAAATAATGTCCCTAAGGTGATAATGGTAACCTAGAAAAAGTAGGATATGGGTCGGATTGGCAATTTTTGTAACCAGTAATAGGGTTTGGACGATATATATTTTGTTGTATAAGAATGTATGTAGTAGGATTATAGGTTTTGCAAAAGCCCCATGAAATATTGAATTATAGGGGATTCTAAGGAATTATGAATACTGTAATTTAAAGACTTCTATATACTCAATATTTTGCCCTTATTATATACTTACTATTCAATGCTTTCTAGGGTTTTTTATTTCAGGATATATGTTTATCTAGTAGAATATTTAGATTAATATGTGCTCAAAGAATGAGATGTTTATGAATAACAATGTCTTGCTTATGATTTGATGGGATATATTGCGTATAAAAACATACATTCTTGTGTTTAGATGGATTCTTATATGTATGGCATCCTGGCTTACTTCGCAATTATCTGATTATTTTGTCAAGAATCAAATTCGGGATACTTATAGTTAACATGTTTTAGGGTTAGATACAGAGTGAATTAATCTATTGTTATGAATTGAAACCACAAAATCAGGGCTAAATGAAGTAGGAATGACTTTTTTCCAAAAGATGGCTACTAGATATGATTGTATTGAAAAGGATTTTGTGATAATGAAATGGATTCATCCTCAGTAGTCAAAATTCGAATATGGACAATTTTTTTAGGACCTAATGTGATTTGGTTTATTATTAATATTTAATTTTGATGCTTTGTGTTAGAATACATGTCTATGTTTCATTTTCCAGGGCTAAGATTTCTCCTGGCTTAGTATCATGGTGAGTTTAGGATGTTGTTGTTCTCATATAATTAGATTTATTCAGGTAGTATTTTATGCTATGTGGCACTGAATTAGATATGACACCAAGTGGTATGATATGTTGGAAAGATAAAAATATGCCATAGGATCTCTATTATGTTTTATTTTGGTTTGCTTCCTTATAGATGAGACAATGAAATTATCATATCAAATTAGTGATTTCCTTTTCATGGTTAAAATTTGACAAAGGATTAGCTAACCTAGTTAATGTTTTAAGATGTTTTGGAGATAGTTTTTTTAGACATGTACATTTGTGCAAATCAGGAGTCAACATAGGCTTCCTAGACTAAAATATGGCAGGAGATTTGTATCAAGATAAATTTATTACCCATGGGAATGCCCATGTACATTTTTATAATTATTATAAGGATGGGGGTAATGCCCCTTTGAATATGTAATAATATAGGATGAAAATCCTAGGCAAGACTGGAGGTTTTCTTCTTTGTTCTTTCCTACCAGTGCCCGTTTGAACAAAGTAACGATATGTAACTTTAATCTTTGATTTAACGAAATGATTCAAGGCCTTGGCCATTTACTGATCAAAAAATAATAATAATAATATGTTACTTAGATAAAATAATGGTTAAATAAATATTAATAATTATATTATCATCATAGAATGGAGTTAGAAGTAACAAGGGATGGTCTAGGGGGATGGAGCGTTCGGGGAAGGGTTTTCAACGTACAGGGAAGAATTTTGGGGGCATGAGCAGGAGCAAGGATTTTGACCATAACAAGCCTTGAAAAATTGGTTTTGATCCAGTTTTCTAGAAACCCTCTTCCATATTTTCATCCACGCCTTTTGTTCAACTGGCTTGGGATCATGATTTCAGTCAGATCTTCTCTACTACACCAGTAGTGTAGCCAGTCGACTCCAAATCAAATCCTTTTCCACTTTAGAGATGTTCTTTCAGAGATATTAATTCAAATAGGGTTTTAAACACTTCCCATAAGTCAATCTTCAAAGGGAAATCAATTGTTCAACCTGCAAAGCCATTTTTCCTTAATCCTAGGTTTCATGATCAGACATCTCAATATCCAGTGACTGCTAAATCTAGGCCCTCTCCCTATTTTGAAAAGGGTGAATCATCTCATCACCGTTAGTAGCCTCAAGTTTCAAATTCTTTTCGGCAAGATTATCTGTTGCCCAGCAATCCTTTAATGGCTCATTCATTTCAGCAACCTATTACGAAGGTGCATCATAAATCTACATTTGCACAAAGGAATCATAATAGGTTGAAGTTAAAAAAGCAACCTGTATTTGATATATGTCCAGGTGCTCCTCCTAGCCATTCTATTCAAATACAAACTGTTCAAATCCAAAATGGTCTAGTTCGACAGGAGGTAGATTCCATAATAGATAGAGCCCCCCTCATTCCAAATAAGATCTAGAGGAAAAAAGATCAAGGTAAGATAGCTCCAGGTCATCAGCAAGTCGCACATAAATCTACATTATAGGATAATAGTCAAGAGCAATCCTAGAATAATGTGGACAAAAATTTGGATCAAGATCTACACTCATCCTAACAACAGCTGCATGTCACTTTTTCGAATCAAATGTTAGAAAATCCGGTGTCCACTCTTTAGCAAAAAGCTCTCATAGGTAAGTTTTCCTCTAATTCGTTATCTTTTTTAGATATTAAAAATTGGGCTTTCAACCTTTGGTCTAGACTTATAGATATTTTTTATCATGATTCTAGTCCAATTTCTTTATTGCCATTTTTAATTCAAAAGAAGATAGAGATGCTATAAATAGACAAAAGGGTTGGTTTTGTCAGGGTGTGGGATTATACACCATGTTGTGGATACCAAATTTTAATCCCAAAGATATCAATATCCAATTTTTTCCATATTGGATTTCTTTTCCTTCTTTGCCATTGGAGTACCGTGATCCTGAGATATTGGAAATCATAGCTAACAAGTTGGGCATTTTTTTGAAACATGATTTGATTTTGTATGAATGCCCTCACTCGAAAGTTAGGGTGTGTTTATTGAGTAGCAAGTCATTTCCTCAATCTATAGCTCTCATATCCAAATTGGGAAAATGGATACAATCAGTTAAGGTGTAGGATTTTTTTGTGGTTCTAAAATTCCAAGATAATCTTGGTCATTTCAGCTATATTTGCCAAACTGGTCAAGATAATGTGTTACAAGTTTGTCCAAACCATTGTTCAAATCCTAAGGCTTGTTTATGAAAATTTCAATGAAGAATAGAAACATTTTTTATGTAGTTATCATGCAAAAGGATTCAGATTATCCAATAGGTAACTCTATTTATGAAGAGAATACAATTGCAATTCAAGTTATGTCAAATTCATTCCTAGTCTTCCTCCATCAATTTCTTTGGCTCTTTGCTTCTCTCAAGAGTGTGTGTTGTAATAGTAAATTTCTCATGTTGGAATATGCTCCTTCTTCTCTATTGGATTCCTTTACAAGTGTGCAATCAAATTTGCACCCACTGACAAATCCTCAACAATGTGTAGTTGCAAAGTCTTCCAGTTTGATCACTTTTCAGAATAGAAGTTTTCCACTATCAATTTTAAACCATCCTATATGGTGTCTTTCCATTTATCCTTCTCCTTTCATAGTGACTTTTATTTGTGATCAAATTTTATCTAAGATTACTACCTCTATTTTTTTTATATTGCAAAAGAAGAAGGCTTGCAGGATGAGGACTATAAATCACTTGTGATTGATAATCTACTTTGAGAATTTCAGTTTTGGAACAATTTGATTCATATTCAGATGCTTGACAAATCGAATGTTATTAAATATTCTAACAATCAGATTGTTCTTAACAATTTTTCTCAGGATTCTAATGTAGGAATTATCAATTCACAGTCTGGAGATTCCATGGGGATAAAGACCAATATTTATCAACTAGTGCAAAAATCTACAATTTTGTCTCCTCTACAATCTCAGTCTCAAGATTCTCCCATGCAAGATACTTTTAAATTCCAGCCTTTATCTATTTGTAAACTCTATCTACAATAACTCCTCTTACTAAAATACCAAAGGCTAGAGGTAGACAGAAGGGCTCCAAAATTAAGAAAGAAATCATTGCAGGTATACAAACTACATTAGATGACAGTTTTACTATTGTTAGAAGATCGAAAAGGAGAACTAGGTGTTCTCCTTGTCATCAATGAAGATCATCTCATGAATTTTAGAGGCTTAAATGCCTCTAATGAAAGTCAAAGAATCAAACAAGTAATTGATTCTTTGTAGGAAAACATTATTTTATTACAAGAAACCAAGTTTTCACAAAATAATTTTGATAAAATCATTACATCTTGGAAAAAATGGAAAGCATATCATATGCATGGTTTGGGTGCTTCTGGAGGCTTAGTAATTTTTTGGAATCCTCTCATAGTTAACTCTTAGCTTCTTCGACAAGAAAGTAATTGGCAATTGATCCAAATAACTACATTTGATATTTCTTTTATCTTGATTAATGTATATGGACCTACATCAACCTTGGAGAAAGCCTATTTATTGGATTCTATCACACTTTCCCTTTGATTGCAAGATCAACAGCAAGTAGTTATTGGTGGGGATTTCAATGCTTTATTAGATCAATCAAAAAAAATTGGTGGTATTATCCCCCCCTCTAAAACTCTTCAAGATTTTAATGCTTTCGTGGATAATAACAATCAGATGGATGTTAAACCAAGTAATGGAGTTTTTACCTGGACTAATAAGAGATCTGGCTTTGCAAATATTGTTGCTCATCTAGATAGATTTCTTTTATCTAAAGATTGGTAGCTGAGTTGTTCAGATATTTCTTCAAACATCCTTACTTTACCAGGATCTGATCATTTTCCTATTTCATTAAATCTCAATTGTAATAACAATTGTTCTGATCAACACTTTCATTCTTCTTTCAAATTTGAAAGCATGTGGCTCAAGCATCCAATTTTTTTACACAATATTCAACAATGGTGGAATGAAGTTCCATTAGAAGGACGGAAAATGCATCAGTTTGCAATGAAATTGAAATATATCAAATTTTGAATTCGAATTTGGAACCAACAAGTTTTCAAAAATGTCTTTCATCAAAAGGTCATAGTCAAAGATTAGCTTGAAGAAGTTTACAACCAGATTATCCAAGAGGGCATGAATGAAGAAACTTATTCTCTTCAAAAGAATTTGCAAGTTCAATGGGAGGAATTGTATTCTAGAGAAGAGATGTACTAGAGACAAAAATCATGAGAATTATGGCTTCAGGATGGGGATAGAAATACTAAGTTCTTTCACAATTCAGCCAAACAAAAAAGAACTAACAATACAATTTTTCATATCAAAGATGCCTATGGTACCCTCCTAACTAATGAAAATCTTATTAGGAATGAAGGCGTTAAATTTTTCAAGAATCTTCTTGCTCCTAATGTTTTCCCTTCCCCTACTGCATCACAGATTGATGAATTCCTTGATTCCATCCCAACAGTGGTTTCAGAACAGGAAAATGATATTCTGATGGCTCCTTTTACTATTCAAGAAATTTGCAAAGTTGTCTTTTCTTTTCTGCCTGACAAAGCTCCTAGGCCAAATGGTTTTTCTGCTCTGTTTTATCAAAGTTTTGGGAATATAATTGTTTGGGATCTATGGGTGGCTGTGGAAGAATCTAGAAGGTCTAAATCCATGCTAAAATATTTTAACACCACAAATATTTCTATCATTCCAAAACTGAGGGATCCCCAAACTTTTTCGGATTTTAGACCAATCTCTTTATGCAACTTATCCTATAAGATTATTACCAAAGCCATATATCTTAGGATTCAACATCTTATTCCACATATTATTTCCCCAGAGCAAGGTGGATTTGTTCTGGGAAGGGAAACCATGGAAGGGTTCTTCATTCTATTAATTTAAACAAGACTTCAAGTTTTGTTATAAAACTGGACATGATGAAAGCATATGATAGAGTCTGTTGGAAATTTTTACTACAAGTACTTGCCAAAATGGATTTTTCAAAAAATTGGTGCAAATGGATTAAGGCTTGTATTTTGGGGGCTTGGTTTTCATTGATCATTAATGGGAAGCTTGAGGGTTTCTTTCCTTCTACTCAAGGGTTTCGACAAGGGGACCCTTTCTCTCCAGTTATGTTTATTATTATGGCTGAAGCTTTCAGTAGGTCCATCTCTCATCAACACTTTCTTAAGAAATGGAAAGGAGTTCTCATTTTAGGTAAAAAAATATCCATTACACATTCTCTTTTTGTTGATGATACTCTTTTGTTTGGCTTATCAAATGTTCAGGAAGCTCGACAGATTTTGTATACACTTGACCTGTATTCAGCAGTGTCTGGTCAGATGGTTAATGCTCAGAAATCCAAGATTTACTTTTTCAATACTGTCAAATTGGTTTATGATAAAGTTAAATAGATCTTAGGTTTCTCAAAAGATTCCTTACCTTCAGTCTATTTGGGCATTCCTTTTTTCATGGGCTCAAACAAATCTTTGTATTGGTCTACAATTATTCAGCGTATCCAAAGTCGAATTGCATCTTGGAAAATTAGATGGTTGTCACTGGCGAGAAGAATATTGTTGATTAAATCAGTATTAGCTGCTATCCCTAACTATTTTATTTTTGTCCTTAAGATTCCATCCAAAGTACTAGTTACAATTCAAAAATTGATCAAAGGTTTCCTCTGGTCAAGTAACCTGGATGATTCTCGAAAGATTCCACTTATCTCCTTGCAAGATATGTCACACACTCCTAATGTCAGAGGGGTAGGAATCCATGATCTTTCATTCAAAAATGAGGCATTTGGTGGGAAATTGATTTGGCACATGTATTCTAAGTCTCAGTCCACGTGGTGTAAAATTATGTAGCAAAAATATCTGGATAACAATGATCCTTCTAGAGTCTTAACAATTTATAATCCTCCAAAAGGTTCAGTTGTTTGGGACTTTATGATAGCTTCGTGCAAAATCATAGTTGACTATATTTCCTGGGAAGTCCACAATGGACTTAGTATTAATTTTTGGAATGATTCCTGAAATGGTCTAACTCCCTTATCTAAAAGTGGGTTTTCTTTTAATATTATTCATGTTGCAGAAACCCATTGGGGGACCCAGTTGTATCAATATGTGGAATATGTTTCTGAATTCTCAAATAAAATAGTTTGGAAAGACCCAAGTAAGTTGCCTCTTTCATTTCAGGAAATTAACCAATTTCAAAATGTTTTGAATTCATGATCAGTCTACTTCTCTGATGTCCAAGATTGGATTTTTTGGGCTCCAGCTAAGGATGATAAGTATTTGGTAAAAGAGGGATACAATAGTCTACAACAAAATGATTTGAATAAACCTATGTCTAGAGCTTTTTCATTTTGTTAGAATTCGACAGTTTTACCTAAAGCACGTTGTTTCACATGGCTGGCATTAAAACACAGGATTTTAACTAGTGATATATTGAATATTTTAAATGTGTTCTTTGTAAGGAACAGGATGAAACTGTGGATCATTTGTTTGTCTCTTGTTCATTTTCTTATCAATGTTGGTGCTTTATTTTGAGCAAGCTTAAGTACTCTACCCCCTTGCCTAACAAGCTTTGGGATCTATTTCAAGCCTGGCCAATTCTTTATCAAAAATCATTGTTTGTAAACCTATGGAAGTGTGTTCCAGCTTTGGTAGTTTGAGCTATTTGGTGGGAAAGAAATAAGCATATTTTTAGAAAACAATCCCTTCCATTAGAAGTTGTCTTAAATGGTATTGAAAGATCTATCTTGGAAGTGACTAATTCCAGCTTGAAAAGGATTAAATTTAATCCGATTGTGACTCATTGGGATTCACAACTTGTCCAGGAATGGAAATTATTATTTATTCCTAATGGGTGGAAAATTAGTACTTCACCAGCTCAGACCTTATTTAGGAAGAATAGTTGGAGACCTCCATCTTCTAGTTTTTGGAAGTTGAATTTTGATGGTGCTTCTAGAGGAAATCTTGGTCCTTTAGGTGTTGGGTTTTGTATTCGAGATTCTTTTGGTAAGGTTGTAGCAATCAGATTATCTCCTCTACCTATTGACACAAACAATATTGCTGAGGCTCATGCTTTGTTGGCTAGGCTTAACTAGCTAAGCAAGCTTGTCTTAATAGGTTACATATTGAAGGAGATTCTTCAGTTATCATTGATGCTTGTATTCATAGACGCATTATTTCCTGGAAACTAAAGTATGTTCTCAATCAAATCTAGAGACTCCTCGATGAATGTTAGGAAGTTTTCCTTTCGCATACTTATTGTGAAGGAAATAAAGTTGCAAATTTTTTATAAAATTTGGGATGTGATGGGGTTAATGTCTCTACTTTTCATTCTCTACCTTTTATTGAGCAACATAAGGTTTTAAAAAATCTTATTCACGATGACATGGCAGTAGCTGATAGTAGTAATGTTTGATATTAACAAGTTATTTTAAGATACCAAGTATTTTTGTCTCATGTGTCGAGATTTGCATCATCCTTCAGGAGCCGAGCTCCTTAGTATTTTTCATTGTGAGTCGAGCTCAGTCAAATTCTTTAGCTGTGCCAAGTTCAAGCTTCAGGTGTCGAGTTCTTCAGTAGTGCCATGTATATAGGTTCCTTTCAAGTACCGAGTTGGCATTTTGATAATTGGTGTCGAGTTCTTTTGTTGTGACAAGTTCTTCGAGCTTTAGGTGTCGAGTTCTTCAGTAGTGCCGAGTTTGCAAGATCCTTTTAGGTGCTGAGTTGGAATTCTGATAACTGGTGCCAAATTCTTTAGCTGTACCAAGTTCTTCAGGCTTCAAATGCCGAGTTCTTCAGTAATGTCAAGTATTCAGGATCCTTTCAAGTGCCAAGTTGGCAATTTGATAGCTAGTGCTGAGTTTTTTAGCTATGCCGAGTTCTTCAGGCTTCAGGTGTTGAGTTCTTTAGTAGTGTCGAGTATACAAGATCCTTTCAGGTGTCAAGTTGGCAATCTGATAACTGTTGCAGAGTTCTTTAGCTGTGCCAAGTTCTTCAGGCTTCAGGTGTCGAGTCCTTCAATAGTGCCAAGTATACAAGATCCTTTCAAGTGCTGAGTAGGCATGAAAGTAATTAGTGCCGAGTTATTGAGTACCGAGAAACTGAGTCTTTAATTTAGATGCCGAGTTTTTTTTAGTGTCTCTGATGTCAAGTTATGCTTATCAAATACCGAGTTACCCTATTTTTAAGTTGGTGTCATATGCAAAATTTAATGTCGCATGCTTTTATTCAGAGCATTTACAATGACATGTCCTCCAAAGTACAATTTTCAGGATCCAAATCTTTTATTATCTGATGATATTCAATTTTGATGTCATGTTGGTTGATTGCTTCATGTGAATAAATCCAAATATTTAAGGAGTAATGTTTGTAGTACTATTTACAAGCAACATTAGGATGTCACTAGAGAGATTAAATGACAAGTTGCAATTTGATTATTTAATAAGTCTCATTGCTTCATCTCTAAAAATATCTACTAATGCTAAATTAGGCAAATTCAGTCTGTAAACTGAGATTGTGTTCAAATATGAATTCTGGGTGGGATATTGATTTGGCCTGTGCAACATGTCATATGCAACATCATTTAGTCATGCCAAAAAAAATTGAATTTGGCTACAATCGGCCTTAGATGAAGTTGTGCTTCCTAGGCATATAAAAAATGAGGTGTTGAATCAAATGTTCACCATGAACTCACATTCGATCAATTCAGCCATTCAGTGCATCATTGGTGAGGAGCTTCTCTGTCCCTCGGCACTTGTGTTTTTATATCCCTCCCAGGTCATATCTATTTTCCTATCTAATGCCATGGATCTTCTACAATCTCTAGAGTTACTTCAAGGCTTGGCTCGTAAGGTAATTTTGCCACATTTCTTACCAGATTATAAATTGGAAATGGCCATGCAGAAATATGATTTATGGAATGGTATGGCTGTAGTAGGTAGTCTGTTTTCACATTTTCAAATCCTACAAAAGCATGAATATTATATTGTTCTTGAGGCGATGAATAATTCTATAGATAACTGTAATATCAATTATTTGAAACAACCTTTGCCTTCTGATCCATGATTTTTGGGTGAGCGGGTGGTGGAAAGAATCTTGTAAGTTGGAATGGCCATGATTAATTTGCAGTCGGATCCTAATGTTTCAACCCCCACTCAGAATGCATTGGCAGTAACTCCTTAACCATTGGAACAGAATCGTTGGGATTCAATTGGTGTGCCTAACTCTGATTTAGATTGGCTTGTACATAACTCAGTTTCATGATTTGGCTATGGAATTCTCTTTTTTGGTCTCTGGCTCTTCTGTTTGTGTTCTTTCAGTTTGGGTAGAATTGCAAAGCAATGGTTCATCTCAGCAATTAACTCTTTTCAATTGGAGATATCTCTAATGTTGAGGCTCTAAGTCTATTTTCTGCCAAACTTATTGTATATGTATTATGCAGAAGCTTAGAGTGGGTTATCTTAAGATGGTTGATAACCTTTTGTAATTATTTGCTTTTAATATATACATACATGTAAACTTTAGGGATGATGTTGGGTTTTCTTCACTGATTCTTTCCCAGTTGACCTTGTTGAATTAGATTAATAAATATTATAGTGGCTTGCCATGTTTGCATTAAAATATATATATATATATATATAATCATTAGATTTATCATTAAAAATATATAAATAAGAAATATAATATGATATATAGCTTGGCATTAAGTTAGTATTGCCATTAGTGACAACACTTATCTATATCAGTATAGCTATCGAGCTCAGCACTTAATTCTCTACTCTCACCGAGCATTCCAGTGTTAACCAAGCTTTGAAGAGTTCAGCAAATTACATCGGGTAGACAGTAGCTATCAAGTGAATACAGGCAATATGAAGATCAGCAATGTCTACCAAGCTTCACAGTGTCTACTGTGCAGTAAGCTTGTGTCATGTAGATTTTGTGTAAACCAAGCATTGGAAGAATTAGTGTTCACCGAGTGAAGCAAGGTAAACTCAGTATCTACTGAGTGACACTACATCTATCGAGTCACTAGTGGTCACTGAGTTTAGAACTACATCGAGTGATTAGTATGGACCAAGCCTTCACTTCTACTGAGTGCATGATGATGCCAAGTAATGTAGTGAACATCGTGTATCAGAAGGTCATCGAGTCAGTTCAGTGAACCCGAGTTATTTACTATTGGGCCGACTTTGTAATGTATTTTTTCACTTGTGTTTTGGATGACCTTGCAATTTTTGTAAATTTGAAAGGTATATATGTCAAGTGTATTGTAAGATATCATATATATGGAAGCAATAGCAAAGTAATAAGAAGTACATGGAAAAAATTATCAGTAGCAGTTCAAGGAATACAAAAAGGTCAATACAGAGGTAGAAAAGTTATATCTATCACATAAAGTGATCAGTGCATAAAGGATCTTATCAGCAATCAGTTGTAAGCAGATCCATTACTTCATCTTAATAGGTGAATCAGTTTTCTAAATCATCTAACAAGGTAGACTTAACAGTCTTTGTACAAATCTCTTAATTGAGTGCATACTTCATTGTATGTTTGTAAATACTCAAACAAGGTGGACCTAGCAGTCCTTTATGCGCCTAATAGGGTAGATCACCAGAAGTGGTCAATGTAAGCCTTAATAGGCTAACTTTATGCTGTAGTATTGAAGTTTTGTGGGTATCATCCCCACCCCAGTTTTACTTTCTATTTGAAAGGTTTTTGGGTCACCAAAATATTGTGTTCTTTTGTGTGATGAATGCTTTAACTTTAAGTATTAATGCATATAGTAGCATAGATTGGTTTGTAACGAATTCAAAAGAAGAATTTGAAGTTACTGATTCACCCATCCCCTCTTAGTAACTTATCATATATTGAATATTTCTAACAATTGGTATCTGAGCGTTGTGGTTCTCTAGATAAAAGTTTGACAACTTGAGCAAAGATCTAAGGACAAATGGAGATATTCAGACTTGACAAGGCAATTGAAAATGAAAAGTTAGATCTAGAGATGACCATAGCTCAACTCAAAGAAGAAAAGGAGCACCTTTCTCAATCCTTGAAAAGAAGGAAGGAACTTGCAAGACAAATGGATGACTATCAGTATGTTGAAGCAAAGATTGAATACTTTTTCCCATCAAGTAGCTCAGATGAAGCTAATGAGGCAATCAAAGAACTCCTAGCAAAGAATGGCTCTCTGCAAGAAGAAGTAAGGAAACTTAAAAGAGAACAAGAATCCAATAAATCAAGCTATGTGAAATTTTGGAACAAAGGAATAAGGAAAATGAAGCCTTGGAGGCAAGGAACAATGAAGAAAAAAATCAATCCAATCAACATGAAGACCTCATTGATCAAATCACTGGAGAAAATGAAGAAATCAAGATTCTCAAAACATAGAATGAAAGAATAAGAAGTGATCTAAATTATGAAAGGGAAATTAATGAAAGAATAATAAGAGAATTGAGATGTGAAAATCAAATCGTCAAAAATTTGAAGAATGACCTAAATGCTGAAAAACAAATCAATGAGAGAATGTTGAAATCACAAGAAGACATGAATTAATTGAATTAGCAAAATGAGTAGAATCTTCATAAGAAAAAGGGTAAAGCAGGACTGGGATACAATGAAGAACAAGGTGAATCTTCTAAGTAAGGTGCAAAAAATAATCTAAAACCCTCATGCAATCATTGTGGAAAAATTGGTTATACATAAAACAAATGTTGGAGCAATGGAAAAGGAAAATTCAATGGAAAGTGCTATAACTGCAATCAGCATGGTCACAAGGCCAATGAGTGCAAGGAGAAACCAAAATTTGAAGGTAAATGTCACAAATGCAAAAATCATGGTCGCAAGGCATCTCAATGCAAATCCAAATCATTTAATCTAGCTGAACAATTGGCAAAGGCAATATTTGGATGGGACCACAATACCTAGTGCAAATGTCATTATTGTGGAGAATATGGACACACTAGCATAAATTGTGCAAGGCATCACCTAAGAAAGAAAGATACTACTATAAGGTGTTACGCATGCACTGAACTCGTTCATATAGCTAAAAACTGCATGAATATAGGTAAAGTTGAAGATGAAAAGAAAGCAAAGGCTGACAATATAAGGAAACAAATGAGGCAGCAATGGATTCCTAAATCTACTGAGGATACAAGCTCGAATCATGGTAGTGAAGTCACTCAAGAAGTGGGTGACTCCATACCCTCAAACTAAATTCCTAAGAATGTATTGGAGCTGTACTTAGCAAGAAAATCATAAGCAATTCTAAGAAATATGAGGAATGTAAATGATCCAATCAGTATTCCAGATACACTAGGAATCACAAAAAGGTTATCCTTCCTTGAATTACATCAAACTCCACTGAGGTAAGTTGGTTGTAGATCTTACCGAGTGAGGTCAAGAGTAAAGGAAATTTGGTTTGTTTGTCGATTTTGTACTCTTGCCAAGTTAGGTCAATGGATGACAGTCTGTCATGCACTATGTCATAATGGCACTCAGCATTTATGAAAATTTCTCAACAAAAAGGGGCAATTTTTACTTTTATTTTTCATTGCATCTACAGCATTTGAAGAGTAGAGTGATTTGAAAGAGCATTGTAGTATTTTTGAGCAATTCGACAGCAAGATCTTCACAAATTTTCATCAGCTACCGAGCAGCAATGGCATCTACCAATGGAAGTAGCACTAAACCAAAGAAAGGTTCTAAAATGTTGGTTAAGGGTGTCAAATGGAAAGCACCAAACTTCAAAATTGCTCTGGCCGTTGCTAAGTCACTTGATCCATATGGAGCTCAGTCACAAATCCCGCCCAAGGTACTCCTAATTAATGACATATGAACTCACTTTAAATGTTCTATTCAAGAATTAGGGACACTTGAAATGGATACTGCCCTAGCTGAAATGTGTGTTGACAGAGTTTTGAAACCCAAGCATAAACATTTGGAAGTTAAAAGATTAACTCATAGTGAAATGGATAACATACATATTGAGTTAGTTTCACAATGATCAATTATGGTTGGAGCAACCTATTCTAATTACAAAGAAGATTATACACAAGGTTATGGTCCTGCCAATACTAAGCAAAGCCAAATCAACCAAAACCCTAGGTCAGAAGGAACTGCAAAAGAAAACCCTAGCTGAATGGGATGGTAGAGGTTTGAAACTAAACAATGTCACTAAAATAGAGCTTAGGTTTGGCATCCATATCATTGCACATAAAATCTACAGCTCGAGTCAGTCAAACAATGTTTCATGTGAGGTAGTTGACCTAGCATACAAGGTTATAAAGAAGAACCTTGAATTTGATTTATCGGATGTACTATTGAAGCAATTGAACAAAAACATTGAAAGTGTGAAGACTTCCAAGAACAATTCCTTCAAGTTTAGTTCATTTCTTACCTATTTATTCTTTTATGTTCAAAAATTCTTTCCATCTAAGGGCACAATTGTATGGAGGAAAGACACCCCTATTCTTTATTAGATAAATGAATTTATTGAAGAAATAGGTGAAAATTTTGAAAGGGTGTTGGATAATTACTTTGAGGCATTTAAAGAGAAAATGAATAATAGATTTTGAATCCCACCCAAGCTTGTGGAAGACTACAAGGATGACATCTACTTCATGGTGGACTGTGACAGAGTGTACATTCAAGCAATCATACCAAGAGTGGCATGGGTAAAACCATTGCCTTATGAAATTAACATTGATGAAGCTAGAGACATCATTGAGGCTTTAGTAAATGAGCTAACCAATCCAAATCTTCCTACATTTGGCACTTATGAGGAAGTCAAGAAGAGGATAGAGCTCAGTATCAAGATTCCTCAAGCTATCAATAGAGGCAAGAAGAGGATTGCAAAATTGAAGAAAGTTGAAGGTCCTCTAATGCTTATCGAGGGAAAGGGTGAGGATGAAGAAGAGGAATATGATGAAGGAAGAAGAAGAGAAGGAAGAAGAGGAGGAGGAAGTAGAAGAAATGGATGAAGAAGGAAAGGAGGAAGAAGCAGAAGAGGAAGAAAAGGATGAAGATGATCCAGTCAAAATTGTAGCAAAATCTATTGCATCTCTTCCTCACACTCCACCACATACTATCACATCTATGGAGATAGCTTCTACTAGTGAAATTGTAAGCACAACATCAACATCAATTGCTCAATCTTCACCAGTCTCCTCCTAGCTCCAAGTGTTTGCAATGGAAGTATCAAACACTTCATCTACTGAGCTAATTGTTACTTCTTCAGCTATTGAGTTAGCTCCCTTTGCTTCTACATCTTCAGTTTGTGCATCAGTAAGTTCTACAATTTTGTCTTCATCAATTCCAGTAAGCTCTATATTTTTGTTTTCATCTACATTGTCTGCATCTATTTTTATTCCAGTTAGTTCAGACACTTCTATGAGTATTCTATTGAGTGTGGCACCATTTTTGGGAAGTGTTTCAGTTTTTGGTCTAGTTAGTACTTCTATTGGCATTCAATACTTAAGCCCTATTCCATTTTTCACTGCTAGCCCTTCTATATCTATTATTGTGTCTGTTCCAAAGGTCAAACCAGTTATCACTGAAGTAAAACCAAGGCAACCATTGAAACTTCTAATCACTAGAAAGGAAATTGAAGAAGACATTGACTTAGACACAGAGATAATAATACCTAAGATTGACTATGAGACTGCTACTATTGAAGAAATGAGGTTAGTTAGTCAACTCATAAAGAAGAAAGCTACACAAAAATAGCTAAGGTCTGAAAGGGATAAGGAGTACAGAATAATTGAAAATGCCAAGAATATAATTACGGATGCTATAGGTATTGAAGTGGATTCCACTCAGCATATTTTGATTCAGTTAGAAGAGGTTGTACAAAAATAAAATGAGGACTCCTCTAGACAAGAGAAGCTAATTGAAAAGGCTGAAAGGAAGTTTGATACCAAGGTGCTAGAGCATATTGCTCAGCAGATTGCAATCAAACAAGTGGAGTTGTCCACATTTTTGGGCAATTTTGAAAATTCCTTTAATAATGCAGCATCTCTTTTTGCAAAACTTTGTGATATGTCCAATTTTACCAATGAAATAAAGGAGAAGCTAAATAAGATTGATGCTGACATGAAATATAGTGCATCAAAGTTGCAAGTTGATCCCTCTTCCAACATCTCTCATCACACCAAGGTAAAATATGTAGCAGAAGTGTAGGAAGACCTTCTAAGAGAAGAAGCAAGAATAAGAGCAACCTTGATTGATATTCAGAACATGATCTTGCCAATAATGGATGCAATGCAGAAAGATATTGCTCATTGCAAGACATTGGTTCAGGATCAAAACTTCTCAATGGCTGATCACATGATCAAATTATCAATAGAAGTTCAGATTGCTCTCTCCACCTACAAAATTTTGCAAAAGAATTGGGATAGCTCATTCGCCCTCATTCTTAAGGTACATCAAGAATTTCTCTCTCAATTTGGTGTAACTATATAAATAGTACATGTAGCCCTTTGGCATTACTGTCAAAAAGGGGGAGAGATATCAGTATAAACAAAAAGGAAATTCTGTATATAAGGAGAGATATTAGTATAATGAAAGGGGGAGATAGCACTCAATAGAGTCAACATGTATATGTGTATAGCTATGTACATAAGTAACCTTGTATATACATTATATGTCATCAAGGAGATACATGTAGAAATGTATATGCAGCATCTTTACAAAGATCAATTTTAAAAATAAGAAATAAATAAAAACCAAAATTTAGTAAATTAGTTTATGTACATATGTTTTTCCTTATAAGTGTTTTTCACTAATGCTAAAGGGGGAGATTGTTGGCATTAAGTTAGTATTTGCATTAGTGACAACACTTATCTATATCATTATAGCTACTAAGCTCAGCACTTAATTTTCTACTCTCACTGAGCATTCCAATGTTAACCAAGCTTTGAAGAGTTCAGCAGATTACACTGAGCAAACAGTGGCTACCGAGCAAATACAGGCAATATGAAGATCAGTAGTGTCTACCAAGCTTCATAGTGTCTACCATGTAGTAAGCTTGTGTCATGCAAATTCTGTGTAAACCAAGCATTGGAAGAATTAGTGTTTACCAAGTGAAGCAAGGTAAACTCAGTATATACCGAGTGACACTACATCTACCGAGTCACTAGTGGTCACCGAGTTTAGAACTACATCAAGTGATTAGTATGGATCGAGCCTTCACTTCTACTAAGTGCATGACGATGCCGAGTAATGCAGTGAACACCATATTTCAGAAGGTCACCGAATTAGTTCAATGAACCCGAGTTATTTACTATTGGGCTGACTTTGTAATGTATTTGTTCACTTGTGTTTTCGCCAACCTTGTAGTTTTTGTAAATTTGAAAGGTATATATGTGTATACGAGGATTAGTAATGCAAAGAACACTAAATATCAAATCAAAAGTATTCACAAAACTAAATAAACATAACTTCAAGATAGACTAAGATGAGCTCTCAATTGTGAATATGAGCCATTAATGGGCTCTCTCAATGAGAAGCTCTCTTGTTGAGTAGCTTTGTCTAATTAGATAGGATGTATGCTCGATTCTCCAAAGGCTTCAATGGTGTTCTTGATGGATTTTGACTTGGGTGAATGGATCTGATGTAAAATGGCTTCTCAAAAATGGCATTATGGCTTTACTTCATGATCAAAATGGCATTACTTTGTTACTATGGGTGATTGTGTTAAAATGGCTTGGGAGAGGATTCCTTAAATAGGCAAAGGGCTTGAGGGATCAAGGGCTAGGATGCAAGGATGGGAGAAAGCTTATGGAAGGTTTAGATTGAATTAGAGTAGAGCACATGGAATGTGCTTCCTTACAGCCAATCAGAGAGTGACACATGTCACGGGGTCATTAGTTAGAGCAAGAGGGGTTGAGGAGTCAACAAATGAGGCTCAAAGCTCATAAAGACCCTCATAATGGCTTGTAAGAGCAATGAATGGGATTGTAAGAGTCATTTATGGCTTTGTGGGCTTCATAAAGTTTTATGGTTGGGATATTTGTGAGAGAGTTGAGATATTTTGACTTGGGTTGGATTAAGAAAGTCTTAAGTTTGACTTAGGAATGTGCAAATGATTAAGGCTTGGATTAGGCTTGGGTTAAGATTAGATTAGACTTGTTAGAGATGGGCAAGTGGATGGCATTTAATGAGGGTGGGTGAAGGAGGAGATATTTGTTGGCTTTGGCTTGGGTTAGCAAGTCTTAACCCATGTTTAGGGAATGTGACAAGGTTGGGGGGGGGGGGATTAGGATTAGGGTCAAAGATAAGGATTGACATCTTCTAGAAGAGTCTAGGCTTTGGATGAGGATGAAGACTTTCTAGAAGAGTCTAGAACTTCCTAGGATGAGGATAAATAAGGTTTTTAGGAAATAAATAAAGTTTTATTTATTTCAAGGGTTTGGGTTGAGGAGATATTTATTAAAGTATTTTTAATAAACATGAGGATTAATATTTAATCTTAATTAAATATTTTGAGTTGGGATTAGGGGTAGGAAATGATGGGATTAGCCTTTAATTGAAATTAAAGAAGGATTAGAAGATTTTGGAAGAGGTTAGTGCTCTTAAGGAAATTGGCCAAGTTTTGGGCAAAAAATAAATTATTTATTTATTTTGAGATTTTTGGTCAATTTATTAATTAAATAATTAATAAATAAGGAAATAATGTTTAAATAAGATTTAAACATTTTTGGGAGGGATTCCTTAATTAAATATTTTTAATTAAGATAAAGGGATTTAATGGCATAAAAATTAATTAATTAATTAATTAATAAATGATGATGTCATCAGGGAATTTTTCAAAAAATAAAAATACTTTATTTTCTAAAGGATTTTAGGTGTCTACAATATGTAAGGTGTATTGTACGATATCACAGATATGGAAGCAATAGCAAAGTAATAAGAAGTATATGCGAAAAATTATCAGCAGCAGTTCAAGGAATACAACAAGGTCAATTCAGAGGCAGAAAAGTTATATCTATCACATAAGGTGATAAGTGCATAAAGGATCTTATTAGTAATCAGTTGTAAGCAAATCCACTGCTTCATCTTAATAGGTGAATCAGTTTTCTAAATCCTCTAACAAGGTAGACTTAACAGTCTTTGTACAAATCTCTTAACCGAGTGCATACTTCATTGTATGTTTGTAAATCCTCTAACAAGGTGGACCTAGCAGTCCTTTGTGCTCCTAACAGGGCAGATCACCAGAAGTGGTAATGTAAGCCTTAACAGGCCAACTTTATGCTATAATATTGAAGTTTTGTGGGTATCATCCCCACCCCAGTTTTACTTTCTATTTGGAAGGTTTTTGGGTCACCAAAATATTGTGTTCTTTTGTGTGATGAACATTTTAACTTTCAGTATTAATGCATACAATAGCATAGATTGGTTTGTGACAAATTCAAAAGAAGAATTTAAAGTTACTAATTCACCCCTCCCCTCTCAGTAACTTATCATATATTGAATATTTACAACAATATAAATATAATTTGAAAAGACACAACTTTTCTTATTTCAAAATATATAAAGGAGTAGTGAATCTCACAAAAAGAGAGGGAAGAATAGATAAGAAGAAAATGAAATATATATTAAAAAGGATGATCTGAAAAGGTTTAGTTGGAAGAAATCAAATGACATTATGTTTTTCTCATTGAGGGACATTACAGTGGTATCAGAGCAAGTTCCTTTCATCATGTAAAGTAATGATATTTGCATTCAAAAAACACGGATTGATTACAAAGATGAAAGATGGACCTGATCATAAAAGTGAAATAGACTTGAGAGAAACTACTTATGAATCAACACCAAATCATGCACCAAAAGTAATGTCTAAAGTCACAAAAATATAGCACATAATAGAGGTGACATACTATGCATTACGATATAAGAACAATTAGAAAATGTACATTGAAAATAATAATAGACAACATGTCAAGAGGATGTCAAATGATCAAAATAGATATAAATTAGAAACACCATTAATAACTCCATAAGTTTCTTATAATTTGAAAGGAGCGATCTGCAGACCTATGTAGCAAAAAATAAGGGCATAAAAGAGTAACATATGATACATCAAATAGGATAATCTTTTGAATAATTTAAGAGATTCATCAAACATTTGATGTTACATTAGGTACATACCAATGGCAGAACATGACCAGACTCCTTGGGTGATAGCACAAATATAAATTAATTAAACACATTCAACCAATAGCTACCATTGAACACTATTGGAGTACATACAAGTAATACTTTGGCAATGTTCAAACATGTAGACCCTCTACCATGAGCAATATCATGGAATCTAATTATTACTACTAGCATCAGCCAAAGAGAATAATAAGTGAGTAAAGGAACATTGGATATATGTCATTAGAAAATATTGAGGCCGATCATCTCACAAATCCAATATTGAAGTCATAACCATCGAATTCCAAGTCATGTTGAAGGTTGAATATGCTTACAAATGCTACCGATTCCATATTAAATACTTCCTTACAGTGATGTGACAATATTATAAACTTAATGGTGTCTAATTTGGTACCAACAAAGGGATATGTATTACAAATAAGTGCGACCATGTTGAGAAGTGCAAGCACTTCTATGCATACAGAGAAGACTGATGTGCAACCAGATTCATAGACTCTAGAATGATGATCCTGATCTTTCCAAAATTGTGTCATTTTAACCTCATCTAGTAAATTTGTGTTTTGGTGCACATTTCATCATTGATCAAATTTTGCATTTCGAGGTTGCACAAATAAGGCCTAGCAAAATAGCCAATATTGTCATTTCAGACCCCCATAAACTTATCTTGTTGTAATAGATTTTTGGAAAACCTTGACATTTGTGATGCCTTGATAAACCATTTATTAGATGGAGCACAATAAGTTATTATCACTATTCATGAATATAACCTAATCTCTGTGGAAGCAAAAATTGGATCCAATTTATGAGAAGCGAGCTAGAAATCAATGGAGGAAGTTGTAGCAGCGAGAAATGGATGAACATTGATTGTAAAATTTACTTTTCATCAAATTTTAGAGAAAACATTCCAAAATTATTAGGTCAAATGAAGCACAGATAGATGGGTTATCAATATGTATGATCTTTGCTATGAATTCAAGGTGGAATGTTGGCTAACATCTATGATCAAGACATGAATTCAAGATAGAGTTTGGAAAATTTATGATCTTGAGAGTCTCATTAGAATTGATTTGATTCAAAAATTATTAAGCAATCTAGTCCAAAAGCATTTTCTAAAAATTTCATGGACACCAAGAAGAAAAGAGGAGATATTGTTGGTCCCTCTTAAAGACCACCTCGCATTGATAAGGATGAAGTTAATCACAATCGAATAAGGTAAAGAAAGGTATGATAAATTATTATTTTTTATGTTTCAAATTAAAGGAAAATAATATAAAAGGGAAATATAAATTTGTTAATGTGAGGCAAAGACATAATGAAACTATGTAATGTACATAGGGTGTATTAAATCAATCTAAATATTAGTTGATTTATTAATTATAAATTATGTTTAAGATACAAATGATAAAAGATAAATTGGACTTAAATGATGAATGGAGGAAGGACTAGGTAGGTAAGAGGTTAGGGTTGATCCCTAGGCAAGAGAGGGATGTATTCCACTCTTGAGTTTAGGCTTATTGAGCCATGGGACCCCACTATAATGTCTAAGTACTCTAGTAAGGTATAGCATTAAGAAGTAATGATTCTAAAATGATCACAAGATTATGTTAAGTAGTAAGTACTAGGTGGATAAGAGGGTAGGGTTGAGTCCTAAGGCAAGAGGGGTATATACTGACTCTTAGGTTTAAGTTTGTTGAGCTATGGGACCCAACCACAATGTTCAAGGATAGTAGTATGGTATAGCATCTAGGAATGGTGAGGGATGGAAAGCAGCCATTTGAAAGGTGAGGAACAAGGTCTTGTCAAGTCTTTAATGTCATTTCCTTGTCCAATCCCTGGGTGACCTAGCCTATACATACAATGTAATCGAGATGATATGAATATATACATATATGAAGAATTATTTTGATTAAATAGTGCAATGATAATCCATTAAATTGATTCTTTGGGAAAACATGACAATATTATAAGCCCTTACAAGTGGGAACATTACAGTAGAGCTAGTTTTCCTAATTAAAACTATTAGCTTCTTTTGAAAGTATGTTCATGTGTGTACTAACTTGTATTCCTTTGGTGCGGGATTTTTGATAAAAGTACAATGACATTGAAACATATTCTTTTTAGAATAATCTTATTAGATTATAAGATGATATTTTGAATGTGTCTACATCATGTATGCTTCGTGTCTTCATGCATCAATGTGTCTTCTTCATGTATGCTTCATGTCTTCAAGCACTTATATAATTACATTTTGAACACTTCATGTTTTCATGCATTAATATATAAACTCCATCCATAGTTGATGTATTTTTGAATCCTATTCTACACCTTGTATGTGACTTTAGTGTAAACATTCATTGCTTGAATACAGGCATTTTGAGGAAGGGTGGATTGTCATGTCCCCTAATCATGTTAGTATGGATAAGTAGATAAGTGAAATAAATAGTTATTGATGAATAGATTGTATAAATTATATATATATATATATATAATCATTATATAAATAAATATATTATAAGTTCATTATGAATAAATAACAAAGATATAATTATTATTAAAGTAAATAAGAACATATTAGTAGCACAATAATATGTTACTTAGATAAAATAATGGTTAAATAAATATTAATAATTATATTATCATTAGATTTATCATTAAAAATATATAAATAAGAAATATAATATGATATATAAATATAATTTGAAAAGACACAACTTTTCTTATTTCAAAATATATAAAGGAGTAGTGAATCTCAACAAAAGAAAGGGAAGAATAGATTAGAAGAAAATGAAATATATAAAAAAGGATGATCTGAAAAGGTTTAGTTGGAAGAAATTGAATGACATCATATTTTTCCCATTGAGGGACATTATATTTGTCCCATTGAGGGACATTACATAATTGTAGAGGGTACAAGTGTCGAGCAACATGGCAAGGCTATTATTATGTTTTCACAATTCACTTGTATGCCTATTCTTCAACAAGAAGTAAAGATAGATAAGATCAAGGATACAGAGTTGGTAGTAGAGGAGAAGACACCAAAAGGGCAAGAAGCTTCACAAGCTCTTGTACACTTTCCAAGTGCAAAGATTGCAACACCCTTAAGTGAAACACCTATACAACAGGTGATACCTAATCCAAAGAAGTGGCAACAGGTATTAAGATCAAGTGAAAGTGGGAAAAAACTACAAATATCACTACCTAGTGATACACCCTCACATTCTCAAATTTTGACTCAATAAAAAGAAGAGACAGATGAGTCAGTCAGTCTAGATAAGATAATTACTTTACCCATGTGTGACTTGCACGACTTGACACTAGAGAAAATACAAGAGTTACAAACCTTTTTGAGATGCAAGGAAAAACAAGAATAGCTCAAGAGAGAGCATAAAAAGAAACAAGAATTACATACTATTAAGAATATCTTGTGGATGCATTTGGCATATTTGATTTAGATAATCAACATCCAATTTTTTATCAGCTGGTGTACATAGTTGATAAAGTTCAAGCAGAAGATATAGAGACCAATGATAAATTGATGCAGTGGTCTGAGAGGAGATTTGAGCATAAAGTTTAGACGAGCAAATCTTTCCAAATTAGTCACACAATTAGAAGAAATTTTGAAGACTATTCATTCATTATACGTGAAGCTATGTGATGTTTAGGTTTTTACACAGGAAAATCAATGCTCCATTGATTTATTACATGTTGATATGAGGGCAAGTGCTATTTCATTTGGCAAGAATGCAAGTTCAAGGTTACTCTCATACACTAAGTTAACAATTAGTCAGTAGAGGTTAGCTAAACTCACAAATTGAGATAGTAAAATGAGGAATAAGTTTATATTAATCCAATTCTAGTTGTTACCATATTTGGAAATAATTCAAAGAGAAGTATATATAGCACAAACTATTGTGAGGAACACACATTTTTCACATATTTAAGGTCTAATTGATCTAGCTGTCGAGCTAGAAATTTAATTTCAAGTTTTGGAGAAAATACAGGACCAATGGAATAAAGGCTATGCAAAAATCTTGGAAAGTCAAAAAAAAATTTTGGATAAGCACAAGCTAACCCCAACAGCCCCAAGACATTAGTGACAAAAACAATGGGGGAATATTATGAAGAAATAAGATAAGCAACAGAGTAGAAATCAAGGGAAATTTAGATTAAGGGGAAATAAAAATTAAAAAGAAGCGCAAAAAGGAAGAAATGAGTAGAACACAGATGAAGTGATCAGATATCACAGCATCATAATTTTTCATAGATTTCTATCAAAGTCGCAGGGGGGGTATTTTTTAATGAAATGACTAATCATGACAAAGTATTTTTTCCACTAATGTCAAAGGGGGAGATTGTTGATCTCTAAGCCTATGTTGTCTATTATGTCCAAGTACATAGTCATTTACTAGGAAAGGATGAAAGGTCATTACTATGACTGAGTTATCTAGTAAAGGCTGAGCAAATATAAGGACTTGTTCATTTTGCATTACATGTCAAGCAAGTCAGTGATTGTCAAGCACCCTAGTTGAGACCGACCGCATATGCAAGTTGAGCTATTATAGTAGAGACTAAGTAAACTGAAGAGACATTTTTTGCTAAGAAAACAAAGAAGAACATGTATATAGAAGTTGAGTGTCATTATGAATGTTAGTGATGACAGAGTGTCAACACAAACATATGTTGAGCAGTTCAGATTTTTATATGAGTTTGTAATTGCACAAACAACTATGTATATAATTTTGGTTGACTTCCATATGATATTTGATTTTTGTAGAGACATTTAAGATTGAGATTATGCATCATTTTAAAAGGTAATGATCCCAATGAATGCAAATCAACCAATCAAATAATCAATAAGAAATAGAAAAAGAAGATGAATTGTAAACCATTGATTGAGATCTAGAAATTTTGAAGAACATCCAATTAAGGTGGATTATAACCTTAGAATCAATGTGTGTTTGTGTGTGTGTGTCTGTGTCTGTGTGATGAGAAGATAAGGATGCAAATAGAGAGAGATGGTATTCATGGATGAATGAAAGTGTGAATGTGCAAGTGAAGAAGTGATCAAGGATAGAATAGAGCAAGAAAGTCTAAGTTTGGAATCAGATCAAACAAGGGCAATCCAAGTAGTGATGGACTAAAAGGAGGTATCAAATTAGGAGATCAGATCAAGATGTTGTATAGAGGAGATCCAAAATTATCTTGCAGAGCAAATCGAGGGTCAGGTATTGAATCAGTTTTAGCAAGATTGAATCAAGGCAACTCTCTTAATTGAGTGATCCTAATAGGTCTATGTAAACCTCCTAACAAAGTCCTTACTTAATTGTAAGTATGAAATTGTTTAATAGGGTAGGAGTTAATAGTCTTGGATCTTTTGATAGGGAAGACCCCTCATAGTGTAGACCATATATTATGATCAAACATTGTAACCCTAACAAGTTAACTTTATTGTTGCAAAGTGAAGATTTGTGGGTTTCATTCCCACCCTAGTTTTACCTTCACATTGAAGTGTTTCTAGGTTACCAAATCATTTATGTTATGTGTTGAATATTTCATGGATGTGATGTATTCATTTACTATTTAGCATTACATTTTTTATGTTAGATCTAAGATATGAGATGAATTAGGTGTGAATTCAGTAATTTGGTTTTGTAAGTAAAAGCTGAAGATTTTGATTCCCCCCCCCCCACTTCAGTATCTTGTTTCCCATATAATCTTTCTAATAGGGTACCTCATCAGTCTTTGTTGTCGAGACCCAAATGAATTTTATCTTAAGGGAGGTGTTAGATTAATTAAGAAAATTATATTAATTAAATCATATTTATTTAATTATTAAGTCACTTTTTATCTCTAGTTTACTTATGCTAAACTTTGGGAATATAATAATTAATTCTTTTATTAATTATTATCAAGCAAGCTAGGTTAGATTCCTATTAGGGTTTTGATCTCCTTTATAAGGATGATCTATTTTTGTAATTCATTCATTCACTTTTGATAATAGAAATTTCTCTATTTTCTCATCAAGAATGTCTCATCTATGGATCTAGGAATTCCAACCTCCATATCTTTTGCTTCTTTCTTTTTGTGATAGTTGTTTGCATGCAAGTGATTCTTGGGAGGTGTGAGTTGATCTTTCATCAACTTCAACACTTTTCATCTTCATAAGATTCATCTCTCATTGAAACATTAAAAACTTCTTCATCATGTTCATTAGAATCACTTTCAAAACCATCTTCTTTAGCAATGTAACAAAATTTCTTACCTTTCCCCTTGTAGTCTTTGTTACCTTGTTTGTATCTATTGTCTCTCCTTCCTCAATATTTGTTGTCTTTCATTTCATTTCCTCCTTTTCATCTCTATCATGACACCTTGCAGAAACATGACTAACTTTACTACATCTGAAATAGATTATAGTAAGTTTACCTTTGTATTTTCTTTTTCCTATTAGTAGCCTTCTTGCCAATAATGCTTCTAGATCATCAAGGTCATCATTTGATTCACTATCATTGTCCATAGGCTTACTTTTTGAACTTCTTCTTCTTTGAGATCCATCAAGGGTTAGTTGATACTTGAAATCACATTCAACACTAGATGGTGTATAATTATCAAAATTTGACAATTCAAATGCAATGAGTCTACCAATTAGACTATACAAGGTTTGGTCATTACTAGCTGTACATCTTAGTTCTTGTATTGTAGATGCTCTAATGGCATAAACATGAAGTAAAGTTATTAATACATTTCTTATCAAAGTCTCTTCAATTATTCTTCTCTAGCACTTATAATTGCATTCACCACTTTTTTGATTCGGCTACAATATTGGGCAACAGTTTCTCCTTCTTTCATTCTCATGTCATCAAACTTGCCTCTCAAACTTTTAGCTTTAGCTTTTAACACATTTTTATCTCCTCCATGAATTTTTGCCAACTTATCCCACATTTTCTTTGTAGTAATGCAATCCTTCACATCATCAAACTTAGCATAACTTAGGGAAGATTCTAGATCTAACATCATTTGATTGTGCTCTTGCTTTTCTTTTCTTTTCTCAGTTGACATGGGTCTAGGTGCTTCTATGTATTCATTGTCCAAGTAGTATAGTTTAGAATCTCTAACTCTAGATAGATGTAATCTCATCAAACATTGTCATGTTGGGAAGTTCTCCATATAAAAAATCATCAGTAATTCAACTTATTCATATCAATACTTAGCTCTCTATTTTAGTGTTAGCTGAATTGCAGAAACAAATAATAGTAAATAGCATGACATGTAAAAACAACATTAACACAAGTATGACACCAGGATTTCATGTGGCAACCAAATTTGTGAAAAACCACCAAGTAAAATGCTACCACTTTTTCACTCTTTAAAGTGAGATCTATTAATAGACAACCCTGTTAAAGGTTACAAAACACATTATTAGTGTGACCATGTTAAAGGATTTAATCACCCTATTAGTTTGGTCTTGCTCGAGGTCTTCAAAAATATCCCATTAGAATATCACCTTCATTAAAGGGTTTACAACATGACTGTTAGGTCAGCCTTGATTAAGGGATTTTAATGCCACAATGGTTAGAAAGTAACAACTAGATTGATTTGATAAATTGCAACTCAATTTGCATGTTCAAATCTACATTGAGTGCATTCATGGTTCATTGATTGGTTTTCATCACATTCTCCATCTCTGATTTGCTTGGCAACACCTCAAGAAATATTTCTTTCACCAACTTCTCACTTTTCCTTTGCAACCCTTTTTCTTCCACTTATTCTTTACAAATTTGCTAGCCAACTCACATATAAAACATCGCATATGCCTCCTTAAATAGAAATGTTTAATCTTTTTCCACTGAAACATAATCGTAGATCTTAAGGTTTAATTAGATTCATTGAATTTGTTCTTCATTTTTCCTTTCTTCTTCTTTCCTTGAAACTTCTAGAAAATTATCATTGAATCTTTGCCTTAGATCACTTAGCAAACTCAATTCATGCATTAAATATACCAGCTCATTAATGCTCATCTTTAATACATTTTGACTATTCTATAAATTGAACTATGTCGGCCTTAGATCTTGATTCTTTCTCAAACTATTAATATGCTGACACTTGGTCATCTGTATGTTCTTCAGCTCAGTCATCACTAAGTAGCTCAATCTGTCATGCCCAAAATTCAAGGAAAAATGTAACAAAAAATTATTTTTCTAAAGTAATAAAGACTATAATTAATACATACTAACATCGAATACATTGCAAAAAGATTAGTTTCAAATTATAAGGTTTCACAATTAGTTTAAGAGTTCAAGGATTTTGGTCTCTGGTTATAACATCAATTAGGGTAAAGAAAAGTTCAAGTACTCATAGAGGATTACATTCTTTGTTTTTAGGAGTTAGACAACTATATTGAATTTTTATTACAATTCATAAGGATATAGGGGCAATATCTAAACACACTACATTGGATTCAAGGTCAAAAATCATAGTGCTCTAGGAATGTTCACTTAGTTTGGGTTGAATGAGTCAATTAATTAAACATTAGGTTCCAATTTACAAAGGTACAACATCAAGTTCAAAATACATTTTAGGATTTCCAACTTCTTAAGTCGACTATGATATAATCCCTTACTACAATATACTAGGTTAATCTTTAGAAGAATTTGATTATATATTTAAGGGTTAATCTACCGTAATATACTAATATTTAATTCTACTTTTTATCATAACCCATTTAGAACTAATTAAAAACATTAAACATTTATCATTAAACTATTTACAACATCTAACTTGTTTTCTATCATAACCTAACTCATCCTATAACATTACCTAGTCAACTTGAGTTATAACACTTCTTGATCCACTAACCACCTTCTAGGTTAAAATTCAAATGCAAAATATCAAAATACTATATTCATTACATAAATTTAAATCCCAACATAAGACTACTAAAATAAAATTTCTAACTAATCCATTTCCAATCCTACAGTTCACTTAATTACTATGGGAACATTCATCTGTTAACAACTAATACTAGCCTTTGACATAATAAAATTTAACCCTAATGCACATCGATATTTAAAAACCACTCCAATTTAAAATATATTGTTATAAAACTCAAATTACATAGTTTACCCTTCTCCCCAAATACTAAGCATTAATAAAATAACATTATGGAATCATCTACTCAATATCCATTAAACTTGATTTACATATCTCTAATCTAATCATACCTTTAAGCAAGAGTATTAAAAAAAAATTAAAATAATACTATGCATTATTTACCACCCCTAAACTTACTTAAAAACATACTTTGAAAAATACTAAACATTATCTCCCACTTAATTACTAAATCCTAACTCAATTAAAATTCCTAACTAACTAGAGATAATCACTAGATACAAAATATCATTTTCCCTCAACTAATTAAATATGCTTCATTCAAAAATAGCCTTATACTAATCTAATTCATTAACACTAAATTATACTTGCTCAATACTAATTAATAATAATTAAAACATTAAATCTTACTTCTTATATTTAACATACTAATCTAATTCATTATATCCAAACTAACCTAACTAATATAACTAACCAATCCTTACCCATCCTTATCACCTAACCCTGCCACCCACTTGGCATTAGACTTACCTTATGATGCAGGAGCATCTTGGGTTGCCTTGCTATCTGGCTCATTTTCGTTCATTCTGTAATATGGTGCCGAGTTACTATAGCAATTCCTTCATGTGTTAAGTTACTATAGAAATTCCTTCATGTGTTGAGTTACTGTAGCAATTCCTTCATGTGTTGAGTTACTATAGCAATTCCTTCATGTGTCGAGTTACTGTAGCAATTCCTTCATGTGTTGAGTTACTTAGTGTATGCCAAGTGACTCTTCATGTGTCGAGTTACCCAGTGTATGCTGAGTGACCCTTCATGTGCCAAGTTTTCCTACTTATGCCGAGTGTCAGCATTTGGACATGATTTCTGTGAGCCTACTTGCAGGATTTATTTTGATCATGACATTTATTTTAAGATCTTTTCTTGGGATGTGTTCAAACCGCTGTTGGGTCAGCCTTCCTCTTCTGTAATTTTCTAGAATGATTTGTAAGCCATTTTAGCAAGTATATATAGAGTGTTTAGGCTTAGAGTTAAGCAAGTTTTCGGGAAGAAAATTGCAGAGCAGAACTAGAAAGTGTGAATTTTTTGTTGGATCTTTGAATGTGAATGTATTTGTATTTGGTTGTAACCCAGAAGGCCTTACAGCTGGGCATGTATGAAGATATTTTGATGAATCAATAAAAGTATTTCACTCTTCTTCCTCCCGTGGTTGATGTTCTTTGTGTTTTCTTTTTTTGTGTTAACTCTTGCAAGGTGGTTTGGATAGTTGGATGAGCCTTTGGCCCTAGTTATTCATCTTTTACCTATGTTAGGTGGTATCAGAGCTTGAGGTTCATCCTTGTGGAGATTGGATTGTGTAGAACCCTAATTTGGATTTGTTTGTAGGGTGGTAGATCTGCAAATTTGACCCATAACTTGTAGAGGGTTACAATCTTGGAGGAACCTAATTTGTAAAGATGATTTGTGGTAGAGGAAATAATGTTGATAATGTTATATTGGATCAGTTGAGACAAATTGTAGCCAAATTAGATGTTGTGGAGATAGCCTAGAGGAGAGGAGCACATCTTGATGATGTAAGTGATGATGAAGCAGTAGTACCAAACCATAATCTAGAACTTGAAGAAGATCAAGATGAGGAAAGATTATTGTGAGTGTTGTCTAGGGTGAATTCAAAGCCTACTGTATAAGTTGTTCCTTATGATGGAAAATTGGATACCAATGTTGTGTTAGATTAGATCTTAGATATGGATAAGTTCTTTGAGTATGAAAATACTCCTAATAATAAGAAGGTGAAGATTGCAATTACTAGGCTGAAAGGTCATGCTTCACTGTGGTGAGAGCATTTGAAAATTGATAGACAAAGGAGAGGAAAGGAGAATATCAGAACTTGGCCAAAGATGGTGAACAAGATAAAGAACAAATTCCTCCCTATTGATTACCAAGTTAGCTTGTTGAGAAAGATGCAAAATTTGAAACAAAAGAACATGACTATGAAAGAGTATACTGAGGAATTCTATAGATTGGACATCAGATTTGGGCATATGGATGATGATGTTGAGAAAATTGCAAGGTACATAAATGGATTGAGATCTAGAATTCAAGATGAAATAAGTTTTTTGAAGTTGGAAAGTATTGAAGAAGCATATCAATATGACTTGAAAGTTGAGGAGATCTTAACAAAAAAGCATGAACAAAGACAAAGAGGTTGAGGTGGTAGATTCTAGAGAGGCAGAGGTAGATCTTATGGTGAAGGTGGTAGATCTAAAAGTTTTGTGTAGGATAAAGGAAAATCTGGATGGAAGAATGATGACATAGGCAAGACCGAATGGAAAAGTGGTAATTCTTACCGAGGAGGTACTAATTCTTATTGAGAAAGAGGTAATTCTTATTTTAGAGGTGGATTTCATGGTAATTGTTTCAGATGTGGTAAAGAGGGACATAGATCTTTTGAATGTAGATCCTCTGAAAGTGGGCAAGGTAATAGAAATGTTTTGATTCAAGGAGATGATGAGGGTTCGCCAAGTGGACCTAAGGTTGGAGAAAATATGATGGTGAGAATAACCTTATGTAATAAGGGAAATGATGAGGAACTTTTTTTAAGGAGAAGTCTTTTCAAGACAAGATGTAAGATGGTTGGAAAATGCTGCAAAGTGATCATTGATAGTGGAAGTTCTACAAATATGGCATCATAGGAGCTAGTTACAAAGTTGTAATTGTAGAGGCTGAAGCATCCTAAACCCTATCATGTTTCATGGATCAAATATGAGCATAAGAAATTGGTAAGTGAGCAATGCCTTGTGAAGTTCAAGATTGGACATTACTTTGATGAAGTTTTGTGTGATATTATGCCCATGGATTGTTGTCATATTCTATTGGGTAGACCTTGGTAATATGATAGATATGTTGTACATGATGGAAGATTGAATCAATATACTCTTTGGGTAAATGGGAAGAAACAAATATTACTATCTTTGATTGAAAGTCCAGATGAGGTCAGTTGTACTGCAATAAAAGTTTGCATGGTTAATGGGAAACAATTTGAAAAGGAAGTGAAGAACAATCAAGTCTATTTTTCCATAGTTCCTAGAGGACTGAATGTTGGTAGTAATGACCAAGCAGTAGAATTTGGTAATGACCAAGTGACAATAGATAGTGATAGTTGAGTCTAGTAGAAATTATAGAATTGTTGAATGAGTATAAGGATATTGTTGCTGAGGATATTCTTGATGGTTTACCTCGAATGAGAAGTATAAGTCATTGTATGGATCTGATTCCTGGAGCTAGTTTGCCAAGCAAATCACCATATAGATTGACACCTACAAAGAATGAAGAGCTTAACAGACAAGTGCATGAGTTATTGCAGAAAGGTTTGATCTGAGAAAGTTTGAGTCCATGTGTTGTACCTATTGTATTAGTACCTAAAAAGAATGGAGAATAGAGAATGTGTACTAATTCTAGAGCTATTAACAAAATCACAATGAAATATAGGTTCCCTATGCCTAGGATGGATGACATAATGGATTGCTTGAGTCGAGCAAAATATTTTACCAAGATTGATTCGAAGAGTGGCTATCATCATATTAGAATCAGAGAAGGTGATGTATGGAAGACTGCTTTCAAGACAAAAGATGGTTTGTATGAATGGTTGGTTATGCCTTTTGGTTTGACTAATGCACCTAGTACTTTCATGAGGTTGATGAATGAAGTTCTGAAAAGATTTTTGGGTAAGTTTGTGATTGTTTATTTGGATGATATTCTGATATTTAGTAAGACTAAGGAAGAATGTCTTAAGCATATTAGACAAGTATTGTAGAGGTTGAAAGAGGAAAATTTGTTGATTAATCTAAAAAAGTGTTCTTTTATGCAAGAGGAGATTGTGTATTTGGGATTTGTGATTTCAGCTAATGGATTAAAGATGGATCCTGAGAAGGTTAAAGCAATTTTGGAATGGCCTACACCTGAGAATGTGGGTGAGGTAAGATCATTTCATGGTTTGGCTAGTTTTTACAAAAAGTTTATAAAGAATTTCAATGTTGTTTGTAAAACTATGACTGAGACAATGAGGAGAGATAAAAAGGAATTCAGGTGGACACATGGAGCTGATAAGAGTTTTGAGACTTTGAAACAAAAGATTATTGAATTACCTATATTGGTTTTGCCTGATTTCAACAAAGTATTTTAAGTTGAATGTGATGCAAGTGGTAATGCAATCAGAGTTGTATTAAGTCAAGAAGGTAAACCTGTTGCTTTCTTTAGTGAGAAGTTGAATGATGGTAAAAGGAAGTGTTTTGTGTATGATCAAGAGTTTATGCTATTGTTCAAGCATTGAAAATGTGGAGGCATTATTTGATTCCTAAGGAGTTTGTGTTGTATACTGATCATAAAGCTTTACAATACTTGGGAAGTCAACATAAATTGAATCAGAGACATATGAAGTGGGTTGAGTACTTGCAGAGTTTCACATTTGTTATTAAGCATAAGAGTGGAGTTACTAACAGAGTTGTTGATGCATTGAGTAGAAGATGTTCTTTGTTGACTAAAATGAAGGTTGAAGTTCTTGGTTTTGATGAAATGAAATAGTTGTATGATGTTGATCTTGATTTTTCTGAGGCATGGAGAGAGTGCAGAGCACCAAATCTGATAGATCACATAAGTAAGTATGATGAGTATTTCATTCAAGAAGGTATGTTGTTCAAAGGCATTTAGTTGTGTATTCCTAGAAGTTCTATGAGGTTGAATCTAATTAAGGAAAAGCATAGTGGTGGATTGGTTGGACATTTTGGAATTGATAAGACATTGAGTTTGGTGAAAGAGAAATACTATTGGCCACAAATGTATAAGGATGTTCATAAATTTATAAAGATTTGTGGAGTTTGTCAAGTTGCAAATGGAGTGAGTTAAAATATTGGTTTGTATAAACCTATTACTATTCTTGAGAAACCTTGGAGTGATATCAGTATGGATTTTGTTCTTAGATTGCCTAAGACAGTGAAGGGGTGTGATTCCATATTTGTTGTAGTGGACAAATTTTCTAAGATGGCTCATTTCATACCATGTAAGAAGACATCAGATGTTGAGCATGTTGCTAAACTTTTCTTTAAAGAGATTGTGAGATTGCACAGATTACCAAGAAGTATTATTTTTGACAAAGACGGTAAGTTTTTTGGCTATTTTTGGAAGACTTTGTGGAAGAAGATGGGTACAGAGCTGAAATTCAGTTCTACATTTTATCCGCAAATAGATGGATAGACAAAGGTTGTAAATAGAAGATTGGGTAACCTGTTGAGATGTTTAGTTGGGAATAAGCCAAGTAATTGGGAGATGGTATTGGTACAAGCTGAATTTTCATATAATAATTATGTGAATAGGAGCACAGGAAAGACACCTTTTGAGATTGTTACTGGAATGAAGCCTAAAGGAGTATCAGATTTGAGAGATGTTGCTGGTGAAGAAAAGAGAAGCACTACAAGAGAAGAATTTTTTAATTTTATGGAGTCTTTACATAAGGAAGTGAAATTGAGGTTGGAACAAAGTAATCATAAGTATAAGGAGAATGTTGATCAGTCTAGAAGACATCATGATTTTGAAGTTGGTGATGAGGCAATGGTTCATTTAAAGAAAGGAAGATTTCCTATTGGAACATATAGTAAGCTGAAGATGAAGAAATTTGGACCTTGTAAGATTTTGAAGAAGTTTGATAGTGGTAATGCTTATGAAGTTGAGTTACCTAATGACATGGATATATCTCCTATATTCAATATTGTTGATTTGTATAAGTATCATGAGTCAGAGGATGAAGTTGTTGTATCAGATGATTATCCTAAGAAGCAGATTGAAGAAGTTGAACAGATATTGGATCAAAGAGTTGGCAAGAGCACAAGAGGAAAAGATTACTATGAATATTTGGTGAAGTAAAAGAATAGAACTATTGAAGATGCTTCATGGATTTCTCAATTTGAGTTGGATTTAGCTCAGGTTATGACATATCAATGATTTAGGAGAATCATTTCTTTCAACCTCAGTTGTCTGATGTAGGAGCATCCTGGGTTGTTGTCTGATGCAGGAGCATCCTGGGTTGCCTTGCTATCCTGCTCATTTTTGTTCATTTGGCAAGTTGGTGCCGAGTTACTATAGCAATTCCTTCATGAGTCGAGTTACTATAGCAATTCCTTCATGTGCCAAGTTACTGTAGAAATTCCTTCATGTGTCGAGTTACCTAGTGTATGCCAAGTGACTCTTCATGTGCCGAGTTACCCAGTGTGTGCCAAGTGACCCTTCATGTGCCGAGTTTTCCTGCTTATGCCGAGTGTCAGCATTTGGACATGATTTATGTGAGCCGACTTGCAAGATTTATTTTGATCAATACATTTATGTTAAGATCTTTTCTTGGGATGTGTCTAGACTATTTTTGGGTTGGCCTTCCTCTTATGTAATGTTCTAGAATGATATGTAAGCTATTTGGCAAGTATATATATAATTTTTAGGCTTAGAGTTAGGCAAGTTTTTGGCAAGAAGATTGCAGAGTAGAACTGGAAAGTGCAAATTTGTTGTTGGATCTTTGAATGTGAATGTATTTGTATTTGATTGTAACCTAGAAGGCCTTACAGCTAGGTATGTATGAAGATATTTTGATGAATCAATAAAATTATTTCACTCTTCTTCCTCCTTTGGTTGTTGTTCTTTGTGTTTTCTTCTGTTGTGTTGACTCTTGCAGGGTGGTTTGAATAGCTGGGTGAGCCTTTGGCCCTAGTTATTTATCCTTTACTTGCATCACCTTAAGACATGGGCGGTCCTCAATGGCTTTGCACATGATCTCATGCCTACAATTTTCAGCCCAAGGTGTATATTTGGTCTCCTCTAAAGTGGTTTATGTATGGCATAATTTTGGGCAAATTTAAAGTTGCTTCATTCTAATTGGAGGAAGGAGTTTATACTTCATTTAATGCTTGCATCATACCTTTATTCCCCTAAAGGTTATCACACCAATTATGACTCACGTGGGGAGAAGTGTACATAGTTACCAATGTGGAGAATGGAATGCCAATGTTGGAGAAAGGGAACCAAGGGGGTACATTGGAGAGATAAGTACAAGATGGGTTAGATGACATCAAATGTTTGATTGTATTTTTTACTTTCCTTGTTGTCCCAAGCCTACATCCAATGTCCAACACTCACATGGGAGGCAAGATAAGGGGAAGACATCATCATTTTGAATACATAGACAAGGGAAGTTTATGAATTAAAGTTTAGTGGGTGAGGGGGATAAGGTAAATGTAGGATAGAGATAGGATTTGTTTTTCATTTTTTTTTAATTATATATTTATAATTTGAAAAAGGTGTCAAATAGTCTTTTTAGGAGAATATTATAGGAATACTCTCTGTTACTAAAGTTGGAAATTATTTTTTTTACATACAAATTCCAAAGAGCATTTTGCTCTCAAATAAATGTGATTATTTTGTTCTTTGTTTGCTCCATCTTTTTAGCATGATATTTCTTTCCTGGAAATATATTTCTTTTAGGTATTGCATGGAGTATATTGTATCTACAATATCGACATAAGTGATATATCCAAATTAAAAGTGACTTTTATCTATTTTACATGTATTGCAACATTGGGCAAAATTTATCGACTTAATAAGGTGTAAATAATCCAGGGTTTTAAGATACAAGTAAGATGATCATCTCTAATTTGAACAATGATTCTATCACATGATGAAAGGGACAAATTATTGCATCTATCAATTAGATAAGTTATATATCCATATTCTAAAATAAGATCTTCTTTGATTACAATGGATCAAAGTGAATATTTCATGGAGAAAGGTAGAGATTTTTCAACTTGAACTTTTTACAAAGTAATATAACTGAAAGTATGATATTATTTACAATTTAATAAAATTGGATCACATACTTGCTAATTCCTTATAATAACTAAATGTTTTATCTATTAATATTGAAAATTAAACCATTAATCAATTCCTCTCATATGCATTTTCATCACGAATGTGCAATACAACTAGTGTTATTACAAAGGCAAAGTCTCCCATTACATAACACCATGACAACTCTGAATCCAATTTTGTTTCATATCAAGATACTATACAAGAAATCTATAAATTTACATAAAGATAACCATGGAGAGCTCACCTCCCAACCAAGGCCTCGATGTGAGGCCCCACCCTAAGCTTAGGAGAGCCAAAATTGATTGGGTGATAGTCAGATACCCTCATAATGACACACTCAACAAACCAATCCCATCCAAGTTATGCACAACAGGTTCCAGATTGAACCAAGACTAGGGAGAAGGTAGATTATTTTAGGTAGGATATGTCCATCAAAGACAAATCACATGCCTCTTCCAAGGCTAACAAATCACAATGAATTTCCATTCTTTCTCTTGTTATTTTCCAAAACAAAAACCAATCTGTATTGACAGCAAGTGCCCATAACATCTTACTTTTCCCCTCTCCTCATCATGAGAATAGATTCTACACTGACCTGGAGTCCAACTAAATCCCTTCTCCCATACATGGCCACTTCTGCCCTATCTGAGGGTGAGTAATGCCAACACACCCTTAACAGTTTTTCCCACAAAATAAATAGGAAAATATGAAAGGAAAGCAAATAAAAAACCTACAATAACACATCCCTCACATGTTACAACACACATGCGAAATATACACATGCAAGAGATTTACATAAGAAAGCAATGAACAATGCTTGAAGAACAAGGCCATGAAGAATCCTACCTTCACAAAGGTTATGGCAATGAAGTTTTGAGATGAGCTAAATCTTTCTTTATCTTCAATTCTATGCTTGACTCTCTCTAAATGTAGAGAATGGGTGAATAACCTTCAACTCTCAAAATGGCCACTAACTAGGCTTCTAAACTCACCCACCTAAAATGGAAATAACTCCAAACTTGACTTAAGCCTTCTAAGGTCTTCCTACTTGTTCCTACTGTAGATAGTGGGCGCCATGTACATGGTATATTCATGTATTCATGAGACTTTAATGCAAAGTGCAAATAAAATAACAATGAACTAGACTAAACCCAAGAAATCATTGTCAAAATGTAAACTCTACGAACATCTCATGTTTCCCTACCTAAAACCTCTAAGAAAGCTCTTAGACCAGCATCTTAGTGATAATTCTAGAGTGGAAGTATGCTTAAAATAAAGATCTACAAGAATGCATGCAAGATCTATGACTATAATGCAGAGTATATGTGGGTAACAACTCTTAGAATGCTATCAAAATGGACATACAATGAGTTAAACATGTAATGAATGATACTAAATAACATGAAAACAATGCTAAAATGCTATGAACTTGCTATAATGACAATGCTAAAATATGATAACTCAAAATGTGCCTATAGTGTAGATGCTTAAAACTTGGGTCCCTTAGCTCTTGGATTTCCCTCCTATTTATAGAATTTCGAAAGGGGTTGGGGTAAGAATCAGGATTTTTACCTTTGACTGGTGGATAGAGGTGAAATTGAAAATATCTCATAAGAGACTAGGAGGAAGAGTCCAACAGACTTGGTTTTGAGGATAAATGAGGATTTTTCCAATTCTTTTAAATGTAAAAGGGGGATTTTCACTTTTGTGAGGATAAATGACTTTATTAATTTAATAAATATTCTATTTATTTTTAATAGTTTACCTTTTTCTTCTTCCCTTTTTGAATTTCATTTTATGATTTTGAATTGTTCTTCTCCTCTTTTTAAAGTTGATTTAGGTCTTGTTGATTTGATAGATGATTAATGACCTAATGTGATTTTTGATTTGAAAGTCTATGTGTTCTTTTGATTTCCTCCTTAATTTGCATTGATTTATTAGAATTGCATAATTAAGGTCTTTGCCAATTTTTGGGTGTACCCAAGCATAATGTGTCGATCCCTGTGTTCGCCGCCCAAACTGTCTCACAACTCACCTAAAATAAAATCTCTCTATCACTATGGGCACCCGACCAAAAAAATATCTTGGGCCAAAGAAATACACCATCTCATCATTTTCCTCACCCCACGGCTCTGTAAACCTGTATGGTCTCCATACAACCTCATCAATGTCATCCAAAATTTGTTGCCAATACTTTGTCTTGCCCAAATGGGGTTGCATGATCAAACTGGAGTAAGTATATATATAAGGCATAACCTGAGGACACTATCGCATACATATTGGATGAGTAATGGGTAGATTCTCCCACATCCATAGCTATAAAAAATATCACCCCTGTTGATAATGATGAGGCTCCATAATATACAACCTGATGCAAGTCATGATATAAGTGGGACAATATGCAATTGCCCCATGAAAATCTCCATGGTTGATTGAGTATCAAGTGACCCCATCCAACTAGACATCCTCACCCCCATCTATCTAGTAACAAAAACCCTCCTATCAGTCCCACCAGTACTACCAAAAATAGCTCATACTGAAACATTTGGAACCATGATACACTACCATCTCCAAACAAATCTCTAAATGCAGTGCCATCTACAATCTAATTGTAGTACACCAAATCTCCCACTGTCAAGATCTGCAATAATTGGTATACATCCTCCTGTGTCACGGTCATCTCACCCATGGACAAGTGAAAGGTGTTATGGTTTGAGTTCCATTGCTCGGCCACAACTGTCAATAGCCCTTTGTTCACTTGGAACTAGGGCATCTATAGTAAATAGGTGAACCCAAATCTATCTTTCACCTAGAGATCTCCGGTTGACAATCTACCTATAAACTCTAGGGGCCATGGATACAATCCTTGCACCATAAGCTTTCACCCACGTACCTATTTTTCATCAAACAACTAAACAAAAATGTCAATTTTCATCCCAAGTGACCATCATACATAAATCTACTATCCATATCTAGCTAATTAGCTACTGGTTCTATCTTGGACCTATTACTTGTCCTTCTCCATCTTGAGTCAGACCTATTTGTTTTCCTTACTCTATATTCTAAGCTGGGGCATTATTCTTTATCTATATATCATCATATTGATCCTAAGACATCACTTCATGACTACCTGATTGCTATTGTTTACTCATTATGATGAATCCCTACCCAATAGACCTAGAATCTAGTCTTTTGCATTATCTTATGTTGAATTGGGGCTTCACAGTTGATTTATGCCCTTCAAGTTTGCATTAGTGCCATTTTAACAAGCAGATGTGCTTTAGAAATCATTTGCACTATTTTTGGAGTCATATGCATTGTTCTCTCACACGAATGTGCTAAAAATGCATTTGCACTACTATAACACTTGAAAGTGCTATTACACACTTCAAATGCACTCTGTAATGGAAAAGTGCTACTAGACCACTCATAAGTGCTATCTAAAAGAGCATAAGCACTAGAACATTCAAAAGCATTACCCAAGGTTTCATATGTGCTACAAGACCTCTTGTATGCATTGAAACAACTATATGCACTATTATTTTACTATATGCACTAATTTGCCTCCAAACTAGGTTTGTGTATGCGCTAATTCGTCACTTGAATGCGCTTAACTATTGTGTAAATGTGCTATAAAATTTCAAATGCACTCAAAGAAAATGTAAATGCACTAAAACAAATAAACAACCACATTTACCATAAAAATTCATGAAAAATTCAAAAAACTCATGAACAAATGAAAAAATCTTAAAAATAAAGGATCTTGATGACTCACTGGAGCACCGTAGTTAGCTAGATGCTCGTACCTATGACCCCTCTTGAATCTATGCTCTCGTAAAGGGACCACCATCCTCACTAGCTCAGAGCTTCAAATTGCCAAATGTCAAAAGAGAGGGTAAAAATGATAAGGGTAAAAGGTCTTTTGACCTATTTAGCCCTTCTTAGGGGAATATATATCAATTTTTCACTCTATCTACCCAACATTACAACCTTTTTGCTCACTTTCACAAATTGGGTATTGTATTAAACCAACTTGATCATCTTCATCTATCAATTATCAAACATTTTAGAAATAAAATTGGAACCTCCTCAATTTTTGCACATTCATTTTTTTTGCAATTTCATTTCTGGAGGGGTAGTATATCCATATCAAACTAGGGCATCCAAACCGGGGCATCAAAATTTTATTTAAAAAAATAAAAAATGTTCTACCCAACCAAAATTTCAAACATCAAATCAAACAAAAACTAGTGTCTCCAAGTATAAACATTGCAACATCAATCAACAAAATCAATGATCAAACATCAAGTCATCAACAAACAAACACTACGACAACTACGAAATGTCAAAATATCATTGAATAGACATTCAACTATCAGAATTTGACCTAAAATTAGAAAATCAAGATAGTCTTTGAACTAATATGCTTCACATATTAGCTCAAAGAGGGGCATTTATAGACACCCAAAAATTGGCAAGGACATGAATTACACAATTTCGATCAATCAATGCAAACTAAGGAGAAAATCAAAAGAACACAATAAACTTTAAGATCAAAAATCACATCAGGTCATTAATCATCTATCAAATTAACAAGACCTACATCAACTTTAAAAAGAGGAGAAAAACAATTCAAAATCATAAAATGAAATTCAAAAAGGGAAGAAGAAAAAGACAAACTATTGAAAATAAATAGAATATTTATTAAATCGATAAAATCATTTATCCTCACAAAAGTGAAAATCACCCTTTTACATTTAAAAGAATTGGAAAAATCCTCATTTATCCTCAAAACCAAGTCTGATGGACTCTTCCTCCTGGTCTCTTATGAGATATTTTCAATTTCACCTCTATCCACCAATCAAAGGTAAAAATCCTAATTCTTACCCCAACCCCTTCTGAAATCCTATAAAGAGAATGGAAATCCAAGAGCTAAGGGACCCAAGTTTTAGGCATCTGCACTAAAGGCACATTTTGAGTTATCATATTTTAGCATTGTCATTATAGCAAGTTCAAAGCATTTTTGCATTGTTTTCATGTTATTTAGTATCATTCATTACATGTTTAGCTCATTGTATGTCCATTTTCATAGCATTTTAAGAGTTGTTACCCGCATAAAATCTACATTATAGTCATAGATCTTGCATGCATTCTTGTAGATCTATATTTTAAGCATACTCCCATTCTAGAATTGTCATTGAGATGCTTTTCTAAGAGCTTTCTAAGTGGTTTTAGTTAGGGAAACATGGGACATTCGTAGAGTTTAAATTTTGACAATGATTTCTTGGATTTAGTCTAGTTCATTATCATTTTATCTGCACTTTGCATTAAAGTCTCATGAATATGTGAATATACCATGTACACATACCATCAAGACAAAATTTTAGAAGAAGTGTAAACTTGACTAACCTCATCGAGATGTTCAATTTTTGCACTAAAGGTAAAATGAGAAATATAAGGGGTTATAAAAGTCAACAAAAGGGTCTAGAAGGGTGGATAAGTTCCCCAACCCATACACATACCCCTTATGAACTTGGATTACATTAAATTTTGCCTCTAGTATCATTTTAGGACCTATATAATTGACTTGAAATAATTGATCTTTGAAAACCCTGGGAATATAACCTTTCCACTAAACCCTAATTAGAGTCAATAATATAGGTTACTAACTAATCGTTCTTAGATTAATGGGTTACTCTGCTAACCCTAAATAACATGTTGCTACACATATACATATTATGAGTGTCAAGTGAAACCATAAGATTCACTATTACATAACATTTGGCACCTTAAAAAATACATAATGGTACACACACACTCAGATTACGATACAAATAAAACGCATGACAATGAGGTTTGAATCACTTTATTGGATTCAACCTTAAGTCTTACAGTTTGCACATAGGTCAATTACTGATTCTCTAATAAATTCCATGGTTAATTATCCTACACACTTAATTTAAATATCAGTAGTTTGATAACATCACATTCATATATTTAAACCAAATTTGCATAATCACATTGATCAAAATATTAAAATTTTCCTTTAAATAACCTTTCTCATTTTTTCACACATGTCTAATAATCACAAATTTCATAATTGAATCATCGTAATATATTCATTAGTTTGAATCAAAATACAAAAATAATCATCATAATGCATATGTATACCTAAAACATCAATAAGGCATACTGAACTATCTGAAAGCATATAATCTAATCATCAAGGTACCATAATCAACATCATCATAAAGTGAAACACCTCATATCATTGTTGGTACAAATCAATGTTTAAATAGTCAAATCAATGTAGTAAGTCTCAAATCACAGAGTAACAACATGTATGTATCAATTGATCTTAATTTCCATTAGGATATTGTTGTCAAAAAAGTTTGCAACCTTGTCCAATTTTTTTACCCAAGGACAACCTTGTGAAACGTGGAAGCAACCTCCAAGCTATGGAACTTGAACTATGAGGTTGAGTCTTCGAAGAAGGTCGGCTTCTTTTTCTATCAGGATGCACCTAGCTACTCTTGAGAGGAAAAGGGAGAAGGAGATGCAAGAAGCAAAATCTATCTTATCTATTCCAAGGAGGTGATGCACCAAAATAAATGTTCAAACCAATCTTTGCCCATATATGCACTATTGAACCATCATGACATTAAAAGATATACTCATCCAGACTCATTTTAACCTAACAATCACATGTAGATCAAAAAACCCAAATAAATGATGCAAGGAAATGAGAGTCACTTATTTATCATTCATAGGCCAAAGAGATGTAGTCATGCAAGATTGCAGATATCCACAATACACCAATGAGAGTCAAATAGTTCTTGCACAATACATCAATAGTGGAAGAAGATAAGGCATAATGTCATACAGTTCAAAGGCAAAGGGGATTTACAGTGGCAAACCAAAGAAATGCCAAACAAATAGAGAGGGTCTGACCCTTACAAAAAAATACAAAATTGGCCTTTATAGCTCAGGCATAACTAAAATATTTTCTGCCCTAAACCGAACTCAACCACTACCCTTTAAGATTGCAGAGGATAATCATAAAAATTTGGAGAAAATCTAATCTTAGAACAACTCCAGATGCAATAGTGATAGGAAGAAAATAAAATCAACATATCCAGCTGTAAGAAAATCAAATCCAAAAGGTCTAATCACTACATGTAATAAAGAGGCATGGAGGTACATTAACACTATGGAACAAGGCCCAAAATGTTGGTTAGCATTGGAGAAACAATCCTTGTAACGTGTCATGGCTACAATAAATAATTATGAACCACTGTCAAAGAAAATGTAGGATGGGATAACATGCAAGTTAACCCGCCGTGAAAATACAGAGTTGACCCACATGGAATAAATTTGATTTGCCCAAAAAAGATGTGAACTATTGATGTAGATATTCATTTGAAATGAATAGCTCAAATTTTGCAAGAAAATCCCCAGTGCTTGATTAAAACACAGCCCTCGATCAAGATTTTCTTTATATCAAATGGATGGCTGGGATGAAGTAAGGAATCTACAAAGATTTGCTAAGATCTAACGACCATTGTATCTTCGTAAGAGAAAATGGTGGCAATGTAAAAATATGACCACCATCTAATTAAAAACAACCTAGTAATACAAAGATCCACTACATCATGGCCCTCAAAAGGAAGGACCCACCTGCCACATGGCAAGTGCTCGCTATGTCGCATGAAATAACTACCTTGCAACTTTGCATAGCGACATAGCGACAACCATAGATGATCCTTGATCTGACGGTGAGAAAAATACACTGAAGGAATTGACCCACCACTTGGCACTAATTCATTTGTTGGCACATTTCCCAATACATGGTAGAAGAGGTAGCATGCAATTTCATGATTTTGTGGAAGCAAGAAAAGTCACTTCTTGAAATAGAGAAAATGGTTAACGTGAAATGTTAACCTTGGCAAAAAATGTGTGTTAACACACAACTCAGCACATGAAGAAAAAATGAGCCAACTTAGCATATGAAGGGATTAAAACTAGCTTAGCACATGAAGGAAATGAACTAGCTTAGCACATGAAGAAAATGAACTAGCTCGACACATGAAGAAATTGTGTTAACATGAGATGTTAACCTGACCAAAAAGTGTGTTAACCCACATCAAAGAATCTAGCCCATTAAAGATTTCTCAAATTGCTTATTGATGATGGGATAAATGGGCGGCAAAAATGGCCAACATTCTTGGCAACTTAAAGGGGATGCTTTCCTACTAAGCATAGACCAGTGGCCTTAAGCAATCCACTAGAGTCACTACCAAGAATTGACGTGTTATCCCACCTGCGACAAGCAAAAAAATTGCAACTAGAAAAAACAAAAAACTTCAAGGAGCTCTAGAAAGCTTAGAACAACTCCAAAAAAGGAGCAAATGTGCTCATGCACTTCTTGGAAAATAGGAAAGAACTGAAATACAAAAACTACTCTATTATGTATAGGTTATTCACAATGCAAAATTTAAACAAAGCCATTGACTGGCTTGTTGAAGTAGCTGCCCTTCCTCACAAGTTGATTTTTCCTTCCATGCATATGGGCAACTGAAAAGACCAGCAAGGATGACAAACATACTATTGTATGGAATACCTCTTCCCCAATGCTAAAAATAATTAAGCTTTCCAACACTAGGGCATTACCTTGTGGAGCAAAACATACTTGCTCCGCTTTGTGATATTCTTCCTCATGCTCTGGAATGAGCATGACCGGGGGAAACTCGTTGATTTGTTGCAAAGCTAGATGCCTTATGGGGCATCCTCTTGATGGTTTCAAGTCTAGGCAATCAACCTTGACCTCACTATTGTGCTCAGCAATAGTTGTATCCTCTTGGCTAGCAAGGGTTGGCTCTGATGGTATGGCTGGTAGTATGTGTGTTTCCTCATGTTGCAACTACAACATGCATTCCTCCTCAAGCCCATATGAATCCTTGTAAACAAGGGGCTACACTTCCTACACTTATGCAGGCTCTTGTGATGTGGGAGGGAGGGATGGTTGTATCTCTTCTACCTCTAATGTAGCACTCATCATGCTCATTAGTCTCTCTTGTAGCTCCTTCTCACAATGTTCCTTCTATGTAGCCAATTCCCTTGCAAGAATTGATTTATGCTCTTGTTATTGGGCTTCTAGCCTCTTTGCAAATTCTACTTCAAGCCTCCTTGAAATCTCTACCTCAAGTTGTACTCATTGTGCTTCTAATTGTTGCAACAAGGTTTCTCTCTCTGGAGTGTGTGGTAGTTCATGAGTAGAAACTAATACCTCTTGAACTTGGAGTAGTATAGGTAAGACTTCCTCTTTCATATCATGGGAGACCTCCTGCTGCAACATGTGGTCTAGATTTTCTTCCTTTTGTAGCAAGCCCTCAAGTTCCATTCTAGACTCAAAAGCCAAATTTTGTTCCTCAAGAATAGGAACAACCTCATTATCTTCTTCTTTCTCAACAAAGGAGGGAATCTCTTTAAATAAGAGGATTGGATCCTCTTCCTTCTTCTCAACTACAAGCTCTTTGTCCTCCATAGCAGGTTGTAACTCCTCCCTTTGTGGTTTTGCTTGCTTCATTTCATTCTCCCAAAACTCAATGTTCGGGCCATCAGGAGTCCATACAACTGGTCCACTCTTAAAGAGTGAAATGGTGATAAGTGTTGAAGGTTCATGACCTAGCCATTTTTCTCGCATAGGGAGTAGAGAAGTTGCAGCAATAGGCTCTTGTAATGGAGGGGGCTTCTTGAAGCTTGGGATTACATATTTTGGAGAAGGGGTTGCTTCCTAGGTTTGAAAATGAGTCAACTGTAACCTCACTTCCTCTTCTCTTGTTACAGCAACTTGCCTTGCAAGATTCTCCTCAACATGTCTCTATCTCTCCCTCTCTTCTTCTCCCCACTACATTCTAAGGGGAACCTAATGAGCCTCATTGAAAATATCATAAACTTTAGACACCATGCTATAAAAATGAGGGTCATCTTCCCATGTCTCCTTGTCATTCTGAAACTCTTCATTCTAAACATTCATAATGAGCTTAATGTGAGAAAAATCTCCATAATCTGTATCTGGGTATGGATTTTCAACATAGCTAAAAAATCTTCCAAGTTCAGCAAACTTGAAACCCAAGCTATCTAAGCAATCATAAAGTATTCATGCCTTTGATATGTGAACACTACAGGGTTCCAAGGAAGACTGGACATGCTGATGTAGGGAGTGAGAGAGATGAGGGATAAACTCTTCATGATATGGGGGGAAAGTGAGAAGGATCTCTATGAAAAGAATCCATGGTAAAGCATTCAATTAACTAATCTCATCGAAAACATAAAAGATTAGAGATGATCTTTACACATACCAGCACTTGGTCTAAATGAAACCAAAAAATGCATAGAGTCACCATGGTGTTGAATGAATGCCTCCAAAGTTTGATTACATTGAGAATAATAGCCAAATTCTCAACAAATAAATATTGTGACTAGCTAACCAGCGGACTTATGAAGTTGAATATGTGTCCCACCGGGCATGCCAAAAACTGTTGTCACAAAAGTTTGCACCCTTGTCCAAAGTTTTTACCTAAGGAAAACCTTGTGAAACATGGAAATAGCTTCCAATCTGTGGGACTTGAACTATGAGGTTGAGTCTCCAAAGAAGGTTGGCTTCCTTTGCTATCAGGATGCACCTAGCTACTCTTGAGAGAAAAAGGGAGAAGGAGATACAAGAAACAGAATCTACCTAATCTATTCCAAGGAGGTGATGCACCAAAATAGAATGTTCAAACCAATCTCTTCCCATATATGCACTATTGAACCATCATGACACCAAAAGATATACACATCCAAACTCGTTTTAACCTAACAATCACATGCAAATCAGAAAACCCAAATAAATGATGAAAGGAAAATGAGATTCACTTATATATCATTCATAGGCTAGAGAGATATAGTCATGCAAGAATGAAGATATCCACAATACACCAATGAGAGGCAAAAAGTTCTTGTACAATACATCAATGACTAAAGGAGATAAGGTAGAATTTCATAAATTCAGAGGCAAAGGGGTTTACAATGGCAAGCCAGAGAAATGCCAAAGAAATAGAGAGGGTCTGACCCTTGCAAAAATTACAAAATTTGCCTTTATAGCTCAGGCATAACTAAGATATTTTTTGTCCTAAACCAAAGTCAACCACTACCATTTAAGATTGCGGAGGACAATCCTGCAAATCTAGAGAAAATCTGATCTTGGAACAACTCTAGCTGCAATAGTGATAGGAAGAAAACAAATTCAATGCATTCAGCTGTAAGAAAATAAAATCCAAAAGATCTAATCACTACATGTAATAAAGAGACATGGAGATGCATTAACATTGTGGAACAAGGCCAAAATGTTGGTTAGCATTGGAGAAACAATCCTTGTAATGTGTCATGGCCGCAATAAATAATTATGCACCACTATCAAAGAAAACATGGGATGGGATAACACACAAGTTAACTCACCACGAAAATACATAGTTGACCCGAGTGGAATAAATTTGATCTACCCAGAAAAGATACAAACCATTGATTTAGATCTTCATTTATTATGTACGGCTTAGATGTTGCAAGAAAATCCCTGATGCTTGATTAAAACACAACCCTCAATCAAAATTTTCTTTATATCAAATGGATGGCTAGGATGAAGAAAGGAATCTCCAAAGATTCGCTAAGATCTAATAGCCATCGTATCTTCGCAAGAGAAAAGGGCAACAATGCAAAAATACGACCACTGTCCGATTTTAAGCAACCCAACAAGACAAAGATCCACCATACCATAGCCCTCAAAAGGAAGGACCCACCTACCACATGGAAAGTGCTCGCCATGTCGCATGAAATAACTACCTTGCAACTTTGCATAGTGATATAGCGACAACCATAGATGATCTTTGATCTGATGGTGAGAAAAATGCACTAAAGGAACTAACCCACCACTTGGAACTAATTCATTTGTCGGTACATTTCCCAATATGTGGTAAAAGAGGTAGCATACAATTTCATGATTTCAAGGAAGAAAGAAAAGTCACTTCTCAAAATAGCAAAAATGGTTAACGTGAAATATTAACCTCGGCAGAAAATGCACATTAACCCACAACTCACCACATGAAGAAAAAATGAGCCAACTTGGCACATGAAGGGATTGAAACTAGCTCAACACATGAAGGAAATGAACTAGCTCGGCACATGAAGAAGATGAACTAGCTCAGCACATGAAGAAATTGCATTAACATGAGATGTTAACCTAATCAAAAAGCATGTTAACCCACATCAAAGAATCCAACCCATTGAAGATTTCTTAGATCGGTTATTGATGATGGGATGAATGGGGGCCAAAAATGGCCAACAGATACCTAAACCATAAATGTTACTTCATATCCATTCAAATATCCTATAACGGATTTAATAGAAAAAATTGTATTTAATAAGTACATATGAGGAGGGATCTTACATCCTCCCCCACTATCCTTTGACTTCCTCTTAGAAGTCGCACAACTAAAATGTTCATTCCAAGATAGGCCTTGTCTAACTTATTCCAAAATTTAGTTCGATACAAAATAATGATTAATAATTCACATACATACTCAAGGATGATAACATGATTACCTAGTTACCATTACTAAAAGCAAAGTTCAATCCATAACTCTGACATGGGTATGTTTTCCAGGGTCAAACACTTCTTAAAACATATAGGTCACATATAAACAACATTCTAAGCTACTAAAAATATACTTATAGATTCTCTAATAATAATATCATAAGGTGTTCTGAATTCCACATATTGACACATTGGGGTAACAATTGTACGAGACTCCCTCAAATGAGGTTTCTTATCAAGAGACTTGGCTCTTTATTCAAGATTAATCATTTTTACTTTAGAGTTTCCATGACATACTAATTTTTTGATAGAACGCTAAACAAGTCCATCATTACACATGCACCTTTTGCATAGATAAAGTCCATTAGGTTAACTTGTAACCTTAACTAGTTTATATTGGGGTGCAATCCCATTACTCATAACAGTCAATGGATAATCACTAGTCCTATTCTCAAAGTCCTGGGAGAGGGCAAGCACAAATAATCTTACTAATAACCCCATACCCTAATGCTATACATTCACTTGGTTGTCATGAATCCCTTTGGTAGGCCCTTCATATGTCACTTTGCTAACAAAATTCACAAAAAGTTTCTCAAAATTTAAATTCAAAATCAAGGATGAAATACCCAACGTAAAAGTCTTAAACAAAGAAATAAAGAGTGGCCACAATAGTAAAATTTTAATCAAGAATAAAGACATGTCCTAGAGGAAAAATGGAATCATCCATAGCAATACATTTGGCTATGCAGCCCCACATCACAATGTTGGCAAGAAGAAAAGAAATATTAAAATACCAAAATCTGAAATCAAACAAATAAGGAAATAAATCCAATTGCTTACAAAATTTACATTACTAACATAATTCGGTTGTACCAAGGTTACTAAGGGAAAGAAGGAATCTTAGGTCTTCCAAATATATTGCAGGGATCCTGCATTGAAATTAGATGTTGGTCAAAAGAATATATTGCTCAAGTTATGATTGATCCTACATATCTAACTTTATTGACATCGCCCTACGGTTAGGGTTTATTGTACTAAGGGGTGTATCTAGACTAGAAACCTCGTCATAGCATGCAAATATGTGCATAACCAAAATGAGTCCCCTTCCATCCTCTTGTTGTTACAGGGATCTCTTTTCGAAGAATCTAAACATGTGGGAGTATTATTGACAATAGAGTTGTAGCTATAATACCAAGTCCCTTATCCTTAATTCACAATAATTACATACTAGAGCATCTACCCGCAATCTTTCTTAGGTCAAATTCACCATAATACACCAATTGAAGTTGCACTTATCAATCTCACCAAATTTGGTTTGATTATGTATACACATATACATCATTTTCCTGTATTATTTCATTGGTTACACAAGTTCTAATTATCATATGAGGATGCATTGAATGTTGATGTTATTATCAATAATCTATATTTCATGTCTCCTAGTCACAAATGACTTATGAATCCATCCTTAGGTTGTAGGTTTGCAACTAGATAGGTATAAAATCATTATTATGATGTTGTCAACATTTACTTATCCAAATGTCAATATTTATTTATCCATTCTTACAACTATCTACTCATTGAAGGTATAGATCATCATCACTTTTCTTATCATGCCTCCTGGCTTGTAATCCTCTTATTTCTTAACTCTAAAACTTGAACCTTTATTTCATATTAGGTTGATAACATCATTGTGAAATTACTTTCTCTATATTGCAGGGTTATAATTGATCCAATAATTTCAACATTAGGGTCTGAGAGTATTCACTTGGTAGTTATAATTTAGTATCACTAATGCTTATATAATAAGCTTGCTAACATAATCGATGCACATAACCTAACTTAGAAGTTTATGTCTTCTATCTTACTAGTTTAATACTATATGTTACATACTTCTCACCATTTCATTATGTTCTTACCACCATATTTGAATATATTATTACCTGATCAAGGTTCTATTCCCTATAGAACATTGAGATACTCTCATTCTTTGTGTGTTCCTAACTAACTCACTTGTTGAGCTAGCCTTTTGCATTTATAGTTCTATCATTCAAGGTTTCCAAAGGTTACTTGCAATTTTAAATTGATATCTTGCTTTCTTTCCAAAGATTATTGAAATATTACATTTTAACCTGTAATAGGTCAGAGGTATCCTAATATCTTGATAACATGGTATACTCTTCAAGTGTTATCTTCATATTTACTCACCATTCATTTTATCTATTAAATATTTTAACCTGAAGGTACAAAAATAAATTATGAAGATCATAGTTTTCCTTTACTTATGTTTGTAATGTCTAAATCAATACTAGTCTACTTGATCACCTCCATACTTGATATGAACTACAATCCTTCTGTGAGTGATCGGGTCAGACAAAATCTAACTTTACTAAAGATGATGTGAAACACTTTCTCTCTGATTACTAGGTTATTTACTTGTTTCCACTCACATGATTGAAAGATGTATTAGAGTCCTTAACTTAGTTTTCCCTCAAGATAATTGTGTTCAATATAATTTTGAATTCTTTATGAGATCATAATCTACCTTAATATAAATATAACATTCTTGCATGTGATCATTTGTTTCAAGTCATTAAGACTGGTTTATCTAATATGGTTCACCATTTATAATCATTAATATCAATTTCAAGTTTTTCTTAGATTTACTAATAAGTATCATTGTTTAGAAATATTACATTCGCTTCTTAAAATTCAGCACAAAGAAATCCCTACTTCGTATAGTAACATTTAAACATCCATACTTAATATGGACCCATTGTTGCCCAAGTGTTACGAACCTAGGATCTAATACCAAAATGTCATGCCCAAAATTTGGGGCAAAAACACAACAAAATATTTTTCTAAATTAATAAAGAATATAATTAATACATACTAACATTGAATACATTGCAAAAATATTAGTTTTGAATTATAAGGTTTCACAGTTAGTTTAAAGAGTTCAAGGGTTTCTATCTCTAGTTATAACCTCAATTAGGGTAAAGGTAAGTTGAAGTACTCATAGAGGATTACATTCTTTGTTTTCAAGAGTTAGACAACCATATGGAACTTCGATTACAATTCATAAGGATATAGGGTTGGTATCCAAACATACTACACTTGATTCAAGGTCATAAATCATAGTGCTACATGAACACTCAGTTCAAGTTGAATGAGTCAATCGATTAAACATTAGGTTCCAATTTAAAAAGATACAACATCAAGTTCAAAATACATTTTAGGGTTTCCAAGTTCTTAAGTTGACTATGATATTATCCCTTACTACAATATACTAGGTCAATCTTTAAAAGAATCTGATTTTGTATTTAAGGGTTAATCTATCATAACATACTAATACTTAATTCCAAATTTTATCATAACCCATTTAGAACTAATGAAGAACATTAAATATTTATCATTAAACTATTTACAACATCTAACTCATCTTCTATCATAACCTGATTCATCCTATTATGTTACCTAGTCAACTTGAGTTATAACACTTCCTAATCCACTAAACACTTTCTAGGTTAAAATTCAAATGCAAAATATCCCAATATTGTATTCATCACATAAATTTAAATCCCAACATAAGACTACTAACATAAAATTTCTAACTAATCCATTTCCAATCCTACCCTTCACGTAACTACTAAGGGAATGTTCATCTATTAACAACTAATACTAGCCTTTGACATAATACATTTTAACCCTAATGCACACCGATATCCTACACCATAAATAATTTAAAAACCACTCCCCACTAAAATATATTATTAATATCCCAATACTGTATTCATCACATAAATTTAAATCCCAACATAAGACTACTAACATAAAATTTCTAACTAATCCATTTCCAATCCTATCCTTCACATAACTACTAAGGGAACGTTCATCTATTAACAACTAATACTAGCCTTTGACATAATACATTTTAACCCTAATGCACACCGATATCGTACACCATAAATAATTTAAAAACCACTCCCCACTAAAATATATTATTATAAAACTCATACACATAGTTTAAACTTCACCCCAAATACTAAGCATTAATAAAATAACATTATGGAATCATCTACTCACTATCCATTAAACTTGATTTATATATCTCTAATATAATCATACCTTTAAGCAAGAGTATTAAACAAAATTAAAAATAATACTATGCATTATTTACTACCCCTAAACTTACTTAAAACATACTTTGAAAAATACTAAGCATTATCTCTCACTAAATTACTAAATCCTAACTCAATTAAAATTCCTAACTAACTAGAGGTAATCACTAAATACAAACATCATTTACCCTCAACTAATTAAATATGCTTCATTGAAAAATAGCCTTATACTAATCTAATTCATTAACACTAAACTATACTTGCTCAATACTAATTAATAATAATTAAAACATTAAATCTTACTTAATTTTGATATTTAACATACTAATCTAATTCATTACATTCAAACTAACCTAAATAATCTAACTAACCAATCCTTACCCATCCTTATCACCTAACCCTACCACCCACTTGGCATTAGACTTACCTTAAGACATGGGTGGTCCCCAATGCCTTTGCACACAATCTCATGCCTGCAATTTGCAGCCCAAGGTGCAAGTTTGGTCTCCTCTAAAGTGGTTAGTATGGCATGATTTTGGGCAGATTCAAAGTTGCTTCATTCTGATTGGAGGAAGGAGTTTGTACTTCATTTAATGCTTGCATCATACCTTTATGCCCCCAAAGGTTAACATGCTAGTTATGACTTGCATGGGGAGTGGTATGTGCGGCTACCAATGTGGAGAATGGAATGCCAATGTTGGAGAAAGGGATCCACGGGGGTAAATTGGAGAGATAAGTGCAGGATGGATTAGACGACATTAAATGTTTGATTGTATTTTTTAAACTTTGCTTGTTCTCCCAAGTGTGCGTCTAACATCCAACACTTGCATGGGAGACAAGATAAGGGGGTGACATCATCATTTTGAACACATAGACAAAGGAATTTTATAAATTAAAGTTTAGTGGGCGAGGGGGATAAGGTAAATGTAGGATAGAGATAGGATTTATTTTTCATTGCTTTTTTTATATTTAATTATATATTTATAATTTGAAAAAGGTGTCAAAAAGTCTTATTAGGAGAATCTTATATGAATATTCTCTGTTACTAAAGTTGGAAATTAAAGTTTTTACATACAAATTCCAGAGAGCATTTTTCTCTCAAATAAATGTGATTGTTTGATTTTTTATTTGCTCCATATTTTTAGCATGATATTTCTTTCCTAGAAATATATTTCTTTTAGGTATTGCATGGAGTATATTGTATCTACAATATTGACATAAGTCATATATCTGAATTAAAAGTGACTTTTATCTGTTTTACATGTGTAGACACTTAAAATTGTCCAAAACCCATTTCCTGACCAATTAGATAAATATTCATTATTTATTTAATTCCCCTACCTTAATTAAATAAATTTTACATTTATTTAATTATGTTTTCCTTACCTTGATTTAAATAAACTAAAGTTTATTTAAATCTTAACCTATTCCCCTTGCATCTAACCCCTTTCACTCTAATTAAGTATGTCATTTACTTAATTAATTCCCTCCTAATCCCACTAGGAATTAAATATTGCATTTAATCCTATTTGAACACATGGCTCCTACTTTTAACCCTCGCCTAACCTCACTAGCCTACCTAACCCATCTTGCTAAACCTACCCACTTCCTAATCATGCTTTCTTTTCCTAATCATCCTAGCTAATCACCTCTTAATCATAAGTGTGTTCTCACACATGTGTGAGGAATTCTCACACATGTGTGAGAGATGTTCACACTTCCCTCATATTTCATGTCTTGCATGTCTCTTGTACACTTGTCCTCTTGCATGAGAGTCAAGGTGTCTCACACATGTGTGAGAAGCCATCCTTCTCACACCTCTTGCACACTTGTCCTCTTGCATGAGAATCAAGTTGTCTCACACATGTGTGAGAAGCCATGGTTCTCACACCTCATTGATCATGTCACCATCAGAGGTTTCTTACACGTGTGTGAGCATATTTCCCCCTTTGAATGGTCAAAACCCTAATCCATGTGGAGTCTACTTGTCCTCCACCTCATGGACACCTCATTGATCCTAAGAGATCCTAGCCATCCATCTTGCATTCAATCTTAGCCGTCTATTGCATCCATTTTCCTATAAAAGGAGAGCCCTCTCCTCATTTTATATGAAGCACTATCTACCTTCTTGTTATGTTGTTGGACTTGTGAGCAACCACATCCCACAACAATGAAATCATCTACACTTGATGATTTCATGAGGTTTTCATAGTGCTACTTTGATGTTCATGTTATGCTTTTTACATGTTTATCTTTCATATTTTGAGGTTTTGCATGATAATGTAGGAATGTGCATTAGTTTCTTGATGTTTATTCCTTAGTTACATTTTTATGCAACACAACATGTATTGCAATATAGGGCAAAATTTATCAACTTAATAAGGTGTAAACAATCCAGGGTTTTAGGATACAAGTAAGATGATCGTCTCTAATTTGAACAATGATTTTATCACATAATGAAAGGGATGATTTTTTGTATCTATCAATTAGATAAATCACATATCCATATTCTAAAATAAGATCTTCTTCAATTACAATGGATCAAATTGAATATTTCATGGAGAAAGGTAGAGAGTTTTCAACTTGAACTTGGTGCAAAGCAATATAACTGAAAGTATGATATTATTTACAACTTAATAACAATGGATCACATACCTGGTAATTCCTTATAATAACTAAATGTTTGATCTATCAATATTAAAAATTATAACATTTAATCAATTCCTCTCATATGCATTTTCATTATGAATGTGCAATACAACTAGTGGTATTACAATGGCGAAGTCTCCCATAAATAACACCAAGAACACCATGACAATTCTGAATACATTTTTTCTCTATATCAAGGTACTATCCAAGAAATCTATAAATTTACATAAATATAACCATGGAGATATCACCTCCCAACCAAGGCCTTGATGTAAGGCCCCACCCCAAGCTTAGGAGAATCGAAATTGACTGGGTGACAGTCAGATAACCTCACAATGACACACTCAACAAACCAATCCCATCGAACGTATGCACAAAAGGTTCTAGATTGAACCAAGACTGAGGAGAAGGTGGATTTTGCTAGGTAGGAGATGTCAATCATGAACACAAATCACATGTCTCTTCCAAGGCTAACTAATTGCAATGAACTTTCAATTCTTTCTCTCCTTATTTCCCAAAAAAAAAATTAGTTTGTATTGATAACAAGGGCCCATAACACCTTACTTTCTTCCCTCTCCTCATCATGAGAAGAGACTCTGCACTGACCTGGAGTCTAACTAAAGCCCTTCTCTCGTACATGGCCACTTCTACCCTATCCAAGGGTGAGTAATGCCAACACACCCTTAACAGTTTTCTCCACAAATAAATAGGAAAACATGAAAGGAAAGAAAATAGAAAACTAAAAATAACTCAACCCTCACATGTTACAACGCAAACATGAAATACACACATGCAAGAGATTTACATAAGCAAGCAATGAACAATGCATGAAGAACACGTCCATGGAGAATCCTACCTTCATAAAGGTTATGGAAATGGAGTTTTGAGATGAGCTAAATCATTCTTCCTCTTCAATTCCAAGATTGACTCCTCTCTAAATGTAGAGAATGGGAGAACAACCTTTAACTCTCAAAATGGCCATTAAATAGGCTTCTAAACTCATCCACCTAAAATGACAATAACTCTAAACTTGACTTAAGCATTCTAGGGTATTCCCACTTGTTCCTACCATCAAGACAACATTTTAGGAGAAGTGTAAACTTGACTAACTTCATGGAGATGTTCAATTTTTGCACTAAAGAGAAAATAGAATATTTAAGGGGTCATCAAAGTTAACAAAAGGGTCTAGAAGGGTGGAAAAGCTCCCCAACCCATATGCATACCCCTTGGGCACTTAGATTACATTAAATTTGGCCTCTAGGATCATTTTAAGACCTATATAATTGACTTGAAATAATTGATCTTTTTAAACCCTAGTAATGTAACCTTTCCACTAAACCCTAATTAGGGTAACTAATCTAGATTACTAACTAATCATTCTTAGATTAACGAGTTACTCTACTAACCCTAAATAACATGTTGATACACATATACATATTACAAGTGTCAAGTGACACATAAGATTCACTATTACATAACATTCAACACCTTACAAAATATAGAATTATACACACACATTCAGATTATGATACAAATAAAATACGTGACAATGAGGTTCGAATCACTTTATTGGATTTAACCTTAGTCTTATAGTTTGCACATAGGATCAATTACTGATTCTCTAATAAATTCCATGGTTAATTATCATGCATACTCAATTCAAATATCAGTAGTTTGATAACATCACATTCATATATTTAAACCAAATTTGTATAATCACATATATCAAAATATTAAAACTTTCCTATAAATACCCTTTCTCATTTCTACACACATGTATAATCATCCCAAATCTTATAATTGGATCATCATAACATATTCATCAATTCAAATTGAACTGTTGAAATAATTATCGTAATGCATACGTATACCTAAAATATCATAAACATCATCAATAGGGCATACTAAGCTATCTAAATGCATATAACCTAATCATCAAGGTACCATAATCAACATCATCATAAGGTGAAACACTTCATATCATCGTTAGTATGAATCAATATTTAAATAGTTGAATCAATGTAGTAAGTCTCGAATCACGGAGTAACAACATGAACATATCAATTGATCTTAATTTCCATTAAGACACCTAAACCATAAAATGTTACTTCAAATCCATTCAAATCTCCTATAACAGATTCAATAGATAAATTCATATTTAATAAGTACATACAAGGAGGGGTCTTATACAATCACTAATGATCCACCTCACTTGCCTTGCATTGGCTTGCTCAACCATCATTGTGGTTGATCATTAATTCAATTTCCCTTCATCTTGCTTGGTCATTACCATCATTCAACTAATACTTAAGTTCCTTAATCTTCTACTCAGTAATTCTTAACATCTTCATTGACCTAGTAACCTGTTACTCGATCAAGCTCATGTTTTACTTAACTTCTTGACTTCTATCAATTGTCTCTTCTACACTTCAACTCGTCTTTCTTCTTCACTTAATACAATGATCAAACAATATATTATCTTTTCAAATACTAATTGATCATGTGCCCTTTGTAGTTCCATCACACTTACTCTTTACTCAACCACTTTACTAGTTCATCTTGTTAACTGCCTTTTCAAATCCTCTTCATCAATCAAATAATATAGCACTCTACATTGTTAGAAAATATCTTACCAATAAGGTTTGACATCACTAACAATTGTTCCAATTATAGTTCCAACATTTACATGTCCATTGGAAGTGGAACATCCTCCAATGTGTAATAAAGTATATACAACAAACATGTAGATTGATAAAGTGATAAGTCTACAAAAGGTGGATCACCCACCAAAGGTGAAAAATCCATCCATTATAAGTGGATATGATAATGATAAGTCTACATAAAGTGTAAATGCTCCAACTATTTGATGTTGTCCCTGAGTAATTTCTTAAGTAAAGTGTGATTAGTACCTCGATGAGAAACAACCAAGATGAAATACCTTAGTTACACCAAAAAAAATTAAGAATTATCAATTTAATTTCGTTAATTAGTGATTTTTTTTTATTTAACAAAAAATGACATAAATTTTGTTTTCCAAAAACTATATTCTTAACCATAGCTTCATACCACCAATGCAAATATGGTGCATATTCTTTAGTAAGGATTGGAACATATATGAATATAGTTAATGGTCACAAGGTTATCTGATATGTAAATAAAAATTAATAAAGTAAGTTTTCTATACAATTGATGACATAAAGGAGTTTTTCTTAGAAAAACATTTTCTTTTTATTTATTTTTATTGGTAAGGGGCTGAAGCCAATGTAAATAAAGATTAATGAAGTAATTTTTCTATACAATTGATGACATAACGGAGTTTATCTTAGAAAAACATTTTATTTTTATCGATAAGGGGCCAAAGCCAAGTGAGAGGCTCACATTTTTACCATTGTGTTGTAGGCTCTTGCCTGAAAAACATTTTAGTATTGATCTTAAAGTATTAGAAAATTTAATTTAACACTCACAAAAAGATTTCAAATGCATAATACATTTTTAATTTATATAGGTCATTATATCAATTCAATAATATAATTAATATTAAAAAAATTGGAAATCTAAAATCTATTATGAAATCGTCATATCGCAAACTGATTAAGTGCTTTTATTTAAATAAATTTGCTATTTAATCCTCATCATTTTTTTATTAATTAATTATATTAATATCACCATCAATTAACTAAATTTATATATTTAATATTTTGAGCTAATTCCACCATTAGCTAATTGAGTAAGACTCATTTATTTGAACTAGCTTTGTTTAATCTTTCTTTTAACTATTTAGCTAAGTGAATCGTGTGTATTTATTTAGATAAACTAATTCATTCCTCTAAACTCTCTCAATCTTTAATTAGCCAAATAAGTCTTTCATATTTTGATCTCCACAATCCATTATTCCAATAACATCTACATCCTCCATTATCTCATAAGTATGCTATAAACTCTTCCACTTGTTATAGCATAAATCTCCACATTCCCACACATGCAAGGGAACTTTCGCTTGTCATTATCAACAAAGTCCCACCTTGTCCCACATTTGTGAGATCTTCCACTTGTCAATATCACATAAATCAACTCATTCCCTCACATGTGTGAAAAATCCTACTTGTAATTACCACACAAATCTCTACATTCTCACACAGAGGAGATAACTTCACTTGTCATTATCAAACAAATCCCTACAATCTCTCACTTGTGAAATCCTTAGTCTATCTCACAAATCTTTGAATTCTCTCACATGTGTGAAATCTGTCGCTTATCATTGTTACACATATCTCCACACTCCCATGCATATGAGATATCTTTCACTTATCATTATCACACAAATCTCAACATTCTTTCACATGTATGTGGACTTCCACTTGTCTTTTCCACACACATTCATATTCTCTCAATGTGTAAATCCTAGCCATATATCCTAAATCCTAAATAAATTCATTTCCTTCATTCTCACATGTGTGTGTGTGTGTGTGTGTGTGTGTGTGTGTGTGTGTGTGTGTGTGTGTGTGTGTGTGTGTGTGTGTGTGTGTGTGTGTGTGTGTGTGTGTGTGTGTGTGTGTGAGTGTGTGATAGCTTCGAGATGATTAAAGTCTCCATCTCCCTCCACTTGTCATAGTGAGAGCTTGGAGAACCAAAAACCTAGTCTTCATCTCTCCCAAACAAGTCCTCACCCCCCACCCTCATAGCTCAAGGTCTATTTAACAAGACTCCTCCAAAGAAAAATCATAACCAAATTAATCATCCTAATCAAGTGTCCATTGAAGCAAGTTGTTAATGTTTGGTAGCTTCTATCAGATAACTCTATGGATATACATGGAATTATATATGAGATATAATTCTATGTGAGACATAAACTTATTATATGTGATATATATATATATATATATATATATATATATATATATGTATGTATGTATGTATGTATGTATATATATGTATGTATATATATATATATATATATGTATATGTATATATATATATGTATGTATATGTATATGTATATATATATATATGTATATATATATATATATATATGTATGTATATATATATATATATGTATATATATGTATCTATATATATATGTATATATATGTATGTATATATATGTATGTATATATATATATATATATGTATAAATATATATATATATATATAACAATAATTAAGTTTATATAAATTAATTATTTGATTATTGAATAGACATGTCTATTCAATAACCTATGCTCAATATAAATGAGAAGATGTTGCATATGGAAAACATATACCTCAACAGGCAATGCCATTACATTTGCAACAGATCTAGAAACCTCAACATGGTATCAGAGCTAGACTGCAAATAAAATTGACAATAACTATTGTTTTGAACTTCAAGATTTATACTATAACAAAGCAATCATAGGCTAGAAGGGCATCGCACGTCATGGTCAGAAGGCGTGTGATCAAAGCAACTTGAATTACCTAACTAGTAGAATTTCAGATGTAATATGAAGAAAAATGGGACATTTAGAGACAATTGAAATGAGTCAAGAAAGAGTAGGGATTCTTCCCTAAAATAACCTTCATATCCTTCTTTATATGATTGATACTTCATACACATACAAATACCAGGGCAGGAGAAATGTATTCTTGTATATATCTCAATACCAATTACTCTATCTTTGCAAGCCATGCATAAATATTATGTATTGTGTACAAAGTATTTTGAATCTTGATGAAGGGGGGTGCTTAAATTTCTTTCTGACAGTGATATGTCACTTTGGATTGGTCTTTCAATATGGGGAAGTAGGGTATCGATAGTGCTCATCTTTTTCGATCGACGATGTCTTGTGAAACTGAATATTATAAACACTAATAACATCGAAGGCGAGGAACTACATGAGCATCAAAATAAAGGTGTTTTTGATTCATATGGAGATCATATATTTGATGGTGAACACCAAAACCATGCTGATGGAAACCCTCATGATGGAGGTCACAACCATGATCATCATGAGCCCAGCTAGGACCATCATGGAGGTCATAGCGATCCTCATTAGAATGGTCATGATCATCATGTAGGTCATGGGCATGGTCATGGTCATCATGTAGCTCTTAGTAATGCTCATGAGTATGGTCATGTTCAAGCACATAGTCATTATAGTCATCATGGAGAAGTTGGTTCGTGTAGGGAAAGGTGACAAACAATTCTAACGAAATATAATTAGGGAGAGATCATAATATATGGAGAACTTTATAATGAATATTATAAAAGACATGACCATAAGAATCAATGAATATAATAGATATTGTGGGGATAAGGAATATGGGATATATTCACGAGGAATATATTTCATAGAAAGTTCATTCCTTCATATTTGATCATATGATCATTAACTAAGATGGCTCTTTCGATTGAGAAGAAATGCTTACGAATGAAATATGATGGGTTATCTCATTAGATAATTGTTCAAGGGTAAATTCTATGGATACCAAATAGAAGGTAGGTAAGGAAGGTAAGCTTCGAATTATGTTTGGTTATTTATATTTATAAATTTTCTCAAGAGCTTGTGTAATTTTGAAGTGAATCATAAATTTCGTATATCTTCAAGTTTACTATATTCAAAATCATTTATGATATAAAAATAAGGTTTGTCCAAATATTGAACTAGAAATTTGGGGTGACTAAAGAGAGAATCTAAAGGGGACATCATAGTTTTTCTCTTACTATTTTTTATTTCCATTACATTATGAGTTATTTGCCTTGATCTTTTCCTCTAAGAATATTCTTGCAGGAAAAAGAGGGAGATTAAGATATAAAGGGAGAATACTGAGGATGCTATTTGGTTAACCTTCAGTGAACTCAATTTTATTAATTAAGAGGGAGTAAACCTTGCTGAGATGGTTTCTATAATGATCTATAAGTTGTCACGGTCAAGAGGACTGTGACCATGTGACTTTTATATGGGCCTATCCCTTGTGTACATCATGAGGAAGTGATGACTTCCAAATGATCATCACTTGTATTTGGAGAAGTTATTGTAAGGTGGCGATCTTATAATAAACTTGTGTTATGAGATAAAATAAATTGAGTAAATGGTGAATGTCTTGTATCTCAACATTCTGGGAGGCCATTACTCTTAGAGTACTTGGTGAATATCATTGATATTCTGGGAGGCCAATACTCTTGATATCAAATGTGATATCTAAACGTTATGAGTAAGTGGGGAATATCATTGATATTCTGGGAGGCCAATACTCTTGATATCAAATGTGATATCTAAACGTCTTGAGTAAGTGGTGAATATCATTATGTTGATATTTTGGAGATCAATACTCTTGATATCATATGTTATATTAAATGGTGGAAAACTTCTGAGATATCCTTAATATTACCAATGATGTAATATTTGTCTTGTGTTTATCCTCCCTTGCTAAGAGGGAGTGTTAATGTTTGGTAGCTTTTGTCGGATAACTCTATGGATATACATGTAATTATATATGGGATATAAATCTATGTGAGACATAAACTTATTATATATGAGAAATATGTGTGTGTGTGTGTGTGTGTGTGTGTGTGTGTGTGTGTGTGTGTGTGTGTGTGTGTGTGTGTGTGTATAACAATAATTAAGTTTATATAAGTTAATTATTTGATTATTGAATAGACATGTCTATTCAATAACCTATGCTCAATATAAATGAGAGGATGTTGCATATGGAAAACATATACCTCAATAGGCAATACCATTACATTTGCAGCAGATCCAGAAACCTCAACACAAGTTTCAAGCAAAAAAAACCCACATTCAATCATTGCAACCATCCACACATTTTGAAATTGTTAACATTATAGCTTTAGTCAAATTGATTTAATCATGAGATACATGTAAGGAAACTTGCAAGAAATAATATAATCATTTGCACATAACCCATAATAGATCTGAAATAAATATGTAATTAAAATTCACATGCAAGAGAATAGATTACATACCCACAAAAATTGTGACACAAGATATATCCTTAAAAACCTTCATTGAGGGAAAAATCTAGCCTTCAAAAGCATCCATCACTATGTATTATTCAGTAAAAACACCATTACAATACAACTATGGAAGCCTTCAATGTCATAGCCACAACCAAGCAATCCATGTGAACAAGCATGAATCCACACATCCCATATCATGCTTCCAACCTTCACAAATGCTCCTTTGGCTAACCTATCAAGCTTTGTCTTGCTCGACTCTTGTCTTTTTGAATTCTTCTTCTCATTCCTCCAACAACTACCCTTGTGACTACTTATATAGTAGCAAGTCCTACAGAAACCACCAAGTGGTACTACATAAACCCAGAAACCACCAAGTGGTACTACATAAACCATGTGATGAAACCATGTGCTACCTAAACCATTGACCCCACATTTAATATTGGACATTTAATTTATTTTTCCTTATATTAAATAATTACATCAAATATTATCACAATGTTATAATACAACACATCAAATATATCCCATGGGAATCTTAACATGTTTCACATCCAACTAGGTGCAACATTATATTATAAAATAAAATAAAATAATACAATATAACAATATTATGCAATGTGTGCAACACCCATTATCTCAACAATCTCTCGCTTGTATACATTGCATAGGGTCAATTTGTAGCCACATAAATGAACATGGGAACAATCCCTCCTAGCACATCCATCATCATGGATCAAAATACATGAATTGCTCCATCCTGGTACCTGTAATAAAATCAAAGTATCCAGCATCTCAAACATGAATGATCTCACCTCCTATTATGCCACTGTCACTGAACATACATAGAAGTCATCCAAAGAGAAAGCCACCCAACCTATCACATCAGAAGATCATAAAATTATGTAACAACTGAAATGCCAAGTACAAAAATCTAATCCAAAGGTAATCACATATATCTGTAGTTGTCAAAATATCCACAGTTGAAATAGTACCCATAGAAAGTGTCAAACCCATCCAACTATCCATACCTCCAAATGTATACCAAGTGAATCTTACATGATCATCAACCTATCCAATCTATAACCTGCAATCACAAGCCTCAAGAGAAATACCTACCACATATATAACAAGAAGCTCCCACTGCAAAAGATAATGTCAAATCTATAACCAATCCACTCACATCTCAAAGAAGTGAATCCATGTATTCTCAAGGACATCCACAACACATAATTGAATAACCTACAAGAGTAACTCCCATAAAAAAACTCCAATAGTCTCTCAAGCTCTCCACAACCAACAAAGGAAAGAGATAAAGAAATAACCATGTCATATCTCACGTGACATACATAAGCACAAATTAGTGATCACAATCTCTAACCAATCTCAAATTCAATGTAAGCAAAATTGAACATCTAAGAAGATAACCAAGACCAAAGAGAAACTATGCAAATCATAACTTGTATCATGTCCTTTTACACACACCTCTAGATCTAAACTATGTAAGTATGATCTCCTCCATAAAACCCCAACCAAGAAGCCTCAATAACACCCAAATCATACCATATAACTAATCGTGGATGTAAGTCTCTCACAAGAAAATTAAACTCATAAACCATTCCTAATCCAAGAAATATGTCTAATATAAAACCATCTCCTAAACTCAACCAGCATAACAACATATGCAAATGGAGATAACCAATGCTAAACCTTCTTTCAAATGAACCCTCCATAACTAACTCATATACCGTAGGTCAAGATCCATATCCATGAAAGACAAGCATAAATGTAATGCACCTGAGAGAAACAATGGGCTATACCTCTGAAGTATTAAATCGTCGAGTAGACCAAGAGTGGCGAATGAGAATGCTTGTCAAGATATCTAAGTCTCCAAACAAGACTCGTCTAAAAATAATCTTCTCTCAAGTCCATGTCAGATGAATGCCTCTCGGACTCTCCTGCTGAAACCAAATAATTGTCTCAACAAATACTTCTCTAATCCAAGAGAAATCAACACCACCATTGTCTCTAAGTATCCATGAGCACCTATAACCAATCAATCCATGCCAACTCAAAATACAACATAGAAATATCATGAAGTATTCAGCTTATGATCAATGTACTCAATACCAAGAAACTAAACCAAGATCATTGTCAAAGTTCCAACCATGGCCTCGAGAACATAAATATGACCGCATGATCTAACCATCTCAACCAAAGAGATAACATGCTCCATATGAACATACTATAACATGTCAAAACTCTAAATGTGTATCAAGAGTATATCATGACATAATAATAAAACCATCTTAACACCAAGGATAACATATCAAATGAAATCATAAACCACACCTTTACCAAGAACCCCATTAGTCCTCAAGATGCAACCATCTCCACACACCATGAAAAAAACTATCTCCACATACCATGAAGAACCATCTTCACACACCATGAAGATAACTAAGAACCCTGTGAGTCATTAAGATCTAACCATCTTCACACACCCTAAAGATAACCAAGTGCACCATGCAAATGTTAAAGATGTTTTTGCAGCAACAGGATCTAAGAAAAATTTCCAACATCTGCAAACACTCAATAAATATATCAATGCCAAAAAACTCCCACTCGATCGTGGTACCAAGTCACCTATGGCATCATAAAATCAATCTCCTACATGAAGATCCTTCAAATATATACACACAACCAGAGTTTCAATACCAAGTGAAACCAAGATCTCCAAACCAAAAAGATACAAACCAAACCAGGAACTAATCCTGCATTGTCACCCCACCACTGCCACAAGCTCCCACTAAATCGTGTATCCAAGTTATCTATAACATCATGATGAAAAAAAAACTCTAACCACGAGAATCAACCAAGGCATCAAACCATCAAAGAACTCAAAATGCACATCATGAGCTCTTCAAAAAAAACTAAATAACTATGATCCTCAACCAAGAAGATATACTACCATAACCAAATCAAGAATTCACATCAATAAACACCAAGGATGCACCTATATATCCAATTATGTCATGCCAAAATCTATGGCACTATGATCACATCCATGAACCGAGCATCTAAGTCTCAGTGTGCCCAACCTGTCAGCATAAAATAGTCAACTACAATCCTCCACCATGACTATACTTGGTAACAACATTTTGTCCCTTCTATATGAAGAAAAATCAACAAATCATGTGACTTAGGGCATAGACAAACCAAATCCAAGACACCAATTTAAATATGCATCAATAATAAAAGATCAATGGCAAAGACAACCCATATCCAAGCCATAAATGCAACCTGTAAGTATAGACTGCTTACAACATTGTTCAACTTGTAGACCCAACAAGTCATCATACATATCCAAACTAAACATTAATTACCATATCATCATGAGACCAATTTGAAATATGAGCTGAGTATAGAATGACATTAAATCCAAATCTCCAAAATATACCAATGCTACCATAGTCAATATATACCATAAACTATTCAGATTAATATATCACTAAATAAACTATGTCAAACCTGCACCAAATCTAAATCAATGTGTAAAGCTCTCCAAGAGCTTTTCGTTAACTACTCAAAGTCCAAAAGCTCACTCTATATGCCCAAGTTATGCTCTAATTTGTGCTCAAAATAAATAGCATCTAACTTTCAATCTCTTAAAACCTAATAAAATGTCAAAATCACACAACCAAACCTACATCAAGTTGTAGTGCTCTAAATTAGCTTTCCAACACCTATAAGAAGTCTGAAATCCGATATCTTGAGAGAAAGTTATGGTCATTTTATTAAGACAATCTTTTTACCATTTTCACTGAGTTTTTTTTTGTGACGAAAATTCTGACGAGATTGAATTTGATGGCCATCACGGACTGAAACTAAAAAACTCTTTCATTCCCTCTCAACATGGCCAAACTAGGGCATATTATATATCAAAATTTATGGAAGCATCAACCTGAATCCAATGGTCAGGTCCATTTTTACTTAAGAAGTCATTTCTGCAAGCTCCCCCTAAAACCCTCATTTAAATGAAACATCCAAAAAACCCTTTTGTCCAACAATTTCACATGCCTAAAATCTACCAATATTACATCATAACAACAAACCCAAAACCCTCAGATCTACAATAAATAACTCATATATCTTGCCTTTTATTTTATCCTCTCATGCATTCTCATGGATTCAATCTAGGGTTACAATAATTAAACTATAGCTCTCATACCACTTGTAAGGAAACTTGCAAGAAATAATATTAATCGTTTTCACACAACCCATAATAGATTTGGAATAAATATGTAACTGAAATCCACATGCAAGAGAATAGATAACATACCCACAAAAATTGTGACACAAGTTATACCCTGAGAAACCCTAATTGAGGAGAAAAAACTCAGCCTCCAAAAGCATCCATCACCATATATTATTCAAAAAATACATTATTGCAATACAATCATGAAAATCTTTAATGTCATAGCCACAACCAAGCAATCCATTTGAATAAGCATGAATGCACACATCTCATGTCATGCTTTCAACTTTCACAAATACTCTCTTGGCTAACCTGTCAAGCCTTGTCTTGCTCGACTCTTATCTTTTTGTCTTTTTTTTTCTCATTCCTCCAACAACTACCCTTGTAGTTACTCATATAGTAGCAAGTCCCACAAAAATTACCAAGTGGTACTACATAAACCATGCACTACCTAACCCATTGGCCCCACATTTAATATTGAACATTTAATTTATTTTCTCAAATATTAAATAATTACATCAAATATTATTACAACATTATAATACAACACATCAAGTATATCTCATGGGAATCTTAACATATTGCACGTCCATTTAAGAGCAACATTACATAATAAAATAAAATAATACAATATAATAATATTATGCAATGTGTGCAACACTCATTCTCTCAACAATACATTATTATAATTATTAGATAATCATTTTGATTAGTAATCATCAGACAATTAATGTATACATATCATGTGTGTGTGTGTGTGTGTGTGTGTGTGTGTGTGTGTAGAGAGAGAGAGAGAGAGAGAGAGAGAGAGAGAGAGAGAGAGAGAGAGAGCAATTGACTAATAATTACCAATCATAAATAATGAAATAGTATGTGTTAATGAATAGTTGAATTCCCTTCATGAGACATGTCTCATTCAAAATATAAATACAAGAAATATCAGTGCCTTTGGAACCCACAAATATTACATTTGCAATGACATGCAAGGTATACTCATTATTTGAGTTTGTATTTTTATTGTTTTTCTTTTCATTATTGCACATCATGAGCTCCTCAAAAGAAACCAAATAACTATGATCCTTAACCAAGAAGATATACTACCATAACCAAATCAGGAATTCACATCAATGAACAACAAGGATGCACCTATATATCAAATCATGTCATGCCAAAATACATGGCACTATGATCACATCCATGAACCGAGCATTTGACTCTTAGTGTGCCCAACCTGTTAGCATAAAATAGTCAACCACAATCCTCCACCATGACTATACCTGGTAACAACATCTCATCCCTTCTATATGAAGAAAAATCAGCAAATCATGTGACTTAAGGCATAGATAACCCGAATCCAAGCCACCAATCTGAATATGCATCAATAATGAAAGATTAATGGAAAAGACAACCCATATCCAAGCCATAAATGCAACTTGCAAGTATAGACTGCTTACAACACTACTCAAATTGTAGACCCAACAAGTCATCATACATATCCAAATTAAACACTGATTACCATATCATCATGAGACTAATCTGAAATATGAACTGAATATACAATGACATTAAATCCAAATCTCCAAAATATACAATGTCATAAACTCACAATGCTACCATAGTCAATATATACCATAAACTATTCAGATTAATATATCACTAAATAAATTATGCCAAACCTGCACCAAATCTAAATCAATGTGTAAAGTTTTCCAAGAGCTTTTTGTTTACTACTCAAAGTCCAAAATCTGATTCTGTATGCCCAAGTTATATCCTAATTTGTGCTCAAAATAAATAACATCTAACTTTCAATCTCTTAAAACTTGATAAAATGTCAAAATCACATAACCAAACCTACATCAAGTTGCAGTGCTTTGAATTAGCTTTCCAACGCTTGTAAGAAGTCTAAAATTTGATATCCTGAGAGAAAGTTATGGTTGTTTTATTAAGACAATCTTTTTACCATTTTCACTGCAAATTTTTTTTGCGATGAAAATTTTAACGGGATTAAATTTGACGGCCATCACAGACTGAAACTAAAAAACTCTTTCATTCACTCTCAACATGGCCAAACTAGGGCATATTATGTATCAAAATTTATGGAAACATCAACCTGAATCCAATGGTCAGGTCCATTTTTACCTAAGAGGTCATTTCTGCAAGCTCTCCCTAAAACCCTCATTTAAATGAAACATTCGAAAAACTCTTTTGTCCAACAATTTCACATGCCCAAAATCTACCAATATCTCATAATAAGAACAAACCCAAAACCCTCATATCTGCAATAAATAACTCATATATCTTGCCTTTTATTTTATCCTCTCAGGCATTCTCATGGATTCAATCTAGGGTTACAATAATAAAACTATAGCTCTCATACCACTTGTAAGGAAACTTGCAAAAAATAATATAACCGTTTTTACATAACCCATAATAGATCTAGAATAAATATGTCATTGAAATTCACATGCAAGAGAATAAATAACATACCCACAAAAATTGTGACATAAGATATACCCTGGGAAACCCTATTTGAGGGGAAAAAACCCAACCTCCAAAAACATCTATCACCGTGTACTATTCAACAAAAATATTATTGCAATACAATCATGGAAGTCTTCAATGTCATAGCCACAACCAAGCAATTCATATAAACAAGCATGAATTCACACATCCCATGTCATGCTTCCAACCTTCACAAATGCTCTCTTGGCTAACCTGTCAAGCCTTGTTTTGCTCGACTCTTATATTTTTGCCTTCTTCTTCTCATTCCTCCAACAACTACCCTTGTGGTTGCTTATATAATAGCAAGTCCCACAAAAACTACCAAGTGGTACTACATAAACCATGTGCTACCTAACCCATTGGCCCCACATTTAATATTGAACGTTTAATTTATTTTTTCAAATATTAAATAATTACATCAAATATTATCACAATGTTATAATACAACACATCAAGTATATCTTATGGGAATCTTAACATATTGCATGTCCATATAAGTGCAATATTACATAATAAGATAAAATAATACAATATAATAATATTATGCAATGTGTGCAACACTCATTATCTCAACAATACATTGTTATAATTATTAGTTAATCATTCTGATTAGTGATCATTAGACAATTAATGTATACACATTGTATGTGTGTCTACACACACACACACACACACAACACACACACACACACACATGTATATACATATATGTATATGTGTGTGTGTCTATCTATATATATATATATATAGAGAGAGAGAGAGAGAGAGAGAGAGAGAGAGAGATGTGTGTGTGTGTGTCTCTCTCTCTATATATATAGAGAGAGAGAGAGAGCGCACAATTGGCTAATAATTACCAATCATAAATAATGAAATAGTATATGTTAATGAATGGTTGAATTCCCTTCATGAGACATGTCTCATCCAAAATATAAATACAAGAGATATCATTGCCTTTGGAACACACAAATATTACATTTGCAATGACATGCAAGGTGTGCTCATTATTGAGTTTGTATTTTTACTGTTTTTCTTTTCATTATGCTCTAATCAAAGGAGTGCATTGTTGGTTGTATTGAGTGATTGTTTTGTGTGCTTATACTCATTCTTAGTCCAAATTTCACCATCATAAAATTAAACAATCAATTTTTTTATAAATACAAAAGATTACATTAAAATTGGCTGGAACAATTCTAAACATCAATGGTCAAAACAGTTCCACCAAGCAAATGCAATGCCAACTTAGGTGTACATGACCACACCAATAGGTAGCAAAGAAAGAGCATCACTCTTTGGAACAGACAACTAACCAAACAATGGATGGCAAAAAAATGGTGTGTTATTCTTCAGCACAACCCTCTAAGAGAGCTCACTAACAAACAACTAACCAAACAATGGATGGCAAAAAATGGTGTGTTATTCTTCAGCACAACCCTCTAAGAGAGCTCACTAAACAGATTTGATGCAAGTCATTCATCCAGTCATAGAACCAGGCCCTAACGTACTTCTATGGATTTGAATCTTGGTGGGTGACTTCTATATCTCATACCATCATCCTCATCAGCTCTACTTGCCACTTGAATTACAACCATTTGACCATATTACCATTTTTTTCTTGAAAAAAATCACCCTGTTTAAAATTATAATTTAAAAAAAATGCAGCATCAAATTTTAGGTACAGTGACCGAAACATCCTAAAGTTATATAATTAGATATTGGGAAGCAGAGGAAGTGGTAGATTACTACAGCCGGATTAAACCTTGAGTGTAAGTAGCAACTTGTATTATATGATCTTTTGAACAATCATTATTCTTTAAGCTAGAGATTTTATCCCTAATAGCCCTAAAAGAATAGCTAGCATCATTGCCATACATTTAGATTTTTTTGCCTTGAGTGTACCCTGTGATGGAACAAGAACAACATTGTGAATGACAGGTCCACAAAATGTGAGGTCCTTGGTCTCAGCTCTGTAAAGGCTAACAAAAGACAAATTTGTAAGTTGGGCAAATGCAGTAAATTCCATTGAGAAATTCATGAAGTCACCCTTGCCATATGACATGTAGGTGAAGTTGTGGGCACTTGATCCTCCCCTTACCCCAACTGCCAATCCACCATAGCACATGTTGTTTGCATCTCCAGCTTCAAATCTCAAAACATATTTGACTTCAGTTGCCAGGTATACACTCTGTTCAATCCCCCCTGTGGGACCTGAAACTATTTCAATGCCTTTGCTTCTTTCATCAAAATCTATATATTTCACTGTATCCTGTATTTTCCATCCTGGAAGAGAAGATGCTTCTCCTTCTTTATCATCTACTGGATGCAGCAAGACCCCTCTTGTTGATTTGGGGTAGAAGGATGGCCCTTGTTCAAAGTTCCCATTTAACAAAATATTATCTGCAAATAATAGACATGAATTCAATACCTTGATACATGGCATTCACAAGAGTCTCTTGTAACCAAGAGCCTATAACACAAGTGTAAATTGTGAGCCTCTTATGTTGGGTTCGAGTCCACTCAATTTTAATAAATAATAATAATTAATCACAACACATTATAATTAATCTTACCTGACACGCTCTCCAAATTCTCCTGTTCTTTCAGATAAACAGCAGCCAGAAGAGGGCCACAGGAAATATTGGCATAAATCTGAGCCTGGCTGGAAAATTTAACATCAGACTTGAGAGTGGTTGCTCTGAATCCCCAAGCATGGGTTTCCCAAGCTTCATGGCCATATCTCTGCTGCAAATAAAACATTGTAGACTGTGGAGGCACAGATAAAATTAGATAGCTTGGAGTCCACCAGCAATCTGTTCCAGCTGCAGTGAATGTGAATGTGAACAAATAGAGAGAACCTGGCTTTGAACTTATATTCTGACTGATCCATCCTTTCTCACCAAGCTGAATACCATGGCCATTATTGTCTGGCAAAGATATATATCCTCCTCCTTTGATATATTCTACAACACCTCCAAATTCCCATCCTGAGAGTTTGTTAGAAGGAGACAGGACAGCTCTCTGGTTGGTTTCATTTACCTTTATTCTTGTAGGAGGATTCTCAAAATCGCCATTCTGTAATAGATCTTCAATCATGTACTATGCATTGTAAGTGATTTTTACTCTTAATCATAAGGCACAGCAGGATCTTACAATTTGAAGAAAATATATTGTGTGAAGTCGTCACATATTTAAGTAAAACAAGGTATTAGATATTCTTTGATATATTCAGTAATTTAAGGTCTATATGTGGATACAGAGTACTATACAACACAATTCTTGCAACCAATATAAACAGGTCAATTTTCTTAAACACCAATATGAACTATAAAACGGGAAATTAAGGAAGCAGATTTGTCTCAAGAACAATTAAGCATTGAGGACTTTGTACCAATAAAAACAATAGACAAGCTCTGCTATGAGAATGAACTATTATCAATGTGAAATCAAGCCTACAATCAATGATCTGAAAAGGTATTTCAGACTAAACTTTGAAAAAGGGTATGTCATTGTTAGGAAAATGAGCTACACCTGAACGGAAGATCACTGGTCACCAAAGGGGCTGGTAGTTCAATGATAAAGACATTTCAGATTAAACTTTGAAACAGGGTGTATGATTGTTGGATTACAAGCTCAATGATAGAGCACCCTGAGAAAAGTTTATCACGGTATAAGAGTCCAAATTATTAATAGCAGTCCAACCTAGGATCCCTGAAAATGTACAAGGGAAATTGTTGGAAAATGAACTGAAAATGATCTGGTCAGCAAGAGGGCTGGTAGCTCAGGGGAAGAACTTTAGTAAAGTGAGAGGTCTTAAATTCAACTCCCAACTTTTCCATAATAAAATTAACAATATAATATTTATAACTCAGAGAAGGCAAGTGATATTGCACCATTCCAAATGTAGAAGCAATCAATAGGACACAGAGATTCCATTCGCATGCATAGCTTATTGTATTTATTCATACTGAACAAATGGGCAATAAAGGTACAAAGTTTATGTTAAAAACTACTGTATTTGTCATTTTACCATCAACATTTTTAATGCGATTAATCATCAGAATAAAAAAGATAAAAATGAAAGAGAATTGGAAATGAACCATCTATAAAAGTCTGGATTAGTTTCATGCTCAGTTTCTCAAAAATCTTGTCTTCCAAGCATAATTTCCATACATGAAAGTTATATCATAACTATAGTTTATATAACAAAAACATTTTCCCCCCATCCCATATTAATTCATGAATAGTGATATTAAGCTCCCAGTTGTTTTCCCCCTAATGGCAGAAAGCAAACTATTAATACCTCAGAAATTCAAGACCCACCTTCTCTAAAGTTTACACAGACATTTTAGAGCTTTGAATTTATTATATGCATGAAAACAGTTTATGCGAAATGAAAGAGTGCCTTACTAGCTGCTTGAAGAAGATTATGGTGCCATCTGAGAGCCCAAAGGCAGAGCAAGCGAGTTACAAACACAGTTGATCTTCTCCATGAATCATTGCTGCTATATAATTTTTCCACCATTATGATGACGAGGAGCAACATCCCCTTCAGAATTCCGTGATAAGTTCATCAATCGTATCGTTATATTCCATTTGAAGTTAATGTGCAATTCCCAGTTTACTTTAATTCAGTTTTTTTGCATTGCAAGAGTGCACTTGTTTGTTTTTGGTAGGTACTTCTTTTTGAGCGGAATATGGCGGAGTAATCCATTCAAGTTATTCTTCTTATTTTAGCTTTCCACTTGTCAACTTCATTTAAGAATTTTTTATTTACAGCGGCTCCCTTTCTTGCGCGTTTGGATTTCACCTTAACAATCAGGACAGGAATATGTGTACGATACAGGGTTTAGTGGACCTGGGCGAATGTCCAAAAGTTATCAATCTGATAGTTCTCTACAAATTTTGAGATTCAAAGTGCTCAATAGTTGAATGGAGAATGACTGATTCAACTATTGTTCTTGTGATTGAGTCATTTTAGTAGGTGATGTTTGAGAAGGTTGTAGTGAATTATTAATGGAGAAATATGATTCAATGAATTTGATTCTAAAATTATACAATGGAAACATAATTGTCATATCATAATTTGACTTGAAGTGGAAAATATCTTCTATCTATCAGATTCAAAGTGATCAATTGTGGAAGTCACCTTTCTTATATTATATGTTTACAAATTACATAATTTGATATTTGATCCAAGTCAAGCAAGGAAATGCAATGCTAATATTTCGAATTTTAGCTTGGTATATTAAATTAATAGTCACACATAGAGATAAGAGCCCAAACTCCATCCGCCAAGTGAGGTTCATTATTTACTAATCATAATTTACCTTCAATGCAATTTTTGGGATATAGCTATCAATTAGGTTCAACTCAAACTATCATATAATAACATGAATTAGGGGATAGCATTTTGGACCTGAGAACTCCTATATTGTGTTTCTTAAAATCATATCTATTAGTTTTAAATCATTCTCAAATTGTTAAAGTAAGTTATTTGTCAAGCCCTTATTTATAGTTAAGCTTTTAGGTCTAGATTATCAAATATGATCCTAGATAAACACACTTTTAATTAAGGTGTTGTAAAGGACTATAAAAAAGGGTAGACCAAAAGTTGTACTTTAACTCATATTTTATTGGTGAACTAATATAGCACCACATAACATGTAACATTTTAGTGCTATGAAATACAATTCATTCAATTGAACACTCAAGATCAATATTGGCAATTTTGAAGTGACAACCACTTGTGGTATGCTATCAAAAGTATTGGGCCTTAATTCAACATATGTTACTGCAACTACTGGAACAAACTCAACATTGAGGCTCTCTTCTCCCACTTTGGTAATCACATTATATCAAGGTGTTTATTAGATTTGATTTGCAATCAGCAAGTGCCCTAACATTTTTAATCGTGTTAATATTTAAGCTCATGTACAAAAAATATCATTGTATTCAATAGTTCGCCAAATCAATAAATAGTTTAATGTTTAACAATGTTAGTACAATACAAAAATCTAATACATAATTCTAAAATTTGATGTCAAATACCATATATTTCTTAATACTCTCTTTTTAATTATAGTCTCTTTTATGGTGTAAATAAATCAAACTAATGGTCTATACTAGTAAAGGCTCTTAAAGATGTTATTAAACAATCAAAGGAAACCAAAAATTTATGGTCTTACTATTAGTAATTTATATTTATGTTCATTTGCCATTAGATATTTACCTTTAAATATTGTGACTAATTTTCAAGAGTTTTATAGTGTTGTTGTTTTTTAAAAATAGAGTTTACCTTCTTAGAGTGTCTTTTCTCTTAAAATACCAATCATTAGTCTAGTTTTCTTTAGGCACTAGAGTTTTAATCTTCTTCTCACTTGGGTGCCTTTTAATGGTCATCACTAATTCCCATCTCTTGACTCATTGCTTACACTTTCTTTACCAAAGTCAATTGTGGACTTATTTTTACTTGAGTAAATATTATTAGTCGTTGGCAAACCCAAAATCCTTTGTTTCCTTTGCACAAATTTTTACAATTGGACTCTTGTTCATCCCCTTACCCAAATACATCTCTTCCTAAACATGAACAAACTTTGATGCTCGATAAACCCCTTATCACATTACATTAAAGTTGGAGGTGCAAGTATACACTTAATTTGGTTCAAGGTATGAGTAGTTCATGAACTCCAACTCCCAACATTTTAAACTATCTTATCTCATCAAAATTGTGAATTCAAACTTTCCTCTATTCACATACCTTAGGGGAGGATTTTAATGGCACTCACAAAAATTTATAAGCAATAATGATGAGATTTATGAGATATCCTTGACTCAAAAGCTATGAAACTCTAAATATTTATCTCTTCTCTCCCAACTACCTCCATGTACGACCTGAAATTTCATCAATGACTAGATTAGAAATTGTAATGACTCTAGATGTATCTTAATCCTATTCAAAACATTTTTCAAATTATAAGGCCCGCATAGATTCATATGCATTCATAATGGCAATGGTGAATGGTAGTCGTGCTTCATTAATATGGTGGTTGCATCTTCCACTACCCTTGGTCCAGCTTTGAGTTTGAGTCACCATTTTGAGTAGAATTCATATCTATAGTCACTTCTGATAATATTAAGAGTTAGAAATGCCCATTTAGCATTATGCACTCTTCTACATAGAAACCATAACCAAAAACTTGTTTGTAGCACTTATGTTTGAGTAACCAAATGTAAGGATAAAAACCATTGGGTTTGCTAGAGATTGGAGGACAAAAAACCTTTTGATTTTCAGTATTAGAGGAAAAAATACATTTGTTCATGTATGACATGTCAACTAGGTATTTTGAATAAGGTCCATAGTGGTAGATTGTAACTTTAGCTAGCTTGCACAATTTGTAGTTGGTCGTAGATTTTAGCAACTTCTAATTTGAGTAACTTTGAAGATTATGTTGTGGGTTTAAAATTGGTAGTTATAATGTTGTCTCTACCAACCCAGTAACATGTCGTATCTCAAAACCCATTAATAGTAAGAAGTTCTAATTTTTTTTTGCCCTTTCATTCATCTAGATCGGTTTATAAGTATAGTATATAAATTTTATTGTACAAATGTTGAAATCTTTTGAATTTTTATAAGGTATGTGTAAAATAATTAAACTTGAACATTATTATTAGACAAATTGAATTAAATTTTCTTTAAGATTCAACTAGAAATATTACAATGGTATCGAAATTAGATGTCCTATCTATTGGTAAGCTACTGGGCGGGGGATGAATTAGTACCTATACATTTTCATTTTTGAACTCTTTTCGTAACATAAACCAATAGTTTGTCAAACACTTAAACTGATAATATGTTTGTGTAACTTGTAATTAATACATTCATTTTATGTGATGTAATGGAAAGTAGCTAAAAAAACAATAAACTCATTAACTCGTAACACAATAATTTTGGTATCATAGAAAACCATTGGATAGAGAGAAAAATTGTGATGGGATGATACCCACAACTTATCACTGCAACAATAATGTGCCCTATTAAGAACTTACAATAATGTCATCTTCTGAATGACTACACCCTATTAAAAGTGTCTAATACCCTATTAAGAGTATCAACAGTCCTATTGAAGACTACTTTATTAAGAGATTCAATCCCACTAATACAGTATTCACCATGTTAAAGGATTTACGGTGAGTTTAAATTAAGAACTTCTAAGTACCATAAAGACCACCTTGTCAAAGGTTTTAGCAATCTCGGTGATAAACTTGTTAGGTATAAATTGTTGGAATGATTTAGAATAATTAAGAGGGGAGTGAATCAATTATCCGAGGTCCTGATGTACCAATTGAACTTTCAAACACTTAAAATACTTTAGATCTAAACATTCAATATCTTGGTCTCTATAGTAAACAATCAATTACATAAACTTGTAGTCCACTATCCTAATAATTATCAAACTTGCATAATGTAAAACATTAATAGTAAAACATCTCAAATGACATCCGCACAAGTATGACACTAGGATTTAACGTGGAAACCCAATTTGGAAAAAGACTACCAGTAACATATCACCAAATTTTCACTCTTATGAAGTGAGCTTTTTTAGGAACCAACCCTGTTAAACGTTAAAAAACACATTGTTAAATGTGATCCTATTAAAGGATTTAATCATCCTATTAGGAGTGGTCATGTTAGAGGAATTTAGAACATTCCATTAGAATGCCACTTTGATTAAAGGATTTATATATGTGATGTTGTGCAAGGTAGGAGAATCCCCAAAGGAGATGTCCTAATCCCCAGCAAACAACCACATAGCAGAAACACAACAACAATGAAACACAAATGCAAGATCTAATACCAATTTACAACTCTTTATTCATAAAATAACTAATTACATGCAATATCAGTTTTGCAAGATCTAACTTGCAATCTCAATCCCAATCTCAGCTAGTCTAGATCCACAACTAGATAAGAACACCAAAAAGAATCCACACTTGTACCCTTAGCTCCACTAAGCAATCCTCTAGTTTTCAAGCCGCAAATACTAGTTCTTCAAAGTTCACATCTACCCTTCATCCTCTTCTCCAATTTGGATGATCACACTACCCACACTGCCTAAAGACTCCACAAAACCCCCTTACTTATACCCAACTAAGCCACAAGTAGGCCTAGTTCATTACAAACTAAATTAAATCCCTTACATTAAATATATGTTGAGTCACAAGTTGGCTACAACACTAATTAAATGCCCAAACATAAATTAAATGCCAAAAGTAGTGCTTTTTACTTTTACCATTGAGATTCGTCCATTAATGCCATCGCTGGAGTTCCTTGTTCTGCATTTCCTTTCATTCTATCTTTGTGTATTATGATGGATGGTTATATCTATATGATGGATGATTTTACTTGTTGTATTCTATTTTACTTCGTTTCATGGATTCGGAAGGGATAATGTAATCTATTTTATAAATGTATATTCTTTTAGCCTCTCATACCCTATGACATGCACAGTGGATGATTGTGCATTTCGATTATTTCCAGGTGGCACTCAGGACAAATGTATATTATTTAAATGGATTCGAACTTGTAGTTATTATTTTATGTGGATGTGTTATTTATTGGACTTAGTATTATTTAAATCTAAATGTGTTTCAATGTCTTGGGATCTTTAAGGAATGTAATCTGTTATGTTTTCTTATGTATGATTGTATGTTATTGCTTTCGCTATTTTATAATTGTCGTGTATATATATATATATATATATATATATATATATATATATATATATATAAATGTTTGGCAAATGTAGTAAAATTCTAGGTTAGTTCTTTTGGATCCCTTGGCGGGTCGTTACATCAAATACCCAATAAAGTAGGATATCCATTCCATGAATCAACCTAAAACTTTTCCTTATGACCATTTCCAACCTTCCAAGAGATATGATCAGCGATGAAATGCCTACAAGACATCATGAAATTCCAAATAGAATACCTAGTTGATGGTTTCGAAAAGTCAAAATATTCTCACGTGCCTTTGGATCTAAGTACTTGGCCCTTAAAATTTTCACCCATAATTGATCTAAACAATTATAGAGGCTCCAAATCAGTTTAAAACCCAAAGCCTCATTCATTAGATTCCAATCCCTCAAACACACACTCCCTACTCCTTTTATTTGAATATTTTATCCCAAGCTAATAATGGTAACTTATCACCTTCACTCACTCCATTCCGAAAAATATATATCATTTTATGCTCAATAGATTTGATCACTTTTTTTGGAATCTTTATACACATCATTGAAAAAATAGGGATGACAAAGACCACATATTTCAAACTAAGAATGCGCCCTACTGAAGTCAACCTACGCCCCTTTCATCCCTCCATTTTTTGCAAATACTTATCTACTAACCCTTTTCCATAAATCAACTTTATTCCTACCATGGAATAAGAGAATCCCTAAATACTTACCTAGTAACATTCCTGCACGAATATTTATGATTCTACAACTATCTCATTATTTTCTCTGGGGCATTAAAAAAGAAAATCTTAAACTTTTGCTGACCAATCTTCTATCATGAAACTCGTCCATACAAATTCAAAATCTCTCTCATAACTTTTGCTTCTCTTTTTGAAGCTTCCCTTGTTAAAAAGGTGTCATCTACAAATTGAAGGTGTTAAGGGGAGCATCCTTCGTCATTTTGAGTATGGACTTAATAAACTTATTGCCTATCCATTATGTAATAGTTTAAGAGTAGCTATCGAATATCCAAATATTGTATTTTATTTTAATTCAACCCCCGCCCCCCCACAAAATAATAGAAGAATGCACAAAATCCCTAGTTATAAGTTTACATAGTTCTCATTCTAAAAGTATATTGAAAACTAAATCCGTAATGTAATAAGGTTTGGAAAATATTCATTTGAACTCTATAAACATATGGTGTTGTATTCTTAATGTGATTAGATGATGATTTTGTGAGTTTGAATAAAAAAACCATATTCAAGATCCCTATGTGTTCACGACATTTTACAAGCCATATAATTAGTTGGGATTTGATGTTGAATGCTAGCTTGTCATGATGGATAACCTGGTTGGTCAAATCAAATTGTATATTTAATGATAATTTTGTTTTTCATATGCGCTTGGTTGGTACTGTAGACACCTAAATTTGATTACACTATTTTAGTAATCCTAATTAGTTATCTAAAAAGGCATTATTAATTAAATTTCTATTTAATTAATCCTTTGTCATCCCCTAGTTGATTAATTTAATCATCTATAGTCCTAATTGATAATCTATTATTTATCAATTAAATCCTATTCTTCTATCTAATTCCAAAAATCCCCATTTATTAAATAAATCTATTTGATAAATGAAATCCTCAAATTCAAAAACCCCTAACCTATCTCTAATCCTCCATTTAGCCTAATCCACCCCATCCACCCATACTAACCAAGCTTAGCCACTAACTCACCCACCCTCATTAATGCCATCCACTTGCACATCTCTAACATCCCTAAGCTAATCCTAAACCCAAGCCTAATCCACCCCCTAATGTTGTCACATTCCTTAAACAAGTTTAAGACTTTCCTAATCCAAACCAAAGTCTCCCCTCAAAAAACTCAACCACTAAGTCATGAGTGCTCTTACAAAACATAAAGACTCTTACAAGCCCACTCATGACTCTTACATCCATCTTCCACACTCTTCCCTCTTCCACACTCATTCCTCTTACATCCCTCTTACATACTCAACCCCACTCATCATGACTTTAACCAACCCTTTACCCTACCCTCTCACACTCATCCTCCTTGTGACAAGTGTCACCTTCCCATTGGTGCTAAACAAGCACAATCCATGTGCTCCCCTTTGAGTGCATCTTAGCCCTCCTTAAGCCTTCATCCATCCTTGCATCTAAGCCCTCCATCCCTCTACCCCTTAGCCTATAAATTGAATCCCATCCCAAGCCATTTCATCAACAATCTTTGAGCTAAAGTTACCATGCTATTTTGAGAACCAAAGCCATCAATATTACCCTTATAATGCCAAATTGAGAGCTCACAAAGCTACCAATTTGCCATTACCCATCTCCATTGAAGCAAGCTTTTGAGCATCTTGAGCATACATCCACAGCAAAAGGACACATCTACAGAATCAAGGAAGCATGGAGTGCTTTTTCTTGTGAGGTTTGCACTTTTTGTTTTCTTCCTTTGTCTAAGCATATATGTGAATTTAGTTTTTGGTTTGTGAATGTTTACTTTATTTGTTAATGTTCTTTGCATACTGATTCTGGTTCTACATTTTGGCACGCCCGGTGGGACCCCACTATGGGTCATTTAATCATCTATTTTCATCTATATGTCATTTTTCTAACCATCTAATGTTTGTTGTTGTTTGAGTGTGTTGTGAGGGTGTTTTGCTTGTTTTTGCAGGTTAAAGAACGCACTTAGGAAGAAGAAATACCATCTAAAAAAAAAAAAATCACATTTTTCAGCTTTTTTGGCGCAGTTTTGGTGTCTGCAACCTGTTCTGTCTGCGAAAATTGACGTCTGCGAAAATCCGCGTCTGCGCAAATCGACATTTGCGAAAATCTGCGTATGCGCAAATCGACACCTGCGAAAATCCGCGTCTGCGAAAATTGACGTTTGCGAAAATCGACGTCTGCGAAAATCGTCGTCTGCGAAAATTCGCATTTGCGCAAATCGGCGTCTCTGCTTGTCACCTGTGTTCTATGCTGCAAATCTGTTTTTGTCCTCTTCGTATTTTGACAGACTGTCTTCTCTGCTTGCTTATGTTCCATTTCTGCTTTATTATTTCTGCACTTTGTAGCTAAAAAAAAAAAAGTATAAATCAAAATTTGACTTTTAGTGGTTCCGTTGGATTTAGACCATTTTAAGCATTTTTACGCGTAGAAAAAACAACAACAAAAAGTTTTAAAAAAAATTTCCATAGTTAAGCTCTCATTTTTGAAGATTTTGGCTAACTAACTAAATTGCTTTTTTTTTGTCTCATTGCAGGTTGGAGCACATATGGAACCACTAACCATGTTTCTTGCAGGTTTTCATGTTGCTAAAAAATGAACTTGAATGTTTAACCATTTGTCTTTGAATGCATGTTGCTAAAAAAAAAAATGAACTTGAATGGTTAAACACATTTTTCATTGAATGAATGTTGCTCAAAAACACACTCTTGAATGTCATGGATTAAAATCAACTTTCTTTGGAATGCATGCTTAAAACAAAAAAACCCAATCTTGAATGCCAAGGATCAATTAACCATTACAAATCTCTTTTTCACATGCAATCTAGGTAAAGTTTGATTTTTGGACATTTAAGAAACTTTGTTAAGTTAAAATACAAATTTACAAAAATCAATTTGAGTAGTTCCTTGGACTCACCTCTTTTCTAATCACCCATCAAATATTAACCATTGGTTGCAATCTCAGCGCCATTTATGGGGATGGGTCTACTTGAAAAAGGTGTTAAATGTTCCACAATCTAACTCACTCACTTGGTCTTTGAACGTTTGCTTTAACTTTATCAAAATTCTTAAATGGCCAAAACTCTAGATTAAATCGATCACACTTCAAGTTTGGGCACTAAAATTGAACAACAACTGACGTGGAGAGCCTCTGGGCGCGCGCTTGAAATCGAATCTCACACACTTTTGTTTTGGGCTTAAAACAAACTCACACTCAATCTTGAATGCCTTAAAGAAAATTAATCGATACTTGACGTGGAGGGCCTCCAAGCGCGTGAGTTTTCTTTTGTTGACCCTAACTCTTCTTATTGTTTGCATTCTTCGATCGATTTACTTTTGTTGGCGCTTCAAGTTGGAATTGAACATTGTCTCTTAAACATGAGTGCTTGCAAAGTCTAGATTAGCACACATAAGAGTCAGTTGGTAAAAGAACAAGCGTGTTTTTTAGCCCAAGGTCATCCGAGTCTTCTCTCCCCTTGTCATCTTTCGAGGCCATCTTGGGTGCATAAGATTAGGATCCAAAACCTTGTTTCTTTTTAGGAGGCTTGCTTGGGGATTTCATCACCCCTTGGACGACCTCAACTCCAGCGCTCTGACGGAGTATAAGAATTGGGAGGTGAATCGAAAGACACCTCTCTTGGGATCAAGATTTTGTCATTCGGGCTAAGCCTCAAGGAACTTTATACCCTTGAGAAGTGAAAGAGGAGAAGTGGGTTACCGCTCCTCTCGGCTGTGTGACATCCTTTTGGTCTCATCTACGAATTTGGGCCTCACGTACCTTGCGTATATCGAGGACTCCCTAGCTAAACCAATTGTTAGCCTTGCAAAAAACCATCTAGGATGTTAATGTGTTTGGAGTGACTGATCGAAACATTTGTAGAACATACACACTCCTTGGCGCAAGTATCACATTCTGAGAACCACAAAATTCTATCTGGGTGTTCCTATCTATTGCTTGTTTTTATTTTACTTGTTGAATGAATGTTTGCCAAACTTGGTCAATCCTAGCTTAGGGCACACTTAGCGTAGTCACTGCCTATTTTGGAAGTTGAACAAGTTGAAGCAAAACAACTGAGATTTTTCCCAAAGCCAAGCAGATTCAGGAATTTATGTTGGAACAACCCAAACCCAAACAGAAGTTTCACAAGGTCAAACTCAAGCCATCTCTAGCATACCAAGAACTTTCAGCCAAGAGAAAAGAAATAACACCAAGCCCACGAATTGCCAAACTCCACAAAGCAGAGGACAAAGCTACCGATGAAGCACTTCAAGAGGCCTGGTTAGAGCGCACCATCAAATTTAGCCAACATCCAGGAGTTAATCCTGCTTATGCCTTACCAACTAGGCGTGATTTTTATGATTATACACCCTTGTTTCTCCACATCTTCTTGGATAAGCTTCACTTTAGAGTCATCTTTGTAGAAAAGCCAGCCATCTTAGGTTATCCCCTTAAGCATTATTAGCTCATCCATCTCATTTAGAATCAAACCATCTAGCCAGCAATCCAAAATCCGCACATCTAAGCTTTCAAAATTGTTGTCACCTTGCTAAAAGTTTGCCGCTCCTAAAATCTTCCAAATCCACCAATCTCACCAAGGTTATCCCTTTGACAGAGCTTTGTCTAGGGTAATCTAGCTTTGTCACTTGTTATCCCTCATCACCTTGAGCTAAAGGTTGGGATCCACAAGTGGTCAATCTCGTGTTCTTCCTAAAGGATCATCAGTCTATCCTTAAGTTGACACAATCACCACCAAGCTTGCACATAGGAAAGCAGACCTTTTGTGCTTTGACAACATATCTTTGAAGTTAGAATCCCCAACCCAATCCTCCTTAGGTTTTGTCATATAGCTTTACCTCAACCTAGGAAATCATTTGCATAGAAAAGCCTTCCCCCTTTTGCATCCATCAGCATTATTGCATCTCATCCCTAGGAGCATTTTTCATGCCACCCGTCACTCGCTTAGCCAAGAAGAAAGAAACAATGGAGCCCTATCATTTGGATCGAACAGCCTCACCCCCCTTGAGCACTCAGCCATCCTTCAGCCTAGAGCAAGCTATGCCATCACCTACTGACATTGAAGCTTTCATGAACCAACCAGGAAATGCAGTATTGGTAAACGCCATTATAGACAAAAACAAAGAGAGAATCATGGCTAATTTTCGAAGGGACAATGTAGGAACCTTTGACTTTGGAAGACCCCCTCCATTATCAGATCCATCTCACCCGTTGTTTGGGCAGCTGCCACCACCCATAGGCTCTTATGATCCAAATTATCCTCAATATATTCCAAAAGAAGAGCCTCCAGCCAATCCATATGACCCAACAAACCCAAACATACCATCATCCACCCAAGTTGAAATCTCCATGCCGCAAGCCAACCCAGCCACCACCACTCCATCCTTGGTTCATACCTCTCCGCTCCAAACCCCCTTTACTCAAAATACCTCACCGTTCACCGCCTTCACTATTGCTGCTGCTCCCCAACCCAACCTTCCAAATCCACCCATCTCCCAAATCAGTGCTAGCATCTTTGGCCAACCTCAGCAATATACAACAGGGATGCCACCCATGGGGCCAAGTAATCAACCTTTCATCGCCCCCAGCTTGTTCACCACAGCCCAAAGTACAATCCCATCATTTCCATTAAGTCTTGGGAGCTCAATACCACCAGCCACAAATCCACAAGCTACTACCTTCACTCCACAAAGCTATCAAATCCCACAAGCTACTGCCAATCTTCTACCAAGCTCCCAAGTGACCCCAGCTCCCACCACCACTCTACCAAGCTTCCAAATCCAGCCACAAAGCTATCAAACCCCATCAGTTCCATTCCCAAGCTTTCAATTCTCACCACCTCCACCACCAACTAATCCATTACCTCCAATTACCAACTACTTTTCAATGCCACTTCTAGGAGGTAATCCACCACCCCAGCCAACCACCAATTATTTGTAGATGCCATCCCAAATGGGGGCACAACCCACATATATTGGTCAAACCCCACAAGCCCTCCGATCCTTTCCCCAAGCCTCACAACCATCTTATACCTTACCTCTGCAAAGCAATCCATTTACCCCACAGCCAGCTTATGTTCCTCAATCCCAACCTCAAATCCCATATCAACAGCAAGCCTCGCAGCACATGCAACAATATGTGCCACCTCCCCCTCAACAACCCGTCATCCACCATGCAGCTGCCCAAACAATGTACAATCCCTATCAGCAAATCCCTCATAACCATCCATATTCAATGGCCCCATCCAGCACATACCTACCTCAAGGCACTCCTACATTGGGAGCACCCCAACCATCACCTATCAATTCAGAGTGGGAGCAAATGAAGACAGCTCTGAAAGCCATCCAAGAAGGGAATGATCCAAAGACATTCAAGTTTGAGAATGTGTGTCCTTACCCATTTGACAGAGCCATTACCACGACACCATTTCCCAAACACTTTGAGGTACCTAAATTTGACAAATTCAGAGAAAAAGGAGACCCTGTCACACATATCAAAGAATTTTACATGCATTGCCAGGACGTGGCATACAATGATGTCTTCCTCTTGCGCCTTTTTCCCAAAAGCTTGGCTGGACCAGCTCTTGAATGGTTTTATAGAATCCCCTATGGCACAATTAAAAACTTTGCTGAATTATCTGAGGCATTTGTAGCCCAATATGCCCATCTTGTTGAAACAGAGCTGTCAATAGTTGATCTTGTCCACACCAAGCAAAAAGGTGGAGAAAGCCTTGTCGAATACCTGCAAAGATGGCAAACCCTTACCACCTGCATATCCTGCACCTTGCCAGAACGCCATGTGGTGAAAATGTTTATTGATAATGCACATCCCAGCTTGGCTCACCACATGACCATGAACTGTTTGCAGACCTATAAGGATATCAAAGAGAAAGGAATGATCCTTGAGCAAGGACTCATCAAAGATGGTGTGGTAAAGATTTACAAAGAGGCCAACCAAAATCAATCACATTCCAATGACAAGTCTAGGTATTGGAACAAAAACAAGCATGCTGCAACAGATGGGGTTACTGATGCCAGACATGTGAATATCGTTGGTCCTTCTCAAAACCAGTCTAACCCACCATATCAAACAAACAACCAACAAGCTACCAATTACCAACAACGAAATAACCAAAGCTATCAAAACCATAATAAAAGACCCAACTTTCAAGGGTCTAACAATCAAGCTAATGCCATCAATGTAGCTGCAGGGCAAAAGCCCAGATTCCAACCTGCACCTAGAAACTATACACCCCTTGGTGAGCCATTGGATGTTATTTTTGAGAAATTGGCTAAGGAAAACCTCATCAAATTTCCTCCTACCCAGCAAATTGATCCAAGCCAATCCAAAGCTGCATGGTACAAGGACAATGAGTATTGCAAGTTCCATAGGGTAAACGGTCACACCACCCTCAGATGCATGAAACTGAAAGACTATGTGCAAGACCTCATTAATCGGAAGGAAATCACTGTGGGTGCCCAAACCTCTCCCAATGCAGGCTTACAGATTTATCAAAATGCTTTTCCTCCACACAACAACCAAAATCTTGGAAAAGCACCTATCCAAAACAACACCAACAACCGCCAGCCAAACCAACAGCATGGGAAGAACAATGACCACACTTCATCCTATATAGACTATGGTAGCCTTATAGGTTGTATATCTGAGAAAGAGCCTTCTGTCAATGTTATCAATATCCGAGGACCAAACAATGAGTGTGCAGTCACCACTCGAAGAGCGCGATTTAACATCACAGGCCCACTAGTTTCATCAACACCATCAGCTCCATCAAAAAGCCGGTACAATATCTTGGAACACCTTGGGAACATGCCAGCCCAAATATCCATTTTAGACCTTCTCCGCACTAGTCCTATGTACAAAGACATCCTTGACAGTGCTCTCATAGAATCCCGTGTCCCTTCTGATATCAATGCTACTGATTTTCGTAATCTTGTTGGACACCTTTCATCCTCATGTGCCCTATCTTTCAAACCCACCGACATACCCGCGGTTGAGCCAGATCACACCCTTCCGCTTCGCATAGCCATTATGCTGTCCAATTTTGCTGTGAAAAGAGTAATGATAGATAATGGATCAGCCTTGAACATTTGCACCCTAAAATTCATAAAACAAGCTGGGTATATTGAGGCAGATATGATCAGTAAGGTTATCACCATCAAAGCTTATGACAACTTGGAAAGGACCACATAAGGGACTATTTTGCTACCAATCAAGGTTGGGCCAGTCATTCAAGAGACAGTTTGCCATGTTGTTGATCTAAACCTACCATTTAACATCCTCCTCGGTCGCTCATGGATTCATGCTATGAAGGCCGTTCCATCCACCTACCATCAGTGCATCAAATTTCCGCATCAAGGCACTGAGGTAACCATCCATGCCGATCCAGAACCCTTTGCTTACTGCAATGCGGTTGAAGCTTCATATACAAACCATTGCCCTGGAATAGACATCGGCACAGCCATCGCCAGCTCATCCCACACTTGTAATGACGCAGAAACCATCCTTGCCTCCACCCTATCTACTGTAAAGATCAACAACAAAGGATGTGGAGAATATAGTCTATCAGATGCATTTGCTGTCGGAGCAATCCCACTTGATCCACATACCCATGGACGGCCAACATATCACAAAGCTAAGGAGATTCCACCTCCTCAATACAAACAGTTTGGCCCAACCACCTTTGTGTCCTCAAAAACCCCTCTTCATGAGGAGCTCACTCCAGATATCAACAATTGGCTACATAAGGATGCACCTCCAAGAAATCAAGCACGCCTTGATCACTTCAGCCAAAAGTATCCCCAACAACATAAGCTCGTCACTAAAAAATGGAACTATCAAGGAGGTGGACTAGGACCAGAAGAAAGGGGCATGCAATGTCCCATCGAAGCACATGATTGGGAAATAAAGTTAGGTCTTGGCTTTGGCATACCCACAACTGGGGGCACCACAGAGAATGGTCACGCTTTTTCGAACATCCACCGCGACCTTGTCAAAATTGAAGACATTCCTAAGGAAGTTGAAAAGAGAGCCTACAACGATATCCCAGACCAAATCTTCCTAGGAGACTCTATTCTCCGAGAACTATCCATCCATCTCATTGACCTACCACTTGCTCATCCACAACTCATAGATTGGGACCAACCAAGTGTCATACATATTGATGAGTTCCCATCAGAGGAAGCACTTCTAAGATTCATGGGAGCTGAAACTCCTCATAAGAAGACAAAGCCAGATTCTGCCTACATCTACAAGCTAGATCCCAAGGGGTATTTTGGAGAAAATCCCCAACCTAGTTTCGATACACCCAAAACTGGAACTAAGGTAAATCTGGGACTAGCTAAGGCAGCGAAGAGAACCCCTCAGTAAGAAAATCCAGAGCCACAAGCAGAACATGAGGATTTAGTATTGCCTCCTCAAGATAATCGATCAGAGGTGTCTTCTATTCTAATAGAGGATACTAGAGAAGTCAACATTGGTTCTTTAGAGATCCCTAGAATTGTTCACATTGCTGCATCCCTATCACAAGACCAAGCTGACCTCCTCTTTGAGGTTTTACGAGAGAACATTGGCCAATTTGCATGGTCATATCAGGACATGCCAGGACTCGATCCAAAGCTTGTAGTTCATCATCTTGCAGTCGATCCAAAGATCAAGCCCGTCAGACAAAAGCTTAGGAAAATGCACCCCAAGGTTGCATTACTAGTCAAAGCTGAACTAGAAAGAATGTTAGCTGCTAAGGTTATCCGACCTATCGACTACTCAGAATGGATCTCCAACATGGTCCTTATCACTAAGCCTTCCAGTGACATCAGAATCTGTACTGATTTTAGAGATCTTAACAAAGCTTGTCCAAAGGATGATTTTCCCTTGCCCAACATAGATATGATTGTAGATCTTACAGCTGGACATGAAATCCTGTCCCTTATGGATGGATTTTCTGGGTATAATCAGATCAAGATTGCAGAAGAGGATTAGCATAAGACAGCATTCACTACCCCCTGGGGAACCTTTTGCTACGCCATGATGCCTTTTGGCCTAAAGAATGCTGGGGCTACCTATCAAAGAGCTATGACAGCCATTTTCCATGATCTTATCCATAGCATTTTGGAAGATTATGTGGACGATATCCTGGTCAAATCTCACACCTTCATGGATCATCTTGCTGACCTGGAAAAAGTCTTTGATAGGTTGGCCCAATATTATCTCATGCTAAATCCCAAGAAGTGTGTCTTTGGGGTCACATCTGGCAAGCTTCTAGGCTTCATAGTTTCTAAACGGGGTATAGAGATTGACCCCAAAAAGGTCAAGGCTATCTTAGACATGCCTCCTCCCCAGACACTACGACAGCTTCGCTCTCTTCAGGGAAAACTTCAATCTGTCCAGCGCTTCATCTCCCAACTTGCAGATAAGTGTACACCATTTTCACAGTTGCTAAAGAAGAATGAGAACTTCAAGTGGGATCTTTTATGTCAGCGCAGCTTTGATCAGCTCAAGCAGTATCTCACCAATCCCCCTATCTTGGTTCCACCAGTTCCTGGTCGTCCCTTGATCTTGTATATATCAGCAACACCTACTGCTCTAGGGGCACTTCTAGCACAACATGATGATTATAGCAGAGAGAGAGCCATCTACTATATCAGTAGAACCCTAGTTGGTTATGAACTCAATTACACTCCTATGGAAAAAGCTTGTTTGGCAGTTGTTTTCTCAACTCAAAAGCTTCGCCACTATATGCTAAGTCATACCATCCAACTAGTCTCCAAGATTGACCCTCTCAAGTATATGCTCTCCAGAACAGCACTTACAGGCCGTTTGGCCAAATGGGTTATGCTACTTAGTGAGTTTGACATCCAATATGTGGACAGAAAGGCAATCAAAGGGCAAGCTATAGCAGATCACCTAGCTGATGCACCTCTAGTAGATGCATATCCTTTGCTCACAGAATTTCCAGATGAGCATATCTGCCTAATTGAAGAACAACCCCCATGGAAGCTTTATTTTGATGGCTCATACACCTCTCATGGATCAGGGGCAGGAATATTATTAGTTACACCTCAAGGAGATTACATTCCAAAAGCCTTCAAGCTACAATTCCCTAGCACCAACAATATAGCAGAATATGAAGCTCTTGTAGCAGGATTAAAGATAGCTGCAGAATGGAATATCACTAAGTTACAAGTCTTTGGTGATTCCCAACTCATCATCAAACAAGTCTTAAATGAATATCAAACCAAAGATGAAAAGCTATTACCCTACAAAGAGCTAGTTGATCAGCTGACTCAGCATTTTACAAAGCTTCAGTTTACACAAGTGCCTCGAATGCAGAACAAGGCAGCAGATGCCATGGCCACTATCGGCTCACTCTTGGAAATTCCCCAAGAAGCTATGCAGTATGAGTTTTTAGTTGAGCAGCTCCTCACACCTGCCTATGTGAATGAGGATTCAAACCGTGTTTATATCTTGGTTGGTCCCCAATCCCCTTGGTACCATGAAATTCCCCTTGGTACCATGAAATTCACGCTTACCTTAACGATGGTATCATATCCCCTCACCTCACACGTACCCAACGCTAGAACCTCATCCGAAAATCATCCCGCTATGTTATCATAGCCAATACCCTATATCGTCGGGGTTATCACGATACTCTCTCTCGATGTTTAGATGAAAATGAGGCCGCGATGGCATTAAAAGAAGTACATTCTGGACTTTGCAGTGCCCACACGAGTGGTATTGTCCTAACACGACAAATCCTTAGAGCAGGCTACTATTGGCCTACCATTGAAGAAGACTCTTGTGACTTTGTCAGAAAGTGTCTCCCATGTCAGCAGCATGCAAATCTTGTGCACGCTCCAGCACAGGATCTACAGCCTATTGCACCACCTTGGCCTTTCGCTTGTTGGGGCCTTGATCTAGTTGGAACTATCACCCCTCTCTCATTTGATGGACATAAATGGATAATAACAGCTACAGACTATTTCACTAAGTGGGTGGAAGCAGTCCCCCTAGTCTCAGCTACAGGAGTTCAAGTCTCCAAGTTCATCTTGTACCACATTGTTTGCCGCTTCGGCATCCCATCCACCATCTTCACTGACCACGGAGGTAACTTTGAAAATCTCAACATGGAAGAATTATGCACTTCCCTCCGCATCCATCACCGTTTTTCTAGCCCATATTTCCCACAAGGTAACGACCAGGCAGAGGCAACTAATAAAACCCTCCTCAAAATCCTAAAGAAAGTTGTCAATGATTCCGGCCGTGATTGGCACCTTCAAATAAATCCGGCTCTATGGGCCTATCGAACTTCCTTCCGTACATCCACAGGCACAACTCCATACTCCCTAGTCTATGGTGCTGAAGCGGTATTACCTATAGAAGTTGAACTTCCCTCACTACGCATATCTTTGCGAGGGCAAATCTCAGATGAAGAATACAGAGTAGCTCGACTCACCCAGCTAGATCTCTTAGACGAGAAGAGACAACAAGCCTATGACCATCTCACAGTCTATCAAACTCGTCTCAAAAGGAATTTCAACAAGAAGGTGCTCCCACGACACTTTCAGCCAGGTGACATGGTCCTCAAAGAAAATATGAAAGTCCAAGTAGATCGAGAAAAGAAAGGCAAGTTTGAACCTACATGGCTTGGTCCCTATGTGGTTACTGCCTCCTTTGGCTTCGGAGCCTATCAATTATCTACACCAGAAGGAGAACTCTTGAATGATCCCACTAACATCATTCATCTCAAGAAGTTCTATGCTTGAAGATCCTTGGTATACCCAGCTTTTGAAAAATACAAGAAAAAAATAGTAAAGAGAAATAAGCGTCCAATGGTGAAAACTTGGCAATTCAAGCGCCTTGGATAGGTACCTTGGTGAAAACCTGGTAATTCAGGCGCCTTGTGTGCTAAAGACTAATCCATTATCTATCACTATCTTATCCCTCATCCATCCACCCACCATCCCATAAAACACCTGCTTGTTCCCTTGGTGTTCCAATCAAATATCCAAAATCTGATGGAGCTTGTCAATACCTCCTGTACAGCTTGTAAATCTTGTACCAAAGCTTGTATTATACCTTGTAAATCTTGTACCATACCTTGTATATATCCAAATCTTGTCCAAAGCTTGTACCATATTCCAGCTTGTAAATAATCTTGTATCCTAGCATGTATCCTATCACATGCACACACAAAATCCCATTTTCCTTAAGCTTTTCACAAACCATCTACCTATCCACCTATCAACTATTATAGACACCCCATCCTTCACATGAACAAACTTGTACATTTGTAACATATCTTGGTCTGTTAGCTTGTACATCCTCTTTAGCTTAGTATCATTGTATCTATCCGGCTTTCGTGTCAGTTCATCCTTGGTCAACATCTTGCACACATCGCACACCTTGGTTAGATATTCCAATGCATCCTTTAGCTAGATCTCCTGTCACCAAAGTGTTATCCTTCTTAGTTCAGCTTGCCAGACGCATCACTCATCCAGATCCATCAGCTTAGGTGCTCTCTGATAGATTTTTGCAGGATATAGCTTTCCTCATGTCTGATCTTGGTCCGTTAGTACCTCGTCCTACCCATCTCGTTGGCAAACAGTTCTCTTTTGGATTTTCACTTTCTTTTGATTTGGGATCTTCCCTTTTGGGTCTTGAAATATCTTTTCCAAGCAATCTCCTTGTTCCCTCCTCAAGGTTGCCATGATCTTCCATATCATGGTATGCTGCGAATGGGGCAATTAGAGCATAAGGTCTTGATCAGGTCTTTTGCTTGTTTTCTTTTTTCTGCTTGTGGGTTACCTAGTGTCGTTTCCACGCTGCTTCCTCTGGGATTCATGTGTGATACTGGGGCAATCCTTGTGTGTTTGTTTTGAGTCAGTTCGTCAGTCCTCTGGACGGTTGGTGAAAAGGCCTTGATGTTCTTGGTAACCTTGGCAATTAACCAACAGTCCTATAGCAAATCTAGTGCTCAACTACATGGTGGTACTTCTCTTTGAAGTATCCTCCCGCTCAAAAAGCTTCAATGGATTCCTTTTATAGCGCTCTGCTCCTCCATCTCCCCCCCCCAATCCTGGAAAGTCTTAAGCTTGCTTTACTATTGTGCCTCTGATTTCCCTTTATCATTCTCCCGTAGTGAGAGTTTGAGCTAATTCAGCCCCTTCTCTTCACCAACCTGCGTCTCAGCTCTTCTCAATTTCTTGTACTTTTCAAGAAGTCATCGAGCCTCATTTCTCTCCCCACCGCCTTCTTGAGGGGGCATCATCTAAGTCTAGTCTCTCCTCTTCTTATCCGAGACTGGGGCAACCTTGTTGCTAAAACATCTTCTTCGTGTCGTCTTCATTCAAACTTCTTTGAAATAGTGTTGTCTCAACACTATGTCAAAGAGGGGCAAAATGTAGACACCTAAATTTGATTACACTATTTTAGTAATCCTATTTAGTTATCTAAAAAGGCATTATTAATTAAATTTCTATTTAATTAATCCTTTGTCATCCCCTAGTTGATTAATTTAATCAGCTATAGTCCTAATTGATAAATCAAATAATCTATTATTTATCAATTAAATCCTATTCTTCTATCTAATTCCAAAAATCTCCATTTATTAAATAAATCTATTTGATAAATGAAATCCTCAAATTCAAAAACCCCTAACCTATCTCTAATCCTCCATTTAGCCTAATCCACCCCATCCACCCATACTAACCAAGCTTAGCCACTAACTCACCCACCCTCATTAATGCCATCCACTTGCACATCTCTAACATCCCTAAGCTAATCCTAAACCCAAGCCTAATCCACCCCCTAATGTTGTCACATTCCTTAAACAAGTTTAAGACTTTCCTAATCCAAACCAAAGTCTCCTCTCAAAAAACTCAACCACTAAGTCATGAGTGCTCTTACAAAACATAAAGACTCTTACAAGCCCACTCATGACTCTTACATCCATCTTCCACACTCTTCCCTCTTCCACACTCATTCCTCTTACATCCCTCTTACATACTCAACCCCACTCATCATGACTTTAACCAACCCTTTACCCTACCCTCTCACACTCATCCTCCTTGTGACAAGTGTCACCTTCCCATTGGTGCTAAACAAGCACAATCCATGTGCTCCCCTTTGAGTGCATCTTAGCGCTCCTTAAGCCTTCATCCATCCTTGCATCTAAGCCCTCCATCCCTCTACCCCTTAGCCTATAAATTGAATCCCATCCCAAGCCATTTCATCAACAATCTTTGAGCTAAAGTTACCATGCTATTTTGAGAACCAAAGCCATCAATATTACCCTTATAATGCCAAATTGAGAGCTCACAAAGCTACCAATTTGCCATTACCCATCTCCATTGAAGCAAGCTTTTGAGCATCTTGAGCATACATCCACAGCAAAAGGACACATCTACAGAATCAAGGAAGCATGGAGTGCTTTTTCTTGTGAGGTTTGCACTTTTTGTTTTCTTCCTTTGTCTAAGCATATATGTGAATTTAGTTTTTGGTTTGTGAATGTTTACTTTATTTGTTAATGTTCTTTGCATACTGATTCTGGTTCTACAGGTACGACTTTGTAATTTGATAAATTTTAAGAAATCGTTCATTATTGTTCCCTTTGAAGATAACATAACAATTTTGTAAATTATGCATTTCTAATTTGTAATTTCACAATAAAGAGATAAAATCTAATATTCTTTATACAAGTTTAAGTGTTTGAATCATTGATGTCCTTAACTGTTGTTTATTATTTCATTTTTTTGAAATCTCTTTTTAACTAACCTAATAATTTTTTTTTTCCTTTAAAAAAAAAATATTTGACAAGTTTAGGAGTGGATTTTCAATAATTTGTTATAAATCCATTTTTTCATATTTACAAGTTGTATCATTGTTGATATAGTGCCAAAAGTGTCCAATCTTGCGCAATAGGTACATTTATTATTATTATTTGTTGATCTCCTTACATGCATTTAACTACTTTTTTACTTGACATCGACAACCCCTCATACATGTATACCTGCATACATTACTAAATTATCCATTATTGTTATGATGTAAGATAAAGGGACCTTGGGGTTACCGATCTCTTGAGATTGGTTTCCTTTCAAGAGGTGATACATTTGGTGTTCTACCTACATGTTAATGAGTGTGTCAAAACACTCTTCAACACTTATATTGCAAGGAAATAATAGTTTAGCTTGTAACTATGAACCATGCATCATGATGCTGATGCATGATGACAATAAACCAAAATAGAAAGAACCATTGATATTTTAGTGCGATACAACAAGAAGGCCAACAAGTCAAGATTATCCTTGCTTGACACTAGTTAGCAGTGTTGCTATGATCTAATGCAAGTTTATCAACTTAAAATTTCTTCTTGCAAACATGCAAAACACCCTTCATTGTTCCCTCTGCCAATAACATATCAAAAGTAACCATATAAATATTTTATAAGACAGAGATACACTTGAAGAAACCATTAAATGACGAGAAAACTCTAAAAGAGTGAACTTATGCTCCTCATGCTGGTAGCTTAAGAGTTAATGACATGTATTGTATTGTTTCTTGGGCACCAATAGAGCAACACAATAATCCATCACTATTTCTTAACACTTATAGCTACCCTTGCAACATCATGACTTTGTTGTTTTATATTTTACAATCATAAAAAACAAAACAATAAGAGGGCTTATTGCAAGAACTAACATTTTCCATATTGGTTAGAATGATCATTTATTCATAATATAACTTCCTTCTCGTACAAAACAAAACAAAAAAGTTAACTTTGAAAATGCAATATCAAATATCATAATTCTTTTTATCCCATGGCCTACTTAGATAGAAATGAATTCATCAATTTTGCCATCCAATAGTTTTGAAATTGTTGATGAGAAAACCATTACTTACACAAATTAGCAATTTCATTCAAACTTCTTCCCCCCCTCCCCCATAATTTAAAGAACTTTACATTTTTTTTTCAAGCCATAACATGCCATGCTAGATCACACTATGTACTACTTTGACAAATCTTTGTAATGTATTTCTCAAATAATGACGATCTTCCCAACATTAGACTTAAGACAACCTTATGGGACTACATAAACGACTCTTAAATGCAACAATCTAATTCCTAAGTTACACAACCCTACTACGATGATGAGATTTAAACATGTACAAAAGTTATCTAATTAACTTAACCTCCAAAACAATGAACAAAATCTAATAAATACCCAACATAACTTAATATTTGATATTTATTAACATTTCATATCAATTATTTGATATTTATCAACATTTTATATCAATTTACTTTGTCTATATTTCATCATATGCATATAAGGGATGTACTCATTTTGCATCTACAATGAACTTATGTTCATGCTTTGTTAATAATATTGTAAAATTTTAAACAAATCTTATAATTTCATTTTAAAGTTTATTTGAAACTTGACCATTGCATTTATATCCACATCTTAAGTCATTGGTAAAAATATTAAAATCATAAAACTACAAGAATTTCTAAGCATCCATCTTTAGAGGGAAACAATGACATCCAATCCATGACTTCGTGTGTTTTCACCGTAACCAACCTTCATCACATTTCCATCCTCAAAATTAAAAGCAATTAACGGGGATCGAGCGTGAAAGCGTGTGAGCCGTCGATAAGGGCCAGATCGAAGGGTCTAGATTCCCTCCCTCTTTATTTCAATGGCCGATCGACAATTTTGAAAAAGCGCGGGCTGCTCCCCCTGTATATATAATTTATCTTTACACCGCTTCTCACAAAACAAGCATCTCAATTCTCTGTAAATTTTCGATCTTCCATTAAAAGGTTAACGAGCAAGCGGGAGCAGGAACAGCAAGATTTATAAGAATGGCAAGGACGAAGCAGACGGCGAGGAAATCGACGGGGGGAAAGGCTCCTCGAAAGCAATTGGCAACAAAGGCGGCTCGAAAATCGGCACCGGCAACAGGCGGAGTGAAGAAGCCGCACAGATTCAGGCCCGGCACCGTTGCCCTGCGTGAGATCCGCAAATACCAGAAGAGCACTGAGCTCCTGATAAGGAAGCTTCCTTTCCAGAGGTTGGTGAGGGAGATTGCGCAGGATTTCAAGACAGATTTGAGGTTCCAGAGCTCTGCCGTTTCTGCTCTGCAGGAGGCGTCCGAGGCATATCTGGTTGGTCTCTTCGAGGATACAAACCTCTGCGCAATTCATGCCAAGAGAGTCACCATTATGCCTAAGGACATCCAGCTCGCACGCCGCATCCGTGGCGAAAGGGCTTGATCTTTTTCTCAAACCCTAGTTCTTCTTTTTGTTCGTCTTCCAGTCAATCTTTGTCCTTTATTTTGTGCCCGGGTTTTGGATCTGGTTCCTTTTTCACACCTCGGTCACTGGTACATTTTGGCAATCAGATGTAAGTGTCCGGATTTATAAATGCAATAGTGTTGTATGGGAAATACAATGGATCACTTATGTTCAATAGTGAGTTTAATGCGGTGATGCTGAATATTACCTCTCGTTGGAATATTCTTGTATAAAATGGTATACCCTTGTCACCTTTCAGTTACAAATTTATGTTCTCATGTTATGGGAGAGGATCAAGTAACTTTACTCTTCTTAAAATTTTGTGGAAATTTCAAATTACATTTATTTTTTCATAGTCAATTATTTGGGAAGTTTTTTGTTCATAATTAAAGTTTCAAAAGTGAGACTAATTGTAGTACATTAAAGCTCCTATATTTATAGAGTTGTTGTGGAATCACACTATTGATTGCTTTTAGAAAAAAAGAAGGGCATTTCTTTTGATCATAAGTAATCATCTTTAGCAAAAACAACTATAAAGTCAATATTGGTTATTAAATAAGCAAGTTAAGGTATTAACAACTCCTTTACAATTATTGGAATGTGTTTATGTAATGGGTCCTCTCCCTTAGTGCTTGTAACACTTTTAAGAAATTATTGTTGAGTTAGTGGCTTCATGAATATATATATATATATATATATATATATATATATATATATAGTTCTAAAGAAACAAATTAAACAAATTCTATTATAAAGGAAAAGTTTGTGGAGCCATATTATATTTTTATAGTCAATGGAGGGGGCATCCTTAAAATTAGAGTGGGTGGTAGTTGAGATCTTTTAAGAATATTTTAAGGTAAATGGTTTCATCAAGTGTTTAGTTTGTTTCAACATTAACATTTTAGCTGAAAAATTTAAGAAGCTAGTGGTTCCATAGATTTTAAGTTTATAGTGTCATTGACTTATTATTATCATAATAAAAAAAATTAAAATAATGAATTAATTATTGACATATTTACAAATATCCTTTAGTTTGTGTGAAACTTATTGAGCAACTACTATTCCTTTTATGTATTTTGAATTATGACACTTTTAGGGTTTGTTTGGTTGCTGGAATACAATTGGAATAGGAATAGGAAATTAGAATATGATTTGTATTCTTTGTTTGGTGTGTGGAATAGGGAATAGGAATATGTTTTCTCATTTTAGCCTTAAAATGAGCTTTTGTCCATTCTAAAAAATACTTGTAATTGGAATTGCTATTTTTGCATTCATTTTAACTTTTTTCAAATTTGATTAAATTTTCAAATTTGCTTTGACTTGGGGTGAGTGTTGGAATTTTGTTTTCAATATTTTCAAATATTTTAGCATAACCAAACAAGGGATAAACAAGATTGAATTGCATTTTTCCATTCCTATTCTTCATTCTCCATTCTCATTCAAATTTTCTATTTTAATTCTCAATTTTTATGCTTGCAACCAAACGGGCCCTTATGGCTTGTTTGGCTATGGGAATAGGAATAGGGGAGTAGGAATAGCTATTATGGAATACTTATTTTGAAATAAAAAATGAGGCTATGTATTCTTGTTCTTTGTTTGGTTTAGCCAAAATTTGATGGGGAATTTGTGGACCTCAAAATTTATGTTTTCTAAAATAAATAAAATTGGAATAGGAATAAGTATTTCTATTTTATTTTGTATTCCAATTCTAATTTGGTGCATCCAAACAAAGAATTCAAAATTTTAAGAATTTACATATGCTTATTTTTCTTTGTATTCTTGTTGCCAAATGAACCCTTTGTATTTTTAAAAAAAAAAAGAAAAAAAAAGAACCATTTGTTTATTAAAATAAATATTTAATATTATTAAAAAAAAAAGTCAATTTCAACATTACAACTTACTTTAAGTATTCATTATATGTATCCCTTGATTTTGAGGGAGACTCTAATTCTATTATCATTTATTTTGAAATGCAAGAAGACAAACTAGTTGATTTTTACAATTGAATATGCTTGAATAAAAAGTATCTATGTTGATTGATCATCCATTTTACCTAATGGAAATACAATATCATAGTAGGTTCCAAAACATATCTTATTTGTAGGTGCACATGTTGAAGAAGTTCATGGTCATAAGAGACAAAATTATCCAAAAAATCAATAAGATTGCACAAATTCCAAATAAATCAAGTATCAAGAACAAATGAAAGATATGATTGACTAATTACAGTTAAAATATCATGTCAAACATTGATAAAAACTGCTTTACACTTCTTCACTTTTTATATGTAAGTTTTGTTATCAAATAATTGATCTCTAGATATACAATATGGTAATCTTTAATTATTTAAAAAACATAAATATAGAGATAAAGGCACGCCGCTAAAGGGATGAATCTTATCCGGAGCTTATTCAAAATATCTTTCATTTCGACTTGGCGCTGAGTTTGACGGGGGATTATTTTTCCCTTCTGCAATGGGTATACAGTCAGCATTACCCTTTTGGAGGTAATATGCCTTACGCAACAAGGACCTATTGAAAACTAAATATATATGTTTTCTATAGTTAAAATAAATAAATTCGACGGCCCAATTATGTATGCATCAAATCATTTATTCTAAAATTTGTCTAGCTTATGAAAAATTAAAAGGTGTGCGATTGAAATAAAAATGGGCCTTTGGTCCATCGGGGAAGTTGAATGGCTCACAAAGAGCCCACCAGGGATCAAGTCTTGCTGAGTGCAAGGTCCAAAGACATGAAGAAAGGATGAGGTCGGGATTGTTCCCTAGACGAATTTGGCAGTATGGATTCAAATTGTCTCTTGGTTATTTATTTCTAAAAATTTAGATTAAAAAGACCATATTGAATTTGTAGATAAATTTCAACTTCTTTAAATATCTCAATTATTTCTTATATAAAATTTCAATTTTAGATATTCATCAATCTTTTATAATATTTGATGGAATAATAATGCAATACAAATTCACTAGAATAGACATTTCTCATTCATTGACTTTTAGGAAACATTTTCTGATTTTTAACTTATAGCTTGGAGTTTTTTGGATTTTATTGTAGAATTGCTTTCCATCAAACCTCAAAACTTAGGTTAATAGTGGGAACAATGGACTATTTTTTCTTTTCTTTAACTCATGGTCCAAAAAATCAACTTGACATGTGATTCATTTTTCTAGACTTTTATTTGATAATTGATAAAATAAAGAGGTGTTTCTTGATTAAGAAAGACAACATAAATACAAATAATTGATCATCTAATTTACTTTCAATCAAGTATCTATTTTATCCTTCAAAAAGGTGAAAAGACTTTTTAACTTATTATTTATGAAAATAATGACTAATAATTGTTATTTTTAGTCAATGTACATATAAGAAAATATTTCATTTCATGTCATATAATGAACACCAATTAAATAACATGGATATAAAATATTTATAATAAAAAATGAATTGATATATCTACAAATTTTGGATATTTTGTAACAAGACAACAGAGATATAATTGATATAAATACATCTCTAATGACATAGACCTAAGATAATAAGTTCCAACTTTTTATTTAAAAATTAGTTTTAAAACTAGAATACATTATATCAATCTAATATATTATTGAAGAAATTATAAGATCCTTGAAACAAAACTAATTTATAAAATTAAAGCGATAATCAATATGCTCAATATCTAATAGAATGATTTATTTAATAATCTTTAATATTAATTTTTTAGTATAAATTCGATGTGATATGATTATTAATTGTTGAAACTAATTATAATGTTATTGTTTGTATAATGTTGTCAAATCACATTCATTAGGATGTATTCAAGTGTACTCTCACCTATAATATTCCATAAATATATTAAATACTCAAATAATAATCGCACTTTATCTAATTATCTAAATTTTAACTCAATTGCTCAAATATTAATCACATTTTATCTAATTATCAAAATTTTAACATGATCTAATATACATATTAATAACTATAATAAAATTTAAGTCAAGATCAACTATTATTATTTATTAAGCTTGAATAAACTTGAATCCAAGACCTCCCATCACATTATGAGATCTTGTCTTACCTATTACTATTTTCAAAATTATTCTAAGCCTGTAATTACTATTCCCAAATGAACCTCTCATAGGGTGAATTGAAACTCATGGTTTTCAAAGCTATTTTTAAAAATTAACCTTCAATTAATGTTCTTCCAATTGAGGCGACTCAAGCCTCAATACCTCTCAAAGATATTTTTAAAAATTAACCTTCAGTTATGTTCTTCCAATTGAGGCGACTGAAATACCCCTCAAAGCAATGAATACCATTCTTGATTAGTGACTTCACAAACAAACTAATAATTCTTTTCAGTCATGACAAAAAACAACCAACCTAATTTGTAAGGCTCATGTTGCTGCTCTTTTTACAGCCTTTCGTATGTATTGTTGTTGCTAGTTGTCTATCTTACTTCCAGCTGATTCTTTTTGGAATCTTTTGCCGCAACTCTTTGTAACTACATTTTATCAATTTTTTTTAAAAAACCAACCTAATAAGACATAAAATACACACTAAAAAAAATCAAGCAAATTAATTAACAAACAGATTCCACAGACTCGAACATTTTATATTTCAGTAAAGCCGGAACGAACTAAAACGCTAAACAAAACGTTTAGCCGTAAGTTGTAACGAACTCATCATTAAACTCACAGAACGATTGGTCCCCACGGAGATTAATAAGTAGATAACAGACAAGTGGGCGGGGGGGACTATATACAATGAATGATAATATGCGATTCAACCGCCACGTACTGCATTTCTGATTCATCTAACCGAAATTACAGCAACATGACAGGAAAGCGGGTTCCTACTAAATGGGGCCATACCCAAATTTGGAAAAAAACTCCTCAAATTCGTTCCGTTCGTTCCAGTACTCTTAAGCAGCAGGAAAAGCAAAATTCGCAACAATGGAGGAACCGAATCAATTGCAATTTGCAGCCAAACCAGAGGGGCAAACGGAAAAAACACTAGGAATTTTCATTACGATTGGCAATTTTTACAAAAACAGGAAAACCGCCGACCATGCGAGCGGTCAAGCTTGAAACACATTTGGGCGTCCGGGATGGATCAACCGGGCGGAGACTAAAACTGGAAATGACGGAAGCGGCGATGTATTTCATCTGAATGAAGGCCATTTCCTTCCCCAGACAGACCCGAACACCGCCTTGAAAAACCGCAAACATGAAGGGATTCCGCGGGGAATAGAGCCCGTTTTGATCTAACCATCGCTCGGGCTTGAAATCCAGGCAATCGGGCCCCCAAATGGTGTTCATCCGTCCCATGGCGTAGGGATGATAAGTGACCCGGGATCCCCTGTTAACGCGAGTCCCGTCGGGCAAAACGTCGTCTTGGAGGGCGTGTTTGGAATCGAAAGGAACCGGCGGGTAGAGTCTCATGGCCTCGCAGAGCGACGCGTGGAGGTAATTCATCTCTTGCAGTTGCTCGTACGTGAACACACCCGACTCCACCCGGGCGGTTTCACGGCGAACGGCATGTTCTACGTGCGGATGAGTGGTGAGGAGCCAGAAAAACCAGGTGAGAGCCGCGGAAGTGGTATCCCGGCCGGCGAGAATGAAGCTGACGATGCTATCCCTGAGAAACTCGTGGGAAAGATGGCCGGCGTCGGGACCCATGATGGCCGTCAGGTGAGGCCGGTTGGCCAGAGCCATTAACCGGGACAACAGATCCTGTTTCTTCCCACACCCCATTTCTTTTCTCCGGCGCCGGATGACATCCATCGCGAACTCATTCACGACCTCCACCGCCTCCGCGAGGCGCCGCTCCGACCCGACGTTGAACACCCGTTTCACCTTCCAGAGCCCGGAAATCGGCCCCGCGGCTCGCCGGGCGCACAAATCAGTCGCGGCGTCGAAGGCCCGGGCGAACTCGCAGACCGGCAAGGACCCGTTTAAACAAGCCGGGTCGACCCCGAAGGCCACCTTGCATATGTTATCGAACGCGAAGCGCTGCAGGACGTCCTGGAGATCCAGACACTTGCAGGTCGTGGAGGCCTCCCGGAGCAGCGGGATGAGCCGGTCAGTGACCTCTTCGACGACCTGGACTATGAAGTTTCTGAGAGATCTCGTGTTGAACTCGTAGCTCGCTACCCGGCGTTGCATCTTCCACCCGTCTCCGTCCGCGTTGAAGATCCCCCGCCCGAGCAAGTCGTGTAGGATCGCCGTAAAGGGCTCGCCTTTCGGATAATTCTCGAACTTGGTCCTCAGAATGTGCTCCACATTCGCCGGATTCGCAGTCACCACCGTCTTCCCGCCGCCCAATTGCCCGATTACGATCGTCTGCGTCGGAGAATCTGCCAGCATCTCGCTGTACCATTCTAAAAACCGGCACCGGTTCTTCCACAGGGAGAAAACCGAGCCAATCAGAGGGTACACCGGGGGACCGTAAAACGATCCACCTGATGAACTCTTCCTCAACCGACTCGCCCACCCGCCGCACAAGATCAGGAGGATGAGGAAGAGTAGTAAGAGAAGATCATGAACTGAGCCAGTCATGGCCGCTTCCGATTTCTTTCTCAGTACTTTCACACACACTCTTTTGCGCCCTTCGGTTGGTTCTGATTTAGTAGCATGTGAATGTAGGGGGGGATTGGAATAAATAGATTTCACGTGACAGCTTTTATTTTTTCCTCTTGTGCTCCGAAATCATTAATTTTCCTTGGCCATTTGCGGAAGAGGAATGATACCTTTGGCCTGTGCCATTTCGGGCACCGTTTGATCATTGCCAAAGCGTGTAAAGTCCAAGCGGTTCAGTGCGCCAGGCAGGTTACGCCTTCCAATGGGCTCTCGCATATTACGTTGCATACGTACGGCAGATTAAAGAAACAGGGGATTCCTGGTGCTGACACCTGTCATTGTCCTGCCATGTCGGACACCCACAGAGTAAACCCAATGGCCCGTGCTAGTTAATTGGAAAATGCTAGGGGCTTCCCATAGATTAGTGGAGGATTTAGAGGGTTAATGGTCCTTCCTTGTTGGGAAGGAAAGTCTTGTCTATTGCCCCACGTGGAGAATTATTCTAACCACTAAAGGGTTAGGAAGGATCTAGTAAAGTGGGGATTATCTTATTCAGGAGCCGGCTTAATATAAGGAACAAAGGCATTGCTCCATTATTTTATATGGTTGGGGACTTATTAATCTATTCTCTTTGGTTTGGTTTGGCACCCTTGAAGACATTTTTATCTATTCTCTTAGGTTTGGTCCCATACGCCTAGGTCTTACCTAACACAACCCCCACAACATTCATTCACGCTCTGCTTTTGGGTTGTTATTCATGCATATGGACCTTGTTTGTCATATGGGCTTTTGTTTGCCATATGGGTCTGCGCCTTGTTTGTCATATTGTGATGGATTGGTCATGAGTTTTGCCTTTGTTTATGGGCCTTGGTTTTGTCATAGGGGCATTGCTATATGGGTCTTGTTTGTCACATTGTTATGGATTGGTCATGAGGTGTGCTTTTATTTATGGGTCTTGTTTTTGTCATAGGGGCATTGCTATATGGGTCTTGTTTGTCCTATTATCATTGGAGATTTTATTCATGTCTTGTTTGTTATAGAATTAGTAGAAGGTAATGAGGTAGATGCTTTTGATGGTGTTTTATTTGTTTCGATATTAATGGATGGAAGTAAAATGTGTTCTTATTTATGGTACTTATTATTAGATGTATGTTGTGCTTTTTATTTATGATATTGTTTGTTGTGATATTAGTGGAAGTAGGCTTTGCTTTTATTTATGGTATTGTTTCTTAGTGGAAGTAATATATACTCTCATTGATAGTATTGTTTGTTATTAGTGGAAGTCATATATGCTTTAATTAATGATTTTGTTTGATATGATAATGGAAGATGTAGAAGGATATGCTATTATTTATGATCTTGTTTGTTGTAATATTAGTGGATGGAAATAAGATGTATTTTTAAAGCGACACATGTCCTTGCTTAATAGTCTTGTTTGTTATAATATTGGTGGGATGTGAATGATATTTTCTTTGTTCACAATCCTATATGTAATTGCTCCTTTTATGTTATTAATAAATTATAATAAGATATTCCCTTGTTCATAGTCCTATTTAGAGGTTGCTATTGGATGAGAATGAGATGTGCCCATCTTCATGACCTAGATAGTGCTCCTATTTCTGATCATGTTTATATGTGCCCTTCCTATATTATTAGCAGACAAGAATGAGACAGGCCCTTGTTCATAATCCATATTTATTAGATTTCTAGTGAATGAAAATAAGTCGCTCCCCTCTTAATGACCCTAGTAGTGTTTATATTCACAATATATATGCACTTATTCATAATCCTATATATTAGATTACTAAATTAGATGAGAATTTCCATGTCCCCCTCTTCATGACCCTAATAGATGTTGTGTTTATAATATCAATTTTAGTCACATACGATGCTTAGAAAAGTCTTGGTGCTTGGTCAATTTTAGTCCCACAAGATGTTTCTTTATTTAAGAGTTTCCTTACATGTTCCATTTCTCATAGATTTTCTTGTTACATTATTAACATATGAGAATAATATATACCCTTGTTCACAATCCTATTCATTAGATTGATAGTGGATAATCCAATGAGACATATCCCTCTTCATGACCTTAATAGTGGTTGTGTTTATAAAGCCAATTTCAACCACACAATGCATATAAAAGTCTTGGTGGATAGAAATAACACGTACCTTTATGCATAGTATTTAAAGAGTCAATTTCAATCACGTAGGATGTATAGAAATTCTTGGTGGATGGGAACAACATACACCTTTATTCAAGAGTCTACTTGTACATGCCCTTGTTAAGAGCCTTGCTTGTTACACTATTACTAGATGAGAATGATATAATTGCTTGTTCATAGTCTTATTAATATAATTAATAGTGAGTAAGAATGTGATGTGCCCTCTTAATAAGACAAATAGAAGTTGTATTTATAAAGTCAATTTCGATCACATATAATCTATAGATAAAGGATGGGAACATGATGCACCTTTGTTCATAGTTTCACTTGTATGTGCCCTTAGTCATATCCTTACTTTAATAGATAAAAATTAGACATACCTCTAATCCTATTTATTAATATTGTATGTAAATGAGAATGAGACGTGCCCTTCTTCACGAGTCTAATTAAAGTTACATTTACAAGTAAACTTAAATTATAGGGTTGAACTCTACAAAGTAATTCCTCTTTAAAGAACTCTCATTGTTTATTTTCTTTGTCCTTTCTAAAGAGTAGGTAATATGTCGATGAACCTAATCGTTAACCTTCTGGTGCAGAAACACCTCAAACATTTAAGCAAAAGATAAATAACATGGAGACTTTCATGAACCTTAAGGACGATTAGGAGAATAGAATGCATCATCAAGGGCTTCAAATCAATCGGAGGATTCTACAACCTATAATGATATTAAAATAATGCAATTTCATACTTGTAATGTCCTCAATGGACAAATAGTTGTTTATGATGGACTAAATGTTGTCCAAGCTTCGTTAATGTTTTAAGAAGTATAGATTGGGTTATGGGATAGATGAACACATTAGGAATCTTTAGAAAGTGTTAAGTAAAGCTATTTGAAAATTTCAAAATTTCAAATAACAACAGTTGTTTAGGTTATAGAGGGAATTAGTAGTTTATCTCCTTTTATTCAATCCAACTGATGTAAGGTGGTTGAATTAGTTTTTTAAAGTTATTTGGAGTCTTTTGTATAAGATTGAGTCTTTGTTACGAGACAGTAGGGTGTACGGAAGTGACATCAAGATTGGGTGTCAATTTGTGAGTTACAACAATAAAACTCTTGGTTTCCAACATGATTCATTTCCTTTAGAATTCCTATTTGAATGTTTTGATTTCTAAATATAGTTGTTATCAATTCTTGATCATATAATACTCAATGGATGAGTTTCTTGTCCTTTTAGATTGACTGCTGTAATTATTGCAGAATTGTACATTTCATTTTAACCACTACAGCCTGGTTTTAAATAGAATAAGGAACATCCCATGAACGTAGAGGCCTAACCTTCATGGGATGAAATTTTAACATGTATTATAAATCACTAACCATGCATATGCAGAAACAGTGAAATAAAGTGATCACATTCTGGAAAGTGAGAAGAGTCTTTGGAAATTAGGCACCAAGGAGTTGCAGTGGGTGATCTGCCCGAATGTGGAGCGAAGTTTAGGTTTGGAACACATTTACATATTGAATGCAGGATTAGATTGGGTGAAGATCGGGCATTGAGGAATCTCTAAGTCAATTGGGTTTGGAGTCTAGAACTGGAATCGATAGGATATCATTGGTCAAACTTCCTTTGTTAACCTAATCATTTTCATACAACCAAAACAAAGCATTGGTCTTAGATTGAAATATTGGAAAAACAGTCATAACAAGGTTTTGATATGTTACTATACTTTGGAAAGGGTGTTTATGGGTGACCTTAAGTTTCCAAGTACTTTGAGAGGAGACTAAACCATTGGCATTTTAGTATGCAACAAGATTGATAGGAAAAATATTGGGTTTTCTGAGTTCAATTTGAGAAAGCTTGTGAAATAGGAGTATGGCACTATGATAGAGTCTTAAAGGTCTCTATATCCAATGTTAGTTGGGTGTCTATGAATCCAAACCAGTATCTAGGGATATTGTGATAGTCTTGAACAAGTTAATTCCTTGAAGAATTTAAAGTTGTTGATAGGCACAAAGCCTCTTAAGTTTGTAACTTTCTTTGTGTTCAGTATACCACCACCATTCCTTTGCATCAAGTGGTACCAGAGCCGGGGAAAGGTTTTTTTTTTGGAAATTGCATTGGTCTTGTGAAGTTGGTCCTTGAATCCTTTAGAAAGCTCTTACAGTTGAATTATCCTGGGAGGAGTAGCTCTAGAGGAGATTCTTGTACCAAGTTGATCAAGCAGCCATGTCTGAAGGAGGAGAAGAGATTTCTGCAAGGTTGACAAATATGGAGTTGGCAAAGATAGTGAAAGAACAAGTGGCAGATAACAAAAAGTTAAGGGCATCATTAGAACAAAGGGACAAAGAGAATGCTAAAAAGGATAGATTGATAAAGTCTATGTTGGAGAGGCTGTCAACACTAGAGAAGAAGGATAAGAGCATAAGATTGGATGAAGGAATCAGAGATGAAGGAGAGGAAGGAGAACCCAAAGAAGAAAAAGAAGAAAGACCCCAAGCAGAGGAACCAATAGACCCTGATGATGCAAGGATGGCTAAACTAGTGAAGGCTATAAAAAGTGGAGATGTAAGGGTAAGGACAGACTTGCTTATGTATGGAGGAAAGATGGATGATGAAGAATTGATAGATTGGTTTGGAGAAATTGAAAATTGCTTTGAATGTGAAGGGATAGAAGAGAAGGACAAAGTGAAGATAGCAAAGTCTAGGTTGAAGGGACATGCTTTGTTGTGGTGGGATTGTATTCAAGCAGATAGATGGAAGAATAATAGGCCCAAGATCACATCTTGGTACACTATGATGGAAAAAATGAAGGCAAAATTTTTGCCAAAGGATTATAGAGTACAATTGTACAAGAAGATGAGAGATTTTAGGCAGACGGAGTTGGATGTATAGAAGTACATAGAGGAATTCCACAAGCTCGATATTAGAGTGGATCATGATGAAGAGATGGAAGAAAAGATTTCAAGGTATACGGGGTGACTGAGGCTCAACATTCAGGATGACCTTAGTCTTTCTACCCCGAGGTCGATTGATGAATGTTATCAGTTAGCCTTGAAGGCTGAAGAGAAGATAAGAAGGAGACAAGAAAAGTAGAGCAACAATAGAGGTGGATCTTCCATGAGAGGAAGAGGGGGAAGAGGTACTACTAATTTTCAGAGTAACAATGATAAGGACAAGGATAAAACCTTTTTGAAATCAAGAGGGGGTTATAGAGGTGGAAGAAGTGGAGGAAGAGGAAGTGGAGTATTTACAGGGAGATGCTTTAATTGCAATGAAGTAGGCCATCAATCCTTTAGGGGTCCTAAATGGCAGGAAGAGAAAGGGAGAGATATAAGAATGCACTTGGTTGATGAAGAGCCGAGAAAGGATGAGCAACAACAACCCATTGAAATTTATCCAGAAGAAGGTGAACATTTGTTGGTTGGAAGTGGACAACCTGTGCAAGGAACCAACATTTTCAAAACCAAATGTCTGATTCAAGGTAAGGTTTTTAGTTTGCTTATTGATTCAGGGGCTTCACATAATTTGGTTTCAAAGGAGGTCATCAAAAAGTTGCATTTACAAACCTCTCCACATCCAAATCCATACTATGCTACTTGGGTGAGTAAGGATCAAAACCTACTTGTGAATGAGCAAGTTATTCTAAATTTTCCAATTGGGAAATATGTTGATAGTATTTTATCTGATGTCATGCATGGAAATGAGTTTTGGACATGTTATCTTAGGTAGACCTTGGCAATGGTCTAGGAGGACTATACATGATGGTTTCACAAATACTTATATAGTGCATAAGGGCAGGGTTAGATATAAATTGACCCCACTTATTGACAGTAGAATGAAAACTATGGTTATGTGCTTTGGTGGAGATGTTCCAATGCAGGGTCAACATTATGATACTGGTTGGAAGCAATGCCAAGTGTAAGACAGTCCAATTGTGGCAGGGCTGGTTGAACTACCTTTCATTTTGATAGGAGCAATAAAGTGTCCTTTGAATGGGTAGGCAAATGAAGGTGATATGGTGACAAGGCAACAATCAATGAAGACTTTTCAGCAGTCTATTGTGTAGCAACAGTCCTGCTTGGCAAGAGGACAATCTAAACCAAATATTTTTGTATCTAAACCTTGGTCTGTGACTGTAGGAACTCAAATGAAGGAGCAGATCACTTTGAGAGACTATTTCCTCACTCAACAATAGTTTGAAACAAGGAGCAACGGGTCACACCAATTCCACTCTTGGGACAAGAGTTCTTTCCATGGTGGGGTGTATGGTGCAGAAGCACCTCAAACATTTAAGCAAAAGATAAAGAACATGGAGACTTTCATGAACCTTAATGATGATTAGGATAATAGAATGCATCATCAAGGGCTTCAAATCAATTGGAGGATTCTACAACTTATAATGATATTAAAATAATGCAATTTCATACTTGTAATGTCCTCAATGGACAAATAGTTGTTTATGATGGACTAAATGTTGTCCAAGCTTTGTTAATGTTTTAAGAAGTATAGATTGGGTTATGGGATAGATGAACACATTAGGAATATTTAGAAAATGTTAAGTAAATCTATTTTAAAAATTCAAAATTTCAAATAACAACGGCTATTTAGATTATAGAGGGAATTAGTAGTTTATCTCCTTTTATTCAATCCAACTGATGCAAGGTGGTTGAATTAGTTTTTTTTAGTTATTTGGAGTCTTTTGTATAAGATGGAGTCTCTGTTACGAGATAGTAGGGTGTATAGGGTGTCAATTTGTGAGTTACAGCAATAAAACTCTTGGTTTGCAACACAATTCTTTTCCTTTAGAATTCCTATTTGAATGTTTTGATTTCTAAATATAGTTGTTATTGATTCTTGATCATATAATACTCAACAGATGAGTTTCTTGTCCTTTTAGATTGACTGCTATAATTGTTGCAGAACCGTGCATTTCTTTTTAACCACTATAGCCTGGTTTGAAATAGAATAAGGAACATCCAATGAACGTAGAGGCCTAACCTTCATGGGATGAAATTTTAACATGTATTATAAATCACTAACCATGCATATGCATAAATAGTGAAATAAAGTGATCACAGTCTGGAAAGTGAGAAGAGTCTTTGGAAATTGGGCACTAAGGAGTTGTAGTGGGTGATCTGCCCGAATGTGGAGTGGAGTTTAGGTTTGGAACACATTTACATATTGAATGCAAGATTGGATTGGGTGAAGATCAGGCATTGAGGAATCTCTAAGTCAATCGGGTTTGGATTCTAGAACTGGAATCGATAGGATATCATTGGTCAAACTTCCTTTGTTAACCTAGTCATTTTTCATATAGCCAAAACAGAGCATTGGTCTTAGATTGAAACATTGGCAAAATAGTCATAACAAGGTTTTGATATGTTACTATACTTTGAAAAGGGTGTTCATAGCTGAACTTAAGTTGCCAAGTACTTTGAGAGGAGACTAAACCACTGGCATTTTAGTATGCAGCAGGACTGATAGGAAAAATATTGGGTTTTCTAAGTTCAATTTGAGAAAGCCTGTGAAATAGGAGTATGGCACTATGATAGAGTCTTAAAGGTCTCTGTATCCAATGTTAGTTGGGTGTCTATGAATCCAAACCAGTATCTAGGGATATTGTGACAGTCTTGAACAAGTTAATTCCTTGAAGAATTTAAAGTTGTTGATAGGCACAAAGTCTCTTAAGTTTTTAACTTTCTTTGTGTTCAGTATACCACCACCATTCCTCTGTATCACCTTCTTATTTTGTTCTGACATGTATGTGTTAATAAAATATGCATGGTTGATGAAAAATATATTGAGTCATACAATTACAAATGTTCTAAACATTTATGTGATATTTAAAGACTTGTAAATTTTGTGTAACTAGAAAAAGGTATAAACATTTCATGTATTTGTTAGCATCTCTCTTTCCCTTTGAACTCAATTTAGTAGCATATAATATTTTTCCCTAGAATACTTGTTGTAGATATTCATCTTCATGTAGAATACACTTGATCTCCTTATGGTTGATTACAAATGACAAACTTGCTAGCTAACATTTATATGATATTTTGACTTAAATGGATTTTTACCTACAAAGATCATATTTCCATCTCAAGAATATATTTGGGAACACCAAGGCTTGTAAATTATCCTCCCAATCATGGACATAATCTATAGTTATCAAAATAATCTAGTCCAAATTGGCTCAAATATTTGATGAAATTGGAGCAGGGATTTAATTACACTGGACATTACAAGAGGATAAAACCCAATTTGAGTTTTATGATAAACTAAAATAAAGGGCACACTAAAATAGGGGCCTAAAGAGGAGTGTGTTGAGATTTAAACTAGAATATTATTATTTTTTAAAATTAAATATTATTATTTTTTAAAATTAAGTATTAATAAATTTATGGAAATGGTCCTAGATAATTCATATGACCCCAAATAATACATAGAGGAGCAAGAAAGCTAAAATTAATTCTAGGAGAGTGTGAAATGGGACTTACCTATTAAGGAGTAGAATTTATGACAATACATAAAGTATTATGTGTTTAATAATGTGGTTGCAATTCCCTAGAGTACGTATTACACTTCCTCCTTTATTAGACATTAACTATACACTCACATGATCTCTTGGTATGGTACTTTATGCAGACCAATGTGTGTCTCACCCTTTAGCATTGATTATAGGTTCAACTCATTTTAATAGGTCCTCTATTTCAAAGTAACGATAACAATCCTAGATTATTGATGTTGTTAAAGGTTTCAACACTTTGGGCTAGACTTCAAAAGATATTTTCATTGACAATTGTAACTTATTATGAGACTTGAATAATTTGAGATGATTTTTTTTAGAGAAGGGAATAAGGTTCTTGATGTAATGGCTACAATAGGGTTGGTTACTGGGTCCTTTCGATGTTGGAAAAACTTTATTTTCTTGCCACAAAATTTATAAAGACTCTTATTTGAGGAGTGAAACACCAATAATAGCCATGATGGATAACAAAAAATAAATGTTTGGATTTATTGGATCCATTATCTTCTTAGGCTTGTGGATAGGATGAGATGATCATTATGCTTTGTAATCAAATGTTTTAAAGTTATTGGTAGGAAATTTTGAATTGGATGGTTTCAAAGACTAGGATCAATGGGAGGTCACCTCATCAAAATTTCTAGGGTGATGCACGAGTCACTTTGAGGACATGGTTATAGTTTCAGAATGGTTGTGTCGCACCATTGGCTCATGTATGTTTGGTAGTGTGATGTGCCAGTATGATGGTTTTGGTTTGGAGCTTGTTTGGATGAATTTCTCGTGTGGTTCCCATTTGGGGGTAATATTAAGATGACAAACATTGTGCAGTATATATCTCCAAAGGGATCCAAAATTTAATTAATCACCACATTTGCAATGTAAACTTTATTTTTTAAATATTTCATTGTGATGGTTAACATGAGATTTTCCTTAACCAATGTTTTTTTCTCTATATGATGGGAGTTGGGTGGAATATTTGGTGACTATTTTGGGTGGTGCATAGTAATATTTCTTATTATCACGATGCACATCCTATCCTCTAAACCTTTTGTATTTTTTCCTTTTTTATCTACTTGTTAGATTTTGATGTGATAGAAAAATACTAAGTTAGTGTTTACTCCTATTATTACAAACATGGCAAGTGACAAAGTATAGATTAAGCCAAATACACTCCAAATTTTAAGGATGATAGAATTGTTTGGAACATCTATTCAGAGTGTGATCTCTGATAGTTTATTGAATACATAATGGATTTTATGAAAATATTTTCATCTAATTTTAAACTTTATGGGAAGATCGAAGAGTTATGGTTGATGAGATTTTATTTGAAGTAATGAGAATATCATTGCAAAAGAGTCTAGTTTGTCCACCTAGAGTAGAAATGAAAATGTAGAGAAAGCTTGTAAACAATAATAGCTTGGCTCTTTTATCTTAGATGATTCTAATCTTCCAAGAAGAGCTTCTCTTGTGAACTTTTCTGTGCAAGGTATGACTTGTTCAATCATCTGCTCTATCTGCTTATATGTAGGTGTCAAATTTTCAAGATTTTCCATATAATTTCATCTCCATCCTTCTTCCCATCACAATCTTTAATTCCTGCAACAATTTCTGATATTTCACCAAAATAACTTCTTATAGATTCATCTTCCATCATTTTATCTTCTCAACATAAACAAATCCAATTATGTCGTCTAACCTTTCTAGCATGCATATCACCTTCAAAAATAGATTCCAAAGCTTTCCAAATTTTATTCTGCCAAATTTAATGATTTTACCTGTGTACACTCATTTTTAGGAAGAGCTTTTAAAAGTGCTTCCCTGGAAAGCATGTTACACATAAATAAATCTCTCTGACCTTCTGTACAAGATTTAATCTTGTCTTCATCAACTATTTCCTTCTTATTTTTAGTGATCAACCAATATCTTGGACCCATCCATAGTAGATGTGTCTTCATCTTCTCTTTCCAATTGTCATAGCTAACTCCATCAAACTTTGAACTTTCTTTTCTAAAATGAATCACTATAGATCTCCTTAAGTTGTTAATCTTATCCTTCAAGGACTTGATGCTCTAATACCAATTGTTAGAAAGTAAAGTCCACCAAGATAATTTAAGGGGGGAGGGATGTGAATCATTTATCCAATTAAAAGAATTTTCATCAACCTTATTAAATTTGAAATATGTGATCAATAAGTGCAACAACCATATAAAGATCACCATACACAATAACACTAGATTTGTTAACTAGGGAAACCCTTTATCAGAGGGGAAACCTTAGTGGGGATGCTACCCTCAAAATGATGTACTAATAGATAAGTTCCTTACAAGAGGATGAACCCTATTAGGAGTCAATAAAATACATTAAGTACATATCAGTCCCTAGTAGGAGATTTTGAATCCTTGTGAGGAGATTTTGACCTTGTTAGGAGTTGTGCCAAACTTGTTAGGAGTTGTGGAAGGCAAAAGGACCCACTGTCCAAAAAACTTTAGGGGCAAGATCCCTGAACTCACTGTCCAACTGATCTTACTATCCTTCATATAATAATACAATATTTACAACTGTCCACAACAACCTCTTTTCCAAATACAATCTCTTTGCTAGCTCTTCGCTCCTTTATTGCACCAAACTCTTCTTCAATCTCAAAATATTCAATATTAGGTTTGCTAGATCTCACATTGAAGTTCACATACTTGCATTACACATCCATACACTTAAATCACACTTTTCTACTCATACATCCAAGGAAAATAGCTTTCATTTATACCAAATCCTCAAAGTAATTATTGAGTCATCCTTGAGGCTTTCTCAATTTACAATCAATATAGGACCACATTAAGATAATATGATACACATTACATTACATCTTTTCACAATTTCATAAAATTGTTGGTTCACAGTCTTCACAATCCTTCATACGTGTAACAATAGACTTAGTATGATCAACCACACCATCATCCTCATGTATTATACCTTTGTACAAGTGGGATTAACTAGATTCTATCTCTGTTAGGTGATATAATCAAAACATTAGTGACTGCTTCTTAGGAACTTTGTCTGAACTATCTTCAATAAATCTCAAATAACAGTCAACTGTAATAATCTTTTTACATGTATAATTAACCACATAATTATAAAACTTAGTAGGAAACATCCTCAACTATGCATAGCCTCAATAAAACTCCTTGAACTAATTGACCTCAATCTTAGTCTATAGCTCTCTCAATCATCTACAGAATAACATGTACTTTGACATCAATGACAAATATAGTCACGAATGCAACACACAATCATGCCAAAATCTTCCTAATGCTCTAGCAATGATAGGATACTCCCACATATGAATATAATCAATATTCATGCTAAAAAAAATAAGACTATATCTCATAGAGTATGACAAGAGAAGAGTATGTAGCAGCAACAAACAATTGTGATTAGATTATTTGGAGGAAACAAATGTTGAAAGATATTGGGATTGAGTTTAATAAGCTTGTTATCATACATTGTGATAACACAAGTACAATGAGTATGTTAAAGAATCCACTTTTACATTCAATTACAAAGAATATATCTATTAAGTATCACATTTTGAGAAAGAAAGTTGAAGAGAAAGAGATTAGATTGGAATATATTAGCACAAAGGAATAGGTAGCAGGAATATTTACAAAACCTTCGCTAAAGGATACTTTTGAGTACTTGAGAGGTATGCTTGGGGTTATTCCCTAACCTATTTTTGAGTATTTTATGTAGAGATTGCATTAGTCCCATGGTAATATATGACACAGGGCAAGGCAAGAGAATCTCCAAAGGAGATGTCCTAGCCCCCAACAAATATAACCACACAACGAAAACACAACAACAAGAAACAACAATGCAAGATCTGATACCAACTCACAATAATTTGTTCATAAATATAACTGATTAAATGCAATATGCCTGGCTATAAGGTCTTCTGGGTTAGGGCCAAATACAAACAACAATTAAAAAATTAGTTCTGCAAGATCCAAAAAGATCTAACTCACAAAACCAATCTCAGCTAGTCTAGATACACAACTGGATAAGAACACCAAGAAGAATCCACACTTGTAACCTTAGGTCCACCAAGAGATCCTATGGTTCCTAAGCCACAACTCTAGCTCTTCAAATTCAAATCTATCCTTCATTCCAACTGAATCAAAATCCTATTATAAACTACCTCACATTCAGCGATTTGCCCACAGACTCAGGAAAATCTCATTCTTCAGCTGCTCCCCACACTCAACTGAATGAATCACTCCATCATAAATGACTAAAAGACTCCAAAAGACCCCTAATTATACTAATCTAAGCCACAAGTTGGCCCAAAATTCTAAAAACTAAAATTAAGTACTTGAAGAGCCACAAGTTGGCTTGCAACAACAATTAAATGTCTACAAATCGATATTCGAGAAAAATCATGATATCTTATAGCTCCAATTGAATTAGAACTCGTGCTTAAAAATAACAGTAGAAATTTAGGTCCACTACAACACCTTAAAGGAAAAAAGGCCAATTCACCAAGGATAAGTGCACATCCATCCTGAAAGTTAAGCACATAAAACTGTTGTGCAAAAATGCCAGAAATCGATAATCTAAGAGAATTATAATATCTCCCAACATATAAGGAATGAGAACTTGAACCTTTAACTAGAGATATTAATTTAGGCCCTCTTTAATCTTTGAAATGCACATCCTCTCATTCATTGTGAAAAATTTGTTACACATCTTGTAACAGGCACCCAAAAACCAGAAAAACATAGTTCCAACAACAAGGTAAAAATAACACGAACTCCAACTCAATCCATCCAATCTCTATGCAATCATGAGGAAAGATTCTCCAATGTGTCTCCAACACATCCATAACCATTAAAATCATAAATCCACCAAAATCCAAGCTCGATGCTCCTACACCAATATATCACTATTTCTTTTATTTCAATTGGATGCTTTATGATTCCTCTATGGGGAAGTATTTGTGTTTTAGCTAAGTCATTAAGGACTCTTGGTATTAATACATAATAATATCTTTGGACACTTGATATTATTGCATATCTTATGAAGTGAATTGACATAATGATACCTTTTTCATTGATGTCAATGGGGAAGAAGAGTAATACATGAAAAAAATCATTTCATATTGATTATTATCAATGGGGGAGAACATTACATGAACCATTATTTGGTATGTATGTTTGGAGAGAGAAATACATGAAATATCTTTGTATACTGATCGATGACAATAGGAGAGAGAGAGAGAGATTTGATCGATGATGAGGATTTGAAAATATGTTGATGTATGGGGGAGATAAACATCTTCCTTATGCATGATGGTTACAATACAATGGACATTCATGGTTAGCATGAATGGGGGAGCAATTGTAGTAGATACATTTGGTACTCATGGAACTCATATTTTTTTCATCTATGTTGCCATAAATTCCAAATGGAGAGATTTTTAAGCATGGATGCTGATGGTATCCCTATGGGGGAGTATCCTAGAATTTTTGGAGACATGGTACAAAGGTTATGTGTTGCATTCATGATAGAGTTTGTCATTGATGTCAACATACTAGTTATCCTATGGAGACTAGAGGTACAACAAATAGATGTTAGTTTTGTGAGGCTTGAGGAATGAAGCCGAGCTTATGTAAACCTTGGATAATGTTCTAAAGAGTTTTTTTATGTTATAGTTAAGAGCATGTATGGAAATATGAAGATAATACAGAGTTATTGAAGATTTAGTGAAGGTAGCATTCAGATAGAGTTCCTCTATAACAGTTACTATTTTTTAGATTGTATATCATAAAAATATATAATTTGGTCATGTGCACTTGGATAGATGTATAAGAAAGGATGAAGATCTTGTGGTCAAATGTGCACATCTAAATGAGCATCGAGTGAAGAGTTGGGAAGATTGTGAGCTGATAATCATTTGTAATTGTGAAAAGTGTGAAGATATAAAGTAATGTGTTAATGTAATATCTTAAGTTGGTACTATATCATTATTATAAACTGGGAAAGCCTTAGGGAAAACTCAATACTTTGTTTTAGGACTTAGTATAAAGGAACAATGATTTCCTTGGTTGTAATCATCCGACATGGATATTGGTGTACATATGAGTATACAAACTTGTATGTGAGACCCAGTGAGCCTAATGGTGAATATATTTTGATTAGAGAAGTATTTGGTGCACTAAGGCACATTGAGTGGAAAAAGTGATTTTATTTGGTAAGAAGTTCTTGTTGGATAGTTGTATACTTGTATTATTGTGAGAAAGATAGTACTAAGGCCAGTTGAATAGTGAGTTAGGCAGTCTTGCCCAAAAGATATTTGAAAAGTGGATCCATCTGTCTTCCTTAATGACTCCTAATGAGGTTAGCACAACTCTTAACAAGTTTGGTATCTCCTAATAGGGTTTCAAAGTCTCCTAACATGGATTGATATATACTGAATGCATGTCATTGGCTCCTAATATGGTCCATCCTCTTACAAGGAACATTTATAGTAGTACATCATTTTATGGGTACCATCCCCACTAGGGTTTTCCCTCTGATCAAGGGTTTCACTAGTTAAAAAATCTAGTGTTATTGTATATGGTGATATTTCTATGGTTATTGCATCTACTATTTACATGTTTTGGAATTAAGGATATTGAGAGTTGTTTTAATTGCATAACTGATTCACCCCCTCCTTGCAGTTATCTTGGTGGAATTTACTTTCTAACACCTTTGGAATTTAATTTCTAACACTTTTAGACATTTATTCCATTGCAATCAATTTCCAATTGATACCATTTCAAAAAAGAAACACAATCTTTATTGTTTACTGTCAAATTGAGGAATTTATTGGTTTTGCTTGTTAAGACTTCCGTTTTCTCACACATACCTTAATGATATAATGCAAGACCAAGTGCATGAGGAACCACTATGAGTATACTTTCATACCAACCAAGAAGAAAAACTTTCCAATTGTGGATTCATGAGATAATGACAAACCCTCTTGAACAAGTCTACAAATAAGGGTTTTATGATACTTTTTAGAGAATTAGTTGGATCTTCTTTCATACATCATGGATAACAATTAGAAGTTATTTAATGAAAGATTATTCACCATAGCTTACATTCAAATAGGGTTTGTTAATCATTCATATCATTACAATCAAAGAGATGCTAAAAAAATAGTGAGAAATTCGATCTGATATAGGGATTCTCCACATACTGCTCTCAAATATCAAAATTGCAATTTATCCATTAAAAAATATATATTAACAAACAAATGCATTGATGGTTATCACACACCTTTCTCCTTCTTCAGTACATGAAGATTCTTCACCTTAGAAATATACAATCTTTATGACTATCACCATACACCTACATATTACTGATAGTCTGAGAATCTAATGATAAAATTTTTACGAATCTCACTCTCCAACTTGAACACCATGACATACTCAACCAATATTTTCTTTTTATAACACTTCTTGACAATTTTACAACTATTCCACTAACCTATTACTATTCATTTTCTCTCTTGCAACTTTTGCAAAGTTGCACTTTTACAACTTTTGCATCTTCGAAAAAAAAGACCTTAGAATTTGTATAAAATATCAAAATACAATCAAATGGGATCCAACCACATTCTTTGCATGTTTTTCCCTTTTCATGGCTGTAGTGCCTGCCCCTAAGTCGCATTTCTGTCATCCTTGCCAAACTCTTTTAGGCCAATTTATGTTTGATGATTAGTATTATTATTTTAGAGATTATCAGATGTTGTTTTACACTCAGTTTATTATATGATGAGATTACTTGGTACTCTATATTTCATGCATGTATGATGATTATTCAATGTTTTCAGTTATCGATGATGATTAGTTAGATGGTTTATTATCACACGTGCTTTCTTATGGATACTTACCCCATACTGCATGTGTATGGTGTGCATGTTTGTTTTTATTTATATATGGTGTTTCTGATGTGGTTAAGGAAGGGAGTCGTAGTCACCTACTAGTCGGGATCTACACGATGCACCACTTCCTGCCATTGTCTGTTTAGCTTAGAATATTGTGTTTGTACATGCGTGGATTTTATGCAGGTTGTAGGTACCGGGTATCGACTTCCCTGAATTGCCAGGATGAGCGTACCCTATCGCATTGTCTCAATGGTAAGAGAGGGGAGATAAACTCTTAAGTCCAATTTCTAAACCCTTTAGCCAATTGTCCTAATTGATAGTTAGGACAAGTATCTAAGTTAAGTACCCTCCAAATGCATCAAAAGATGTAATTTCGTGATTATAACCCTTTTTGTTTTGATTTAGTATATGCTTTTCTATGTAGGATTTTCGTATGTTGTTATATGAGTCCTTGATGTGTTTTCTATTAATTAAGTCTAATTAAAAAGATTAATTAATGATTTAATTTAATAGAGAATTATTATGATATCTTTAATATTTAATTAATTGAGAAATTAATTAAATAAAAGAATTAAATTTGGAGATAAAAGCTTTAAGTCTAAATTTAGAACGTGATAATATTTAGTTAATTTAATAATAATATATTTAGAGTTCATTTTTAAATAAATGCTAAATATTATTATTATTTGAGTTAATAAATATTTTTATCAATTTAGTTTCTAAAATAATTTAAAAAGTGAAAATATAATTATTTAATAAAAGATTCTAGTTCGCATGACTTATGCATAAGATTAAATAAAAGAAATTTATTAAAAGATAAAATAAGTGAAAATAATAATGTTACTTTAATTTCATAAAGTGCGCATGGGATTAAAAGTAATAAAGATTAAAAATAGAAGTCAAGTGGAATATTAAATAAAGTTATTTAATAATTCAACTTAATGTGCATGAAAGTTGAATGCAAAAGAATAAGAAAAGATAATAAAGGTTAATTTGGAGTTAACTCAATTGTGCAAAGAGTCTTCTCGGGTGAACGCACAATTAAGTGCTCCAGTTTGAGGAGAAAATTTGCTTATCACAACATTGGGGGTTCATTCTTGGGGGACACGAATTGGGACACGTTTTTGGACGGCAATTTTTGGGAGATACGAAGTTGGACGGAAAATTTTGGGGAGACATCTTTTGGAAGCGATTTTCAGAAGGCAAATACCAAAGAAAGATTTTGGGAAGAAGGTTATTGAGAGGAGCGAATTCTCTTGCAGTTCCAGGGGATTTCATAATAGCATCAGGATCAGGTAGGGTCTTGTGTTGTTGATTATCGATTAAATACGCAATTATCCTTTCCTGTCTTCTTCGTGTCTGGGATTTGTAAATCCGAATTCTCTGTGATGAAAGTTTTAAGCTTTCAATATTGTGAATTTATTAATTGTTCGTCAATAATTTCTGTATCCATGGAGACTGGATGAATTATTAGAACCCTTGTTTTCTCGATTTAGAAATTAAGATTTATTTAGGTAAGGATTTTGAATGTAAAACTGAAAGTTCTAAGTTTTAAAAAAAAAAAAAAAAAAAAAAAATATATATATATATATATATATATATATATATATATATATATATATATATATATATATATATATATATATATATATATATATATTCCTTGGAGGATATTGTCTTAATGAAAATTAAATCAAACTAAATTTAAAATAAACATTATTTATTATATATATATATATATATATTTATTGTTTTAATAAAATTAAATAAATCTTATTTAAAATAAAATTAATTATTTAATACTTTTATTAAAATCGAAAATGGAGATTTGTTTAAAAAAAAAATAAAAAAAATAATAATAATAATATATTTGGGGTGGGGCGGGGCCACCACTTCCCACGCCCCACACTCTTTCCCACGCTGCCGCAGTAGGTGGTACTGCTGCCTGCGGTAGCAGTAACACCTGCGGCCGCAGGTCGACGGCAGGCCGGCGGGCCTTTAAAAATGCCATTGTTTTATTAAAAAAAATAATATTACGATTTAAATTTTTATAAATCGTTTAAAAAAAAAAAAAAAACGTTTTAAATAGAATTACTTTATTTAATATTGTTATTAGATAATTTAAAATTATTAAATTTTAAATTATATTGAAATTTTATTATTATTTATTAATAATTTTATAAATAAATAAATTATTAATAAATATAATATGATTCTTTATGTATCATTAATTAATCTTAGTTATAGTTTGACTTAATTAAGATTAATTAAATCGAATATTTGTGTAAGCAAGTTTAATATTATAACATCGATTTTAATGGAAGCTCAGATTATTATAATCAACAAGGATTATTAATAATTTAATTATTACCTTAGATTGTTTTAGGAATTTGACTTAAAATCAATTAAGGGTAATTAGGTGTTTCATTTGGAGTTAGGAACGGGTTACTTTGTAAAGGTGAACTATGGGTTCTATCTGTTTAAAACATACGTTCAACTAGAAATGGAAACCTCAATAGTATATAGTCAATTAAATTGAACTATAAAACTTTTTATTTGAAAATAAACACTGAAAATTGAAACCTTATTGTTTAACTCAACTGTATATTTCAAATCAAAACCAATTGTGAGACTATGATGTTTTCTATATATTGTTTATGTTTGAGTGTTATGGGGTTGGTTTAGCGTTGACCAGTTTAGGTTGTCCCCAGAGGCTCGGGGTTGTGAATGTGATGTTATGATGATTTGTTCTCGATCTTTTCAAACCAACCAAGGTAATGTGATAGTAAGCTCTATGATGGATGTATTTACTGTTTGTTATTGCTTTCCAATTTCCTTGTGTGAAGCTGAGGTGTATGTATTTGAGATACTTGACTTAACCATTTTCGAGTCTCGATCAATTATATTTGATAACCATTTTTGAGTCTCGATCAGTTATACTTGGTTTGCTTTTCGGTCGCTTGAGAGGACTGAAGTGTTTGTTATGTTCTTGATGATGTCATGTTTTGACTTGACCATTTTGGAGTCTTCAATCAGTATTGTAATTTACTATTGGGATACTTTCTGGTTGCTCATTGGAGAACCATTGGATTTTGTGATTTATCATTGATGCCTTCAGTTGCTGATAGAGAACTGTCGTGATCATATGATTATTATTGGATGCTTATCTGTTGCTCATGAAGAACTGATGTAATTTTGTGGCTTATCTTTTATGATGTTTTTTAGTTGCTTGTATAGGACTGAGGTGATTTTATTATGATTCTTGATTTGTGATTTCATGAGCCTAGGGTAGGTTATCTATGTGTAGAGTTGGGAAGTGGCTTGCAATGGGGATCGGGGCCCTAAGAGGCTGCCTGGAGTAACCCATTGTAAGTTGTTTTAATAAGTGAAAACATTTACACTAAATAAGGGAAAATGAACCTAATAAGATAATTGTATGTTCTCTCCCATGCCTTGAGTGCTAGTACAGACTAGGATGGGGTAGAGAGAACGCTTGGTTACGACCTTGCATTCCATAGTATGCCTCGTCAGTACGAGAGGATACTAATGGCCGCAGGGATCAGTAGGGACCCGAGATTCCTAAGGGATTGCTCGGGTAACTTCTACGTGACTTTTGCGATGACACTTTCCCGCTTGCATATTAGGTTTCCTACGTGTCTTGTGGTACCTCTGGGATTTAGATGTCGATCTTTTTAGGAACCCTTGAGTTAGCATACTTATAGGATTTCCTAGACTTAGAGAGTATTTATGATTATAGGTTTTGTTATCCTATTTGGGACTTGAGACTATCTCCTCAGCGCGATGGGAGTGGACCATTTAGGTTCCACGCGGTCGGGTGGTAGTGCTTTTACTCTTACCATTGAGATCCGTTCCATGGTCACCGTGGCTGGAGTGTTCGTGATTGGCATTTACCTTCACTATGTTCTTGGATTATTATGATGGATGGTTAGATTTTATGATAGATGTTTTATCATTATGGATGTATGGATGTATCAAGTATGGTGAATAGTTTTGTATATATCTTTACTGTACTTTGTATCATGGATTCATGGAGGTTGATGTATTTCTATTATTACATATGTATATTCTTTTAAACCTTTCATACCTTGTGACTTGTGTAGTGGATTTAAACGTGACTCAACGTCTTGGGATCTTTAAGAAATGTAACTTACAATGTATGTTGTCAATGATTACATGTTATTGCTTCCGCTACTATGTGTTTGATGTGTACGTTATACTTCTTGTTAAAAAAAAAAAAAAAGTTTAGCAAACTTAGTAAAACTTTAGGTTAATTCTTTTGGATCCCTTGGCGGGGCGTTACAATGGCAGAGTTACATCATTCTGATCTTTTGACCAATCTAGGTCCTGAATGGACAGCTTATACATCTTATACATCTTGTATTACATAACTTGTATCATGACATATTATGACTTCAAACACTTTGTATGATCTCAATACATTTTTAGTAAACATATTTGTCTTTTACAAAAAAAACCTTAAAAATGACTCTCAAATGCTTGATTGAGAAGACAAGATTATGCTACTAATAGTTGAGTTGCTTTGCAATTGGAATACATAAGCACCCTATGAATTATCATGGGTACAACTCCTTGTACAAGATTTGCAATGAAATTACAAAACTAACTACATCAATGCTTTTAACCTGAAATAAAATAAGGTACACAAACATCTACCAGTAAACACAAAATAGATGTGAAAGACCTAAACAAAGATAAATGAACACAAGAAACTGACACATAGATCACTTTATCAAATTCACAAAATACAACTTAAAAGGGAAAGCACAAAGAGTACATATCCCTTTCAACAACTAGCTTAATCTGAAAACTAAGTTCCAGAATCAACTAAACTTACATTTGCCAATGGTGCTGAAAATAATCATATCCAAAATACAATTCAATATAATCTAAAGGGAGCAATAAAAAAATTCACAAAAGCTTCCTTCATTTATTCACTACCTAAAGAAGGTGAGCTCACAAACTCATAACTTGTTCAACAATTGCATAAAAAGAAAATCTGCACTCTCCCCAGGTTATAATTATATGTAGAAAATTGTTTCCTCTCCTCTACAACACATAAGTATTTTTACCAGAATCGGAACCCTTCTCCTTGTCAAACCTTTACAATAAATAAGTTTCATGAGAGAATGATTTAATTTTGATAACTGAATCTTGAAATAGAATATTATCCTTGTTGATTTTTGTCTCATCATAACTTTTTAATGTCATGAGCATATAAGGTGTGCTTTTATACATGTAACATGTGACATATCTCCCTTGACATACATTATATTATTTAAAATCAAACATTATCTTAAAGTGATAGGAAACACATGTTGGTGATGAGGTGTTGTTATCCTTTAATGACTATCATCGATAGTTTTGATAGTGCTGCACACAATCATTCATATCTCACAAAATTATCCAAAATTTGACAATCAATTTTGTGAGGATTTATATAATTAGGGTTTTGAAAACATATCCAAAATTGAGCATGATCCAATGATTGATTTGAAAGTTATGCCCCTCACAATATGACTATTTTTATGAGAAAATCATGCATTCCACTTAGCAAATATATGTCTTTCTCCATTTAAAACATAGGACACCATTTTATAAAGTTTATTCCCAATTGATGCATGCTAATTTGATGAAGAAAAAATTCAATTTCCCCCACAATTTGGATCATTTCGTGCAAGACTGATTTTAAAAAAAATATTTTCAATAGTAAATTAATATTCCTCTAATATTTTCTTTATATTGAAAAAACTTGTCTCCTTTTTTCTTTTCTTTAACTTTGCCTTATTTGTAAAGGCTAACCAACTCCTAGTCATATGCCTCTCACCTAGTAGAAATGTTGGAGGAGCTTGTGAATCTTGAATAATAACTTTTGAGCTTGAGGGAAGTTGCTAAACAACCAAAATTAATTGTACCAGATTGAACCATTGAACTTGTGAACTTTTTTGAAATAGTTCACACATGAATGAACACAATTGTACCATTTTGAATCCTTTATACCTTGTTGAACTTATTTGAACCAATTTATCTGAACTGATGAGTCAAGTATTCAAACATGAACTCTGAACTTGGTGAAACTCTGAACCTTTTGAACTAGTTTGAACCTTTAACTAGTTCAAGGGGTTCAATGACCTGTGTTTAAACTTGATGAACCTTTTTGTGAAACCATTTGAACTTGAATATAATAATCTCTGAAATGCTTCTCTTTGTAGAAGATTATTATGTAATGACACAAACTTGATTTTTAACCATTCTGAATAGGAAGACTAATTTGATTTTGAAATTTAAATGGGGGGTCCATAAGGGGGACTAACATATATCATAAATAACTAAACAATCAAATTTATCATACTATGATGTTTGACCTCTTGGTACACTCAGGTGCTTCTACACCATATACCCATGCATATATGCATGTATATATGTGTATACGTGCATGCATAAGTGTACATGCACATGTATATGTATATGAATATGAATATCTCTCTCTCTCTCTCTCTCTCTCTCTCTCTCTCTCTCTCTCTCTCTCTCTCTCTCTCTCTCTCTCTCTCTCTCTCTCTCTCTCTCTCTCTCTCTCTCTCTCTCTCTCCACACACACACACACAAACAAAATAGCTATATTAATCATTTTTTTTCTTCTTGGAAGAGATTCAATGTCTTTATGTGAGGTTCTTGGAGGGTGGTGGATATGATTAAGGAGGTAATGGAGAGCACAAAATTTTCTAGAGAAATTGATTTGCTACATTATTTTTGAACAAATCCCTATGAATCTCCATTGTCATGGTAAAAGGCCTTGTAATCTCTATGTCAAAACTCAATTTTGTAGCCCCATACACCTCTTTGTAATTTATTTTTCTTCTTCAAGTAGAAATAGAGAAAATTCCTCTTATCCATTCACTTACATTAAAGAATTATGTAATTTCTTGTTAATAAGTGAATTTATGTAATATTCCTCAATAGTTAAATGAAGAGGACAACCTAAAGTTTGAACCAAATCAAAGAAATTGGAAATAAATATTGAGAAAATGAAGAGGGTAAACATCCTAAAGCTCTTCTCCACTAATGGATTGTTGATTTAACTTCCTCATAGTCAATGATGATCACTTTGATGAGGTATTCCTTTTTGAAAGCACCATAAAGTTGAGATTCCCATTGATGTATAAAAATTTTCAGCTTGTAATTTATTGAATGATAAGACATATTTTGAAAACATGATTGACTACTATTCACCACAGAACACTAAAACAAAAGAGTGAGCAATTTTTTGTTAAATCTCCTTTTTTCTCGTTAAATGATGGTTTTAAGTTGGATGAATCTATTGATAATCTTAGCATTAGAACTCTTATCACATTGCTATTTGATTGTGTATCAACCAAGGCATAGGGTATTCATAAATATATGATGCCTATATACATCTAGTATTCACATGGTTTTATAATTTCTGACAATTAGTTTAATGGTATGTGATGTCTATGTTGTGTTATTAGGGACAAAGGAATTTTGAGGAATGTAAATTTAGCCAAAATTACTCAATTTGATATAGGTAATACCATAGGATCCCATAATGGCTTCCTCCGTTTATATCTAGTTACAAGTAGTGGGGTGTAGGAGTTTCTTGTTGGATGATTAGAGGAACAAGGTTTACTTGGACTACTTCCATCTGATTCTTAGGAGAAGAGTAGAAGAGATATCTCCTTGGATGGGAAGCTAAGTAACCATAAAAGGTGTTTGAGGTGTTTCTCTTAAATTCTGAAAGACCATTTCCTGGAAACCAATTTTTTGATTAAAACTTGGGAATGAATAAACTAATTGATGCCAAATCCTGATTAAAACATGAACTCGATAATACAACCCACTTTTTCTTTAACTAGTGAAAAACTGTCACAGTTTTGATCACTTGAGATTGATATTTAAATGCAGAGATGAAGAGTCTAGAAGGAAGATTGTATTCTATCATAATGGAAGGATCAATAATATTCTAGTAATTTGGAGGTTTTAGTTACCACTAATAGAACATATTGTTGAGTATTTGAAGACCAACAATCAATGGTGTTTTCCCTCCACTTATATTGTGTTTCTTTAGCTAATCATTTGTGATCTATAAATGCTGATGACATCTATTTGTAAACTCATTCTATTTGATCAATATAATTCCTTTGCTCTCAATGTGGGCGCAAACACAATTTGTGGTGAACCATAATAAACATATGTGTTTATTTGTCTTTCTGTTATGTATATTTTATTTGCATTCTTAATTAACTTACAATTGGTATTAGAGCTTGCGATCAATTTCGGTGATCAAATTTTGAATTCAGGGAGGAATCAAGAGTGTAGAAATTCTTGGGGAAGAATTTAGTTTGTGGAAAGTATAAATGCAATCATTATTGGTCAAGAATGATCTTGTAATAACAATTAGAGGTAAAGCGAAGAAACCAACCTCCATGACAGATGAGACTTGGAATAAAAATGATGAAAAGACAATGTTAAGTATTTTTCTGTTGTTGTCTAAGAACATGTTGTTTAATGTGAAAAATGAAATAATAACAAAGGAGGTATGGGACAAGCTTCAAAGTATGTACTAAATGACATCTACTGCAAACAATTTTTTTTTGATCATGAAGAAGCTTTACAAGTTGAAGATGAAGGAGGGAACAAAGATGTCAAATCACATAAATGAGTTGAATACTCTTTAATGTCAGGCACACTCCATTGGTATGCCTCAAGATGACAAAAATAAATTAATCATCTTATTATGTTCCTTACAGACAACTGGAATGGTGTGGTAACATCGGTCAACACTTCTGTTACCGACAAAAACAAGTTGGTCTATGATGATGTGGTTTCTACTTTTCTTAGCGAAGACATGAGGAGAACCAATAAAGAGTCTTCATTCGATGATGTGCTAATGATGGCTAGTACAAAAAATAGAGGAAGAACTCAACATAGAGGCAGAAATAACAACAATCGAATGTCATAATCAGCTAGAAGATCATAGTCTCGAGGTAGACAAAGCAATTGTTGGTTTTGTGGAAAGGCTGGTCATGTTAAAAAGGGCTGTAAAAAATATAAAACTTCTCAAGATAAGGTTTTGGACAGTGGAGCAAACATCATTCATGATTAGGTGACAGTGTTTTGGTTCTTGTGACAAGTGACAAAACTTCAAATTCATGGGTAATTGACTCTAGGGCTTCATTTCATGCATCTTCTTCTAGTGAAGCTTTCACAAACTACAAGGAAGGTAAATTTGGGAATGTTTATTTAGGTGATAAAAAAGCTTGTGAAATTTTAGGAAAGGGTGATATTTTGTTATCAATAGAAGCAAGTGCTCAATTGCTGCTTCAGGATGTTAGGCATGTTCCCAAATTGAAAAGAAATTTGATTTCCATTAGTTAGTTATATGCTCAAGGTTTTCTTACACTTCTCATGGACACATGGAAAATTACCAAGGGTTCCATAGTTATCGCCAAAGGGGATAAAGCTGGTAGCCTATATGTTGTAGAAATAAATGATGAGGTGGGAGCTACAATGACTATTCCAAACAGTGATGCCGCACTTTGACATCAAAGATTAGGCCATATGAGCAAAAAGGAGCTAGAGGTTATGCTTAATCAAGATCAAATTCTGGGTCTCCAATCAACCTATTTAGAATTCTATGAGCATTGTCTTCATGGGAAACAAAAACGTGTCAGCTTTTTGAAGAATGACCATGACAAGAAGACAACAACATTGGAGTTAGTGCACTTAGATGTCTTCGACACGATAGAGGTAATCTCTCATGGAGGCACAAATTACTTTATTTCCTTTCTTGATGATTGTACTAGAAAATCTATATGATGTCTAGAAAGTCTAAAGTTTTCTCAAAATTTAAAGTTTTTAAAGATCTTGTTGAAAATGAGTGGGCACAAAATCAAATGTTTAAAATTAGATAATGGAGGTGAATTCTGTTCATTGGAGTTTGATAAATTTTGTGTAGATCAAGGTATTTGATGGGTGAAAGTTGTGCCATTCACTCCTCAAGAAAATGGGGCAGTGGAAAGACTAAATTGAACTATACTTGAGAAAGTTTGATGCATGCTATCTAATGCTCGTTTAGGCAAAGAATTCTAGGCAGAGTCTTGCAATACATCAGTGTACTTAATTAATCAAAGTCCTTCATCTAGTTTGGATTTTGGAATTGCAGAAGAGGAATGGTTGGGTAGAAGGATTTCCTACTCACATCTTTGAGTGTTTGGGTGTCAAGCATTTGTTCCTAAAGAAACAAGGAGCAAGCTCGATTCAAAATCACAATAGTGTATCTTCATGGGCTATGGTGAAGATCAATTTGGATTTCTATTATGGGATCCTATTGCAAAGAATATTATGTGGAGTAGAGATGTGGTCTTTAATGAGACAAAATTTCCAGCTCTTCAATCAACATCTCAGGAAGTACCTATTGAAGAATTTATTCCTATATCTTTATTTAATAAGAATAATTCTTCATTAAATCCACAGTCTCAGCCTATGGTTTATACTCCTACCTCCATTTTGGCACCAAATCCTTCTCTATCTTCATCCTCTATTTCTGATAGCATGGATCTTTATCATGCTAATCAACAGTGTGAAGAATTGTTTGAGGGAAGCTCACTGCCATTGAACAATACTCTTTCACACAGGGAACAATATTATAAAATATATCACTATAATGGTTCCAACAACATTATGTTGGATGCAAACCATGGTGTAATAAACCCACATGGGTCTAAGACACGGGATGAAAATGTTGGCAATGAGAGTGTCAATCATAGCCTTGATCATTCCCAACATCAGGCAGAGACAAAGAATACTAGACTTCATGGCAATCAGGCAGAGCATCGATTGCAAGTTCACTATTATGATACGTAGGGTGTAGATCTTCATCGACATGCTAGAGGAGATGGTTTTGAAAAGCTCTTGTAGACTGCTCCATACAAGCTGCTCACACTCACCAGTCGTTGCCAAATAATTGGTCTCCTTTGAACCTCTCTCACCATCATGGAGCATCTTCTTGGGTGCCAAATTCTTCCAAATATGGCGCTGGAGTTTCTCAACAACTCCATTCATCCATGCCTAATGAAAACAATGTCCATGGTGGATCTTGCGTGGACACTAACACTGGAGCCAACCATCTTTCGCAGGTTAATAATAGAACTACCCCTGTTCGGCCTTGGTCATCTACAAATAAGATGAAAAATTATTCTAAGAACCCCGTGGAATTGGGTATTTCATCCACATTAGTCCATGATGAGACTAATTTTGTCCCTCCTAGCACTTTCCCTACTATACAACAATCAAAAGAAGATTTAAGAAGTCATATGTGTGAATTTTTGAATGTTAAAACACATCATGGTCATATGGAATGAGACTTGGATGTCTCTCGGACAATTAGCACATCCACAAAGTGCAATGACTATGAATTGGTAAGAAGCAATTATGAGAATGAGAATCACATTTTAGACTTAAGGCGATCTACAAGGCAGAGATGGATGCTTGCCAAGTATTCAAACTATGAGTTACTTTATTCTGAGGAAGCAAAGCCTGAGATTTTAATCTATGATTAGATTGAACTAGCTAATTTCAAAGATGCTTGCAGAAGTACTGATAAATCAGTGGATGATTGCAATGGAAGAAGATATGAGTTCTCTTAAAACCAATAAAACTTGGGATTTAGTTCCACTGCCACCCAACCGTAAAGTTCTTAACAACCGTTAGGTATATAAGGTGAAAGAGAAAGATGGCAATAGAAAGAGGTACCATGCTTGATTAGTTGTCAAAGGGTATGCTTAGAAAAAAGGGGCTAGAATTTGCATAAATCTTCTCACCAGTTGTGCAGATGACTACAATCTGAGCAGTTTTGGGATTGGTAGCCATTTGGGATCTTGAGCTAGAACAACTTGATGTTAAGACAACTTTTCTAAATGGTGACATCAATGAAAAATTATACATGGAACAACCAAAAGTCTTTGTTCAAAAAGGGAAATGACATCTCTATTATTGGCTAAAGCAAAGTTTGATGGGCTTAAGCAAGCTCTAAGGCAATGATACATTAAATTTGATCAGTTCATGGCTGAACACAACTTCACCTGGTGCAAATCAGATCTGTGTGTCTACTATAAAAGACTTTCTAGTGGTGAGTTTGTCATTCTTCTACTCTATGTTGATGACATGTTAGTTGCTAGTTCTTCTTCTCAAATAGTCAGCAAGTTAAAGAAAGAGATTCTTGGAATGACAATCACTAGAGATATACATAAAAATGTGCTTACTTTGTCACAAATATCATACATTGACAAAGTTGTAAAGAGGTTTGGTATGGCTGAAGCAAAATATGTTCCTATTCCTCTTGCTCCTCACTTTCGCCCAACTTCTAATTTGTGTCCCAAAACACAAGAAGAGAAGGGCTTTATGCATAATGTTCCTTATAAATTAGCGATTGGTAGCATAATGTATGCTATGGTTTCTACATGTCCTGACGTTGTTCATGCGGTGGGAGTAGTTAGTAGATTCACGAGCAATCTCGAGAAGCCTTATTGGGAAACAATCAAGTGGATATTGTGGTATCTCAAGGGGACTTCTGATTATGCATTATGTTTTGGTAGAAATCATGCTCAACTGCAAGGATTCAATGATGTAGATCTTGCTAGAGATTGAGAAAAATGTAGGTCTACTATTGGTTATGCTGTCATATTTGTTGGGGCTTCCAAATTAGTTGGGCCTTAAGGCTGCAACATTGTGTTGCACTTTCTTTTGCTGAAGCCGAATACTTGGCTCTTTTCAAAAGAGCTAGAGAGATGATTTGGTTGCAATTCTTGTTCAACGATCTACATCGGCAAGAAGATGATTATGTTTTATTTTCTAATACTCAGGGTGCAATTTTTATGGCTCACAATTATTCCTCTCAACGACACTCCAAACATATTGACAAGCATGCTCACTATGTTCGCTATGTGGTAGAAGAATGGAAACTAAAGGTTGTCAAAATTGATACAAAGATCAATCCGACAGACATGTTGATGAAGTTTTTTGCCAAGGAGAAGTTTGAATGTGTCAAGATTTCTCTTGGCCTTGTTAAAAGGAAGTAGGTCAGCATGTAGAGTAGGGTAATGAGTGATCAACTGATGCATCTGTTGTCTTGAGGTGGGAGATTGTTGAGTATTTGAAGGCCAACAGTCATGAGTTTTTTCCCTCCACTTGTATTGTGTCTCTTCAGCTGATCACTTGTGATCTATAAACGCTGATGGCATCTATTTGTAAACTCACTCCATTTCATCAATATAATTCCTCTACTCTTATTGTGGATGTAACCATGATTAGTGGTGAACCAAGATAAACATATGTGTTTATGTGTCTTGTTGTTATGTACATTTTATTTGCATTCTTAATTAAACACATATATGATGAATATGATTGATATTTCATATAATTGATACTTTCGATCCAACACAAGCTATAGTGTGAGGAATTTTCGGTGGGCTCTCGCCCAAGTGACAACCTATCAGCTGAATAATAACAAAGCAAACCAATTAATTTTAACTAGCTTATATATACCTCTATATATATTACGTTGAGAGTAATCGTTCTCAAGGCACCTACTTTCATTTAATCCCAAGCTTATTTTAATCACAATTAAGATTTATGAAAATGAAAATAGGTGCCTCGAGAATGATTACTCTCGACGTAATATATATAGAGGTATATATAAGCTAGTGGCAATCGCGGCGCAATAGGAAAAGTATTTTTAAAATTTTTTCTATTTTTTTAAGGTTAGTGCTGAATTATATATTTCTTTTTAAATACAATTGTATAAACTTACTATAAAAATGTAATAGTGTAAACTTACTATAAAATTATTCTTGAATATTTTATTTTTTAATTCTATATACGGTATTTATTTGCATCACTTTAATTCAGTTTTATTTTAAGCATATTGTTACGTAAAATGTTATATTGAAGAGTAGAGTTATAGTTAGGGTTAGGGTTAGTGTTAGTGTTGGGGCTATTGTTAGGGTTTGAGTTATGGATAGGGTTTGAGTTACGGTCATGAATAGAGTTACAATTAGAGTCAGGATTAGCATTAGGGTTAGGGCTAGGGTTATTTTTAGGATTACGAATCTCGTTAGGGTTATAGTTAGGGTTAGGTTTAGAATTAGAGTTAGAGTTAATGTTAGGATTAGGGTTAGAATTTGGGTTACAAATATAGTTAGGGTTCAGATTAAGGTAAGGGTGAGGGTAAGAATAAGGGTTTGGGTTACAAATATAGTTAGGGTTAGGATTAGAATTAGAGTTAGGGTTTGAGTTAGAGGTAGAGTAGGAATTGGAGCTTGAATAAGGGCCAGAGTTAGAGTTGAAATTAGGGTTAAAATTAGGATTAGGGTTAGGGTTAAAATTAGATTTATAGTTAGAGTTAGAGAAAGGGGTAGAGAAAGGGTTAGTTTGAGGGTGATGGTTAAGGTTAGCTTTATATTTAGAGTTAGGGTTGTATATAGAGTTACATTGGGGTTAAGGTTAGGGTAAGGGTTTGAGTCAGGGTTAAGGTTAGGGTTAGGGTTAGGGCTATGGTTTTCATCTAGATTAAAGTAGGGGTTAAGGTTAGAGTTAGAGTTTTGAGTTAGGGTTAAGGTTAGAGTTAGGGTTAGGTTACGATTTTAGTGAAGGTTAAACTAAGGATTAGGGTTAGGATTAGAGTCTAATTATAGTAGAGTTAGATTTATAGTTAGGGTTATATTTAGGGTTAGAGTTAGGGGTAGGATTATGGTTAAAAAAAAGTAATTTTCTTTTTGGCATATTGTAATGTAAATGTTATAGTAAAACATAGATATATGGTTAGGGACAAAGTTACCATTACAGTTAATGTTAACCTTAGGGATAGAATAAGGGTTAGGGTTAGCATTAGGGTAAGGGCTGGAGTTAGGGTTAGGGTTTGAGTTATGGTTAAGGTTAGGGCTAGAGTTACGGTTATGGTTATTATTAGAGTTATGGTTAAGGTTTGGGTTAGAGTTATGTTTATGGTTAAGGTTAGGGTTAGAGTTATGGTTATGGTTAAGGTTCGGATTAGAGTTATGTTTATGGTTAAGGTTAGGGTTAGAGTTATGGTCATTGTTAAGGTTAGGGTTAGAGTTATGGTTATGGTTAGGGTTAGTGTTATAGTAAGGCTAGGGTTAGGGTTTGAGTCAGGGTTAAGGTTAGAGTCAAGGTTAGGGTTTGAGTCAAGATTAAAGGGTTAGGGTTAGGGTTAGAGTCCAATTATGGTAGACTTAGATTTAGGGTTGGAGTTATGATCATGGTTAAGGTTAGGGTTAGAGTTATGGTTATGGTTAGGGTTAGGGTTATTGTAGGGATAGGGTTAGGGTTTGAGTCAGGGTTAAGGTTAGATTTAGGATTAGGGTTAGGGTTTTAGTTAGGATTAAAGTTAGGATTAGGGTTAGGGTTAGAGTCTAATTATGGTAGAGTTAGAGTTAGGGATATAATTATGTTTATGGTTAAGTTTAGGGTTAGAGTTATGCTCATGGTTAAGGTTAGGGTTAGACTTATGGTTATGGTTAGGGTTAGGGTTATAGTAGGGCCAGGGTTAGGGTTAGGGTTAGGGCTAGGGCTTGAGTAAGGGTTAAGGTTCTAGAGTTATGGTTAGGGAAAAGTTTTGAGCCAAGATTAAAGTTAGGGTTAGGGTTATGGTTAGAGTCCAATTATGGTAGATTTAGATTTAGGGTTAGAGTTAGGGACAAATTAATGTTTATGGTTAAGGTTAGTGTTAAGGTGAGGGTTAGGGTTAGAGTTAGAGTTAAGGTTAGGGTTCAAGTTAGAATTAAGGTTAGGGTTAGTGTTAAGGTTAGGGTTAGGGTTAGAGTCAGAGTTAGGGTTAGCATTAGGATGAAAATTAGGGTAAGGGATAGGGTTTGAATTAAAGTTAGGGTTCTTGTTAGGGTTAGGTTTACAATTAGAGCTAGAGTTAGGGTCAAGGTTAGAGTTACAGTCAGAGTTAGGGTTAGGGTTAGGTTTAAAATTAGAGTTAGAGTTGGGATTAGGGTTAGGGTTAGAATTAGGGTTAGAAATATAGTTAGGATTAGAGATAGAGTTAGGGTTAGGGTAAGGGTAAGAATTAGGGTGAGGGTTAGAATTAGGGTTACAAATATAGTTAGGGTTAGTGTTAGGGTTAGAATAAGAGTTAGGGTTAGGGTTAGAGATAGAGTTAGAATTAGAGTTAGAATAAGGGTTAGAGTTAGAGTTAGAGTTAGAGTTACAGTTATATTTAGGGTTAGAATTAAGGTTAGGATTAGAATTAGTGTTAGAGTTAGGGTTAGGGTTAGTGTTAGGGTTAGCATTAGGGTTAGGGTTAGGGTTAGGGTTAGTGTTAGGGTTATGGTTAGGATTAGCATTAGGGTTAGGGTTACAATTAGAGTTAGAGTTAAAATTAGAGGTAGTGTTAGTGTTAGTGTTAGGATAAGAGTTAGAGTTAGAATTAGAGTTAGAGTTAGGGTTCAAGTTAGAGTTAGAGTTAAAGTTAGAGATAGAATTGTGGTTAGGGTTAGATTAGGGTTAGGGTTAAAGTTACCTGATTAGATTTAGGGTTAGGGTAAGAGTTAGGGCTAGGATTAGGATTAGAATTAGGGTTAGTGTTAGAGTTAGAGTTATATATAGTGTTAGGGTTAGGATTAGGGGTAGGTTTATAGTCAAAGTTAGGGTTAGGGTTAATATTGGGGTTAGGGTTACAAAAAGAGTTATAGTTAGAGCCAGGGGCAGGGTTAGAATTAGAGATAAAGTTAGAGTTGGAGTAAGGGTTAGACTTAGAGTTAGAGTTAGATCAAGGGTAAGAATCAGGGTTAGAATTAGGGTTAGGATTAGAATTAGCATTAGAGTTAGAGTTAGGGTTAGAATTAGGGTTAGGGTTAGGGTTAGGGTAAGAATTAGAGTTAAAGTTATAGTTAGGGTTAGAATTAGTTAGGGTAAGAGTTAGGGCTAGGATTAGGATTAGAATTAGGGTTACTGTTAGAGTTAGAGTTATATATAGTGTTAAAGTTAGGATTAGGGGTAGGTTTATAGTCAAAGTTAGGGTTAGGGTTAATATTGGGGTTAGGGTTACAAAAAGAGTTAGTGTTAGAGTTAGGGGTAGGGTTAGAATTAGAGATAAAGTTAGAGTTGGAGTAAGGGTTAGACTTAGAGTTAGAGTTAGATTTAGGGTAAGAATCAGGGTTAGAATTAGGGTTAGGATTAGAATTAGCATTAGAGTTAGAGTTAGGGTTAGAATTAGGGTTAGGGTAAGAATTAGAGTTAAAGTTATATTTAGGGTTAAAGTTAGGAACATAGTTATAGTTAGGGTTAGAATTAGGTTAGGGTTAGAGCTAGAATTGGGGTTAGGGTTAGAATTAGGGTTATATAGGTTTGGGTTAGGATTAGGGGTAGAATTAGAGTTATAATTAGTGTTAGAGTTAGCATTAGAGTTAGGGTTAGAATTAGTGTTACAAATATAATTAGGGTTACAGATTGAGTTAGTGCTAGAGTTAGGGTAAGGGTAACAATTAGGGTTAGGGCTAGAATTAGGGTTACAAATAAAGTTAGGGTTAGAATTAGGGTTAGGGTTAGGGATAGATTTAGAGGTAGGATTTGAGCTAGAGTTAGAATTAGAATTAGAACAAGAGTGGGAGTTAGAGGTAGGGTTAGAATTAGGGCTAGGATTATGGTTAGCATAAGGGTTATGGTTAGAGTTAGGGTTAGCATTAGGGTTAGGGTTATAATTAGTGTTAGTTTTAGTGTTAGGGTTGGAATTGGGGCTAGAATTGAGGCTAGGGTTAGGGTTAGGTTTAGGTTTAGGGTTGGAGTTAGGGTTAGATTTAGGGTTAGATTTAGGTTTAGAGTTAGAGTTAGGGTTAGAATTAGGATTGGGTTTATGATTAGAATTAGGGTTAGGATTACAGTTAGAGTTACATATAGTGTTAGGGTTACGATTAACATTATATATAGTGTTAGGATTAGGATTATGGGTAGGATCAGGGTTAGAGTTAGGGTTAGTGTTAGGGTTACAATTAGAGTTAGAGTTATAATTATAGTTAGGGTTAGAGTTAGAGTTAGCGTTAGGGTTAGAATTAGGGGTAGGGGTAGGGTTAGGGTTAGAGATAGAGTTGGAGTTAGAATTAGGGTTAGAGTTAGAATATGGATTAAAATTAGGGTTAGATTTAGGGTTAGAATTAGCATTAGAGTTAGAATTAGAGTTAGGATTAGAGTTATAGTAAGGCTTAGGGTTAAGGCTAGAATTAGGGTTAAGGTTAGAATTAGCATTAGATTTAGGATTATAAAGGGTTAAGGTTAGGGTTAGGGGGAGAATTAAAGTTAGAGATAGAGTTAGAGTTAGGGTTAGGGTTAGGGTTAGGGTTAAAATTAGAATTATCTAGTTAGAGTTAGGGTTTATGTTATTATTGCAGTTAAGATAATTTTTGGGTTACTAATCATATTATAGCTAATGTTAGTGCTATTATTACACTTTACCTTGGTGTTAGGATAACTGACAGGTTAAATTTTAATATGGGTTAGTTCTATTATAGTGCCCATGATTAGTGCTATTGTGATACAAGTTATTAACCTTTTTAATAATGTAATCCCTCCCCCCCTCTCTCTCTCCCTCTCTCTCTCTAACTACACCCATTAATATCTCCCCCCACTATCTAAATATACCCTCTCTTTGTAGTCTCTACTAATGCCCCCTAATTTGTCTCTCTAATCTCTAGATACACCCACTTATCTCTCCCACCCTACTTTCTAGATACTCCTCCTAATCTCTCTCTCCCTTTATGCTCTCTAGATACACCCCTAATCTCTCTCTCTCTCTCTCTCTCTCTCTCTCTCTAGATACACCTCATAATATCTTTTTCTCACTCTCTACATAAAACATGCCTCTATAAGAAACATAATATGAGCTCCTTCTTGTCTACAGGTATTCTCTCTCTCTCTCTCTCTCTCTCTCTCTCTCTCTCTCTCTCTCTGGGTATGTGTATATACATATTATCACTTATAAAAAATATAATATTATTTCTAATTACTTGTACATATAGGGTTAGGCTAAGGTATATAATTTACTAAATGAATAGTACAATCATATATAGAGTAAGAGTTAAAGTTAGGATCCAAGGTTTACAATTTCATTTATATGACACTCGGTGTTATGGTTAGGGTTAATAAGTGGTTAAATGTTACACTAAAATAAGGGACAAAGTTAAAGGAAGTATGAGATTTAGGTGTAGTGTTGGAGTATTTGGAGTACAACTATGGTCAAATTTGGGATATATGTTATACAAATGACTCGAATAGTGGAAAAATTAATTCTTGAAAGGGAAGTTATAAGTCCCAACACAACAATTCAGATGATATTAAAAGTGTGAAAGAATATATAAGAGTCAATTTTATGAAAATTATTTCTCAACGATGATGTGAGAACATTATATATTGTTGAATTTTTAATAATGCTAATGCAATTTTTATTGCAATGATTAAGAATTGTAATAAATAAATCTCCCTATCATTAAGGAATCTATTTAGACTTATGATTTTCTTTCTTAATTAATATATTTAGTAGCCACATCCATTGAAGAAATTTTTCATACAACAACAAATTTATTTTGTCTTGTTCTCTTCTCCATGAAAGTTACATTGAACAATGGGGAAATAAAATTGCCAATACAACTAATTATAAGTAAAAATTTAAAACCGGAGACAAGAATGAACTACATACAAAAAATATATCTGTGATGGTGTAAATACATGTCACATTCTTCAATGATTAGGATTCTTTTGTGACCTTTATTTGAACAATGATTGTGAAATACTTCTTTCATCATTGAGGGAAACCCATCCAGTTTTGTAGATGTGTCACATAGAAATTCTTATGCATCTTCCATATGCATTTCTTCCATTTCCTCAACATAGTCAATTGGAAATATTGCTTCTCTACAACTTTAATTATAGTTGTGTGTGCCTCTTTAATTATTTGTAGGCATTTGTCAAACTCAATCTCCAAGAAATCATTCGAGATCATTGAAGTAGTTAGGCTCTAGTATCCAATAATGTTTGATTCTCTATTCGAGGTATCCATAACTCAAATAGTAACCTGCAAACTTATAAACAAAAATCAACATATGGAAATAATTATAATGAAAAAGTATTAATAGTTAACATAAATTCTTTCAAATGAATAATGTTCAAAATAACATAAATAAAAATCAAAACTATTTCAAATGAAATAGTTAGATTGTAATGTCTGAAATATGGTGGCATTGTCTTCCACTTTTCAAACATTACAAACATAAATATTAATAAAAATCTATATATAGTATGAAAAATATTTAAATAAAACACATATATAATCTAATTAAATAATGACAAAATATAAACTAAATATATGATTCGTTTATTTTAAATTAATCACTAACTTTAATAAAATACAAATTTTATTGATAAGGTGACCTTCTTGTCCACATCAATGATTAAATTTAATTACGAAACATTAAAAATATAAATATTTTGAAACATGCAAATATAAAACTATTATGAAACATACAAATCTAAAACATGGAAACCAAAAGTATTTTGAAATATGCAAATCTAAAACTAATGTAAAACTAAATTGAAACATGCACATTAAAAATATGCAAAAGAAATGTATTATCAAATATCTAAATCAAATAGTTTTTGAATCCTAAATTTAAATCAAACATACAAGGCTAAACTATATGGAACTTTAATCTACTCCTGTTCAAAAACTCTAATTGCTCCAATAATCTCCATCTCTTCCTCCCTGCAAAAACACAAAATGAAAATGAAATGAGGAGCATTTGTTTTATAATTTATGAGAGAACCCTCATATCCCCCAATAGATGTCTTTTGCCATTCCACGAATTTGTTTCAAATTCTCCCACTCCTCACAAAAAATAAGCATGAATGTGCATGCAAAAATATATTTAAAAAAAGAAAATGTTTTATATTTAAAATTTTAATTAAATTATTTTAGCCCTATTTTCTTGGGTTCTATTTTTTTGGCCTTATTTTTTTAGGTCCTATTATTTCGGCATCCATTTGGCTCAATATTATTTTGGCTAGCTATTATTTCAAGAATTTTATTTTATTTTATAATTCAATAATGATAAAATATATACTAAACATATGATTTATCTACTTTAAATAAATCATTAGCTTTAATAAAATATAAATTGTATTGATATGGTGGCATTCTCATCCAGAGTAATGATAAAATTATGCTTTGAAACATGAAAATATAAATACTTAGAAACATGCAAATTTAAAACTATTGTGAAACATTCAAATCTAAAACATGCAAACCAAAACTATTTTGAAATATGCAAATCTTAAACTAATATGAAACATGCAAATATAAAACTAATTTGAAACACGCACTTTTAAAATATGTAAATGAAAAGTATTATAAAATATATAAATCAAATAGATTTTGAATACAAATCTAAATCTAAATCAAATATGCAAGACTAAACTATTAAATGCAAGCCTAAATAGTTATGAATAGAATTCTAAATCTAAATGAAATTAATTTAAATTGAAATCTAAATCAAAGTAGAATATTATAACTAATTTTGAATTTCAATTTACATCTACATCTAAATCTAAATAAAAATCTAAATAAAAAATATAAATCTCAACTACAAAAATGTTACTCCAAAACTTCAATCTACTCCTATTCAAAAACTCCAATCTAATCCTCCAATAACCTCCACCTCTTCCTTCCTGCAAAAACATAAAATGAAAATGAAATGAGGAGCCTTGGTTTTATAACTTCTGAGAGGCTCCTCATATCCCCCAACAGACATCTCTTCACATTCTATGAATTTGTTTCAAATTCCTCCACTCCCCACAAAAAAAAGCATGAATGTGCATGCAAAATTATATTTAACAAAAAAAAAATCATATTGAAACTATTTCGCCCTTATTTTTTCGAGCCCTATTCTTTCAGGCCCTATTTTTTGGTCCCTATTTTTTCGGGTCCTACTTTTTCGGGCCCTATTATTTCGGGCCTATTATTTCGGTCTCCATCTGGCTTCCTATTATTTCAACTAGCTATTATTTTAGGAATTCTTTTTTAATATTTAATTGTAATCGCTCCCAATTCTTTTTTATTGACGAAAAATCTTTTTTGGCATATTCTCGTGCTGGGTATTTGTGCTGTGATTGTATAGAATGCCTCTGGCGTAAATATTTATTGAATTAAATTCTATATTATCAAATAAAAAGTACATGCTAAAAGAAAATATTATTGGGTTAAAGAAATTAGTGTCTTTAAGAAAATTTGCACTTATAACATAATTAAACCTCATGACATAATTAAACCTCATGATTTAGCAATACCATTTTTTTAAAGATTAAACTAATATAACGTAATATAAAGTTTGATGTGATATTTGAATCTAGTCAATTTATGCATATGATATACAATAAATTGACCAATTTATTGTTTCTTATTAAATCATAAGATTTTTTTAAAAAAATTCATATAATTTTTTTTCCAGTTATGTTCAAACGTTTATCTAAGGGTGATCCCACAATAATGGGTTCCACTTTTTGACCAATTTTGACTCTGAAATCAATATTTTTGCAACAAACGTTACGTTCAAGTGACTATATCTCCAAAACTATAAATAATTTCAAGATGACATAAACTAGTGATTTTGAGTACTTTGTTCCTACTTTGTAACCATATTTTTTAATCTAAAAAAATAATTTATTTATGTCAATTTTTTTATCTCCTCCAAAAAGTGGTACATAATAAAATTCAATATTTTAAAAAGTGACAGTCCGTTTGACACACACAACTTTTTTTTGAGAAATGATAATGAAGTAATTCTTTCTGCGTTGGATTTTTAGCATCAATATCCAATGTCTGCATTTGGTTTGATTTATTTTTGTTGAATATTGTATAGTTTATGAAGTTTTGAAGTGACATGAACCGTAATTCAGACATACGTTCCGTTTGACACAAATAATTTGAAGTCAATTTATCATAAACCTTTTTTTTTTTTTTTGAATAGAAAGGTATCTCAATAAGCCAGTGCCTCCATATTTTTCAAAATTTTTTTGACCTAATTTACTAATTTTCTCAAGGTGTCAAAGTCGATTGATGTTCAATCGGTAATGAACCTATAATGAGTTAAACTCATATTTGAAAGTCTTAATGATTAAATTATGTAATAAAATTATAGTCGTTGGAAAGCTTGCTCTGAGAAGCACATTTTGACATTTTTAATTTTATAGTAGGAGATCATTCTCCTACAATTATGGCAGTCAAAAGAGCAAAAAAAAGAAAAAAAGAAAAAAAGGTTAAAATTTTTGTGATTTTGCATATTTGTGTGAACATGGCGTTCGCGCGAACACGTTTACCATGTTCGTGTGAACCTATGTTCGCGCGAACATGATTAAAAAAAGAGTTCGCGCAAACACAATAAGTGTGTTCGCGCGAACATATGGTAAACTCAATTTTGAAATTTTGAAATTTTTTTCATTTTTGTTCGTCCCACTAAAGTGGAACCCATTATTGTGGGTTCACCCCTAATTTAGTATAGTTTATAGAAGCTATTCAATTTCTTAGTTTATTTAATTTATAAATGATAACATACTTTCCTTTCAAGTCATTTTAATATAAGAATGTAAATAATTAAATTAAGTATAACCTACTTTCAAGTCATTTTAATATAAGAATGTAAATAATTAAATTAAGTGAATTATTTTTATCTTTTGTTTGTTATTTCTTATTTTCATCAAAGTAAATCAATTTCAAATTCTTCACATTAGCTTATATTCTATATTAAAAAAGTCAAAATTTTATTTTGTGTGCACGTGTGTGTTGGGGGGGGGGCACTAAGTGGGAGAGAAGTGCGTATAATATATTTTGAACTATTAAAATACATTTCACATTATCATACATAATTTAAAATTTGAGTGTTTAAGGAATCTTAAATCACTCAAATACTTTTCATACAATTATAACAATTTAACATTAGATTGTGACCCATCATTGTGAAATCTTATTCATGTACTTTTGTCTGAAAATACACGCTTGAAATTTGATAAAAACTATAATAAAAAATATTATATTTTAATTAAAATAAATTTAATAATCAATATACTCTGAAATTATATAAATGTTCTTACAACAAACAATTTAATATCAACAAATATCCTTACTTATATAAATGTCCTTGCGACCAAGGACCAATCCCTAATTTTTTTGACTACTTTAATATAAAAATAATTAAAAATTATCTCTTTTAATTTAAATAAATAAATAATGCTAAAAGTACTTTAGAATTATATATATATATACATATATATTTGTAATGCACGAAGCCAATATATAAAATTATGAATTTAAAATGTCCTTACATGATTATATACATATATATATCTTAAAAAATTTAAGGTTAAAATAAGAGCTACTTGTCTTGGAGACCACTATAATAAATTGTCAAAGTACATATTCAAATTTCAAGCATGTTCAAACCCAAAATATTTAATTTAATTCTTCCCAATGCACATGCACTTCTCTTCCTAAAAATCGGAATTAAAATAATGTCATTAAAAACAAATTGACTAAAAATAAAAACAAGATCTATAAAATATAGTTTTACTCAAATGCCTTCGTGTGGCTCGAGACCCCACATATTACTTTGGAACTAAGCTCTTTGCTTTAATGTTTAACATTAAAAATCTGCCCATCTAAATTTTTTAATTAACTTTCTTAGATTATTGAATACTTAAATTATTCTCCATGATTATTCACGATCTAAACGACTCTTAATATTGTATTAACCGTCTTAGGCTACTAAATATTTTAAAGAGTTATTCTCTCCAAGATTATTCATGATCCAAATAATTCTTAATCTTAGAATAAAACGCCCATAAATCATTGGTCATAGTGCTAATCGAGATACCTTTCTAGAAGTTAAATAACTCCGCGAATTACCTAGCTTAATTAAACCATTCAATTACTTTGATCATAACAATGAATTTTATATTAGATAGAGATGGTATTGGAATTAATAAAAAATATCAAGTTGAAATAAATTAATGTGAGATTTCAAATTTTGAGGATGTGATATTATAGATATTAAAAATTGAATTGTTAACGTTTTAAAATTTTAAAGTTTGGTTATTTAATATGAAGATTTTAGCCTTTATAGATTAGTTAATTGTCTTTTTGAATTGGTTCAATGCAAGATGCAAGTGCATATATGACATATACAAATGTTAACCAAAATTATACGTTGACTTTAAGTGTAATTCATGAATTTAAAGTAATAGATTATGAATTGTTATAATTTATTTACATTGATTTGTAATTTTTATATGTATAGAAGAACAAATAGTGATTAGGAATAATGTAGAAGAGTTTAATCTCTTCAATCATGAACATAAGATTGAAAACAAATATTCATACAATAGATCTTTAATGATTTAACACAACAATATAGACATACACATACACATACACACATATATATATACACACATTTATGTACAAATACACACACACACATGTATATATGTGTGTATGTGTATATATATACATATATACATATTTATGTATATACATATGTATATATGCATATGTGTATAAATAAATACACATTTGCATATATATATGTATATGTATATATGTGTATATATATAAATATACATGTGTATATATGTATATGTATATGCATATGTATATATATATGTATATATAAATACACACGTATATATGTATATGTATATATGCATATACATATAAGTATATACAAATGTATCTTTATATATATACAAATATATGTGCATATATATATGTATATCTCTACACACACACACACACACACATATATACACATATGTGTGTATCTATGTAAATATATATACACACGTGTATGAATATATACACACACACACACATATCTATATTTATGCATATATACATACATGTGTATGCATATGTATGTATGTATATATATCTATATATATGTATATATACATACACGTGTCTATACACACACACACACATGTGTGTGTGTATATCTATATATATACACATATATATATGTGTATATCTATGTATATACACATATATATATGTGTATATCTATGTATATATACATATATATGCACATATATGTGTATATATAAATACACATTTGTATATATGTATGTAGATATGTATATATACATATATACATGTATGCATATGTGGATACATATATATACATACATATGCATATACGTACATACATATACATATACACACACACACACACACACATATGATAGGCTAAGTTACTAAGAGGGGAGGGATGAATGAGAAACTAATAAAATTTTAATCTTTTATTAGCAATTAATCCTTCAAGTGTATTTTGATATAATTGCATGCAAAAATAATTGAAAGCCATAAAACATTCATAACACTTTGACACCAAATTTGGTGACCCAAAAACCTTCCAAATAGGAAGTAAAATCTCGGTGGGGATGATACCCACAAACTTTAGTACTGCAATATAAAGTTAGCCTGTTAAGGCTTACAATGATCACTTCTAATGATCTGCCCTGTTAGGAGCAATAAGGACCGCTAGGTCCACCTTGCAACAAGATTTACAAACATACAATGAAGTATCCACTGGGTAAAGAGATTTACAAAAGACTGTTAGGTCTACCTTGTGAAAGGATTTAATTGATCCACCTGTTAGGATGAAACAGTGACTGATCTCTGATTTGCAACTTGGTTGATTGAATGAGATTCCTTAAGTGTAATGAACACCTTGCTATGATAGATAAATCTTTGCTGCTCCTTATACTGTTGTAGCCTTGTATTTCACTTTTCTGCTCTTCTCTACTTGTTACATTACTTCATACTATCTCAAAGGATGTGATATAATACATTACATATATACCAATCCAATTTACAAATTACAAAGTTGGCTACAATACAAATTTACACAAAATACACAAAGTCGGCCCAACTGTAGAAACTCGAGTTTTGAAGACTAGCTCGATGAGGTTATGATATTTGACATCCACTATCAATGCTCGACATTGTCATGCACTCGGTAGACATAGAAGCTCGGTCCATACTGATCACTTCCAAGTAGTCTTGAACTTGGTCTGCACTGGTGGCTTGGTGAATACTGTGAAACTCAACATATAAATTGAGTCACTTGATTCTAACTGCATAGCTCGGTAAATGCTATCACTACGAGTTCGGTATAAATTGAGCCACTTGGTTAACACTGAGTGGCTTGGTCAACATTGGATTCACATCGCTATAACTATGAGCTCGGTAAGCACTGCACAACTTGGTTTGCACTGAGGAACTCGATAAGCACTGCACAACTTGATTTGTATTGAGGAACTCAGTAAACCTTATGAAGCTCGATTTACACTGTTGATCATCTTCATGGTAGAAATTGCTTGGCGCAAACTGAATATAGTTTCTTGGATTCGGTAGCAACTGTAGGACTTGGTACAAACTGAAATGCTTGGTTAACTCTGTTAACTATACAATATGCTCGGTAGATTAGATACTTACAATTTGAATAAGTGTGTCACTAATAACAAACATGATTGTAATGTCAACAATATATATATATATATATACATGTATGTATATATGTACTGTTGGAAATGTAGAGAAGGCTACGTGACTGAGAGGGGGGTGAATTAGAAACCAATAAAACTTAACTTCAATTCACCAATTAATCTTTCATAAACTAATCTGATCTACTTGCATGCACGAAAGATTGAAAGTAATAAAACATTCATAACACTTGACACAATATTTGGTAACCTAGAAACCTTTCAAATAGAAAGTATAATTGGGGTGGGGATGATACTCACAAGCTTTAGTACTACAGTATAAAGTTGGCCCTTTAAGGCTTACAAGTGATCACTTTTGCTGATCTGCCCTATTAGGAGTAATAAGAATTGCTAGGTCCACCTTGTGAAAGGATTTATACAATACAATGAAGTATGTACTCGATTAGGAGATTCTACATAAGACTGTTTAGTCCACCTTGTTAGAGGATTTGACTGATGCCCCTGTTAGGATGAATCAATAGCTGATCTCTACTCTGCAACTCAGTTTGTTGAATGAGATTCTTTCGATGTAGAAAGATCACCTTAATGTGATTGATGAGACTCTACTTTTCCTTATACTTCTTGTAGCCTTCAAACTCTAATTCACATTTCTACTTATATTCCTTTCTTATTTGATATGACAAGATATCTCTTATTTATACCAATCCAAATAATTACCTTCTGAAGTCGCCTACAATATTATATTAAACAATGTTCACCTAGTCGGCCCAGTGTTGACACTCAGGTTTAGAAGTCCACTCGAGTGATATTCTGATACTCAGCAACACAGTGAACTCGACAATCTCTTGCACTCAGTTGACACTAGTGCTCGATTCACATTGATCACTCAGGAGTAGGTGTGAACTCGGTTAACACTAATGATTCAACAAACATTGAAGAGCTCGGTTGACACTGTAACTGTTGACACTAAGGTCAATTTGTCTATTAGTGACTTAACAATTAGTCAGTTGGTTTCATTGCTACCGAGATCTATAGTTGCTACCAATCTTATCATTCATTTAGCAGTGTTAACCAAGTGCTTCAGTTGCTACCGAGCTAAATAGTCAGATTGTAGTTCATGCTGAGCTTCATAGTGTCTATTGAGCATTTGAGACAATTTACAGTATTGTCTGAGCATAGTAGAGTTTATTGAGCTATCTAGTAGAAGTGATGAAGATCTTAGTGCTAACCAAGATTTGTAGTGTTAACCAAGTTCTATAGTGTCTACTGAGTTCACAGTGTTAACAATGAGAATCCAGTGTTGACCGAGTCATGCAGTATTAGCTGAGCGATTCAGTATCTACCAAATTCCTTAGTGTTCACCGAGTCATATAGTGCTAACTGAGTTTGTGCTACTCAAAGTGATCAATATGGACCGAGCTTCAACTTCAACCAAGTGCCAGAGTTTGCCTAGTGTTGACAGTGTTTGCCGAGTGTCAAAACATCACCGAGTTGTCTTCAACACCCAAGTTACAATAATGGGCCGACTTTGTGAATTATGATGAATTTGGTATTGTAGCTGACTCCAAAATGTAATTAAGTGGACTAATATATATGTAATATATTATATCATATCCAAATGAAAAAAAAAATGTATGTGAAGAAGTAAGAAGTAGATGGGTGTGAATTGAAGAAGGCTACAAGTAGCATATGGTATAGTAGAGACTTATCTATCATAGTCAGGTGATCATTGCAATTCAAGGAATCTCATTCAACAAATCAAAGTTTCAGATCAAAGGTCAACCATTGATTCATGCTAACAAGTGCATCAGTCAAATCCTTTAACCGGGTGGACTTAACAGTCTTTTGCTAAATCTCCTTATAGAGTGCATACTTCACTATATGTTTGAAAATCCTTTAACAAGGTGGACCTAATAGTCCTTATTTCTCCTAACAAGGTATATCACTAGAAGTGGTCAATTGTAAGCCTTAATAGGCTAAATTTATACTGTAATACTAAAGCTTATGAGTATCATCCCCCACCCTAGTTTTACTTTCTATTTGGAAGGTTTTTGGGCCGCCATATCTTGTGTTAAAGTGTTATGAATATTATTGCTTTCATTCTTTTATGCATGCAATTAGATCAGAATAATATATGAAAGATTAATTGGTGAAGTGAGTCAAAGTTTTATTGGTTCCCAATTCACCCCTCCCCTCTTAGTAACCTATCCTACCTTATATTTCCAACAATTGGTATCAGAGCATTTGGTTCTCACATCAAAAGTTTAACAACTTGAGATAGGATTAGAGGCAATAGAAGTATACAAGCTTAAAAATGCTATTGAGAATGAAAAGTTGGATCTAGAATTAGCTATTGGAAAACTCAAGAAAGAAAATGAGAAACTCTCTCAATCATTGAAAAGAAGGAAAGATCTTGCAACACAAATGGATGAAAATCTCTACATTGAAGAAAGAATTAAAGACTTATGCCTAGAAAGAAATTCAGATGAAGCTGATGCAATAATCAAAGACCTACTTGAGAGGAATCTCATTCTTAAATAAGAAGTCAAAAAGATAAAAAGAGAGCAAAAAATCCAACCATTCATAATGTGTGAAGTGAAGGAACAAAAGGAAAAATCCAAAGACGAGATAGAAGAAAAGGAAATTCAACAACTATCCCTTCATCAAACAGATTTGATTGATCAACTCAATGATGCAAATCAAGAGCTTATCAATTTAAGGAAAGAGAATGAAATACTACAAAATGATCTGAACATGGAAAAGAAAACCAATGAGAGAATGATGAAATCTTAAGAAAGCATGAATCAAATAAGTGAGAGAACTCAATATAGACATAAAGGCAAAGTTGGATTAGGATATACAGATGAAGGTGAATCATCTCAGCAATGAGCTCATAAGAACAAAAGACCTACTTGCAATCATTGTGGTAAGATAGGTCATACATCAAATAAGTGTTGGAAAAATGGTAAATCAAAATTCAATGGAAAGTGTTACAACTGTAATAAGCATGGTCATAGAGAAAGTGAATGCATAGAGAAACCTAAGTTTGAAGGAAAGTGTCACAATTGCAACAAACAAGGATATAAATCTTCAGAGTGAAAGACCAAGAAGTGGAACCCAATAGAGCAAATTGTGAAAAAAAATTTGGTTGAGATTACAACACATGGTGTAGATGTCACTACTATGGTGAGTTTGGGCACATTGGAGCAAATTGTGTAAAACATCACATGAGGAAAAGATACACTACGAAGAGATGTTTTGTTTGTATATAACTTCGACATCTTACCAAGAATTGTATGAATAGAGGCCGAGTTGAAGATGAAAAGAAAACCAAAGATGACAATATAAGAAAAAAAATGAGGCAACAATGGGGACAAAAATCTTCAGAGAATGCAAGCCAAAGTCATGAAGTTGTTAACACCCAAGTCAATGAGTTGGGTGAATCAACCATTTCAACTTAGTTCCTTAATGATATCACTAGAATTGTGATTTAGAAGAAGTCATCTTACATTAGTTCCAAGCAACAAGTAGAAATATCCATATCAAAATTTAAGATGTAGGAGGATCACCAAGTGATGATGGAAATTCAAAACCCTACTGAGGAAGGTCAGGTCACAAGACCTTACCAAGCAAGGTCAAGTTGCATATTTTTTCAGGATGTAGATGGAAAGTTGGTGACTCTACTAAGTACCAAGTTCAGACCAAGTGGTGGTAACCTTATCGAGTTTGAAGTTCTCTTTAAGTTGGTAGTTCCTACCAAGTCTAGAGACCTTACTGAGTTGAAGGTATCTTCCAAGCATTAAAGACCAAACTAAGTGGAGGAAAACCTATCACCAAGCGAAAAAGCATTAATGGCGATAAAAAAAATCAATAAAAGAAGGAAATTAAATGTATTGTTTCATCATGAATTTTTAGAGCATAGAGAAAAGTGTGAATCCAGAGCCTCCGAGTGATTTAAGAAATTGTTGTTGAAGATTTCTCCTATGTTCAAAACCCTATTGAGTGATGGAATCTTCTAGCAACAAGATTAAGAAAAGTTCTAAGATGTTGGTTCGTGGAGTCGATTGCAAGGCGTCCATGTGAAAATTGAGTCCAACAGTTGCAAAGGCACTCGACCTTGCTGAAGTGCAATCTTAGATTCCACCTAAGGTACTCCTTGTTCATGACATTCAATCATTTTATTATTGTTCTATTCAATATTTTGAACCCTAGAGATGAATGAGGCATTCAACGAACTACTTGTGGATGGTGTTCTGAAACTTGAGCACAAACATTTGGAGACAAAGGGTTTGACACATATTTTACATATGTCGAGGGACTTCCAAGTGAAGTGGATCAGATTCATCTTGAATCGTGTTCATAACATGTAATTATGGTTGGGTCATCCTATTCTAATAACCAAGAATATGTTACAAAGGATTACTGGATTGCCCATGTTGAACAAAGAAAATACCACAAAAACTCTACATTGGGTTGAATTGGAAAAAATGATTCTTGCGAAATGGGATGGAAGAGGCATGAAACTAAGTGGAGTAACTAACATGGAATTGAAGTTTGGCATCCATGTGATAGCTGTAAAAATCTACAGCTCAAGTTGGTTGAACAATGTATCATGTGAAGCAGTTGACCTGGCGCACAAGGTGGTAAAGAATAATTTATCCTTTGACCTTGCTCAACTTCTACTAAATGAATTGAGAAAGAACATGGACAACATCAAAGTATCGAAGAAAAATCTGTGTAAGTTTGGTCCTCTCTTGACATGTTTATTCTTCTATATTTAGAAAATTTTCCCTTCTAAAGGAACTGTAGTATGGAAGAAAGATACAACAATAGTGTATCAAATCAATGAATTTATAGCAGAGATGGGAGAAAACTTTGACAATATTATGGATAATTATTTTGAGACATTCAAGGAGAAGATGCAAAGTAGATATAGGATACCTACTAGTAGAAGATTATGAGTAGGATATATGTTTTATGGGTGACTGTAACAAGTTCTATGTTCAAGCAGTCAAGCCTAGAATGACATGGGTTAAACCTTTGAAATATGAGGTTAACATAGATGACACCAAAGATATTGTTGAGGCTCTCCTGAATGAGCCTGTAGATCCTAAGGTAACATATGAAGAGGCTAAGGCCAAAATTGAGCTTGAGATTAAGTTGCCCCAAGAAGTGAACAAAGGAAGAAAAAGGATAGAGAAAATAATGAAGAACACTAAGCAATCAAGCTCTCCTTTCATGCTGACAAGCCTGCAAAGTCTTCCCTTGCCGTGTTCACAAGAAGATCCACCAAATCCAAGAGGAAGCTGAAGTTGGGTGAACATGATGAAGCTAAATAGATTATATTTTAGAGGTTTTCCCCTACCCTTCAAGAAAAATTGAAGAAATTGGAACAAGGAACATGTATGACATGTTTTAAATCTCTCAAGTATGAGATAAGGAGCCAAGAGGAGAAAAAGAAAATTGAGGATGCCCTTGTGGTAGAATTGGGTAAGTGGAAGTACTCACCCAATGAGTTAATACAAGAAGTTCCTAATGTAATTTTGAAAGAAGTCAAACCTCAATTGGATAATGCATTGAAAGTTGCTAACGACATCACTGAATAAACCTTGAGGCAACTTATGCCGAGTCTTAGTGAAAAAGAGGTGAAGGAATCATTGAAAATGAATGAGCAGAAGCTTACACCTAAATTCAATACATGTCTAATATTGCTAAAGGACATAGAATCTATGGTGAAGTCCAATACTACTGTATGGAAAAGTATCTATGGGTTGCACAAGCCTAGTGACTATGTTGTGCAAGTAGATGAAAAAGATGTTGAAGAAGATGATGTGGAAGAAGAAGTAGGAATTAGAGATGATGAAATAGACAATGTAGATTTTGATGATGAGGAAGAAGAATAAGAAGCTACTGGAGGAAGTCTTCCTAAAATTCAAAGTATTATGGAATTTGATGCAAAAAAGATTGTAGTAGAAGTTACGACTTCCTTTCCTCATTCTCCAAGAAAAGCCTTAGTGAAATCAGGCCCAGAGAAAGCTTCTATTGAGTTGGATGAGGTCAAATCTGCAACACCAACCACACAACCAATCTCTAGAATTAATTTACCAAGTACTTCAATGAGTGAAGTGTCTATCACTTCATCTACCGAGTAGTAGGCTCAGATATTTCTAGCATCAGGCTTGACCAAGCAACAATAAGGTATTCCTGTTGTTAATGTTATTTCTACTGTTAGTACATTTGTTGTTATTCCATCTGTTTCCATTATTGTTTCCACCATGGCTAGTGCAATGACAGTTGAGACCCAGTCTCAACCGAGCACTAAAGTTTTGAATAAAGGAAAATAAATTATTTCATCTATTATTCATAAGGATAAGGATAAAGAGGAAGAAATTGATCTAGATGAGGACAATTTTATTCCAAATTGGGATACCTCTAACCTCACTTTTGAAGAGATGGATACCCTTGGAGAACTTTGGAAGAAGAGGGCTAAGCAAAAAAAGCTTAGAGAATAGAGGAAAAAGAAAAATCAAGTCCCTGAGGACATCAACAACATATTTGTAGATGCCCTGAATATTGAGGTTGATGAAAAACAACCTATTCCGGATCAATTAATTGAAATTGTCCACAAGTACAATGAAGAACTGAATGGACAAGAAAAATTGTTGTAGAGAGTAGAGAGAAAATTTGAAAATAAAGTTTTGGAGCAAGTGGCACAAAATCTTTCTATTGATCAAGTAGAACAGTTTACTATTCTTGCTACACTAGAAACATCTGTAAATAATTTTGTTTCTTTATTTGTCAAATTGAGTGACACATATATCTTTACAAAGGAAAGAAAAGATAAATTATCCAAGATAGATGAGGATATGAAGGCAAGTGCACATCAGCTATCACTTGATCCTAGTTGTAGTTCTGCACACTTTACAAAGATCAGATACTTAACAGATCTACAAGCAAAGTTTTTAAGGGAAGTGATGTAACCACAAGGTTTGCTCTTGCTACCTAGTCCTTTCCTAGGGCTTATAGGTCATTCCTTTGACCTTGATGGTGATTACCCACTCACCAACCTTGGATCAATCCAAGATCCACTCCATTCACCTTGTGACACCAATTGAAACAAAGTACAACTTAATAGGTGATTGAAATTTTCATTCACCACATGGCTTGCCGAGTGCTTCCTAGGTAATTGGCCACAATATGCTCTCCAACCTTTCTTGAGGTTCTTTGTGGTCTTAACATGCTTCATCAAGTTCTTTTAATCATGTTCAAACCAAAATAAAACACTTTAGAAAGATTTTCCAACTTTACAAACAAGTTGGCAAAGTGCTGCTATAATATTGCCAAAACAAGGCTAGAACATAGGCCTTGTGTTTTTCCAACTTCCTTCATCCTTGAAGACATTTATACTGCCTTAACATGTTCATATTGATGTTATCAAGCCCAGAAAAAACTTTCAATAGAAGATCTTACAAGTTCACACAAAGACCTTTACAAATGCTGCTGTCATACAACCAAGAAAAGAGGGTTTCAACACTTGAAATTGTGTGCTGATCACAAAACCCACATAAAAATCCTAAAAAAAATTAGGTATATGAATACCCTTTTCAAAAACAGAGATTATTTCACCACGTTTATGCCTCCACCATATGGCAAACACCCAAAACACAAAAATGCTAAAAACCAAAGCTAGAAGTGGTTTTTGAACCTGGTTTTGCAAAATCTTGCATAACTTTCTTTCTAGAGCACACCATCACCTCCAATTGCACCAAGAGTACTATAGGAACATTCCCTACCACTTCCCATACTTGGTTTCACATTTTCAATCACCCAACACGTGATATGTTGCTGGTTACAGCGATATTTCCACTAGCCAAGACACTTTTCTTGCCTAGGGCATCAACAAACAATTGTTTGCTTTCATATTTAAGAGCCCTTCTTTTTGAAACATAATTTACATTGTATCTTTCTCCAAACCCCACAACATCATGAGGTTTCAATGGTGGAAAATGGAGAAAGAGTCCATTTAATTCAAACTGCTGCTATAAACTAGAAAACTGGCAAAAACTTCAAAAAACTTATGTATAGTATTAACAAAGCTTGTACTATCAACTTGAGCACTAAAAAAGATTAAAAATAATGCATATAACTGTTCCAAACTAGAAAAACCAGACTTCCAACCATATTCAACACCAAAATGCTCATTTACCAAGTGGTTGCAATGAAAAAATGCACACAAAATCCGTACATGTATGGTCACCAAACTTGTCAACCCTTGAAACTGATCAAAAATGGACTTATATAGGTGTTTCCAACCTATTTTGGTCATGCTCAAACCCATAACTAACTCTTTTCACTCATTTTCAACTTTGCAAGAAAAGTTGCAAAAAGTTGCAAAATTGCAATTTTGCAACTTTTGCAATTTTGAGCAATTTTTGCCATAACTTAAAATTCTTAACAAATGAGTTCACCAAAATTGGTAAGGGTTCCTATTAGGTTGATTTAGACATTCCAAGATGGTTTTTGAACTTTGGTCAACTTTTCTACCACTTTGGTCAACCTAACCCCTGTTGAGCACTTTTAGGCATAACAACAACTTAGGAGCAAAAACCCACTTAGCAACTAATGAAACCTTACCTAAGGACCTAATAGGTATTATTAAAACACTAGTGATGTGGCTAGAATCACTACAAGCCAAAATGACAAGAAAGAAGCACTAGGTACAAACTAGCCTACCTAGGTGCTCTTGCACCAGGAAGAAGCTAGATTTAGGGCTACACTTGCAAAAATTCAAGGCATGATTTTTTCCAACATGGATGCACTAAAAAAGCACATTTTACATGTAAGAAAACTTGCAACAAAGAATATAACCATTTCCACATAACCCATAATAGATCTAAAATAAATATGCAATTGAAATCCACATGCAAGAGAATAGACAACATACCCACAAAATTGTGACACAAGATATACCCTAGCCGAAAAGCATCATTGAGAAAAAAATCCCAGCCTCCAAAAGCATCCATCACCATGTAATATTTGATAAAAAAACCATTGCAATACAACCATGGAAGCCTTCAAAGCCATATCCACAACTGAGCAAACTAAGTGAACAAGCATGAATCTACACATCCCATGCCATGCTTCCAACTTTCACAAATGCTCCCTTGGCTAACCTATCAAGCCTTTTCTCGCTCAAATTTTTCCTTTCTTTGCCTTCTATCTTATCATTTTCTCACTTATACAAAAACTACTCTTGTGGTTGCTTATATAGTAGCAAGTCCCACAAAACCACCAAGTGGCATTACATAAACCATGTGCTACCTAACCCATTGACCCCACATTTAATATTAAAAATTTAATTCTTTTCCCCAATATTAAATATTAAATGAAATATTATCACAATGTTACAATACAACTCATCAAGTATATCCCATGATAATGTTTACATGTTGCATGCCCATCTAGGTACAAAATTACATAATAAAATAAAACAATATAATGCAATGTGTGCAACACCCATTATCTCAACAATCTCCCACTTGTTGTATACATTGCATAGGGTCAATCTATAGCCATGTAAATAAACAAGGGAACAATCCCTCCTAGAACATCCACCATCATGGATCAAAGTACATGAAGTGCTCCATCCTGGTACCCAAGAAAAAATCAAAGTATCCAACATCTTCAACATGAATGATCTCACCTCCTATTATGCCATTACCATTGGACATACATAGAAGCCATCCAAAGAGAAAGCCACCAAACCTGTCACATTAGAATATCATAAAATCCTGTACCAACTAAAATGCTAAGCACAAAAAACTTGATCCAAAGGTAATCACATGTATCCGTAGTTGTCAAAATATCCATAGCTGAAATAACACCCACAACAAGTGCCAAACCCATCCAATGATCCATACCTCCAAAAGTATACCAAGTGAATCTCTCATCATCAACATATCCAATCTATAACTTGCAATCATAAGCTTGAAGAGCAATACCTACCACATATATACCAAGAAGCTCCCACTACAAAAGATAATTTCAAATCTATAAATAATCCACTCACAACATCTCAAAGAAGTGAATCCATGTAATCTCAAGGACATCCACAACACATAAACCAATAACCTGCAAGAAAAACTCTAATAACAAGTCTCCAATAGTCTCCCAAGCTCTCAACAATCAACAAAGGAAAGAGATAAAGGAATAACCATGTCATCTCTCACATGACATACGTGAGCACAAACCAGTGATCACAATCTCCAACCAATCTCAAATCCAACGTAAGTAAAACTAAACATCTAGGAAGATAACCAATACCAAAGAGGAACCATGCAAATCATAGCTTGTATCATGTCCTTCTACACATCCTCTAGATGTAAATTGTGCAAGTATGATCTTCTCCATAAAACTCCAACAAGAAGCATCAACAACACCCAAACTATACCATATAACTAATCATGGATGTGAGCCTCTCACAAGAAGATCAAACTCATAAACCATTCCTAATCCAACAAATATGCCCAATATAAAACCATCTCCCAAACTTAACCAACATAACAACATATGCAAATGAAGATAATCAATGCTAAACCATCTCTCAAATGAAACCTCTAGAACTAGCTCATGTACCATAGCTCAAGATCCATATCCATGTAAGACAAACATAAACATAATGCAACTTAGAAAAAATTATGGGCTATACCTCTCAAGTAGCAAACTGTCAAGTAGACCGAGAGTGGGGAATGAGAATGCTCATCAAGATATCCAAGTCTCTAACCAAGACTCATCTAAGAACAATCTCCTCTCAAGTCCATATCAGGTGACCATCCCTTAGACTTCCTGCTGAAACCATCAACCGTCCTAACAAACACATCTCTAATCCAAGAGAAATCAGCATCACCACCATCTCTAAGTTTCCATGAGCACCTGTAACCAATCAATCCATGCCAAATCTAAATGCAACATAGCAATATCATAAAGTATCCATCTTATGATCAATGTACTGAATACCAATAAACTAAACTAAGATCATTGTCGAATTTCCACCATGGCCTCAAGAACATAAAAATGACAACATGATCTAAACCATCTCAACCAAAGAGATAACATTATCCATAAGAACATAGCATAAGATGTCAAAAATTCTAAATGCATATCAAGAGTATATCATGATATAATAATGAAACCATTCTCATACCAAGGATAACGTGCCAAATGAAAGCATAAACCACACCTTTACCAAGAACTCCACAAGTCCTCAAGATGAAACCATCTCCACACATTATGAAGAAAAAAAATCTCCACATACCATGAAGAATCATCTCCACACACCATGAAGATAACTGAGAACCCTGTGAGTCCTCAAGATCTTACCATCTTCACACACCATGAAGATAACCAAGTGCACCATGCAAATGTTAAAGATGCTTCTACAGCAACAAGATCTAAGAAAAATCTCCAACATCTACAAAAATAAATATATCAATGCCATCAACTTCCACTCAACCGTGGTCCCAAGTCACCTATGGCATCATAAAATCCATCTCTTACATGAAGATCCTCTAGGTCTACACTCACACCAAAGTGTCAACACTAAGTGAAACCAAGAAGATACAAACCAAACTAGGAACTAATCCTACACTATAACCTCATCATTATCACAAGCTCCCACTAAACCGTATATCCAAGATATCCATGACATCATGATGAAAATCCATCCTCTAACATGAGAATCAACCAAGGCATGAAATTATTAAAGAAATTAAAAAGTGCACATCATGAGCTCCTCAAAAGAAACCAAATAATCATGATCCTCAACCAAGAAGATATACCACCATAACCAAATTAGTAATCAAAGAAAATAAACATCAAGGATGTACCTGTATATCTAATCATGTCATGCTAAAATTTATGACACCATGATCACATCCATGAACCAAGCATCTAACTCTCAATATGTCCAACCTGTCAGAACAAAATAGTCGACCACATCCTCCACCATGATTTACCTAGTAGCAACATCTTATCCCTTCTACATGAAGAAAAAATAGCAAATTATGTGACTTAGGGCATAGAAAACCCAAATCCAAGCCACCAATTTGAATATGCATCAATAATGAAAGATCAATGGGCAAAGACAACCCATATCCAAGCCATAAATGCAACATGTAAGCATAGATCGCTTACAACACTCCACAACTTGTAGACCCAACAAGTCATCACACATATTCAAACCAAATACTGATAACCATATCATCATGAGACTAATTTGAAATATGAACTGAGTATATAATGACATCAAATCTTAAATCTCCAAATATACAATGTTATAAATGCACAATGCTACCATAGTCAATATATATGATAAACTATTCAAATTAATATATCACCAAATAAACTATGCCAAACCTATACCAAATTTGAATCAATTTGTAGAGCTCTCCAAGAGCTTTCTGTTGACTACTCGAAGTTCAAAATCCAACTTCGTATGCCCAAGTTATGCCCTAATTTGTGCTCAAAATAAACATGTGACTTTAGAGATCTTAAAACTTGACAAAATGTCAAAATCATGGAACCAAATATACACCAAGCTATAGTGCTCTAGATTATCTTTCCAATGCCTATAAGAAGTCTAAAATATGATATCCCAAGAGAAAGTTATGGTTGTTTTACTAAGATAGTCTTTTTATCATTTTCACTGTGATTTTTTTTTGTTTTTTTTTGTGATAAAAATTCTGATGGGATTAAACTTGATGGCCATCATAGGCTGAAACTAAAAAACTCTTTCATTTCCTCTAAACATGGTCAAATTAGGGCATATTATATATCAAAGTTTATGGAAACATCAACCCGGATCCAATAGTGAGGTATGTTTTTACCTAGGAGGTCATTTTTTCAAGCTCCCCCTAAAATCTTCATTTAAATGAAACATCCAAAAAATTCTTTTATCAAACAATTTCACATGCCCAAAATCTACCAATATCCCATCATAACAATAAACCCAAAACCCTTAGATCTACAATACATCACTCATATATCTTGCCCTTTCTTTTATCCTCTCATGCATTCCCATGGATTCAATTTAGGGTTACAATAATGAAACCATAGCTCTAATACCACTTGTAAGGAAACTTGCAACAAAGAATATAACGATTTCCACATAACCCATAATAGATCTAAAATAAATATGTAATTGAAATCTACATGCAAGAGAATAGACAACATATCCACAAAAATTGTGACACAAGATATACCCTAAGAAACCCTCATTGAGGGAAAAACCCAGCCTCCAAAAGCATCCATCACTATGTATTATTCAACCAAAACAACATTTTAATACAACCATGGAAGCCTTCAAAGCCATAGCCACAAATGAGAAAATTATGTAAACAAGCATGAATCCACACATCCCATGCCATACTTCCAATCTTTACAAATGCTCCCTTGGCTAACCTGTCAAGCCTTTTCCCACTCGACTTTTTCCTTTTTTTGTCTTTTGTCTTGTTACTTTCTCACTTATATAAAAACTACCCTTGTGGCGACTTATATAGTAGCAAGTCCCACAAAATCATTAAATGATATTACATAAACCATGTGCTACCTAACCCATTGACCCCACATTTAATATTAAAAATTTAATTCTTTTTTTCAATATTAAATAATTACATGAAATATTATCACAATGTTACAATACAACTCATCAAGTATATCCCATGAGAATCTTTACATGTTGCATGCCCATCTAGGTGCAACATTACATAATAAAATAAAAAATAAAATACAACAATATTATGCAATGTGTACAACACCCATTATCTCAATAGTACATGCAAAGACACTCATCCATGACAATAACTTCTCCATAGCTAACCACATGATGAATGTTAGTAGAGGTACAAATAGCCTTGCATGCAAGTAAAGTATTGTAAGAGAATTAGGACAAGACCATGACAATCATTATACATAGTGATTTCTTGTCACCTTTTGGTATTAACTTGTAAATATTTTACACCTTTGGCATTTATGTCAAAAAGGGAGAGAATATTATTGATAAAGGGGGAGAAGATTATCATACTCCAGATATATGTATAGGAGAGATATATGTATGGGGAAGTAGTAATATGCAAATATATCTACAAATAAGTAGAAAATATGTTTACAAAAGCAATTTCAAAAAATAAAAAAAATAAAGTAATTTATTGAACTACAATAAGAGTAAGTCAAAATCAAGTTGAAGACACAAAATGTTGATAAAGGAAGTTTTTGACTTGTAATTTTGAGAGTTCAGATTATTTGGTATGATAAGTTTTTATGATAAGTTTTTTTGTCACTAATACCAAAGGGGGATACTGTTGACATTAAGGTCAATTTATCTATTAGTGACATAACACTTAGTCAGTTGGTTTCATTGCTACTAAGTTCTACAGTTGCTTCTAAGTGAAATAGTCAAATTGCAATTCATATCGAGCTTCACAGTGTCTACTGAGCATTTGAGATAGTTTACAGTATCACCCGAGTGTAGCAAAGTCTACCAAGTTTTCTAGTAGAAGTGATGAAGATCTTAGTGTTAACCTGAGTTCTATAGTGTTAATTAAGTTCTATGGTGTCTATCAAGCTCATGATGTTAACGAAGAGAATCCAGTGTTGACTGAGTCATGCAGTGTCAACCAAGTGATTCAGTTTCTATCAAATTTCTCAGTGTTCACTGAGTCATATAGTGCTAACTGAGTTTGTGCTACTCAAAGTGATCAATATTGGGTGAGCTTCAACTTCAACTGAGTGACAAATTTGCCTAGTGTTGACACTATTTTCTGAGTTTCAGGACATCATTGAGTTGTCTTCAAGACCCAAGTTACAACAATGGGCCAACTTTGTGAATTATGATGAATTTGGTATTGTAGCTGACTCTAGAATGTAATTAAGTGGATATATATATATGTATTATATCATATTCAAATGAAAAAAAATGTATGTGAAGAAGTAAGAAGCAGATGAGTGTGAATTGAAGAAGGCTACAAGTAGTATATGGTATAGTAGAGACTTATCTATCACAATTAGGTGATCATTGCAATTCAAGGAATCTCAATCAACAAGTCAAAGTTGCAGAGTAGAGATCGACCATTGATTCATCCTAACAAGTGCATCCATCAAATCCTTTAACTAGGTGGACTTAAAAATCTTTTGCTAAATCTCCTAATAGAGTGCATACTTCATTCTATGTTTGTAAATCCTTTAACAAGGTGGACCTAACAATCCTTATTGCTCCTAACAAGGCAAATCACCAGAAGTGGTCAATCGTAAGCCTTAATAGGCCAACTTTATACTGCAACACTAAAGCTTGTGGGTATCATCCCCACCCTAGTTTTACTTTCTATTTGGAAGGTTTCTAGGTCACCATATCTTGTGTCAAAGTTTTATGGATGTTATTGCTTTCATTCTTTCATGCATGTATCTAGATCAAAATATATGGAGGATTAATTGGTGAAGTGAGTTAAAGTTGTATTGGTTCCTGATTCACTCCTCCCCTCTCAGTACCCTAGCCTACCTTATATTTCCAACTATAATAACTCACTTCTATTGCAGCTTGGTCAACACTACTATCTGCTTTGCTCGGTTAACACTCAATGCTCAATTGAAATTGTCTGTATGGTTTAGTTTGTGGTGCTCAGTGACAATGTAACCAACCAAATGATTAAGTGTTTTGGCACTGATTGAGAAATAGTTTGACCATAAGGTCAACAATCTCCACCTTTGGCATTAGTAACAAAAACACTTATCATACCAAATTCTGAATACTCAAAATGATGAGTCAAAACTCCCCCTATCAATGTACCTAGGTCTGTAGCTCAGTTTTGACTACTGTGATGATACTATGCTGACACTAACTCTATTTTTTTATTTTTCAAAATTGTTTTTGTAGCTTTTCTATATACACAAATACTTTCATAAATGCTATATATAACTATATTTCCCCCTTGGATTCCTCACATGCTATATTTCCCCCTTTTTTTTTTTTGACAAAAATGACAAAAATGCATATTTACAAGGTAATACCAAAATGTGAGAAGAAATCACTATGTATCTTCAAAATTAGAGACATAGTTTTGTCCCAATTTTCGTGCAAAACTTTAGAAGTAGGCAAGCTATTTGAACTTTAGCTGATAACTCCATCATACGATCAATAATAGAAAAGTTATTGTCATGGATTAATGTCTTTGCATGAACAATGTTTTTTTGCATTACATCCATGTTTAGAATTATGAAACTCTGAATTTATGATAGTTTAGCCCTAATTCTTACTTCTCTCAATAAATCTACCTACAAGTTAGTCACATACTTGATCTTGACAAAATGTCTTGAGCTAGTATTTGGGTAAAGTGACAACTGGTTTGCAATTACCTTTAGATCAGTATTAATATTTGACAACTTGTCTCTGATTTCCTTGGTAAAATTTGTGATATCACTTAATTTTAAAAACAAGGAAACAACATTATTAACAATGCTTTCAAAATAAATAAGAATCTAGTGGATAGTTCCACTTGATCTATGGCAATCTTTTGTGCCACATTATCCAAAACCTTATTCTCAAATTTTCTCTCTGCCCTCTGTAGTAGTTTCTCTTGACCATTCAAATCTTCATTGAACTTGTGGACTATGTTAACAAGTTGATCCAAGATAGAGTTCTTTTCATCAACTTCAATACTCAATACATCAATAAATATACCTTTTATGTCTTCCAACACTTGATTTATTTTCTTCTTCTTTGTTCTCAACTTCTGTTGTTTGGCTCTTTTCTTCCAAAGTTCTCCAAGAGTTTCCATTTGATTAGGAGTAAGATAGGAGATATCCCAATCTATAATTACTATGTCTTCATCCATATCAACTTCATCAATGGAAACTTCTATCTCTTTCCCTTTTTCCTTTGGAATGATTTTGTTACCTTTTTTTGTGCTCGGTTGAGGATTGACTTCAACTGCCATTGCACTTGCTGTGAAATCATTTGCAACAGTAACAACATGACTGATTAGAGAAACAACAACAATTATAGGAATACTTACAATACCTTGCTATAACTCTGTCTAACTTTATTCTAGAATGAATGGATCTTGTAGCTCGATAGATGAAGTAGAGGTAATATTATTTATCTATGAGCTCGGTAAGATAGATCCAACAACTAATTGAGTGCTAGGTTGAAAAATATTTATCCCAATGGTCTGAGACTCATATTTTGTCTTCTTTGAACTTGATGTTATCAATGTTTTTCTCAAAGAATTAGGAAGGGAGGTCATTTCCTCTACTACAATCTTTTCTAGATCTGAATCTTCAATGTTTTGATTTTTTAGGTAGATCCTCACTGACTGTTTTCTCTTCCTTGTCCTCTTCATCATCATTCACATCATATATTTGAACTACTTCCTCAGTGGCATTTAAAACATTCAATCCATAAATGTTTTTCCATGCATTTATATTGGATTGCACCACAGATTCAATATCATTTGACATAATTAAGAATTCATTGAACTTAGGAGTTAACATTTGTTCATGTTGTTTCCAATGCCTCTTTCACTTCTTTGTCTGATAGGTTTGGCATTAGCTTTCTCAAGGTTTGATCATAGATATCCTTGGCAACTATTATTGCATTATCCCAACGATGTGATATTGCCTTAGCTAGGATATCAGGAACTTGTGTTCTTAATTCACTTGGAGAGTATTTCCATTTTGCCATCTTTTCTACTAAGGCTTCTTCTATTTGAATTTGCTCCTCTTTATTTCTAGTTTCATACTTAAGAAACTTAAAATCTGCCATACCTCCACCTTCTTTGAGGCACTTCAATCTTTCTTCAAAGGTTGGAGTAGACCTTTTGAATGATATATGTTGCTCTCCTTCTTCATCTTCATCTGCAAGTTTGAACTTCTTTCTTGATTTGGTGGGTTTGCTAGTGGTAAAAGCAAGAGTTGACCTTGTAATTCTCCTTGATGTTGATTTGACCTTTTTCTTAGGTGGTTATTCTTCTACTTCTTCCTCTTCTTCATGTTCCTATGTTTCTTCTTCATCATGTTCCTCTTCTTCTTCTTCATAATATTCCTTTGTTTCTTCTTCAATATCATCACCCTTACCTTTTGCGAGTAGAAGAGGGGAACCAAATTTCACATTCTCCTTCTTAATTTTATCTACCTTCTTCCTTGTTCTCTTTAGAATTTGAGGAATCTTGATTTGAAGAGAAATCTTGGTTTTAGCTTCTTTGTAGGTTCCAAAATAAGGTGCTTTGGGGTCCAGAGGCTCATTGGCAAGAACCTCAATGATGTCCTTAGTATCATCAATATTTACCTCATAGCCAAGGGGTCTTACCCATGAAACTCTAGGTCTAACTGCTTGAATATATACCCTATCACAGTTTACAAGGAAACATATGTCTTGTTCATAGTCATCCACTAGTTTCTTAGGAATTCTTAATCTTCTTTTCATCCTTTTCTTGAGAGTTTCAAAATATACATCCATAATGCTCTCAAAATTGTCTCCCATTTTAGTCATGAATTCATTAATCTAATACATAATGGGACTATCCTTCTTCTATACTACATTGTCCTCGGAAGGAAAAAAAATTTGAACATAAAAGAATAGGCAAACTAAAAGTGAACCAAACTTACATGGATTTGTCTTTGATTCCCAGATACTTTCCATGTTTTTTCTCAACTGGTTTAGCTCCAACTCAGTGAGGTCAAAAGAAAGATTGTTCTTGACTAACTTGAAAGCTTAGTCCACAACTTTACATGCTACATTGTTTGGTTGACTGAAACTGTATATCCTATGTGGAATCACATGAATACCAAACTTAATTTCCATGTCAGCGACTCCATTTAGCTTCATTGCTTTGCCATCCCACTCGAAGAGAGTCTTCTTTGCTAGCTCAACCTAACCTAGGGTTTGGTCATCTTGGATTTATCCAACATGGGAAATCTAGTATCCCTATGAATCATTTTCTTCATGATCTTGATGGGTTGATCAAGCTAGAATTGCATATTATGAACACGGCTTAGGATAACCCTCATCCACTTGATTTGAAAGTTCTTTAGTATATGAAAAATATGGGTTAAACCCTTCACTTCCAAGTGTTTGTGCTTGGGTTTGAGTTTTTCGTCCACACACAATGCCTCATATGCTTGATTTAGCTCTAGAGTTTCTAATTCTTGAATTGAACAGTGATAAAAAGATTTAACATCATGAATTAACAATACCTTTAGTGGAATTTGTGAGTGTGCATTGACTGGGTTCAATTCCTTTGCAATCATAGGACAAAGCTTGAACTTTGGGTCTACAGGCACAACATTCCTTACTAACATCTTGGATCCCTACTTAACCTTGTTGCTAGACAAGGACGCCATAATGATCAGTGACAAAATGATAATCCTTGACAAATTTGCCCTAAATTGCACAGGGGCTCAAAGTTTCTCTACTCTGTTCACTCTTAAATTCATCGTGAAGAATGAAATTGTTTGATTTCTCCTTTTATTCAAAATCTATCTTTAAATCACCATAAATGCATCATATGATAGGCAGCTCGGTGACAACATGTTTAACTCGATGGATGTGACATGCTCGACTAATACCTTTAGTGTTCAACTTGGTAAATGCCATCTACATTCATGCTTGGTTAGATCTCTAAACTCAATAAAGATCGGTTAGAACTAACTTGCTCAACTTCACTCAGTTAGTTCATGCAACCTAACTTTGCTTGGTATGGTCTAAGATACTAATTCAAACTAACATTCAACTTAGTGATCCCAATGCATCTGAAATGATGATTTGAATCTTCTTGCTTGCTGACTAGAATTGATATAAGATGTTTCTTTAAATCATAGTTCTAGTGATCTCCATGGATTATTAGCTTGAAATGGTTGAGTCATCCAATTCATTGACTTAGGTGTCAATGCTCTCATGACTTTGAGTTGCATTCTCTAGAGATTTCCTTACCCATTACCATCTCATTTAACTTCTGATATTGTAAACCTTTTCTTTCTTTTCATCTTCAATTGTACCTTGGTTCATATAGTTCTTGGCTAGATGACCAAGTTCTTTGCATACAAAACATCTCTTTGTAGGGTCTCTCTTCCTCATGTGAGTTCTTATGTAATTTTCTCCAATGTGTCCATGCTCACCACACAAGTGACATATACACCATGTGTTATAATCCCAACCAAAGATATCTTTCACAATTTGTTCTATTGGGTTCCATTTCTTGGTTTTGCATGCTGAAGGTTTGTGCCTTTGTTTGTTGCAATTGAAACATTTTCCTTCAAACTTGGTTTTCTTTTTGCATTCACTTGCTCTTATGACCTTTCTTGTTGCAACTATAACATTTCCATTGAATTTTGATTTACCAATGCTCCAACACTTGTTTGATGTATGCCCTATCTTTCCAAAATGATTACATGTAGGCCTTTTATTCTTTTGAGCTCCTTGCTGTGATGATTCACCTTTATCTATATAGCCTAATATAGATATTGCTTTGTGTCTAAATTGAGTTTTCTTGTCCAATTGATTCATGATTTCTTAAGATTTCATTATTCTTTCATTGGTTTTCCTTTCTATGCTAAGATCATTCTGCGATTTTGCATTATCTGTCCTCAAGTTGATAAGATCTTGATTTGTGCAATTGAGTTGATTTATCAAATCTTCTTGCTGAAGAGATAGGTGTTGAATTTTATTATCCTTTTCTTCTATCTTTTTAGTTAACAATATTTTCTCTTCTTTTTATATGTCCTTTTGGTCCACGTCTTCACACATTTTGACTAACTGAATTTCTTGTTCTCTTTTTAGTTTTCTAAGTTCTTCATGTAGAGTGACATTCTTATCAAGTAAATCTTTAATTATTGCATTAGATTCATTTTAATTTCTATCTTGAAAAATGTCTTCAATTATTTCTTCTATGTAGAGATTGTCATTCATCTGTGCTGTTAGTTCTTTCCTTCTTTGCAAGGATTTAAAGATTTTCTCCTTCAATTTCTTAAATTAATCCATGGCCATCTATAGATCTAACTTTTCAATTCCATAGCTTTCTCTAGTCTATATAGTTCCATTGCCTCTGATATTTTCTCAAGCTGCTAAAATTCTGATATGAGAACCAAATTATTTGATACCGATTATTGGAAATGTGGATAAGGATAGGTGACTGAGAGTGTGGGGGGGAATTAGGAACCAATAAAACTTTAACTTCAATTCACCAATTAATCCTTCATAAACTAATCTAGTCTAATTACATGCATAAAAGAGTGAAAGTAATAAAAAATTCATAACACTAGACACATTATTTGGTAACCCAAAAACCTTCCAAATAGAAAGTAAAACTAGGGTGGGAATCATACCCATAAGCTTTAGTACTACTGTATAAAGTTGGCCTGTTAAAGCTTACAAATGATTACTTCTGATGATTTGCCTTGTTAAGAGCAATAAGGACTGTTAGGTCCACCTTGTGAAAGGATTTATACAATACAATAAAGTATGTACATGGTTAGGAGATTTTGCATAAGACTGTGAAATCCACCTTGTTAGAGGATTTGACTAATGCACCTGTTAAGATAAACTAGTAGCTGATCTCTTCTCTACAACTCGGTTTTCTGAATAAGATTCCTTTGATGTAGAAAGATCACCTTACTGTGATGAATGGGACTCTTCTTTTCGTTATACTATTTATAGCCTTCAAACTATAGTTCACATTTCTACTTATATTCATTTCTTATTTGGATATGACAATATATCTCTTATTTATACCAATGTGAATAACTACCTTATGAAGTCAACTACAATATTATATTAAACAATCTTTACCTAGTCGGCTCAGTGCTGACACTCGGGTTTAGAAGTCCACTTGGGTGATATTTTGATACTCAACAACACAATGAACTTGGAAATATCTGGCACTCAATTGAAACTGGTGCTCTGTCCACATTGATCACTAAGGAGTAGGCGTGGACTCAGCTAACACTGATGAATCGACAAACATTGAAGAGCTTGGTTGAAACTGTAACAACTCATTTACTATTGCAACTTAATCAACACTACTATCTGCTCAGCTCAGTTAACACTCCATGCTTGGTTAACACTTCATGCTTGCTTGACACTGTTTGCACGGTTTACTCGATGATAATGTAACCAACCAAATTATTAAGTTTTTTGGTACTAATTGAAAAATAGTCTGAACATAAGGACAACATGTACATGTATGTATATATGTATATATATATATATATATACATGTACATCTACATGTATATGTATACATTGTACATGTACACACACACACACACACACACACACACACACACACACACACACACACACACACACACACACACACACACACACACACACACACACATACATACATATATATATAAACACAGACATACATATCTATTGAAAAAGAAGATTGTTGAAGTATAAAAACCTATCATGGGAACACTCATTATTTTGCCACTAATGTCAAACCTACTACTTACTGGTAAGACAATTGCTAACTTTGGTTAGAATACTATCATTTGATTGATTGATGAAGAGGATTTGGAAAAAAAGGATAATAAGAGTACCTAGAGAAAGGTTGAGTTATATGGTGTATAAAAGGAGCACTAAGATCAAGTAAGACTTTGATGATATATTGTATTGTTTATCTACTTAAGGCTACAATGAAAGAATATTGAAGCAAAGATAAGAAGAAGACTATACAAAAAAAAGTGTTTGCCAAGCCTGACCAAACAAATAGTGTAACCCAAGTAGAAAGATGGTATGTGTCAAGCGTCAACAAAATTTAGTATGTGCCAAGCATTAGAAGTGGCAATATTGACCAAGAAAGACTTAGTTTATGCCGAACATCAAAAGTTAGTTATTGCCGAGTGACAACATAAAGAGTTTGAATGAAGATTTGATGAATCTGAGCCAACATAAGTTGATTTCTTGAATTATGTGAATCATGTTGATGATAAACTTGATGAGCTGGTGACACAAAATTAAAGATAAACTATTTGAAGACGAATTTGATGAGGATTGTAAGAGAAGTTTCTAGAGGGAACATAATGGAAAGAAGGGAGGATTTGATGAATCTAACCTAAGCCTAAGATGGATGATTGTGATTAAGTGGCAAAAGATCAAAATTCTCCATTTAAGGAGATACAAGGCTAGAAGCAAGTGTCAAAGTCCAAGTCTAGAGCCTGGAGGTGTTGCTTCATATGGTGGCTGAAGGAATGAACCTACAATTGGCATACTAAGTAAGAAGGCTTAAGGAGGTGAGGGCTTGAAGGGTGAACAAGCAATCAGAGATGAAGGGTAATGAATGCCAAGTAGAACAAAGAGCTGAATGAGAGATCTAAAATTTGCAAGTGAGTTATTTTGTTATCAGATCAAGTCCTACTATTACTTTCTATCAATTGTATCAGTCTAGATAAATCCTTTGGATTAAGGTTGACCTAAAAGTCATGAGTAAATATTTTAACCTTGTGATATTCCAATCGAATGTTCTAAAGTCCTCTAACAAGGCTCACTTTAATAGGATGATTGAAATCCTTTAATCAAGGTCACGTTTGACAATGTGTATTGTAATCTTTAATAGCATTAGATCCTCATAGAGCTCACTTCAGAAGAGTGAAAAATGGTAGCATATTATTAGTGGTTTTTCCCAAATTGGGTTTCCATGTTAAATCCTTGTGTAAAAATTGTGTGATTGAATTTTTGATATTTCATGTTAAATTTTTGCAAAGTTCATTTGACCTAGGATAGTAATATACAAAGGTTTGAGATATCAAATGATCCAATCAATGCATGCACATATACTTGCTAAGTACTAAAAAAGTTTTATCTATACATTTGGACCTTGGATAATTGATTCTCTCCCCTCTTAGTTATTCCAAATTATTCCAACAATTGGTATCAAAGTGCTTGGTGCTTGTGAGGAAACAATTTGAAGGTACTTGAAACTAAAGATCAAGATGTACAGAAAGAAGGTGCCCAAGCTAAACAAGGAAAAATTTCTTGCATGAAAAAGTTTGATGAAGCTGCATCTAGGTGGACTTGGAGATTTTGCACATTCAACTATGATCATTGAATACATGGAAGTGATTGGAGGCCTTACTACTCAACAACTGAAAGAAAATAAAGAACACAATTAGGCAATGTTAGTGATTGCATCTATCCTAAACTATTTAGAGTTTGATTACATCAAAGAATGTACCAATGCTAAAGAAATGTGGGATGCTCTACAAAAAATCTATGGAGGAGACAAGAATGTGCTAAGAGCCAAAGCAGAAAGTCTAAGAGGAAAATTTGATGATATGAAAATGTAAGAAGGTGAAACTATAGTTTAGTATTGTGGAATAATCAAAGATGCTATAAATGCAATTAGAGGATCAAATGGAAAGATTGAAGATGAAAATATTAAGAACCCTACTATCTATCTATGCTATTAGAGTCTTTGCTATACAAGCCCTAAGGTGTACTCTTGGTAGTGATCTAACCCTTGAAGGACTGGTTGGTAGACTTATCACTTTTGAACTTTCAAATTTTGATAATTTCAATTTTGAGAATATTGACTCTTCTTTCAAAGCTAAACTAATACTCAAAGAACCTAAAGATAAGAGAAAGAAAAAGGTCAAACATGTTGATGGTGATAGTGAAGCAGATGATGAAGATCTAGAAGAACTGGAAGAACTGTTGGCTAGGAGATTTCATAGAGGCAAAGGGAAATACAAAAATAAGTTACCCATCATATATTTTAATTGTAATGAATTTGGTCATATTGCAGCAAGATGTCCTGAGAAGACAAACAACATAAATGAAGACAAATACAAAAGTAGAAAAGATAAGAGTAACAAAGGCTATAAGACAAGGGAAAGAAAGCTTGCTACATTGCTGAAGAAGAATCTAATGATGAATCAAATGATCATGATAATGAAGTTGTCTATGTTGTTATGAAAGATTATTCAGATGAAGATGAGGTAGTTGTATTAGTATCTTATGTGACCAAACGTGACAGATGGATCATTAATAGTGGATGTTCTCATCACATGACTGGTGACAAAAGTAAGTTCATAAACCTTGAGCATTATAATGGAAATAATGTTAGATTTTGTAATGACACACCCTATCTAGTGAAAGGGAAAGGATCAATAAGATTGAAAAACAAGATCATGTCTGACAATGCTTACTATGTGGAAGGACTTAACTATAATCCATTGAGTGTATCACAATTGAATAGTTCAGGATGCAAAGTTGAATTTGAACAAAAGAAGGCTAATAGCTATGATGTTGATGGATAACTCATTGGAAGTGGTGATCAAACAAGAGGCAATCTATTTTATCTTGACATGATTGAAGAAACCTTTCTTGTTGTATAATTTTATCATGTGCGGCTATGACACAAAAGATTATGTCATGTAAATCTTGACAACTTGGTTAGTATCAATAAGACAAAAAGAGTTTGAGGTTTTCCAAAACTGAAGAAACCTAATAATGTGATTTGTAAACAATGTCAATTAGGCAAGATGACAAAGTCTAGTTTTAAGAGTAAGACACATACTTTAAAAGAAATTTTGGAATTAGTTCATACTAATCTACGTGGACCAATTGATGTGAAAATCTATAAATGGCAAGTATTTTATTCTATTCGTTGATTATTACTCTAGAATGATGACAATGATGTTTTTGAGAGAAAAATTAGATTCTTTTCAAATGTTTAAGTGGTATCTAGCAAAATTTAAAAAGGAAACTAGTAAAAGCTTAAAATGTCTAAGATTTGACAGAGGTGGAGAGTTTACATCAAATGAATTCAACAATTTCTGCAATGACAGAGGAATTAAAAGACAAACTTCTACATTGAGGACCCCTCCACAAAATGGGATAACTGAAAGGAGAAACATATTTGTGATGGATTGTGCAAGAACACCGATGATGGATTAGAGTGTTTCTTTGAAATACTAGAGAGAAGCTATCAGTACAAATGTCTATACCTTGAATCGAGTACAAGTCAAGAAAGGTACAAATTTCACACCTTTTGAATTATGGTATGGGTACTCACCCAATGTCAAATATTTTAAAGTAAGTGGAGGCAAGTGTTACATTCTAAAGGAAAACAAAAATGGAAAACTTGATGCAAAAAGTGAAGAAGGTATATTCCAAGGATATTCCACAAGAAGTAAAGCTTATAAGTGTTTAAATACCAACATTAACAAAGTTTTGGAAAGTGCAAATATAAAAAATGATGAATATACAAAAATACATGAAGATGAACAAAAGAAGGAACCTAAAAATTACAAAACCTTTATGTACTACTATGAAGACATGTCTACTAATACTAACGATTCTGAGAATGAAGATGCTAATCAATATGAATCAGTGATTGTTGAGTCACATACAATGGATGCTAAGTTATAGTTAGAAGTTGAGGTATATTCTAATGCTGAAATTGGTTTACAAGAAAGGAATTTTGAGTTAGTTGACAAAGAAGTACATGATAAAATTGAGATTGAACTTTATAAGCAATCTATTGTTAAAGAAAGAAGAAGAAAGCCAAGGTTATCAAAATATGTCAGAAGACATCATCCTGATGAACAAATCATTGGAGAAAAAGAGGATGGACCAATGAAAAAGAATAGATTAAGAAATGAAACATGTTTTTTTTAAAAGCATACATGAACCTAAAATAATGAAGGATGGACTAGAGAATGAAGACTGGATTCAAGCAATGAATGAAGAAATTGATCTGATTGAGAAGAACAAAACTTGGACACTACTACCGAGACCAAAGGACAATAATGTTATTGGAACAAAGTGGGTATATAGAAACAAATTAGATGATAATGGTGAACTAACAAGGAATAAGGCAAGATTAGTCTGCAAAGGTTATGCACAAGAAGAGGGAACTGATTATGGAGAGACATTTGCCCCAATTACAATATTGGAAGTAGTAAGAACTCTGCTTGCTTATTCTGCTTATAAAGGATTCAAATTTTATCAAATAGATGTTAAGTCAACATTTTTGAAAGGTATACTGGGATAGGAGGTTTACATTGAACAACTTGAAGGGTTTTTTGATCCAAACAATAGAAACATGTTGTGTAGATTTTACAAAGCTTTATATGGTTTAAAACAAGCTCCTAGAACATGTTATGAAAGACTACACAATTATCTTGTGAAGATTGGTTTTGAGATGATTGATGAAAAAAAAAATCTATACTTGAAGAAAGAAGGAGGTAAAATAATTTTACTAGCTGAAATATTTGTTGATGATATCATATTTGGAGGACAAATGCATTATGTAAGACATTTGCAAATGAAATGATGAAAGAATTTGAGATGTCTATGTTTGGAGAAATAAAGTTCTTTGTAGGATTACAAGTATATAAGATGAGAATGACATTTACATTATTCAATCCAAGTATGTAAAGGAAATCTTGAAGACTTTTGGTATGGAAGATTCAAGACTAGTTAGTACTCCTATGGTGACATGACAAAAGCTATCCAAAGCTAATGTTTTCACTGAGGTAAATCAAACATTATATAGGTCCATGATTGGAAAGTTGCAATATGTAGTTCGTAGCAGACCTGATATTGCACTACCTGTTGGGATTGTTGCAAGATTTTTTGCAAATCCTAAAGGGAATCACTTAATGGCTGTTAAAAGGATTATGAGGTACTTAAAAGAGACATAAGACTATTGTCATGTCCCCTAATTATGAAAATATGGGTCCAAAAAGATAAATGCAATAAAATACTTATAATAATTATTTTAATAAATATATAAAATATTATATATATAATAATTATGATTACATACTAAAGTTATTGAAGTATAAGGTCATTATACATAATACATAATATAATATATTAAAAATTGAAGAATAAAATTGAGATAATAAATAATCTAATAATATTAAATTGTAATAAATAAAGATATAATATAAATAAAATACTTATATAAATTGATATAACATAATATTTAATCTTTATAAAGGGATAATATATTATTAAATAAATATATTAATAAAATTAATTATTAATCAATATAAAAGATTAAAATTAAAGAGAGTCATGACTAAGGGGAAATAATCTATATAAGTATGAGGAGAAATGTCATTTAGAGGCATAGAAAAATATAAATGAATAGAGTTTGTAAGGAGTTTAAGGAAGAAATTTTAATGTTCCACGTAGGAACATCACAATTATGACCTATACTACAAGAAGAATGACAAGTTTGACTTGATAGCCTATATAGATGTTGATTGGGTTGGAAACATTGATGACAGGAAAAGTACAAGTGGTGGAGCATTTTTCTTAGGAAAAGATTAGTTTCTTGGACTAGTAAGAAACAAAATTGTATTTCACAATCTACTATTAAAGTTGAATATGTGGTTGTTGCAATGAATTGTATAAATGTGGTATGGATCAAATAATTACTCAAAGGAATGAAGGAAGAAATAACTAAACCTATGGTAATCTAGTGTGACAATACAAGTTCTATAAACATATCTAAGAATTTTGTGATGCACACAAAGAGAAATCACGTTGTAATCAAATGCCATTATTTGAGAGAATTAGTTTAGGACAAAGAAGTGAGAATGGAATATGTGAATACAAAGGAATAAATAATTGATATATTCACAAAGGCTTTACCTAAAGATGCACATGAATATCTTAGAGGTAAGCTAGGGGTGATACCCCTATCTTAAGCTACTTAAAGAAGTAATAGTAGTGCCCTGCATCAACCGATTTGAATGGCATACTTTATAACTTGATGCAATAGATCTTATTTTAGGAACTATCTATAGTAGGGAAGGAACTGAAACAAAAGATTTACAGTCACAAACAAGGTGATAGAGGGAGAACCTTATCAAGGAATCTTGAATTGTAGATATCTACATGAATAGATGACAAGTCTTTGGCATTGTTGTAAAAAAGGGAGAGTTTTATCAGAAAAATAGGAAGAGTTTACACTAGATATCTTGAAGAGAGAGTTTATCTAAAGAAGAAGAGAGATTGCAAAGAAAATAGTAACCTATAAAAAGGAAGGACAAATACTAATAGAGGGAGAGATTCCAGTAAAAGGTATTAAGATTCCAGAGGTATAAGGGCAATCCTGTGTCACCCAAAAAAAAAATGTACTTAGACTTAGTTTCTGTTTTATGTCTTTACATTTTTGGATACCCATTTGGCTCAAATAAAGGTTCCAACTCTCATAGTTCAACTATCAGTGCATTTGAAAATCCTGAAAAAATAGGAGCATGCAATTTAGCCATCATTTTGGTGACCTAGAAGGTGTGACTTGGCCAGATGAAGGTAATTGAGATTTAGAGCATTCTAGAAAAAGAATCAGGTCAAAAGGCCCCACGGTTTGAAAGTTATTGCAGTTTTTCGGGTTTTGGAGACCTCCTAAGAATGCTTCAAAGTCAGGTTTGGGGCATTAAATGACCTCGAAAAGGGTCAAAAAATGGGGGACAAGCAAAGCTGGTCCATAGGGCTATAGAGCGCTTCGAGAGCTTTTTGAAAATGTAAACGGTTCGTCAATCGGAGTTACGGTTCAAAAGTTATGCCTCCCGGAAGTTCGGCTACCATTTCTGGATTCTTCTAGAATTGCACCGACTTCTAACGCAGCTTCCAGAACCTTCTATTTTGTCGGTGGATGCCTACTAGCACTTTCTAGAATGTACTCCTAGTCCTTAACCCTCCGGGGTCTATTTAAGGAGATTTTTGGCATTGTAAAAGGTAGTTCGAATTGGAGCTTGAGAGGAGGTGCTAAAAGGAGAAATATTCTCCAGTTTTATGCTATTGTAAGCCTGTAGGGCATGTTTTGAAGTTTATTTTCTTTGCACTGTTTGTACTAGCATATTTTCTCAGTTAATATAATTCCCCCTTTCTATTGTGTCTATTCTGTTGTTGGGTTGTGTCCCCATCAAGTGGTATCAGAGCCAGTTTTCCTGAGTGTGTAGACAGAGCGCCAACTGTGAGGCAGTTTGCACCAGGACTGTGTGGTTGTGGGTTCAAGTTAGAAGATGCCTCCATGAAGAGAGCATGGTGGAAGGGCCAGAGCTATTGATCCTGAGGAGGTTAGAGCCCTCCAGAGACAGGTACAAGCATTGCAAGAGGAGCTTCGTAGAGGAGCAAATATTGTCGCAGATGACAATAGCGAGGATGACAATGAAGAGGAAGTAATGGAAGTTGACGGGGAAGTTCTGAATCCTTTAGAGGAAAGGCTTTTTAGGGCCATTTCTAGGTTTGGGAAAAGACCTACAATTGAAGTGGGTATATTTTTGGGAAATTTGAAACCAGATGAGTTGATCGATTGGATCAATGAACTGGACGAATACTTTGAGTATGAGGATATAAGGGACCCAGATAGGGTTAAGTTTGCAAAGGCAAAACTAAAAGGCCATGCCAAAATATGGTGGCAAGAGATTCAACTGGAAAGACTTAGAAGAGGAAAGGAGAAGATCACAAGATGGGATCGCATGGTGGACAAATTGAAGAAGCAGTTCATTCCTGTGGACTACGAGCTTGATCTGTTTAAGAAGATGCATGGGTTAAAGCAAGCAGGAAGGTCAGTCCAAGAATATACAGAGGAGTTTTACCGACTCCTGATTAGAGTAGGGCATGCGGAAGCAAATAAGGAGAAGGTTGCTCGTTATATCAGTGGGTTGTGACCTAGCATCCAAGAGGAACTAAGTCTGGTAAGAATGACCAGCGTTGAAGAAGCATACCAGTTTGCCCTACGAGTTGAAGAGAAGCTAAGTAAAAGGTTTGAAGGAAGACAAAGAGGTCGAGGTCAAGGAGGAAGGGGAAGCAGTAGATCATCTGGAGGCCACAATGAAACTCAAAAGAAAAATGAAGATGAGGGTACTAGTAGGAACCAGAGGAATGAGGGTTTCAACTGCTCCCGTGATCAAGACTTTGGAAATCAAAGAGGAAGAGGTAGAGGACGTGGGCAAGGAAGAGGAGGCTTCCGTGGTACCTGTTTCCATTGCAATGAAGAAGGTCATCGTGCCTTTGAATGCCCTCAAAGACAAGGAAGGATAGATAGGAGAGCTGAGGGCCAAGCTACGATTGCTCATGTGGATGAGGATGCACAATCATCACATTCAGAGGATGCAGAAAGAGGAGAGACCTTGGTAAATGAAAGAGTCCTACTAAGTGGTGAAAATGAACTAGGACAACGGAGGAGTTTGTTCCGTACCAGATGCAAGTGTGAGGATAAATGTTGTGATGTGATCATTGATGGTGGTAGCACTGATAACTTGGTATCCGAAGAGATGGTCTCTAAGCTGAAGCTCAAGAGGGAGAAACATCCCCAGCCCTATCGGATTTCTTGGGTAAAAGATGATCATAAGGTCCTGGTAAGTGAACAATGTTTAGTAAAATTCAAAATTGGGAGTTACCATGATGAAGTTCTCTGTGATGTTATTTCGATGGATGTTTGCCATCTATTGTTGGGTAGACCATGGCAGTTTGATAGACATGCAATACATGATGGGCATGCAAACACATACTCTTTGACAAAGGATGGAGTTCGCCACAAATTGAAGCCCATGAAAAAGGAAGGTGAAAAGGTATGTAGTAGTGCTAGGATTTGTCTTGTTGATGGAAGGAAGTTTTTAGATGGCATGAAACATCAGCGTATGTGCTATGCTTTGATTCCTAGGAAAGATAAAGAAGGTAGTAGTGAAATACCATTTGAAGTTTTAGATTTACTAGGGGAATTTGGAGATATTATCTCTGATAATGTTCCAGATGGATTGCCACCAGTAAGGCAAATCAGTCATCAAATAGATCTGATTCCAGGAGCTAGTTTGCCTAACAAGGCTGCTCACAGGATGACTCCTACTAAAACAGAGGAGCTAAATAGACAGGTTCAGGAGCTGTTGAGGAAGGGCTTGATTCGAGAGAGCCTGAGTCCATGTGCAGTACCTGCAGTACTTGCACCAAAGAAGGATGGAGAGTGGAGGATGTGTACAGATTCTCGAGCTATAAATAGGATAACCATCAAGTACCGGTTTCCTTTACCAAGGATGGATGATCTTATGGACTACTTGAGTGGAGCTGAGTACTTCACAAAGATAGATCTAAAGAGTGGCTATCATCAAATACAGATTCAAGAAGGAGATGAGTGGAAAACAGCCTTCAAGACCAAGGAGGGTCTTTATGAGTGGTTAGTCATGCCCTTTGGATTGACGAACGCCCCAAGCACCTTCATGCGTCTCATGAAGTTCTTGGGAAAATTTGTTATTGTCTATTTGGATGATATTTTAATTTTCAGCAAGACTTTGGAAGGACATTTACTACATATTCGTAGTGTCCTTGAAAGGCTAAGGGAAGAGAAACTGTTAATTAATCTAAAGAAGTGTGTCTTTGCAAAAAGGGAGTTAGTCTATTTGGAATTTGTTATATCACCTGAAGGTCTCAAAATGGATCCAGAGAAGGTAAAAGCCATCTTGGAATGGCCTACTCCAAGGTCTGCTACTGAGGTAAGATCATTTCATGGTCTGGTTAGTTTTTACAGGAAGTTTATTAAGAATTTAAGTGGCATATGTGCACCTCTAACTGATACAATAAGAGGGGATAGAAAAGAGTTCAAATGGACTGCAGCAGCTGCGAGAAGTTTTGAATTGCTGAAGAAGAAGGTGACTGAACAGCCTGTGTTGACACTTCCAGATTTCAGAAAAGTATTCCAGGTGGACTGTGATGCTAGTGGTAGCGCTATTGGGGCTATATTAAGCCAAGAAGGTAAGCCTATTGCATATTTTAGTGAAAAATTGAATGATGCAAAGAAGAAGTATTCTGTTTATGATCAAGAGTTTTATGCGATAGTTCAGGCCTTAAAGAAATGGAGGCATTATTTATTGCCAAAGGAATTTGTTTTGTATACTGATCATCAGGCATTATAGTACCTAAATAGCCAAGGTAAATTGAATCAGAGGCATATGAAGTGGGTAGAATTCTTGCAGAGTTATACATTTGTGTTGAAGCATAGAAGTGGAAAATCTAACAGGGTTGCAGATGCATTAAGTAGGAGACAGTTGTTGCTTACAACAATGCAGGTTGAAGTAGTTGGGTTTGATGAACTCAAGAATTTATACCCCGAGGATCCTGATTTTGCTGAAGCATGGAAAGCTTGTAAAGAACCTGTTGTTGTAGATAGAACCAAGTGGTTAGACTATTTGATTCAAGATGGCATGTTGTTCAAAGGTAGTCAATTGTGCATTCCAAGGAGTTCCATGAGGGAAAATCTGATTAAGGAGAAACACAGTGGAGGGATGGTAGGACATTTTGGTCGGGATAAGACCATTGCCATTCTTAGAGAACATTATTTTTGGCCTCAAATTACACAGGATGTGAAGAAGTTTGTACAGAGTTGCCAGGTTTGTCAAGTTGCCAAGGGGTTTAGTCAAAATACTGGCCTATATCAGCCATTGCCTGTTCCATCAAGGCCATGGGAGGACATAAGTATGGATTTTGTTCTTGGATTGCTAAGGACACAAAGGGGTAATGACTCAGTATTCGTGGTGGTTGATAGGTTCTCCAAAATGGCACATTTCATTCCATGCCACAAAACTCATGATGCTGTCCATATTGCAGACTTGTTTTTCAAAGAGGTGGTAAGACTACATGGTCTTCCAAGGAGTATAGTTTCTGACTGAGATACTAAATTTGTGGGGTATTTCTGGAGGACATTGTGGAAGAAGTTGAGAACAGACTTGAAATTCAGTTCCACGCATCACCCACAGACTGATGGTCAAACAAAAGTGGTAAATAGAAGTCTAGGCAATTTGCTGAGATGTTTAGTTGGAGATAAGCCCAAGGGATGGGATTTGATTCTACCACAGGCAGAGTTTGCTTATAATAACTCTGTAAATAGGAGTACTGGAAAATCACCATTTCAAATTGTATATGGAAATAGCCCAAGGACTGCACCAGAATTGAGGAAGATAGAACAAGGGGAGAGAACAAGTGCTGAAGCTGAGGAATTTGCTGAACACATCAAGCGTCTACATGAGGAGGTTCAAGCACACATTATCAAGATGAATCAAGAGTATAAAGCTAGGGCTGATGCAAGGAGAAGACATAAGGAATTCCAAGTAGGGGATCTTGTCATGGTGCACTTACGAAAAGAAAGATTTCCAGTTGGTACTTACAACAAGCTGAAAATGAAGAAATTTGGCCCCTGCAAAATTTTGAAGAAACATAACTCAGGAAATGCATATGAGGTGGAGCTGCTAGATGGTATTCACATTTCTCCCATTTTCAACATTGCAGATTTGACAGAGTATCATGATGATGGTGCTGATGAGGAGCTGGTTTTAGAGCCATGTCCAATTCCTGCTTCTAAGAAGGAGGAGATAGAAGACATTCTAGATCAACGTGTGGGTAGGAGTACTAGAAACAGGCAGTATGAAGAGTATTTGGTAAAATGGAAAGGACGACCGATCGAGGACTCAACTTGGATTTCAGTAGCTGAGGTTTCCCATTTGGGATTTCCTTTACCATCCATAAAGTGACAGGGTCACTTTTCAATCTACCCTGGGTGTCTGATGCAGGAGCATCCAGAGGTATAAGGGCAATCCTGTGTCACCCAAAAAAAAAATGTACTTAGACTTAGTTTCTATTTTATGTCTTTACATTTTTGGATACCCATTTGGCTCAAATAAAGGTTCCAACTCTCATAGTTCAACTATCAGTGCATTTGAAAATCCCAAAAAAATAGGAGCATGCAATTTAGCCATCATTTTGGTGACCTAGAAGGTGTGACTTGGCCAGATGAAGGTAATTGAGATTTAGAGCATTCCAAAAAAAGAATCAAGTCAAAAGGCCCCACGGTTTGAAAGTTATTGCAGTTTTTCAGGTTTTGGAGACCTCCTAAGAATGCTTCAAAGTCAGGTTTGGGGCATTAAATGACCTTGAAAAGGGTCGAAAAATGGGGGACAAGAAAAGCTGGTCCATAGGGCTATAGAGCGCTTCGAGAGATTTCCAAAAATGTAAACGGTTCGTCAATCGGAGTTACGGTTCAAAAGTTATGCCTCCCGAAAGTTCGGCTACCGTTTCTGGATTCTTCTAGAATTGCACCGACTTCTAACGCAGCTTCCGAAACCTTCTATTTTGTTGGTGGATGCCTACTAGCACTTTCTAGAATGTACTCCTAGTCCTTAACCCTTCGGGGTCTATTTAAGGAGATTTTTGGCATTGTAAAAGGCAGTTCGGATTGGAGCTTGAGAGGAGGTGCTAAAAGGAGAAATATTCTCCAGTTTTATGCTATTGTAAGCCTGTAGGGCATGTTTTGAAGTTTATTTTCTCTGCACTGTTTGTACTAGCATATTTTCTCAGTTAATATAATTCCCCCTTTCTATTGTGTCTATTCTGTTGTTGGGTTGTGTCCCCATCAGTTCTGAAGGATAAATATGAAAATGTTCATGATGTGTTCATGTGAATTAAATGTTTAGATGTTTTTTGTATATGGTATGGCCAAGCCAATGCAGGGAGTCCCTTTTACAATGTATGAAAGTATGCTTTTAGGAAATTGGTAGTTCCTATGATTTTCTTAGATGTGGACCCACTATTAGAGTTAGCAGCAAAATATGATCCTATCACATAGACAATTAGGGATTGGATGGAGAAGTTTTATTAATAATTGATGTTGATTCCATTAGAAAATATTTTTATCTCCATTCAGCCCTAGATATGAATGATGAAGTTAATTTCAAGATGTTTGAAGATGATTTGAATCAAGCTGGCTAGATGTGGTGTGGAACTTAGTAACCCCTTTCATAAAAATAGCGAATGGGATCAAGCTAACACTTACACTTATGCCATACATCATGGGTAATGTCGGAAACTATGATGACACCCTTTTGAATACACATTGTACTTTATATTAAGTGTTAGGGTTAAATAACAAGGGGAATTTTAGCAGGGAAACAATGTGGATGTGCCTAGGTATTTAGAAGTATGGAATTGTAGTGATTTATGATTCCCTTAGTACCTAGAGGCCAAGATAGTGAAGGGTTGGCAACTCTACACAAAGGAGAAGCAAAAAACTTCAAATGTTACACACTACTTATATATACGATCATTTTTAACAACAAAGATTATTTTTCCAAACACATATATATGGAGTTTGAGACAGATGATGAAGTGTTGCAAGTTCAATTATGATCAACCATCATGTATGTTGATTGGAATGAGCCTAGTTTTACATCTTATGAGAATGAATTTTGAATTTCTCTTAGGAGGAGAATATTTCCATTTGTTTGAGACTTTCCTTGTTTTCTATTCATATTTTTTAGACCAATTCATTGTGATACAGTTCTAAAATTGTGTCACCAAAGGGGTGATTTATATTTCTACCCACACACAACTATCATCGAAATTATGGTTTCCCAAGGAGACTTTTTGTATTTCCTAGATATGTCCCATTGAGAATTGGATCTCTTAAGGTTATGAGGAAAATTGGCATGCTCCAAGACACTTATTTTCTAGAAAAGGCTAATAAGGGAACTTTCTTACTAGACCTCACAACTTTTTATCATTTTGTAATGATAAAGGGGGAACAAAAGGACATAGTTCATTTAGGCCCTAAAATATGGAGGTTATTTCCAAGAGGCTCAATGACATAGAGGGGTTTTATTAGATCCTAATGTGAAGCATTAAGATGACACCAAAGGGTGAGCATGAATTTGATTTTCCAAAAGATATAATAAAAAATAATGAGGATACAAAATCTTAGAAAAGAAAGAAAATATATTGGTATGCCTTTAAAGATATATTAGATGAGATGCTTAGAGTGGATCCTAATTATGATCCACTACCAAATGCCTAGACTTGGGCTCAAAAATTGAGAATAATCCTTGGAAATTTCTTAGGTGTATATGATACCATGAATGAGAGACTTGGAAAAACCAAGAAGTAAAAGATCAGATTTGTGGAGAATGAAGAAGGCCTAGACCTATTGCTAAAATATTCTGATATGATTCTAGAGGAGGGAAGAAGATAGAAGAGATTGAGAGAGGAGTCAGAGCCTTAGGGTGATGAGCGTACAAAAAGGAAAATGACTAAAAATGGTTTGAAGGTATATCATAGGAAGAAAGCTATTAAAAGACAAGTGGAACAAGTAATTCTAGAGGGTTAGGAAGTAGAAGATCCAATTAGAAGAACTTCTTTTCCATAGTTTGCAAGGCCACCCTCTCCACCTTCACTATCTAGTGGGCACCATGATTTTGAGCTTGAACTAAAAGGATTCTGAAGGAGTGTAATGCCAAATCAAGATGTGGAGTAACCAGGGGAAGCATATATCCCTGAGGAGGAATACTTTATATAAATACTAGAGGAATTATTGACACAAGGAATTCTTCAAGTACCTAGGGCATTTGTCTCTAATATTACTACACAAGCGATAAAGGAAATCTTCCCTAGAGATGTGAGAACATAGGCCTGTAGGGAATTTGTTGAGGATGATTAATTCATCAAATTAGTAGCCTTCAAGAAACTTTGTAAACATTATAGGCTGGAATGTCACCAGGAAATAGAAGAAAAGAAAACACAAAGGCTTGGAGTTGATTGTGAAGAGCTCATACAAGAACTTGAGGGAGAGATGATAACTATATTTCAAGCTATCACCTCAAAAGAAGAGAGAAAATTTATGAAGAAAATAGGGGTTTGTTAGCATGAATTCTAATGATATTCCTATGGGGGAGTATCCTAGCATTTCTAGAGAGATGATACAATGATGATATGTTGCATTCATGATTTTGTTTGTAATTGATGTCAACATAAATGTTATTCTATAGAAGATTTACAAAGAAGTAGACAAAGATTGAGGTAGCATGGTTCAAGGATTGAAGATAAGGTGATACACAGTTAAGGAAATGTTTTATAATGTCTCATGATCATATGGCTAAGTGTGCATGCATACATATGAAGATAGTTCATAGTTATTTGAGATTTATTGAAGATATTGTTCATAATAGAGTTCTTGAGAAGTGATTACTGATGTTTTGATAATATCTCCTATCAGAGATAGAATTTTGGTAAGCCCATTTTTATTGAGGTAGAAGAAATGACAAAGATGAAATGGTCAAACATGTACATCTTGATGAGCATTGCGTGAAGAGTTATAAAGACTATGAGCCAACAATTTTTTTGTAATTGTGAAAAGATGTAAAGATGTAATGTAATGTGTAATGCATCATCTTAATACGGTCCTATACTATAATTGTAAATTGGAATACCTCAAGGTAGAGTCAATAATTACTTTGAGGACTTGGTATAAAGGAAATATTATTTCCTTGTGGTATAGTGTAATTTGTTTGATCAAAGCGATTGTAAGAAAGATTTGTGTAGTGCGAGTATGTGAACTTAGATGTAAGATCTAGTGAACCTGATATTGAGTATATGTTGATGAAAGAAGTTTTTTGTGTAGATAAGGCAAGATGAATTGATAGAGAGTTTTTACTTGTTAATGAGGTTATTGTGGACAATTATTATGGTATTATTCTAAAAAGGATATTACTAAGGCCAGTTAGAGAGTGAGTTTGGCAATCTTTCCCTTTGAAGCTATTTGGACAGTGGGTCCTTCTTCCTTCCACAAATCCTAACAAGGTTGGCACAACTCCTAATAGGGTTAGAATCTCCTCATAGGGATTCAAAGTCTCCTAACAGGGACTAATATGTATTGTATGTATTATATTAAATCCTAATAAGGTCCGTCCTCTTACAAGGAACTTATATATTAGTACATCATTTTGTCCACCAAGGTTTTCCTTTTGATCAAGGATTTCCCTAGTTAATAGATCAAGTGTTATAGTGTATAGTCATATTCTTATGGTTGTTACACTTACTGATTACATATTTTAGATTTAATAAGGTTGATAAATTTTATTTTTATCTGAATACTGGTTCACCCCCCCTCCCACTCTTAGTTATATCTTGGTGGACTTTACTTTCTAACAATTGGTATCAGAGTGTCAGGTCCTTGAAGGAAAAGCTTAATAGCTTAAGGTGATCTATGGTAAGTCATTTCAAAAAAGAAATTTTGAAGTTTGATGGAGTTAACTATAGCAGTCAGAAGGACACATTTTCTATCCATCGGTCCATGATATTGGTTGATAACTAAGACAAAGAGAGAAGTCGTTGAAGAAGATACACTTGAAGAGTGTATTGAAGTTCACAGATAATTATTTATGTGTAATATGATTTCTAGAGAGAAGTGGTTTTGAAAAATCTTCCTAAAAATGAGTATGGTCAGGTAAAATTTTTAAATTTAGCACATGAAATTTTGAAAACTTTGGAATCTACTTTTGAAGGTGATAAGCATGCTAGAAATGTTAGATTGCATAATTGGATATGTTTATTTCAAGAAGCTAAAATGATGTAAGATGAATCTATAATAATTTATTTTGGTAGGATATCAAAAATTATTGGAGGAATTAAGATGTGTAATGGAAATAAAGATGAAGATGAAATTGTATGGAAGATCTTGAAAAAATTGACGCTTACATATATATGCAGATAACATCAATGATTGGACAAGCTATACCTTGCACGAGGAATTTCACAAGAGAAAATTTTCTTAGAAGATTGGAATAAGCTAAGATTAGTTTGAGACAAAGAGGATTTCTTCTTAGAATTGAGACAACTTTCAATGCATTAAGTGTTAGACCTATATTGAAAAGAAGTGCAAGTACTAGTGGAGATAATGCTATTAACAGTAGAGGAAAATCAGAAGAAGACAAGAATATTTTTCTCTACTTGTGAGAAGAGAACCTAAAGGTAAGAAAATCTTTAAATTTTGGACTTGTAATGAATATGGTCATTATGCTTATAAGTTACCTAAGAGATTAAAGAAGTATAAAAGGAATTTCAATCCAAGGATGCCTAGAGAATGTCTTTATGCAAATGATAAAGATTTAGAAGCTAGTGTAGAAATATTTTTGATTGAAAGTGATGAAATATGATTTGTTTCTATTAAGGAGGAAACTCCCAAAAAAGAAAAAGTTAGAGAAGAAAGAGCCTTAGTGTTACAAGTGGAAAAGAAGAAATTGGATTAGATATTGGATTGTGGTTGTTCAATCATATGACTAGAGATATGAACAAGTTCATTGAATTCAACAGTTGTCATAGAGGAATTATTACAGTTAGAAACAATGCAACCTATCACATAAAAGAAATAGGATCTATTACTCTTGATGGTAAAACTAACACTGATGATGTTTATTTGTTGATGGTCTAAAACATAATATTTTGAGTGTTGGATAGGTAGTTGATAAGGGATATCACTTGTAATTCACATAGAAGGTCCATGCATTATCAAAAATAAAGATGGTAATATGATTGCTACTAGTACATAGACAAGTGGTAATGTTTTTCAACTCAATCTGATTGAATGAAATGTTAGTATGGATGTTGATGATATCCCTTTGGGGGAGTGTCCTAGCATTGTTCATCTTTGAAGAGATTGACATCATGACTGTGTGTTGCATTCATGACTATGTTTGTCATTGATGTCAACATCCTATGAAGATTGGTAGAGTAGAAGATAGAGATTGAGGTCATACAGATCAAGTATTGAAGATGAGGTTTAACATGGTTGAGGACATGTTCTATAGTGTGTCTTGATGATGTGGCTACAAGCATATATAGAAAAGAAAAGACTAGTGAGAGTTACTCGAGATTTATAGAAGATAGTTTATAGATAGAGTTCCTGAAAAGTGGTTTCTAGTAGTTGGATTATATTTTCTAATAGATATAGAATCTAATTAAGTGCAGTTAGACATAGATAGAAGATAGCCTGATGATGATATTAGCGAGTGCACAAAGTATGAGGTCACATGTGTGATAAGTTGTAAAGACTATGAGATGACAATGTTTTGTAATTATGAAAAGATGTAATATATTGTAATATCTTAATGAGGTCCTATTATTATTATAATTGGAAAAGTATCAAGGTTGATTCAATGAATTATTTTGAGGACTTGGTATAAAGAAATGTCATTTTCCTTGTTATGAAGTATGGAGTTGATCGAGTGAATGTGATAAGTAAAGTGTATTGGTAAATGCAAGTAAGTGATCAAAGAGATATTTGTGATGCAAGTTTGTAGATTTGGTATTGAGATTTGAGAAGTGTTTTGGTGTGGTAGAGGCATGGTAAGAGAACAAGAAAGATTTGAGTTGCTGAGATCAATTGTATTTCTATTAGTCTGAAAGGAATAACACAAGGGCTAGTTGGATAGTGAGTTCGATGGTCTTTCCTTGGAAGCTGTTTGGACACTAGATCCATCTACCTTCTACAACTCCTACTAGGGTTGGCACAACTCCTAAAATAGTTTGAATCTCCTCATAGGGATTCAAAGTCTCCTAATAGGAATTGATATGTACATAATGTATTTTATTGGCTCCTAATAGAGTCCATCCTCTTACAAGGAACTTATATATTAGTACATCATTTTTTGGTTACCATCCCCACTAGGGTTTTCCCTATAATCACGGGTTTCCCTAGTTAACATATATGGTGTTATTATGTTTGTATATCTTCTTATGGTTGCTATTGATATTGAGCACATGTTTGAGATTTACTAAGGTTGATAAAAGTTATATTGATTTGATAATTGATTCATCCCCCTTGCTCAGTTATCTTGGTGGACTTTAATTTCTAAAAAAATGTATTAGAGCATCAGATCCTTAAAGAAAAATCTTAACATCTTAAGGAGATCAATGGCAAGTCATTTTAGAAAAGAAAGACCAAGATTGATGGAGTTAACTATGATAGATGGAAAGAGGAAATAAAGAAACATCTGTTGTGCATGGGTCTAGGATATTGGTTGATCACAAAGAATGGGAAGACCATTGTGGAAGAAAGCAAACTTGAAGAATATATAGAAGCTGAAAGAGATTTTTTCATGTGTAACATGGTTGCTAGAGAAGCACTTATTATTATTATTTTTGAATGAGTACAACTAGATAAAATCTCTAGGATTATCTTGTAAATTTTGGAAAGCTTTGGAATTCACTTTTGAAGGTGATATGCATGCTAAGAGAAATAGATTGAAAAATTGGATATGTTTATTTGAAGAAGCTAAAATTATGGAAGATGAATATGTAAGAAGTTATATTGGAAGAATATCAAAAATTGTTGCAGGAATCAAGGCTTGTGAAGGAACCAAAGATAAGGATGAGATCACATGGAATATCTTGAAGACTTTGAGTCCATCATTCAAGCAGACAACATGAATGATTAAGCAAGTGATACCTTGTACTAAATTTTTTTCCAAAGAGATTCTTGTTGAAAGATTGGAAGCAACAAAAATAAGTTTGAAATAGTCTAGAGATTTTCTTAGAGTGGAGATTGCCTTTAGTGAATTAAGTTTTTTTTCCTTCCTTATTAAGGAGTGCAAGAACTAGTGAAGATTATGCTAGTAGTAGTAGATCAAGATCTAAAGAAGATAGAAAGATTGAAGAAGGTATTGTCTTGCTTGTGAAAAGAGAATTACATGGTAAGAAAATCTTTAAATGTTGGACTTGTAGTGAATTTTTTCATTATGCTTCTAAATGTCCTAAAAGAGTGAAGAAGTAAAAAAATAATTTTAAGTCTAGAAGGCCTAGAGAATGTTTGTATGCAAATGATGATGATGATTTTGAGGAGAAGAGTGAAAGTGATGACGAGTTAGGATTTGTTGCTATTTAAGAAGAAAATCTTGAAAAAAAAGTTAGAGAAGAGAAATCCTAAATGTCAAAGGTTGAGAAGAAAGATTATTGTATAATAGATAGTGATTTTTCACATCATATGATTGATGATATGAACAAATTTGTTCAGCTCAATAGTTGTGATGGAGGAATTGTCAGAATTAGTAACAATGCAACTTTTCATATCAAGGGAATAGGTTATATTACTCTTGATGGTATAACTAACACAAATCATATTTATTTTGTTGATGGACTAAAACATAATCTTCTAAGTGTTAGATAGTTAGTTGAAAAGGGATATCAATTATAATTCACAGAGAAGACATGCATCATTAAGGATAAGAATACTAAGATGATTGGCACTGGCACAAGATCCAAAGGTAATTTTTTTCAGATGAGTCCTAAGGAGATGACATGTTTGGTTGCTAAAGTTGATAACAATTATTTGTGGCATCAAATGTTTTTTCATATAAACTTTGATAACATTGTGAAAGCAAGTAGTAAATTTGCAGTGAGAGATCTACCTAAAATTTTGAAGCCTACTAATATTGTGTGCAAGGAATGTGTTATGGCTAAGTAGAAGAAAAGTTCTTTTCCTAGAAAGAAGTTACCATGACAATGAAGTTGGAGGTTGTTCACATTGATTTGAGTGTTCCTACAAAGACAAGAGGATTCTACAATGAAAGATACTTTATGATTCTTGTTAATGACTTTACTAGGATGATTTGGGTAGCATTTCTTAGAGAAAAGTCTGAAGCACTTGAAAATTTTAAAGTGTTTAAGAACAAAGTTGAGAATGAGTTTGGATTAAAAAGTAAGTGTTTGAGATCTCCTAGAGGTGGATATTTAACCTTGAATAATTTTAACATTTTTAAAAAAGTAAATGGTATTAAAAGACAACTATCATCCCCTAAAACACCTAAGAAAAATGGTATAGCTAAGAGAAGAAATGTGTTTGTAGTAGAAGCAACAAGAGATATGATGCTTTAGAATGATATATCAAAGGCATTCTGGAGAGAAGTAATTAATACAATAGTGTATACAATGAACAAAGTGAAAATCAGAAAAGGTACAAATGAGACTCCTTATGAATTATTGTTTAGACATGCACCATCAATAAAGTATTTCAGAATCTTTGGAAGAAAATGTTATATCAAGAGAGATGATGACATTCGTAAGTTTGATGCAAGAAGTGATGAAGGTATTTTCCTTGGTTATTCATTGAAAAGAAAATCTTATAGGTATTTTAATCATAGGACTAAGACTATCGTTGAGAACACAAATGTGAAAGTGGATGAGAAGTTTGGAATTCAAGAAAGAATACTTTACTACAATTCTGAATAAGAAGTTAGTCCTAAGACTAATCATGAGAATGTTGAATTGTTTTATGAGGCTAAAAAAGACTTATAGAATGACATCCAAGTTGTGCAACAGAGAGAAGAACCAAGATATGAACCTAGACTATAAGTAAGAGTTGTAACAATGACACCAACAACAAACAAGAGTTTGACAAAAAATCACCCTGTTGATCAGATTATTGGAAGAAAAGATAGAAGAGTTATGAGAAGAAATAGAGTAAATGAATAATTGTCTAATTTATCAAGTTGAACCTAAGAGTGTAGATGAAGCATGTAAGGATGATCATTGGATTCAAGAAATGAAGGAAGCACTAGATCATATTGTGAAGAATGAGACATGGGAGTTGGTCCCTATACCTAAGGACAAAAATATTATAGGAACTATGTAAGTTTTCATTAACAAAATTAATGAACAAGGAGAGGTTGTGAGAAAAAAAGATAGAATGGTATGCAAAAGATATTAACAACAAGAAGGTATAGATTATGAAGATATATTTGTAGTTCTTGCCAAAATTAAAGCAGTAAGAATGTTCTTGGCTTATGCCAAAAATGATAAATTCAAAGTGTAACAGATGGATGTGAAGTCAACATTCCTGAATGGAGAACTTGAAGAAGAAGTCAATATTGAGCGGTTTGAAGGATTTCCCTTAATAGAAGAAGGAGATATGAAATGCAAGCTAAAGAAAGCATTGTATGGATTAAAGCAAGAACCTAGAACTTGGTATGCAAGGTTTGATAAGTATTTGGAAAAATTAGGATTTTCTAAAGGTACTATAGATAGTAATTTATATTTGAAATAAATTGAGAATGGTTTGTTGATTATTGGGATATTTTTGGATGATATAATCTTTGGAGGTAATGATCAAGAAAGAGACAATTTTTTTTGATGAAATGAAGAAGGAATTTGAGTTGAAGATGATTGGTGAGACGAAGTATTTCTTGGGTTTGTAGATTGTGAAGAATTGTGAAGGTATTTTCATTTATCACACTAAGAATTTGAAAGATATATTGTAGAAATTTAGCTTGGAAAGTTGTAAGCTTGTTGGTATACCTATGATAATTGGTCATAAGTTATCTAGCAAAGATGATACATCTACAACTGAGCAGAAGAAGTATAGATCCATGATTAGAGGCTTGTAATATTTGACTCACACAAGACCAGATATAAAAAATGTAGTTGGTATAGTAGCAAGATTTCAAGTTGATCCTAAGGAATCATGCTATGCAACAGTAAAGAGGATAGTCATATATTTGAAGGGAACACTTGATTTTGGGTTATGACATGACATATCAAATGACTTTACTCTATGTTCATACACTGATGCAGATTGGGTAGGTAGTATGGATGAAAGAAAGAGTACAAGTAGTGGATCATTTTTCCTTGGAGGAAGATTGGTTTCTTGGCTAAGAAATAAACAAGACTACATGTCATAGAGTACATCAAAAGTAATGTATATAGTAGTAACAAACAATTGCAATCAGATCATGTGGATGAAAAATATTCTGAAGGATATTGGGATAGACTTTTTAGAACCTATTACCATACATTGCGATAACACAAGTATAGTGAGTATGTCAAAGAATCTTGGGTTACATTCTAAGACAAAGCACATATCAATTAAGTATCATGTTTTGAGAGATAAAGTTGCATAGAAATATATTAGATTGGAGTATGTTAATACAAAGGAGCAGATTGTAGATATTGTTACAGAGCCTTTGCCTAAAGATACATTTGAAAATTTGCAAGGTATGCTTTGGGTTATGCCTCTGCCTACTTCAGAGTAGGTGATATAGAGATTACACTAGTCCAGTGGTTACAAAGCTTTATTGTTCATCTCGATTGAATATTAACACTTCCTTTTTGGGGAAGTATCTATGTTTGAGATGAGTCATAAAGGAATCTTGGTAGCTGGTATTGAACAATTCTTTAGACACTTCAGCTATGTGATATCCCTAAAAAAAAAATTTAATAACAAATAATTATTAAACTATAAAATATAAGTTATAAATAATAATATTTGTAATGTATATATTTTTAACTATAAATAAATAAATAATAATATTATTTAATAGATACTATTGTAATATATAATAATGACATGATCATACTATAACTAAATATTATTATTTACTAGATGTCATTGTAATATTTAATTTATATGATAGATTTAATATTTTCAATACCATAATCTAAGTAAATAATCGTAAGTTGATAACTAATCATTTCTATATAAAAGATACAAAAGAAGTATACTATAATAGTGCTTTATAATTTGGAAGGGGTGCTTCATTTCATCATCAAAAGGTGAAACTCTTCCATTAGTAAGATATAATAATAAGGTCCAAACGATAGATTGGGAGGGGATTTGACAAGGAAATTTAATCATTGATCTTTATTTAATTTTATGTTAGCCAATATTACTCAGTTCTAGATCTAAGTTTTGATTGGGATTATTATAGTAGCAGAAAATATTTTCTATTGGTTATAAAAAATGTCTAGAACTAATTTGGGATTATTACAAGCTAGAAAAAGAATTTGAGTAGCATATTGAAATAATGATTCCTTTGTCATTGATGTCAATGGGGGAGAAGTGAGCACATGAAAAATAACTCTTGTGAATGGGGGAGAGTTACAAAGAAAGGTTGATGTTAATAAGTGGGGGAGAGAGATATGTTGATGGGGGAGCAAAATAAGTTGATGAAGAGTTGTTCCTGGGAGTTTTAGATTTGATTGGTGAAGAAGATTTGAAAAAATGAGAGTAACAGTAGCAACAATGTAGTATGTTTGAACTTAGATTTTTTTAAATCTATGTTTCCATCAATGATAAAGGGGGATATTTTTAGCATGAAATTTGATGATATTCCTTTGGGGGAGTATCCTAGCATTGTTGAGCTTTGGAGAGATTTACAACATGATATTGTGTTGCATTCATGACTATATTTGTCATTGATGTCAAGATACTATGAAGATTGGCATAGTAGAAAAAATAGATTGAGGTTGTACAGATCAAGTATTGAGGATGAGGTATACCATAGTTAGGGACATGTTCTACAGTGTGTCTTGATGAAGTAGCTAATAGAGCATATAGAAAGATGAAAAATGGTGAGACTTATTGGAGATTTACATAAGACAGTTTGCTGACAGAGTTCCTGAGAAGTGGTTTTGGGTGATTGGATTATATCTCCTAACATGGATAGAATATGGTTAAGCATAGTTAGATAGAGACAAAAGACCACTTGATGATGATGTCAGTAAGTGCACAAAGTTTGAGGTTGCACGTGTGATAAGTTGTAAAGACATTGAGCAGACAATATTTTGTAATAATAAAAAATGTAATGTTATGTAATATATTAATAAGGTCCTATTGTAATTATAAATAAGAAAGACTCAAGGATGACTCAATGAATTATTTTGAGGATTTGGTATAAAGAAAAGTCATTCTCCTTGTGATGAAATATGTAATTGATCAACTGAATGTGATAAGTGAAGTGTATTGGTTAATGTGAGTAAGTGATCAAATGGATTATTGTGATACGAGTTTGTAGCTCTAGTATTAAGATATGCGAAGTGTTTTGGTGTGGTAGAGGCATGGTAAGAGAACATAGAAAGAGTTTGAGTTTCTAAGATCAATTGCATTTCTATTATTCTAAAAGGAATAATAAAAAGGCTAGTTGGACAGTGCGTTCGATGGTCTTGCCCCTGAAGCTATTTGGACAGTGGTTCCATCTACCTTCTACAACTCCTAACAGGGTTGGAATCTACTCACAAGAATCCAAAGTCTCTTAATAGAGACTGATATGTACTAAATTTATTTCATTGGATCCTAATAGTGTTTATCCTCTTACAAGGAACTTATATATTATTACATTATTTTATGGATACCATTCCCGCCAAGGGTTTTCCTTTTGATCAAGGGTTTCCCTAGTTAATATATCTAGTATTATTGCGTATGTGTATCTTCTTATGGTTTATGTTGATATTAAGCACATAGTTGAGATTTAATAATGTAAATAAAATTTGTTATTGATCTGATAACTGATTCAACACACCCCCCCCCCCCCCCCCCCCCCCCCCATCCCCTCCATTATCTTGGTGGACTTTACTTTCTAACATGACATTCTTAGTTGCTAAAGTTGATAACAACTGGTTATGGCACAAGAGTTTTTGTCACATAAACTTTGATTACATTGTAAAGATCAATACTACACTTGCTATTAGAGATTTTCAAAAAAAAATTGAAGCCTACTAACATGGTATGGAAGAAATGTTTTATGGCAAACTCGACAAAAAGTTATTTTCTAAGAAAGAATTTTACTACATCAATGAAGTTAGAGATGGTGCAGACAAATTTGAGTGGTCCTACAAAGACAAGAGCTTTCTATGGTGAAAGGTATTTTATGATTCTTGTTGATGATTTTACTAGCATGATGTGGGTAGCATTTAATAGGGAGAAATATGAAGCATTTGAGAATTTTAAGGTTTTTAAGAATAGAGTTGAGAATAAATTTGGTTTAAAGATTATATTTCTAATATTTGATAGAGGTGGAAAGTTTACTTTGAATGATTTTAACAATTTTTGTGAAGTGAATGACATTAAAAGACAGATTTGAACTCCTTAGACTCCTAAGAAAAATGGTATAAAAAATAGAAGAAATAGATTGGTAACAGAGGTCAAGAGCTATCATGTTTGAGAACAAATTTTTGAAGATATTTTGGAGAGAAGCAGTTAACACACTAGCATACACCATGAACATAGTACACATCAAAAAAGGTATTGATAAGACCCCCTACGAGTTTTGGTTTGGACATTGTTGGTAAACAAATTTGTCACTGTAGAAATTACCCAACGGAGTGTATGTGGCAAATCATTCACAACAATTGGATAGGCCCTTGATATCTGGTCTTCCTCTACATTTAGAGGGGCAGCTCTCTCGTAAGATGAAATTTTAGATTTTTCAATAAAGATAAGAACTTAGAAAATAGGAAGGAAAACGATTGATAGCGAATGCACCACAAGCCTTCAACGTTTTCATAAAAATGATGTAAACTATTAATGAGAGCTATCAAGGACTACACTTGAGAACTTTCACAAACACAATGCTAATTCAACCATCCAAAAATACTCACATCATACCATGATAGTAATCATAGATGAATCAACACTTTAACAATCTAGATTCCTTGGAGAGAGAATGCTAAATGTATTTCCTTTTATTTCTTGCACCAAGAAAGAAATAAATAATTGATTACACAAAAAAAAAAATTGTACAAACTTTCCAAAAATTGCTTTATGATCAGAACATAAGTGTTCCCCTGTATCCAAGTCCAAAAAGTCCCTTATTACCTTGATTTTCAAGAATTTATAGCTAATCTAGAATAACCAACTTTTTGAGTTCGTAACTACCCAAAAAGTTGGAGTTTGGACTACTTGAAGATGATTCGTAACCAACTCTAACCCTTGAAGCTTAACTACAGTTAGAAAAATCAAAACTAGAGTTAATTCTAAAGTTGACCTTTTTACAAAATACATTAATAAAATTCTAAGACAACTTTAGACATATATACTTCTAACTTTTAATTCCCTGAACTTGTTCCTTGATCTGTAGGTGCTACCACCAACTGAGTCAAATTTTCCTTGTATGCTTTGAATGATTTGATGACTTGAGCCAAAGTTTTGTTCTTAATGATGATTAAACTCTGCATCTTTAGCTTACATAGCTCATGTCTCTTTCTAATTTCATCCAATTCTATGATATAACTTGGCAAGTTTTGAGTACAGGAGTTCAATGCTACTGAGAGGCTACTCAATCTCATCATAACACTAGCATTTGAACTTTGTTTACTGATGAGTTTGGTGTTGATTTTTGTCTCTATGCATTCTAAAATGGAAGATATATCTAGATTTTGAGTGTGTTCACTAATAGGAATACCTTCTACGATCATCGATATAACCCCCAAGGCCTTCTTTTTCAGTAACTTGCATGAGTTTAAGAATTGTTCACCTTCACTCAATTGTTCATTCATACTATCATTCTTTCATTGGATGTTTTCCAGCCATATATCAATTTTCTCTTCTTCTCCAGTGCTGATTAACTTTAGTGACTTGACTATATTGTTGTCCATGCCTTTAATCTCTACTAAATTGGCATCAATTTCTCTCTAGAATGTTTGTTGTTCCTTGAGAGTTGTCAGTTCTTTTTGAATGCTTTGTTGTATATGATCCACTTTGGTAAATGTACCTTGAACATCTTGAAATAAGCTTGATTCTTGTTCTTTCATGCTTTGTACCCACACTTTCACCATCTTACCATAAGTTTGGCATTCTCCTATGTTTTGAATGGTTTCTTCATCAAACATCTTATTCGGATCTGCTGTACTTTCTATGGATGAACTAGGATCTAGAAAGGAGTCACCAACCATCAATTTGATGCATGAAGAAAGAGCTCAAACTTGACACTTGAGTTGATTCTTAACTTGCTTATCTCTCCTTGATTGTTCTATTAGGACAACAACTGACACTTGAAAATTGTGTTCTTTCCCTTCACAGGTAGTCTGCCCTAGATATACTTTAGTGATGCTAAAATTAGATTCATTTGCCTCATTTATGTCCTTCTCTATGAATGGTTGTGCAATTTCAACAGATAAATTACCTAAAGTAGGGTTCACTACTAGTCTGGAATCCATTTTAGTCTTCTTTATCTTTGTACTTCTATGTATTAAGTCAGCTACAACATCTAGATTGGGCACTTCCAATTGAATCATCATTTTCTTCTTTCTCTCTAAACTTTGTTGTAACCAAGATGTTGAAATACTAGCAGATGGGCTGATTACTAAAGGAAATTGTAAGACTGTAGATGATAAGTTTAAGTTATGTACATTTTCTACTACTGGCTCCTCTTGAATTTCTTCTATGCTTTCAGGAGATAATGAGCATGTAGGAGATGCTATGGATTGAATCATCTCATCTACAAATGATGGTAAAGTATTCATCTCAGGAGCTTCGTCAATCATTTGTTGAATTGGCTTTAAGGTCTTCTCCTTGGGTTTTGATCTCTTCTTCCTAGTGACCACATTGAGTTCACATGCTGAAACAAGATCGACTCATTTATTTGGATCTTCACCATCATCTCCCCCTTGTGTGCTATGTAAAGAGCCTGAGGATGTAGGAATAGAAGATAGAATGGCTAAAACTGATGTTCCTTCTTGAGAAACATTACTATTATTTACACTACTTCTTCCGGTTGATTTAGTAGTAGTGGCTTCTTTGAATTTATTCTTTAACCAAGTTTCAGTTCATTGAATCACAAAGAAAGTCCTTTCCTTGAGGTCTTTTAGTTGTGGCAGTGACCAATTAATAAATGGCAATTTCAGTAATTGTATCCGCTCAAAGAAGTAAGGATCAATCAAGTCTAACTAGTCCTTTGTTATACCTGTCACATTCCATTCCATTTTGTAATCAATAATGTTTTGTATTGTAAATCTCATCTAGTCCCTTTTTCTAACTTCAAAATCATTCTCACAATTTGCCCAATAATCTTCCATTGTAGGGAAATAAAGATAGCTAGGTCCAAGTGCCAAGTTATTTTTAACATACCCACTGCCATCAAATGGAAAGCGACTGTAGAAAGAGTGTAGAGTTATGTTCACCATGGATCCCTCAATATTTTGAGCATCCAAAGAAGATAAAAAACTATAATGTCCAATGCCTATTGGGAAAGGGATTGATCTTTTATTCTTGCACTTTTTGTTTACTTGACCAATTTGCCTGTAGACTTTTGAAAGTACTAACCTGTCATCTACGAAGCGAGGAAACATGAGAGGACAATCTTGAAAACCTCTGATGTGAATGTAAGTGAATTGAGGGTATTGTATGAAGAAGCTACCATAAGTACTAATGAGACTAGCTGCTTCAAGAGAAATTCAAAGTCCTATATCTCCTTGTAGCTCCCTGGCAGTGAGCATAGAAAAAGCATCATTCACCCTATGAAAGTGTGCATTGCTCTATTTTAATTGCAATTGGGGGTAATAGTTATAAATTTGAGTGGTTAAGCTATACTCCCCATAAGGATTTAGACTGGGCCATGACTTCATACTTGCAATTGTGTATATTAGATACAAGGACATTTAAAACCCTTGATTTGCATTGAATCTTGTTAGCTGGTGATGGAGGGCATCGCTAATCATTTCTCCCCAATATATTAATTATTTCCTAGTGGTGATGGTATTAATATACAAAAACATCCAATCCTAAAAATCTTTAGCTTTTTAATTTCCCACCACTCTATTGAGAAGAACTATCATATCAGAAATGTCTTCATTAAAGATATTCTTGTGTAACATTCTTGGCAACTGCGATTGTCCTCACCTGGGTTGATCGAGCCAAATTTTAGCAATAACATTGAGACATGTTTTCTTATTTTGATGGAAATAACCCTGGGCACCTTCTTTAGAAATTTCTGTGAACTCCTCTCTTACTGGCAATCTGAACGTGATGGATATAGATATTGGGTTCAACCTTGCCACGACATTACCTCTTGCAATTTTGATATCTCTCAAATTTTGATCATATGCCTTCATACATTCTAAAACCAATTCCACACATTGAACTGCGAGATGTCCTCCTACATGGGCCAGACCACTTTCCAGCATTCGACGTGCCAGGGGTGATTTATCTTCTTTTCTCATCATCTTCCAAAAGTATGCAATTTCTAAATGCCCTATCTCTGTGTCAAATATTTTGGGGAGTGCACTTTTTAGTATCACAGGAGACTCCTTACCCTTAAAATTATACCTCATATTATCACCTATCAAGGGCTGTTCTGGTGATAATGCGGAGTCAATGGTCACTTTTCTTTGTATTAAACTTGGTGTTGTATTTTCTTTAGGTAATGATAAAACTTCATGAAAATATTTACTTCACTTTGAAGAATCCAACTCTCATGTGCCACATAAGCATTTCATCGAACAATTCTCCTAAAATATATATAGTTTCGCTCCCATTTGGTCACAGACCACTTTGCATCAGATTATAGTGATGAGAATGGTGAGCGGTAACAACAGCTTTGACAAATTTGAAAATTCCACACCTGCTACCTAATCTTTCTCGTTACATTCATCAACTTGCCTGAGAAGAACATACCTCTTTAAGAGCTTTCTTTGTGATTGCTCTATGGATTCTTGTGTGACAGTTTAGAAGTGCTTTTGTTAGCATTCGAGGTTGCTTATTTTGTCAAATGGATAGTAGGCACCTTTAAAAAAAAATGCACTTCTTCCTAATGGTAGGATTGCCTCATTTATTTCTTCAAATGATCTTCAAATGTCCTACACATGTGCTTATCTATGCTTTTGTACTATCCATGCATATCTGCCCATATGTCTTTTCACAAGTTGCACTCATTCTAATCAATTGATGATATTTGGTTTGACCATATGAGCACACTATACTTGAATGTATTTGCTCCATCATTTTGCCAACTCTTTGAACCAATTAGTGACATTGAATTATTTCTATGGATACTGTGGGGGGGAAAAGCCAGAGGTCACATGAGTGTTGGAGATTGAAGAATTCTATCAAACAGTTCAGACATATTCTAAATGTGCATTCCATCAAACAAGTCAAACCCACTGCCTTTCTTGTTGTTTTAACTTTGATGTTTATGCTCTTTTTAAATGTCTTGGATTAGAAATGAATGTCTCCTCCATCTTCTATTTTCTGTGGCTATATTCCCATGCCACAGTCCACCACCTTTTGCTATTAACAATAATCGGCTCCCCCTTGTCTTTTCTTTCAAGTAACTCACATAGCTTCCATTAGTTATCACGGGTGGAGAAATGTCAATTAATTCACATACATTATTACTGTTGCTACCAAAATTATCACTACGAAACTGTAAACATTTCAAAGATTAATCTCCCCATTCGTGATCATTCCCATGAAGTTGTCGGAAGTGGTATCAAGACAAACATTTTTCATACTCTCCTTTATCTGTGACTATGGCTTCACTCAAATCTCATCTTACTTTGGCATTGAACATTGTTTTCTTTGTGGACTCCAACAACATGAAGTTAGAGAATTTCAGAGTTAAAGTGAAGCTAATCATATGACCCGAGGACCAATAAATTGATGCCTTCATATGGAACGTGGGTGATTGACCTTAAAACATTCAGAGAGTATTAATTTAGGCATTTAATCAAACAGTTTGATACTTCTCTCCATCACCTATGCACATGTTTCTTTGTTCTGTTGGTAGGTAGATAAGTAGTGCATAGATTTTCAAGTGGCCAGGGAACCATCAGCAGTAGGCTAAATACTAGAACACTTAGTCAAATGGATTTCATGCGTCTTGTCTGGCTATGGGTGGCTGGGCATCCGCAACATTTCTTAATGTTTCAAATCTCATCCTTCACACTTTCTTTTGCGTCTATTCCTCAACCAATACTTTCTATAACCACTAACTACTCTTGCATATAGAAATGTCTTTGTCTTTGCCTTTAGTTCTTGTTTAGATTTTTGGTACAGGTTAAGATTAGGTCAAAAAGTTAGAGTATAGGGAGAGAGAGAATGGCTAGTATGTGGAGAGAGAAAAATTGAGTGTGAAAACTCAAACCCTAACTCAAACCATGTACTTCTCTCTAAAAGGTTATAGTATGTGGAGAGAGAAAAGTTGAAAGAGAGAGAGAGAGAGAGTGTGAAAACCCAAACCAAAACCTTAACCCATACTTCTCTCTAAAGGTTTTAGTACATGGAGAGAGAAAAGTACGGGGAGAGAGAAAGTTTGATTTTTCAATAGGACTAATATTTCTTTTACTGAATAATTAATATAATTAAACCGTCTATAAAATGTTTGGGTAACAGACATGCACCCTCAATTAAGTATTTTATAATCTTTGGAAGAAAGTGTTACATTTAAGAGCTAAGATGATATTGTTAAGTTTGATGCATGAAGTGATGAAGGTATGTTTCTTGGTTATTCATTGAAAATCAAAGCATACATATGTTTTAATCAAAGAACTAAGGCTATTGTTGAGAGCACAAATGTTAAAGTTGATGAGAAGTTTGGAATTCGAGAAAGAATGCTTGATTATAATTCTAATGAAGAGACTAATCCAAAGAATAACTAGGAGAATATTGAGTTTTTTTGTGAGACTGACACAAATTTGTAGAATGATATATAAATTTTAGAACAAAGAAAAGAACCAAGGAGTAAATCTAGAGCTGAAGTCAGAATTGAGACAGTGACAACTGATAGGAATCTTATAAAGAATCATCCTACTAATTAGATTATCAAAAGCAAGGACAAAGGATTAATGATAAGGAATAAGGTACAAAGATAAATTATGTTTGATTTCACAAGTTGAATCTAAAAGTATTGATAAAGCTAGTAAAGATGATTTTCTATTTAAAGCTATGAGAGAAGAATTAGATCAAATTGAAAAGAATGATACATCATAATTGGTTCCTAGACCTAAGGACAAGAATTTTATTGGAACTAAGTGGGTTTTCATAAATAAGATGAATGAACAAGGTGAGGTTGTAAGAAACAAAGAAAGACTAGCTTGTTAAGGTGCTTCACATCAAGAAGGCATAGATTATGAGGAAACATTTGCACCTATTTCTAGAATAGAGGTAATTAGATTTTTTTGGCATATGTGGTTAACAAGAAATTTGAAGTGTATCAAAAGGATGTCAAATCAGCATTTTTCAATGGAGAACTTGAAGAAGAAGTTTACATTGAGCATCCTGAAGGAGTTCCTTTGACATAAGAAGGATACATGGTTTCTACTACTTTTGGGGAGTATTCTAAGCATTGGAGAGTATTGATATGTTGCATTCATGATTGTGTTTGTCATTGATGTCAACATAGCATAGTTTCTATAAAGACTGGCTGAGTAGAAGACAGATCTTGATGGTATGGACAATGAATTGATTGTTTGGTGATGCGAGTTATGAACATGTTCAACATAGTGTCTTGGTGATGTGGTCAAGTATGCAGAGTTTGAGTTGAAGGTGTACAAAAGTTGTACCTAATTTATAGAGAGCAGTTCAGAGACAAAGTATTGGGAAATTAGTTCCTAGTGTTTATTGGCTATCTTACATCTAAGATGTAATGAAGAGATGCACAATAAAGAAGTGATAGAGGATAGTCTGATGATGATGTCAATGAGTACACAAGCCCTAGTATCACACGTGTGAAGTTTTTGTATAGGCTGTAAGTCGACAATGCTATTGTAATTGTAATTAATTAATTATCTTATTATAATTAATTGGAAAAGGTTCAAGGTTGAATCAAGGAATTATTATGAAGATATGGTATAAAGAAAAGATGTTTTCCTTGATTTTAATATGTGTGTTCAAGTATTGTGATCATTGTTGAAGTACAAAGTGTGAAAAGAAGTAGAGTGCTTACTAAATGTGTGTAAGCGATCCAAGGGATTATTGGATGTGAGATTTGTGATTTGGTTACAAGTCAAAAGAAGTAGAGATCCAATTAATGTTGGGCATTTTTTTTGCACGAGGTCAACGGGAGGAATCCATAGTGTAATTCCTCTCTTGAAAAGTAAATCTTTTTAAGGATTCGCTCCAAGGTTCAGTGTTTGTCTTGCGACGTACCAAAATCTGCTTAGTAGAAGATAAATGTGAATGTTCACGAGGAGGCCTTTGCTGGTTCCAAAAACTCTTTTACCTTAGAATCAAGTAAAATCTATTCGCTGTCTCAAAATATTACACCAAAAGAATAATATTTTTTGTATTTTTTATTTTTCAATGAATGCAACTCTAGCAATGCAACTACTATGAGGTCCTATTCTAATGGGGGGTTAGCAAAGAAAATAATGAAACTGAAAGAAAATAACATGGAATCAAATAACTTGAAAGTGAAATTCCTAAATGGACATAAGGTACAAAACACAACACGTTGCGAGTTAAACCTTTGAAGAAATCGGTAGGAAACCAATGAAAACAGGAGCAATGCTTCCTAGAACCCACTGATGTAATTTTCAGTGAGAATCTTTAACAAATCGGATGATGTTTCACTCTTCATCAAATCACAAGGCCACGAAAAGTGCGCTCATGCAAGACAAAAAGCTATGTAGACCTAATCGGGTGATTTCTTCTCAAGCTTGTTACATCAACGAAATTCATATATCTATAGCAAACACCAGAACTAAAAAGATTGCACAACCAAAAACAACACAATAAACCTTTGGCTCAATCAAAATCTCATGAATAAATCCACAAAACAATGACACATTCAGGCAAGAATAACTACACTCCGAATGCTAGCGCCAAAAGCATAACTTTATTGCATAATAATGACAACCCTTTTTACATTTTACAATAGGGTATTTATAAGAAATCGTCTCCTCAATTTGTGTTGAGAGTGAGAGATATCTTGATGCAATAAAATGCTTTTAAAACATTAAAACAAACTAAATATATACAAACTGGTAATCTAACTTGTGCTTAGAGGGACTCCATCCATATTTTATTCATTAATTGGATGCATGAGCCCTTTACATGTCAAAAATAATGAAAGCATGAGAGAGAAAGTAGGAGGAAGCCATCAGTTGAAGTGGAAGAGCATGGAGACACCAAAATAGAAGTTGCCCTTTCACTAGGCATGTGTCAGTGTTAAACTTGCCATTAGAATGTGCTCCCAATGCATGGAAAGTGCTATTTTTGGAACTGGCAATCAACTGTCGGTGCACCTCTAAATTGCGGAGCTACATGAAAATGTGGAGCTGCGGACCTACGGAGCTGCGGACTTACAGATCTGCGGAGCTGCAGACCTACATAGCTGCGGAGCTCAATTTTCCAAAAAATCAAAGTTCTCAATTTTGAAAATGGGTTTTTGGGTTTTGTTCAAATGAGGTTTTAGATCACTTTTTGTATACGCTCCATGTCCCTTTCTGATGATTTACACCCTCTTTATAGCCAATTACTTTCATCAACTTGCACTTCCTCTGCTTCTTCAATCAAAAATCTCAAGGCACCTGCATTGAATCTTGTCCCCAATAGATGCATAAGATGAGGAACCTGATTTTCTTTATGTGTCCAACCTCTGTATCTTTGACCTTTGTCTTCTCTCCACCTATCCAATCCTTCTTGGAAAGAAACCAAGTGATCCAAATTATCCAAGATGATCAAATGTTTGCAACTTTTTCATATTTTTTCACAAATTTTTTAGGCATTTTAAATGACCTTTTTGGAGGTCTTTTGCTATAAATTTCAAGTTGGAACCTTTGTCGGTCCCTAAAATTGGGCAACCGAAGGCTCAGTATTTTAGGGACTAAAATTAGATCTTCAGTTCTTCTTTGCAACAATGTAAGTGGTTCTGAATTTTGAGGCTCGAGTTAAAAGTTATGATCTTGACAAGTTGAGGATGCAATTTTTACCTACAAAAGAAGCAAACATTAGTCTGTAGAGTTAACAATGAATAGCAAAAACACTAGCTACTCAAACAAAACTGGAGGTGAATCTTGAAATTTGGCTAAGACTAAAATCCTAAAGCCCTGAAATTTGGCTAAGTCTGGATTCCTAAAGCCCTGAAATTTGGCTAAGTCTAGATTTCTGAAGCCCTAAATTTTTTTAGAATCTTTACCTTATCTCCGGGAGGTCTGAAACCTATCTCAAAAGATTCGTCGCATATATTAAAATATATCTTAAGTATAAGAACTTATACTTAAACGATATATTTTAAACCCCTTCATTGGCTACTCAAGCAAAATTTGAGGTGAAAGGGCATCTTGGCAAGGGCACATGGTGCCTTAGGAATGCGACAGCGCGAATGCACATGAGGCACCTTGATAGTGCACGTGCGCACACTTTAGGTGCACAACCTTTGGAGCACGTGTGACCCTTTGTGGTGGCGTGCATGCGCTTGAGACGCATGGCCCTGGGCAGTGCACGCGCATGCCCTCCTTGGTGGCGGTGTGATGCTCGCCCTTCTTGGCGATGTGCACACATTGCATTTAGGGACACGTGCATGCCCTCCTTGGCGATGGTGCACGCGTGCTATTAGAGGCACGCGTCCAACCTTTGGGGTGCGCTTGCTCCCCTTAGCAGCGTGAGGCCCTTGGTGGTGTGCGCACCCTCAGTGGTGCGTTTGAAATTTTTTATTTTATTTATTTATTTATTTATTTTTTTTGTGTTTTTTGATTATTTGATTTTTTTATGTTTTTCAATTATTTGATTTTTTTGTGTTTTTCAATTATTTGATTTTTTTGTGATTTTTCAATTTTTTGATTTTTTTTGTGATTTTTGGACTCAACTTTCAAACAAAAATTCTTCTCTTGACTCAAATTGTGAGTCCGGGAGTCAAAAAAATTAGGGGGTCCCCATTCCTAGTGAGGAATAGGGCATGTGTTGTGGACACCACAATAGTTAACAATACAAAGAAAGAAAAAAAAATACCATTCTGTTATTCTACAAGGAATAATACAAAGATTATTTGGGCGTTGAGTCCAACTATCTTTCACAACTTCTAATAGGGTTGACACAATTTCTAACAGGGTTGGAATCTCCTAATGTGGATTCAAAGTCTCCTAATGGGGACTCATATGTACTAAATGTTGTAACAAACTCCTAACAAGGTCTATCCTCTAACAAGGAACATTTATATTAGTATATCATCATGTGGGTACCATCCCCCCTGTGGTTTTCCCTCTGATCAAGAGTTTCCCTAGTTAACATATCTAGTGTTATTGTGTATGAGTTTCTTGTTGTGGTTTTAGTTTATGTTACTCATATGGTTAAGTTTTTTTAAAATTGATAATTGTGATATTAGTTAGATAACTGATTCATCCCCCTCTCAATTATCAGTGGACTATATATTCTAACAATTGATATCAGAGCATAAGGTCCTTGAAGGATAAACTTAACAACTTTGGGAGATTCATGGTGAATATTTTTAGAAATAATAGTCCTAGATTTGATGGGGCCAACTATGATAGTTGGAAGGAGAAGATGAAGACACATCTGTTGTGCATGGGTCTAGGATATTGGATCTTGACAAAGGGAAACAAGGCAATTGTAGAAGAAGAAAAACTAGAAGGTTGCAGTGAAGAAGACATAGATCTATTCATGTGTAACATGAGAGCACGGGAAGCTATATTAATAGATCTTCCAAAGAATGATATAGTCAGGTAAAGTCACTTGAAAAATCTCATAAAATTTGGAAAGCTTTAGAATATACTTTTGAAGGTGATGATCATGTAAAGAGAATGAGATTACAAAATTGGATGTGTGCATTTCAAGATGCAAGAATGATGGAAGATGAATTTGTAAGAATTTATATTGGCATGATATCAGAAATTGTTACAAGAATTTGGTTTGATGGTGGAATCGAGGATGATGATGAAGTCATATGGAAGATCTTGAAAAGTTTAACATCACCTTTCAAGACAATAGCTCAGATGATTCAACTAGTAATGTCCTGCAATAAGGATTTCACAAAGGAAACATTGCTTGGAAGATTAGAATCAACAAAAGTAAATCTAAGATAGTCTAGAGAACTATCAAGAGTTGAAATAGCTTTTACTGCCCTGAATATTTGATGTAATATGACAAGGAGTGCAAACAGTCATGGAGATTTTTTTGGTAGCAGCAAAGCTGATGAAGACAAGAAGATTGAGGAAGGAATAACCCCCCTGGTGAGAAGATAAAAATATGGTAAGAAAATATTTAAATGCTATACTTGTAATGAATGTGGTCATTATGCATCTAAATGTCCTAAAAGAGACAAAAAGTATAAGGGAAAGTTTATCTCTAGAAGAGATAGAGATAGAAACTATTTGTATGCAAATGAAGATAAAGAATCCAATGAGAAAGGTCAAAGTGAAAGTGATGATGAATTAGGATTTGTGGCTATCAAGGAAGATGATCTTTATAGAGAAATTAGAGAAGAAAGATCTCTAGTTACCCAAGTGGAAAAGAAGTTTGATTGGATAATTTATAGTGGTTGTTCACATCACATGACTGGTGATATGAATAAGTTTGTTAAGTTCAAGAATCACGATGGAGGTATTGTTAGAATTGGTAACAATGGAGCCTATCATATAATAGGAATTGGATCCATTACTCTTGAAGGTAAAAATAACACTGATGATGTTTATTTTTTTGATGGATTAAAGCATAAATTGTTGAGTATTGGACAATTGGTGGACAAGGGTTATCTATTGCAGTTCATTGAGAAGAACTAAATTATCAAAGACAAATATGGTAAGATGATTGGAAGTGGCACTAGATCTAGAGGTAATGTATTTCAATTGAGTCCTATTGAAATGACATGTTTGGTAGCTAAAGTGGATAACAATTGGTTGTGGCATAGAATATTCAGTCACATAAACTGTGATAATATTGTGAAAGTTAGTAGCACTTTTTTAGTCAAAGACTTGCCTAAGATTACAAAGCCTACTAATACTGTGTGTAAGGAATGTGTTTTGGCTAAGTAGAAGAAAATATAATTTCCTAGCAAGAAGTTAACTACCAAAAAGAAGTTGAAGATCATTCACACAAATCTAAGTGGTCCTTCTAGAACAAGAGGACTATATGGTGGAAGGTATTTTATGATTTTTGTTGATGATTTCACTAGAATGATGTGGGTAGCATTTCTTAAAGAGAAATCTAAAGATTTTGAGAAGTTTAAGATATTTAAGAATAGGTTTGAGAATGAATCTAGTGTTAAGATAAAGTGTTTGAGATCTAATAGGAGAGGAGAATTCACCTCTAGAGAGTTTAACATATTTTGTAAAGAGAATGGAATAAAATGCCAACTATTTGCACCTATAACACTTGAGCAAAATGAGATTTTTGAAAGAAGAAATAAGTCAATAGCTGAAGCAACAAGTGCAATGTTGTTTGAAAGTGATGTTTCTAAGACATTTTGGAGAGAAGTAGTCAATACAATAGTATATACTTTGAACATAGTACAAATTAGAAAAGGTATGGACAAGACACCTTATGAACTATTATTTTGTCATTCACCATTAGTTAAGTATTTTAGAATATTTGGGAGAAAAGGTTACATTAAAAGAGATGATGAAATTACTAAGTTTAATCCAAGAAGTGATGAAGGTATGTTTCTTGGTTATTCATTGAAAAGTAAAGCTTACAAATGTTTCAACTATAGAACTAAGACAATAGTTGAATGTGAAAATGTAAGGATTGATGAAAAGTTTGGAACCAAAGAAAAGATGATAGAATATAATTTAGATGAAGAAGAAGATAATTTTGGAATTTTTAGACATAATTATGAAGTTTTTCTTTGAGACTAACAATAATTTTTAGAATGATGTGCTAATTATTGAGAAAAGAGGAGAACAAAGATTTTGAACCCAGAGAAGAGATAAGAGTTGAGATCACCCTCTTGAGTAGATAATTGGACGTAAAGACAAAGGTGTGATGATAAGGAACAAAGTAAATGCGGAGATATTTCTGATATCTCAAGTTGAACCTAAGAGCACAGATAAAGAAATTAAAGATGATCATCAGATTCAAGAAATGAAGGAAGAATTGGATTAGATAGTGAAGAATGATAAATGGGACTTGGTTCCTAGACCTAAAGGCAAGAATGTGATAAGAAACAAATGGGTATTCAAAAATAAGATGAATGAGAAAGGTGAAGTTGTGAGAAACAAGGCTATACTTGTATGCAAGGCATATTCATAGCCAGAAGGCATAGACTACAAAGAGAGATATGCATCTATAACCAGAATGGAAGTAGTAAGGATGTTCCTGGCTTATGTAGTGAATAAGAACTTCAAGGTTTATTAGATGGATGTTAAATCAACCTTTCTCAATGGAGAACTTGAAGAAGAAGTATACATTGAGAAGCCTAAAGGTTTTCTTTTATCAAAAGATAAATATATGGTATGCACATTAAAGAAAGCTTTATATGGTCTGAAGCAAGCACTAAGAACCTGGTATGCAAAGTTGGATAGTTATTTGGAAAAGCTTGGATTTTCTAAAGGTATGATAGACAATAACTTTTATTTGAAGGAAATTGAAAACGGTTTTCTGATTATTGTAATATTTTTTGATGACATCATTTTTGGAGGTAATGATGCAACAAGTGATAAGTTTGTTGAAGATATGAAGAATGAATTTGAAATGACCATGATAGGAGAAATGAATTTTTTCCTAGGATTGTAGATTGTACAAAATACTGATGGTATTTTCATTTCACAAACTAAATACTTGAAAGACTTGTTAAAAAGATTTGGTTTAGAAAGTTGTAAACCTATTGGTACACCTATGATAATTGGTCACAAGTTATCTAGCAAAGATGAGACAACTGTAGTAGAGAAGAAGAAGTACAAATCCATGATTGAGGTTTATAGTATCTGACTCACACTAGACTAGATATAAAAGATGTAATTGGGATTGTAACTAGATTTCAAGCTGATCCTAAGGAGTATCATTTTGTAACAATGAAGAGAATATTTGAATATCTAAAAGGGACATCTGATTATGGAATTTGGTATGATAGATTGAGTGATTTCACTCTATGTGCATATACTGATGTGGATTGGGCAGGTAGTATGGATGACAAAAAGAGCACTAGTGGTCGAGCATTCTTTCTTGGAGGAAGATTGGTTTCTTAGTTAAGAAAGAAGCGAGATTGTATTTCATAGAGTATTGCTGAGATAGAGTATGTTGCAACAACAAATAACTATAATCAAGTTATATTGATGAAGCAAATGCTAAAGGATATTAGAATTGAGTTTGAATAACCTGTTATCATTTATTATGATAACAAAAGTACAATGAGTGTGTCTAAGAATCCTATATTACATTCAAAGACTAAGCATATACCTATTAAGTATCATGTGCTGGGAGAGAAATTAGCAGAAAAGGAGATCAGATTGGAGTATGTGAGTACTAAAGATCATATTGCAAATATCTTTACGAATCCTTTTCCTAAAGATACATTTGAGTACTTGAGAGGTATGCTTAGGGTTATGCCCCTACCTACTTTTGAGTAGATGATGCAAAGAGTGCATTATTCTAGTGGTACAAAGCACTATTATTAGCCTAGACTAAATGATGATGCTTCCCATATGGTGGAGTATCTAGTATGTATTGAGTCATTGAGGACCCTTGGTATTTGGTATTTGGTATTGAACAGTGTCTTTGGACACTTGAGCTGATTGGAAGAGTTGAAGAAGTAGTTATAACAATTGGCATGTTGTAACTTTGAGATTGGGGTCTTTAAAATTGATTTCAATGGGGGAGAATATGCATGAAAAGCACATCTCCTAAGTATGGGGGAGAGATATATTTCTTAGAGAGATTTAGAAAGATTAATGAAAGGAAGCAGGAATATGTACCTGATGTATTATGAATTGTTTAGTGTGAAGTAAACAATTGATGTCTAAGAAGAAGGAGTATGCACCTGTATGCATCCATTTTATTTGAGATTATTTTTAGCATGCATATAGTTAATGCCGGTCTCAAAATCCAAAGGATTTCAAACTTTCTTGATGAAGAGGATTTGTGAAGATAAGAATAACAACAACAAAGTATAGTTTGGTATTCTTGGAACTTAGATGTTTTTCATCTATGTTGCCATAAATGCCAAAGGGTGTTATTGTTATCATGAATGCTGATGATACTACTTTGGGGAGTATCCTAAGCATTAGAGAGTACTAAGATATTGCATTCATGACTATGTTTTTCATTGATGTCAATATGGCATTGTTTCTATAAAGACTGGCTAAGTGGAAGACAAAGATCTTGATGGTATGGACAATGGCTTGATTTTCTGGTGATGTGTAGTTACAAACATGTTTGGTACAATGTCCTAGTGATATGGTCAAGTGCACAAAGTCTGAGTCGAAGACATATGAAAGTTGTACCTAATTTATAGAGAGAAATCTAGAAATAGAGTATTAGGAAAGAAGTTCCTGATGTTTATTGGCTATCTTACATTTGAGATGTAATGAAGAGATGCACATACAAGCAGTGATAGAGGACAGTCTAATGATGATATCAATGAGTACACAAGCCTTAGTATCACACGTGTGAAGTTTTTGTATAGACTGTGAGCCGACAGTGCTATTGTAATTATAATTAATTAATTATCTTATTATAATTAATTGAGAAAGCCTGAAGGCTGAATCAAGGAATTATCATGAAGATATAGTATAAATGAAAGATTTTTTCCTTGATTTTAATATGTGTGTTCAAGTATTGTGATCATTGTTGAAGTGTGAAAAGAAGCAACATGATTACTAAATGCATGCAAGCGATCTAAGAGATTATTAGATGTGAGGTTTGTGGTTTGGTTAGAAGATTAGAAGGAGTAAAGGTCCAGTTGATAGGAGAGGGAAAGAGGAAGGAATAGAAAAATACCATTCTATTATTATTCAAGGAATAATATAGAGATCATTTGGATAGTGGATTCATTGATCTTTCCCTTGAAGCTATTTGGGCAATGGGTCCAATTGTCTTCCACAACTCCTAATAGGGTTGGAATCTCCTAACAAAGACTCATATGTACTAAATGTTGTAATAGACTCCTAACAGGGTCTATCCTCTAACAATGAATGTTTATATTAGTACCTCATCTTGTTGGTACCATCCCCACCATTGTTTTCCCTAGTTAACATATCTGGAGTTATCGTGTATGAGTATCTTGTTGTGGTTTTAGTTTATATTACTCATATGGTTAAGTTTGTTTAAGGTTGATAATTGTGATATTAGTTGGCTAACTGATTCACCTCCCCCCCACCCCCCTTAATTATATTAGTGGACTATATGTTCTAACAATTTGTAAGTTGAATAAATCATTGTATGGATTGAAACAAGAACCTAGGGCATGGTATGGGAGGTTGGATACATATTTGGAAAAATTGGGATTTGTTAAAGGTACTATAGACAAAAAAATTAATTTGAAGGAGATTGAAAATGGTTTACTACTCATTGAACTATTTGTGGATGATATAATCTATGGAGGTGATGATGAAGAAAGTGAAGCATTTTATGGTGAAATGAAGAATAAATTTGAGATGAACATGATTGGTGAAATGAAGTATTTTTTGGGGTACACCTATAGTAATTGGACACAAGTTATCTAGAAAATATGAGATACCTATCATTGAAAAAAAAAGTACAAATCTATGATTAGAGGTTTTCAATATCTAACACACACAAGACCTGATATAGCTAATTCAATGAGCATTGTAGCAATATTTCAAGCTGATCCTAAAGAGTCACATTGTGTAGTAGTAAAGAGGGTTTTTAGATATTTGAAGGGTATAGGTGATTTTAGATTATGGTATAGTAGATCAAATAACTTTACCTTACGTGTATACACTAATGTGGATTGGGAAGGCAGTATGGATGATAGAAAGAGTACAAATGTTGGAGCAATTTTCTTAGGAAGAAGATTAGTTTCTTGGCTAAGGAAGAAGCAAGGTTTTATTTCACATAACATAGAAGAAGAAAAGTATGTTGCAGTAACAAATAATTATAATCAGATCATGTGGATGAAGAAAATATTGAAGGACATTTGAATTGAGTTTACAGATTCTATTATCATACATTGTGATAATACAAGTACAATGAGTATGTTGAAGAATCCTATTTTTCATTTGAAGACAAAACACCTATTAAGTATCATGTTTTGAGAGAGAAAGTTGTAGAGAAGGAGATTATATTGGAGTATATCAGTACAAATGAGTAGATAGAAGACATATTTACAAAGAATTTTCTGAAGGATACATTTGAGTACTTGAGAGGTATTCTAAGGGTTATGCCCCTATCTATTTCTGATTAGTTAAAGTAGAGATTGCATTAGTTTAGTGGTACATAGTACTATTCTTTATCTCGATTGGATTCTTGATGCTTCCTCTATGGTTGATTATTTGTGATTAAGATGAGTCATGAAGCATTTTTGGTAACTAGTATTTAATAATGTGTTTGAATACCTGAGCTTATTGAGGATATTATGTAGCAGAATTGACATAATGATGCCTTTATCATTGATGTCAATGGGGGGAAATTTACATGAAAACAATCTCATGGTACTTTGGGAAAGATGGTTAAAAGGAAATTTATATCAATGGGGAGTAACACATTTATTGGTATCAATAGGGGAGAAGTCTTGTAAGATTTTGATTTGATTGATGAAGAAGATTAAAAAATAATATGTTTATAGTACAGTGAGCAGTTGCAACAAAGTATTTGGTATTCATGGAACTTAGATATTTTTCATTTATGTTGCTACCAATGGAAAAGGGGGATATTTATAGCATGAATGTTGCTAGAGAGATGATATAGTGACAATATGTTGCATTCATGTCTGTGTTTGTCATTGATTTCAATATACATATTATTTTGTACAAGATTCTCACAATAGTAGATAGAGATTTGTTGAAAACTAAAATTGGAACAATTGTTTTGTTGTCATTGATGTCAAACTTTACTGGTAAGACATTTACTACCTATGTTGAGTGTCATATCTATTGATTGATAAAGACAATTTGAAAAGAGAGATAACTAGATGAACTAATGAAGCTGTTGAGTGATGAGGAGAAAGTATGATGAAATTACAATGGGCACTTGATCATTTACTCTTTAAAAATATGATCAGTTGTTTAATCATTATATGAAGTAAGGAAGATAGTTGAGTTGAATTTTACAAGAAAAGAAAGGGAATTGATTAAAACACTAAGTTTGACTGAGTGACAGTTTTACAAGGCTATTGAAGCAAAAGATTAAGGAACTTAAGGTTAGCCAAGTAAATAGTATTAGCTAAGTGATATTTATGGTCAATCAAGTCAGAGTAGAAATTGAGAGTAGTGAAATTGAGCAAGCCAATAAAAGCTCAGTGAGATAGAATAGTGGTGACCAAGCTACATAGTGATGCCCGAGTGTTAACAAAAATAACAATTTGTGAAAGAATTAAGTTTGAGGCTGACATAGTTGAGTTTTTGGATAAGTCAAAATGCATGGATGATAAGGATTTATGAGATGACATATTTAATGAATGAATATAGTTTGTTATGCGATCAAAGGAAAGGATTTATGAAGAAGTTTCTAGAAATATCAAGAAAAGAGAGGAAGAACAAAATGATGGATAGATTCAATGGATCTAACCTAACCCTAAGATCTATGGTGATGTTTAAGTGGAAAAATATCAAAATTACCTATTTAAGGAGGCATACGAGATGTTTTCTAAGGTTTTTTTTTTGTTGATTGACAATCTCAAGGAGAACCTGTGAAGAGAAGAGTAGTAAAGGAGAAGTGAGAAGATTGGTGAAGTGTGATTTTTTGAAGGAAGTGTAATTTTTTGAAGATCAATGATGGAGATAATAATGAAGGCTAGTTAATGAACCAAAAAATGAGCCAAATGGAGATCTAAAACTACAAAGTGAGTTTTATTTTACATATCAAAACTATTGTTACTTTCTAACCATCATGGAAGTTAAAATCCTTTAATCAAGGTTGACCTAATAGTTATTGAGTAAATCATTTAATCAAGGTGACATTCTAATGGAATGATCCAATGTCCTCTAACCAGGACACTCCTAATAGGGTGATTAAATCCTTTAACAAGGTTACACCTAATAGTGTATTTTGTAACCTTTAACTGGGTTGACTCTTAATTGAGACCACTTCAGAAGAGTGAAAAATTGGTAGCATGTTACTGGTGATTTTTCCCAAATTGGGTTTCCACATTAAGTCCTTGCGTCATTTAATTTTGTGAATGTTATGTTATGCATATTATTTTTATACTTTTTTATTTTACTATTTGTCGGAACACATATACAAAATAGAGAGTTAAAGAATATTAAGTGGCTAATGATATGATGTATAGACTAAGTTGTTTAATGATATTGTTTAAGTTTTTTGAGGTTATTAAATGTTGAATTGGTACATCTTGACCTAAGGATAACCAATTCACCCTTCCCTCTTAGGTATTATAAATTTTCTAACAATTGGTATCAAAGCTATGGTGCTTGTAAGGAAAGTTTGAAGGGACTCAAGCTAAAGATCAAGATCTACAAGAGAAGGGTACCCAAGTTAAACAAGGAGAACTTCCCAACATGGCAACGACTGATGAAATTGCATCTATCTAGAGTTCAAGACTCTGCAACATACTACCTAGAAAATTAATAGATTGAAGTACCTAGACCCATGATAAAATGAAGGAGAAATAGGAACATAATCAAATGATGATAGATCTGACATCTGTATTGAGTTATTCTGAGTTTGATGATGTGAAAGATTTCACTAATACAAAGAAAATGTGGGAAAATTTGGCTCAAATGCATGGAGGAGACAAAAATGTGTTGAGAGATAAATCTTAAAGCTTGCAAGGCAAGTTTGATGACATGAGAATAAAAGAAGGTGAAACTATTGCACAATATTGTGCCAAATCAAGGAGGTTATGAATGCTATTAAGGGAGTTGGAGGCATCATATCTAATGAGACTATTATAAGTAAGTTATCAAGGACTTTACTTCCTATCTATGCAATTAGAGTATCTACAATTCAAGAACTGAGATGTACACCTTGTAACAATTTGACCTTGGATAGCCTAATTGGCAGACTTACTACATTTTAGTTGACAAATTTTGATAACTATTCACCTTCTAGTGTTGAATGTGCTTTCAAGTCTTAACTAAACCTTTATGGATATAAGAGAAAGAAGAAGATAAGACATGTGGGTAGTGATAGTGAATCAAATGAAGATCTTGAAGTATTATTATCTAGGATGCTATCAAGAGGAAATGGAAAATACTAAGGTAAACTCCCAATTATCTTGTTTAACATTTAACAAAATTGGTCATATTGTTGCAAGATGTCTTGATAGAGATTAGAAAGAGGAAAGGAAAGACAAGATATATCAAGGAATCATAGACAATGAAGATAGTTGAGGTAACAAAGACTACAAAGGAAAAGGTAGTAAATCTCGTTACATTGTTGAAGAAGATGATTCTGATAGTGATATTGATGAAAATGATAAAGAAGTTGTATATGTAGCTATGAAATATGATTTTGATGAAGATGAGAAAACTGAATTGATTTCACATGTGAATAAGAATGAAAAATGGATAACTGATAGTGGTTGTTCACACCATATAATTGGTGATACAAGTAAGTTTGAAAAGTTAGAAAATTTTAATGGAAGTAGTGTTAAGTTTGTCAATGATGCACATATTATGTGAAAGGTAAGGGATCAATTATACTAAATGATAAGATCAGATGTGACAATGAATATTGGGTTGATTGTTCAAAATATAACTTGTTGAGTTTGGCATATTTGATTAGTTCAGGCTATCAAGTTGAATTCCAAAATAGAAAGGAAAAGAATTTTGATATTACTGGTGAACTAATTGGAGGTGGTGATCAAAATAGAGGTAACTTGTTCTATTTAGAAATATCTAAATATACTTGTCTATTTGCACAATTTGAAGATATTTGGTTGTGGCATAAGAGGCTATTTCATGTGAACTTTGATAATTTGGTAAGCATTAGTAAGATGAAAATAGTTAAAGGTTTACCAAGATTAAGAAAACTGAATAATGTGATGTGCAAACAATGTCAAATGGGTAAAATGACAAAGTCTTGTTTCAAGAGAAAGACCTATTCTTCTAATCATATTTTGGAGTTAGTTCATATTAATTTATGTGGTCCTATTAGATTGTAAATCTATTATGATGATAAATATTTCATTCTATTTGTTGATGACTTTTCTAGAATGATGGCTGTGATGTTTCTTAAAGAAAAATTTGATGCATTTCAAATGTTTAAGTGGTATTTGTTGGAGTTGATGAAATTCAACTCCGAAGATGCCCAAGATCACTTTCATGCAAATAACATGTCAAAGGGACCAAGGAGAGAAGAGCATGGATCTAGGGAAAAACCTTAAACAGACATGAGAGACAAGAATATATTGCAACACAAGAAAATATTTTTTTATAATATGTTGAATGTGATATGAAATACAATGAGGGAGCTCAAATATAAAGAGCTCAAGGAATCTCCTAGAACAAGCTAAAAGACGCTAGGAGATAAGTGTGACAATTAAGCATACATCCACATGAGGTGGAAAGTCCTCGAATAAGGTGAGAGCATAAGTATGACTTAGGAGAGAACAAACTCCCATATTGTCAACAACTTATAACAAACTCCTAGACTACAAATAATAAATGCATTTACCTAAGTAAGCTTAAGTAAATAGAATAAATAATAAATAATTAATAAATTATTTACTTTAAAACCCCCCTTAAGTGAAACTTAGGGAAATGTCTTAAGCTCACAAAACTAAGAAATGCAGAAATGGGTCCCGACAACAAGGCCATGTACAAATGTAAAGAGATGCAACCTCTATAAATAGGGAAAGAGAGAAAACCACGTGGGAAAAATCCTCCCCTAAAAAGAGCTAAGAACCTAGTGAAGAATTGAAGAAGCCTCCAACTAGGGAAATGTCCCCTAAAATAGGAACAAAAAGTGATCATGAAGAGCATCACTGAAGCATGAAGAAGCTGCAAAACTCTGCCATAAAAAAGAAAAATGATGATTTGAAGAACCTCCATGGAGGAAGAAGGCACAAACTGAGCATGTCTATATGGTAGATGATCCATCTCATCAAAATACATAGGTAGCTATCTACTGCAATTGCCTCGTATATAGGATCAACCACTAAATACATAGTTCACACCATCGAACAATCGAACCATGGATGCATTAGAACAACATCATAACCCCCCCTTAATGCAGACAAGGTGAGATGAAAGGCAACTGAGAAGGTGGACCAAAAATCTCCTATAGACGATCCAAGAAGGATGAGAGAGGAAGATGTACAAAAACCTATAAAGTCACGGTCACAATGACGTTGCCTGGGGCTAATGTCGTGGAAGGGACACTCACTTGACAAAGGGAGAAGGCCTAAAACAACAAACAACTATCCCCCCATGGTGCTTTATAAAAATAGTGCATGTACAAATAACTCAAAAATAATGTTTAGGAATTTGAAATACAAAAGTGACACTTTATCTCAGTGCATCTAGAAAAGAGCTTACAAATGATGTCTACAATGATCAAAACAAGAAAAAAGATGACATAAAAGAAAGTACAGCCCAAAAAAAAAAGAAACCATGTCAGGAAAATGATCCTTGAACTTAAAACACCCAAGATATCCACCATATAGAAAAAATGCCAAAAACATGATAGAAAGAGCATGGGCCAAAATCTAAGGAAAAAGACTGCATTTCTAAAAAGGTGATAAAACCAGCTTTCCAAAAATATAACATTTTCAAAAAACTGACATGGGATGCAAAAGATATGCATGCTAAAGTTAAAAACACAACTTAAGACTTCAACTAAAAAAAGGGGCAAAAAATTGCATCAAAACCTAAAAATACCTACACCAATGTCTCCATCTCAGAACTAGCTTTTTGCTACTTCTTTTGGATCGAACAAATACTTTTGTATGCTCAGGTTATGGTAAAAAAATTGAAGGTAGGTCAAAATAGACCCTGGAGAGGTACTTGTGGTAGTGATGTCATGCTGATATCAGTAGACTACAGGATTAAAACTAATGGCTTTCCAACTGTTACCACAAAAAAAGATGCCACGTGGTAGTCCATGCAACAGTGCCATGTGGATGCCACATGGCAGGCAGACAAGGTGGCAGGGTCCACATGGCAAAGTGCCATGTGGCACCTATGCCACATGTCACCCCCACAACAAGGTGAATAGGCACAAAAAGGAAAACTAATCTATAGAATCTCCACTCGACTCTAACTATAACTCTATGCTAGCTAAGCAGATGGGCAGAGTGGCAGGGATCAGGAGTGGAGAGCTGGCGGCAAATGGAACTGGTGTTGCCATTGGCAGAGGTTGCGATAGTTGGTGTCGCCACTACTGCAGGCTACAATAGGGTGGCATGCTAGTGGTGGCCAGGCTAGGGCTGCCCTATAGTAGCTTAGCCAATAGTCAGCGAAGCGCAGGTGGCGCAGTCGTGTGCTAATTTTTTCAATTTTTTTTTTTGCAAAAATCTTTCCATACAGTCCATATGGAGCCCTGCACCTAAATTTTTTTTGCCTCTCGGAGCTCTGTCTCCAAAATTGAAAAGTTTTATATGAATCCTTACTATAAATGGCCTTCCAAATCCAATGGCAGTGTCTATTTGGGCCCAATGTGCTCCAAAAAATTGCAGTTCCCTCGATTTAAAAAAAAAATGCACAAACAAACTAGGGTTTGTGACTTCAAATCACGGCTTCAAAAATTCTTCAACCAAGTAGCAACAGGAAGGCTCTGATACCATGTTGGAGTTGATGAAATCCAACTCCAAAGATGCCCAAGATCACCTGAATGCAAATAACTATCAAAGGGAAGCCAAGGAGAGAAGAGCATGGAGCTAGGGAAAAACCCTAAATGGACATGAGAGACAAGAAGATATTGCAACACAAGAAAATATGTATTTAAAATATGCTAAATGTGATATGAAATATAATGAGGGAGTTTGAATATAAAGAGCTTAAAGAATCTCCTAGAACAAGCTAGAAGACACTAGGAGGTAAGTGTGACAACTAAGCATACATCCGCATGACATGGAAAGTCCTCGAACAAGGTGAGAGGATAAGTATGACTTAGGAGAGAAAAAACTCCTGTATTGTCAACAATTTATAACAAACTCCTAGACTACAAATAATAAATGCATTTACCTAAGTAAGCTTAAGTAAAAAGAATAAATAATTAATAATTAATTAATTATTTACTCTAACAATATTTGGATAGAGTTGAGAAATAAACATGAAAGATTCTAAAGTGCTTGAGATCAGATAGAGGAGGTAAATTTATATAAGATGAATTCAACATATTCTGCAATAACAAAGGAATCAAGAGACAAATAGTGTACCAAGGACTCCACCACAAAATGGAATAGTTGAAAGAAGGAATAGATCAATTATAGATTGTGCAAGAACATTGATGATGGAAAATAATGTTTTATAGAAGTACTGGAGAGAAGCTATAAGTACTATAGTTTATACTTTGAAGTGAGTTCAAGTAAAGAAAGGTACAAACAAAAAACCTTTTGAACTTTGGTATGGCTATTCACCTAATGTCAATTATTTCAATTTTTTTGGAGAAAAAGTTACATATTGAAAGATACAAGGAAAGGAAAACTTGATACAAAAAGTGATAAAGGATTTTTCCAAGGATATTCCACTAAAATGAAGGCATAAAGGTTTTTGAATTCAAACACTAACAAAATTGTGGAATTTTTTTGGTATCTCTAAATCTTGTTGTCTATTACTATCAAACACTTAGTCATATAAGGCAAAGTTAGCCAGTCATCACTACGACTGAGCTACTCTACATAGGCCAAATCATTTGGAAGACTTATAAATAAACATGTATATGCAAAGATCTATAGGATTCAAGCAAGTCTTTGGTTATCGAGTATTTTCAGTACAAGTCAAGCCTAGTGTATGTTGAGCAGATAGAGCACACTGATGTCAAGTTGTATAGAAGGTGTCAAGTAAATTTGAGACCGAGCTACGACATGAAGAATAGTGACGATCAAGCATTAGAGATAGTACATATTGAGAAACACATAGTTGACTTTCAAGTTAGAAATGATACAAACTTTGAGGTAAACCATTTCAAGCTGACATAGACACAACATTTAATATTTGTAGAGGTTGTTACAGAGATTTTTATGTGTTTATGACATGGATCATAGATCCTTATGAATGATGAACAACCAATTAGAGGAAAAGGGAAGAGTCTAGAAAAATCTTTATAAATATTTAAATAGATAGATCTAAACCCTTTTTTCATAGATAGAGAATGAGCGAGCATGATATGCATGTGATCATAGAGCAAATCAAAGTTTGAAAGTGTGAACATTGCGAAAAAGGTAAAGGAGTTAAGTTTTGATATTACATGTTAGAGAGAAGTTGTGAAGAATAGAGATAGTGACCTTATGAAGTAGTGAAGGAAAAAGGAAAGATATATCAAATTGAAGAGAAGAGATCTATAACCAGTAGTAGAGTGCAGACAAAGGATCATGTACTGAATCATAAGTAAGTTGGGGATAATCTCTTAACATTGTGGTTTTAATAGACCTTTTTAAAATCTCTTAACCAAGTCCTTAATTTATTGTAAGTGTAAAATCCTCTCACAAGGTAAGACCTAACAATATTAACAACCTTTAATAGGGAAAACCCCTCACAGGGTAGATCATTAGAACTAATCAATATTGTAACTCTAATAGGTTAAATTTATTATTGTAGTAGTGAAGATTTGTAGGTATCATCCCTGCCCCACCCAAGCTTTATCTTCACCTTGGAGGGTTTCTGTGTAACCAAATCTTTGTGTTATGTATTTACATTTCATGCATGTGATTGAGAGTTAAATCTAGATGTTACAACATTTGATTTTACAAGATATGTTAAGCATGAATTAGATATGAGATGGAAAATGTGGTGAATCTAGTAAAGTTGTTTTAAGGGATATTTTTTTCACAGATCCTTATTCAACCCCCTTCTTAGTGTCTTTTTTCCCAATTTAGACCACCCCACCCCCATCCACCCCCCACCCACCTCTCAGTATCTTGTTTCCCAATTAAGACTTCCAATAATTGGTATCAGAGCATTACTTCTCTTGAGAAAGTCTAACAACTTGGGAGTTCAGATCTTGGAGATGGAGGCTTACAAATTGGGAAAGGTTATTTACAATCAAGTGAATGACATCTAGCTCATATTGCAACAAATTGAGGTAGCAAGAAAAGAACTAAGGAAATCTTTGAAAAAGAGAAAGGATATGGCCATTCAATTAAATGACATAAACTATGAAGAAGTTGATACTTAAGGACTATTTTACACTAGAAATTCAAATAAGAGTGTTGCATTTGTTGTAGATCTACTTGAGAAGAATAGTATTCAAAGTGAAGAAGTTAGAGGATTAAAATGAGAACATGAAATTCAGTCAGTAAGGCTATGTGAAGTGACCAAACAAAAGAAGAAATTTGAAGAAGATAAGGATGTGGTTGAGGAAGACAAATGACTAATGTCTATCAGACATGAAGAAAGGTCATCTGATATGAAAAAGCAAAGAAACACTCAAATAGACATGATGAATCAAGTAATGCTTGCAAATCAAGAATTAAATAGGAATGGCATGAAAATATAAAATATGAGATCACAAATTAATCTATTGAAGAATGAGTTAAGACCAGACAAAGAACTCGTGGAAAGGTTAAACAAGCCCAGTGAAGCAATAAAGTACCTTGAAGAACTAATGAAATCACCTAGGTCATCTAACCAAACTTCTAGACAAGAACATCTACACAAACATTCATCTCTTGAAGAAGGAGAATCATCCAAGAGTGCAGAGTTGAGGAACGCAAAGTCAAAAGGAAAGCCTACATGGTATCATTGTGGAAATCTTGGTCATGCTATAAACATCTACAGAAGAAAAATTGGTATACAAAAACCTAAACCTAAGTGTACAAGTTATTATTTTTACTACAAGAAGAAAGGACATCAAATACATGAGTGTAGATCAAGAATGAAGAAAATATCTACTGCACCTAGATTTGAAGGTTATTGTTACAATTGTCAAAATTTTGGACATACAGAATATGAATGCAGATCTTAGGAAAAACCCTACTGGACAAACATGAATGCACCTAAGAAAGTTTTTTCTAATTATCACAAGATTGGACATGTGAATAATAATTATAAAACTTGAACACTAGTGCCAAATAATGAACACACCAGGGGTAAAGGTAAAGTGGATTTTGAAAAATCAAAGGAGATTAATCAAACTTGGAAGAAAAAGGTGGAAGCTATAGGAAGTGGGCAAGTGAAGTTAAGGTCACCCTATAAAATGGGGAATGTGATCACACCACCTCAAACTGATCAAGAAAGGTATGTAAGGAACTATATATTTAATGATTTATCTTACATCAGTTCCAAACATAAAACATGCTAAAGTTCATATCTGCAAAAATAAAGATGCATAAGAATAGGTCTATGACAAAAATAGTGCAATTGAATTATTTACACAATTAGTGTCAAATGGTAGTAAAAATTGACTATATTGACCAAGCATTGCAATATGGCCTGAGTACTTTAATGTCAAACTAATGTATAGGTTGAGTTAGATAGAATGGACCAAGTTGTATAGTGAAGATTGAGTTCAAAGGTATAATATCAACTGAGATAGTTAGATTCCTCCTAACATTGTACATAAGATTAATGGAGACCCTAATTCAAAAAAATGGAGTATATATTAAAATTTTGAAGTTATTTTTCATACCTTGCATTCATATTTCAAGAGCACACATAAATTTGAGCAATTTGCAAAAGTGATTTAAGGTGAATGTTTGATCAAGTGAATATTTAAGTTGTTTCAAGTTGTTCAAAGGATAAAGTTTTAAAACCCTAAAGAGGAAATATGGAATCTTCATCATCTATAGGAAAGATTCAAGGAGTAAAGGTAAGCAATGTTTGGTGAAGAATGACGCTTGTCCTCCACCAAAATTTTGTGTCATTCCTGAGATTTCTAGGAAAGGCAATCCAATGGGTGTGTTATCATTGATACCACCTTAAGTCATTATGATCCATGATGTATGAATTAGTTACATGTTGAAGATTGGAGAATTTGGTGATCATGAGATTTTAGAGGCATATGAAAAATTGTGTTCTGAAGAAGTACTAAAGGATGAATTCAAAATTGTTGAATGGAAAGGGTTAACTCATGCCCTAGATTTTTTGAGGAATTTCAAGATTGAATGGATTAAGGAAGTGCTAAATAGAATTCATGATATGAATTTATGGCTAGATAATGAACCTATTGAGATATCAAAGAACACAATTCACAAGGCTACCGAGTATCCAACATTAGACAAGAAGAAGACTATGCATTTTATAAGCCAAGAAGAAATTGAGGTTAACACAAAGGCTGAATGGAATGGATGAGAGTTTTCCATCTCTACCATCACAAATCTAATGATTGAGTTTGCAGTGAGAGTGATTTCTAACAAATAGTATCAGTCGAGTAGACTAAAGAGTGTGCCATGTATGGCAGTTGATAAAGTGTGGAAGATTGTCATGAAGGATCATGAATATGATCTTGCCAAGTTCCAAAGATCATAGCTAGTAGAAAACCTAACATCAACCAAGAAGGTGAAGAATTTGGCGTGTAAGTTTGGATCACTCATAATGTGTATTTTCTTTTATGTTTAGAATTATTTTCCTTCTATTGGAAACATTATTTGGGAGCAAGGAAAACCTATCACAAGATAGATTAGTGAATACATAACTTAGTTAGGAGAAATTTTCGAGAATGTTATGGATATATATTTTGAGGAGTTCAAACAAAGGATGAAGAAAAGTGATGGGGACACAACCCAAGCACAGAATGGACACAATAGGAAAGGGAAAATTTTATTAACTATGAAAATATGCTAGTACACTTAGTGTAGAGAAACAGACTCCAAAACATGCCCTATGGGCTTACAATAGCATAAATCTAGAGATAAATTCTTCTCCCAGTACCTTCTCTCAAACTCCACTCCCAACTGCCTTTTACAATGCCAAAAATGTTCTTAAATAGACTTCAGAGGGTTAAGGATTCAGAATACATTCTAGAAGGTGCTAGTAGGCATCCACCAACCAAATAGAAGGCTCTAGAAGTCACATTAGAAGTCGGCGCAAAATTAGAAGAATCCAAAAATGGTAATCGAACTTTCAGGAGGCATAACTTTTGAACTGTAGCTCCGATTGACGAACTGTTTACATTTTCAAAAAGCTCTCGAAGCACTCTATAGCCCTATGGACAAGATCCACTCATCCCCCATTTTTTGGTCCTGTTCAAGGTGATTTAATGCCCCTAACCTGACTTTGAAGCATTCTTAGGATGTCTCCAAAAATCAAAAAAATACGATAACTTTCAAACTGTGGGGCCTTTTGACCTAATTCTTTTTCTGGAATGCTCTAAATTACAATGAAAATATTCCAACCAATTTACACCTTCTAGTTCACCAAAATGATGGCTCAATTACATACTCCTATTTTTTTGACATTTACACGTATCCCAAGGTGATTAAAAACTCTAACCCAGAACACTAATAGTGGAACTATGAGAGCTGTAACCTTTATTTGACCCAAATGGGTATCCAAAAATGAAAACACATGAAACAGAAACTAAGTCTAAGTACATTTTTTTTGGGTGACACAGGATTGTCCTTACACCTCTGGATGCTCCTACATCAAAAAGGATGAGAATCCCAACAGAGCTAGTGATGAAATACTACGATGATGTATGCTTTCTAGTAGACATGATAATACATTTGTATAGGAAGTGAAGCCTAGGAAAGAATGGCTAAAATCATTTGATTATGAAGTTGATAGTGATAATGTGAGTGCAAATATTGATGCACTACTTAAAGAAGAGATTGATGTAGAAGCAGAACCCTTTGGGAAGTATGAAAAATCTAAGGCAAGAATTGCAATTGATATCAAAATAGCTTCAAAAGAGAAGAAAATAAAGAAAATGATTGAAGAGCTAGAAGAGAAACTAGGCACTCACAACAAAGGCAAGGGACCTTTGAGGCTTACTTAAGGTCTTGGTGAAGATGAAGACAAAGACAATGGTGATGAGGAAGAGGAAGAAGAAGAAGGAGATTAGGGTAAAGCTATAGTTGTGGGTGAAGAAGGCTAAAACTATGAAAATCACAAAGTATACAGAAAAGGAGGTTACAAAGAAGTTAGTGGTGGCAACCCTCTCTCCTCATGTATTGACTAAGCCAAGAACTAGGCTAGTAGCAGCTAGTGTTGAGCCATCAACAAAGAAATGGGTAGTCAATATTACTAAACCATGTGGCTCCAATATAGAAAAGAAGAAAACTCAAGCCCATGTGATCAAGGAAAAGAGAAGATGACCAGTCAAGAAGAAACAAGGTGAAGAGAATGATGCAAAGAGTATGTACCAAATCAGATGAACCGAGATATCACCAAGTCACAATACCCAAAAGACCAAAAAATATTAATGAGGTATGTGTCAACATTAGAAGTTTTGTAGGCTTATCAAGTTTTAGATTTTTAAAGTATGATACATTGAATAATAATGATAAATCCAAAGTAGAGAAGGTCATGATAGATATGATGGCTAACAATAAACTAGCTCCTATTGAATTGGAAAAGAAGATTCAAATTGATTTGTATAATAGACTAGATAGGAAGTGGCAATAAGCATCAGAAGTAGAGAAACAAATAAGAGAACGAACATTGGCCAAAATTATGTTTGAGTTGTCAAGAGATAAAAAGTCAACATTTTTGGAAAAGTATAGGAACCGATTTGTTCCTAAGTTTAGATTTTTTATGATTCTTAAGAATAAGATTGAATCTATAGTACAAAGAAATGAGTTATTGTGGAAAATAATTTTTTCTCTAACCACTAAAGGAGTGGAATAGGAGAAAATAATAGAGATTATGATCATTGACAATGATCATAATGATGATGAAAGCTCAGGTGTACCAAGCCCACAAGGTAGCATTTCATCTATTCATGCCACCACACCTGACACACCAGTTGGTGAGTAGAAAAAGTCCTTAGATGCTAAATAAGAAGAGAAAGAGGCAAATAAGTTAACCAAATACACTCATGTAGAAATTTATACCACATATCAACAAGGACCAAATGTTTTAGGACCTCAAATTGAGGGAAGTAAGGAAATAGGACAAGGAGCAGAGAATATAGTGTTGAGTGCTACAATTATTGTCTCAAGTACTAAAGTTTAGACAAGACTGAGCAATGACACCCCATTACCTACTCCTACTACATCAGTGCCAAGTAGCAACACTCTATCCCCTATAAAAGGAAAAGAAATAAAGGAAAGTTCTCTAGATATGACTGTTAGTTTGGATGAAGTCATTGAGATGCCAAAATGGGATCTAGAAAATCTCACTTTGGATCAAACTATCATGTTACAGGACATTTTATCAAAGAAGAAGAAACAAGAAGAAATGAAAAGAGAATGGAAATAAAAAGAAGTGTTGCATGACATAAAGGAAATATTTGTTGATGATTTTGATGTACATAATACTAATAGGCAAGCCCCAATTATTTCCCATCTTGTACACATTGTTGAACAAATAAATGTTGGAGACATTGAAGAAAATGGTAAACTAATGGCATGGTCAACAAAGAAATTTGAAAATAAAGTTATAGAGAAACTCTCTACAACCATTGTCAAGAAAAAGATTGAATTACAATCATGTGTATAGAACTTGCAAGAGCTTGTATATAAGATACAACATTTGTATAATATTCTATGTGATGTGCCCAGATTCACAAATGATTTTTAGGAAAACATGTAGCGGATTTAGGCTGAAATGAAGTAAACTAGCAACTCTATTTCACAGTTAGTAGAATCCAATACAATGCATTGTAATAAGCTATTGTTTGCACAAGAAAAATTGGTTGAATTAAAAACAACTAATTGAAACATGTTGGCCAAACTGATCTCAATCCAATCAATGTTGATACCCCATCTGGAGGTTATGCAAAAAGAATTGAAATCATCAAAGGATCTAATTCATACAAATCATAATCTTTTGATTGTTGACAATTTAATTGACTTAGAAACAAGATTGGAATTTCATATTTGTGTATTAGAATAAACTCAAACCACATGGGATCATGCTCTTTCCATGATCAACTAGATTCACAGAGCATTTATTGAAAATTATGGTTTGATTCCACCCACTCAATCCCAGCAAGTGAAAAAAACAAGGGGGAATGTAATATTGATGATTGCATACTAAATGGGGAAATACTGACATCAAGAAGTAAGCAAGAGTTAGAGTTTAGAGTTCAGAAGATAAACATGATATGACACAGAAACAATTAGACTATTTAGAGTCATGCAAATATATGTATTATTATATTATTTAGTCAAAAAAAGGTTTAAAGTTTTATAAGAACTGAGTCAAAGACTTAGGGGGTACTTTTATTCTTTTATTGTAAATATGTAACCATGAATTTTTTTTTTCCACTAATGTCAACAGGTGAGATTGTTGGTATTTCTAAATCTTGTTGTCTATTCATTTTAAACACTTAGTCATAGATAAGGCAGAGTTAGTCGGTTATCACTATGACCGAGCTACTATATATAGGTTGAATCATGTTAAAGACTTGTAGATAAATATGTATATGATGAACTCTATAAGAGCTAAGAAAGTCTTTGGTCATTGGGTATTTTTAGTATAAGTTGAGCCTAGTAAATGTTGAGCTAATAGAGCACATTGATGTCAAGTTATACAAAAGGTGTTGAGTAAAGTTGAGACCGAGCTACAACATGAAGAATAGTGATGACCAAGCATCAAAGATAGTAAGTGTCAAGCAACATAGACTTGGCATTTAAGTTAGAAATAATATAAAATTTTAGGAAAACCATTTCAAGCCAATATAGATATGACATTTAATATTTGTAGATATTGTTATAGAGATTGCTATGTGTTTATGATGTGGATCACAAATCCCTATGTATAGTGAACAACCAATCAGAGGAAAAGAGACAAGTGTAGAAAACTCTTTAGAAATATTTAAATAGATAGATTTGAACCCTATTTTCATAGATAGAGAATGAACATGTGTAATCATAGAGCAGATCAAAGTGTGAAAGTGCAAATATTGCAAAGAAGGAAAATGAGTTAAGTTTTGATATCGCATGTAAGAGAGAAGTTGTGAAGAATAGAGATAGAAACCTTATGAAGAAGCAAATGATTGAGAAAAGATATATCATATTGAAGGTCATATGAGAATTGAAGAGAGGAGGTCTGTAATCAGTAGTAGAGTGTAGACTGAAGGATCATGTATTGAATCATAACTAAGGCAAGGATAATCTCTTAACAGAGTGGTTTTAACAAACCTTTTGTAAATCTCTTAACTGAGTCCTCACTTTATTGTAAGTCTAAAATCCTCTCACAAGGTAAGACCTAATAGTCTTAATAGCCTTTAACAAGGCAAACCCCTCACATGGTAGATCATCAGAAGTGATCAAAATTATAACCCTAACAGGTTAACTTTATTATTGCAGTAGTGAAGATTTGTGGGTGTCATCCCCACCCCAATTTTACCTTCACCTTGGAGGGCTTCTAAGTATCCAAATCTTTGTGTTATGTGTTTACATTTAATGCATGTGATTGATAGTTAAATCTACATTTTACAACATTTGATTTTACAAGTTATGTTAGGCATGAATTAGTATGTTGTTTCCCAATTAAGACTTCTAAAAAAAATTGAACTTTCGTATGGCTATGCACCTAAAGTTTATTTTTTCAATTTTTTTGGAGAAAATGTTACATATTGAAAGATACAAGGAAAGGAAAACTTGATGCAAAAAATGATGAAGGAATTTTCCTAGGATATTCCACTAAAAGCAAGGCATATAAGTTTTTAAAATTCTAACACTAACAAAATGTGTAAAGTGCAAATGTTAAAGTTAAGAAAGTTGCAGAAAATAATGAAGAATGCAAGAAAGAATCTAAAGACTACATAAATTATGTCTACATATTTGAAGTTGAACCTAGCACCTTACTTGAACCACAGAAGGAGGTTGTCAAGCATTAGCAACCATGCACTATTAAGGTTTGAAAGAAGAGCTCTGCCAAGCATCAATAGACTACCAATTATCAGGCTATAAGATTTGAGTCACAAATAGAAGAAGTCGAACAACAAAAAGAGAGAACTAAACACTAGATAAATTAAGCTAAGTTGTAGCCAAATACACCTAAAATTGAAGAGAAAGAAGAATCAAATGAAATACATGAAGAAGAAAGAAGACTTGAAATTTTCCTATTGAACAATGTGAGGAGGGATCATACACCTAACTAAATCATTGGAAGTAAAGATTCAAGAATCATGACAAGAAATAAGTTAAAGAATGACACATGCTTATTATGTGAAGTAGAACCTAAATTAGTTAAAGAAGCTTTAGAGAATGAAGATTGGATTAAGGATATAAATGAGGAAATTGATCAAATAGAGAAAAAAAAGACATGGACATTGGTACCTAGACCAAAGGATAAGAATGTGATTGGAACTAAGTGATTTTAGCTGAATGAGAAAGCTGAAATCACACACTAGTACATTTGGGTTGCATTTTTGACCTAAATTTTCAATGGCAGGCCAATTTGGCTTGTTAAATTCATTTTTTGAAAAATATGATCTCAATAACATCAAAATTTTGACTTTAGTTGAGTTTTTCATCAAAATTTTCATGTTGTTGGGAATTTAAAAAAAAGAAAAAAAGTGAAATTTCATTTATTCATGAGAAAAAAGTGGGCGAGAGGCTTTAGAGGTGTGATGAAGAGTCATTCAAGGTAAGGGTTTTCAATGCTTTGATCTTGCATAATGGAACTATTTTTTTTTGTTGGAGCCATATCTTGCATATATGGCATTGTAGGGTTCAACTTGGCACACCAATAAAAGAAAATTCAAATGGTGAAACCCATGGTAAATAAATAATCGACATAGTTAAGAATGTTTCCCATGCCCTACAATATTTAAAAAAATTTAACTTTTTAGATATCTTTGAGAATGAATCAACACACTCACTTTCTAAGAATTTTTTGGATTCACCACCTATTAAATTTCTCTAATAGTCCATTGGTATTTAATGGTTTCCACGGAGCCCTCTATACAATGTTTGGAAATTTGTAGACAAGATTCAAGATTTGAGACTCAAATTAGGGGGATAAATAGGGACCATTATGGGATTGACCGCTACCTTAATTAACTTTATCTTTTTTAATATCCTCTTTTGAGCCTTGGAATAATATAGGCTCTTGCTGATTCAAGGTCATTGGTGGACAACCTAAGTGAGTGCCCTAGCTAGTAAGAAAATTAATTTTTAGCAAAGGCTACTTAAATTCTCTACAAATATTTTCTTTGTGCTAATGGTCCCATGATATTTATGGTTCTTTTCTTATCTATACACAATTTTTTTTTAGGTAAATATGTCAAATCACCTATATTTATGGAAGTAAAATTTAGAGGGAAATGTTAAAAAAGGATGGAATGATTAAGCAGTGGCTGCATATTTCTAGCATGCCCCTATTCACCCACAGTATAAATTATAATTCCTAATTTGTCATTGCTCCCCCTTTTTAGGATAATATTCAATTTTATACCTTATGATTGAAAAATAAGTGGCAAGCAGTTGCATGGGACCACGATGCAAAGGAGGTATAGTGGAAGTTATGCAAAAGACCTTGAAGCTTCATCTAGGATCAACTGAGTCAACCAATTACCTCTTGTGTTAGTGATTAAATAATAATATTGAATCCTCCTTGCAAATCTAATTTTGTGAAACCTTTCTTAATTGTGATGTGAAGATCTTCTAGCTAAGTTGTCAGTCCTTATATGGGTTTTGGTTACATGTGTAGGGATATGGTATGGTGGTTCACTAATGGTTTTGTCCCATGCTCCATAGGACTTGGTCATGGCTGTAAAAATATTTATAAATATTCTAGCCATGTAAAAAAAATTAATCATAGTATGCATTGGATAAAAAAATTCAACCACAAAATAGTACTGAAGGATGATAGTCTGATACTATGAGCTAAAAAATTAAAATGGTTTATAAAGTTATATCTTCTAGTAAATGTAGGATAATAGATAGTAGGATAATAAAGGAAAATTTGTCACACTAATGCTTCATCTCCATCTACAAAAATAGCTAATCCTTGTAGCCTTACCAACAAATAAAGAAATTGTGGCTAGTTATGATAAGTATCACTCCCTTCCTCACAAGATACAAGGCATGCTTTAATTCACACAATTTTTGGGTATCAAATCAAATGTAAAAAGTAAACAAAAATCTAAATATAATAAAGAGTCATTGGGAGAAGTGAATAATTAATTATGTAAGAACAACGAAAGGAAAAAGATCACTTGTTTACAAATTATGAACTACAACTCATCAAAATCAATGTAAAAATCAATCATCATGTGGTATCCCTAAAGAAGAAGAAAAACCTTCAATCAAGAGGAGGCACATAGTAAACCATTGAGACTTCACATTGATCACAAAATGGATCAAATTACAACCATGGCCTAGCCCATTATAGATTTTGAAAACATGTAACCAAGGTATGATATTTATTCTGATTTTTGTAAAAATAGTTTTGATCATAAGGTAGCATCCATTTCACATGAACTCAATAACATGGTTGAGTCTTCCTATGTTCGTACTCAAGTTGATAGTGGTGCACATGAGATATATATTGTGGACATGAGGCATAAATGTCATGATTTTGTTTATCACACTATCAAATATGTTAAAATGACACAAGATATATGTATAGGTGGTCACAAAAAGCTGAGAAGGCCAAACTATTTATTGCCCAAGTAGGATAGAACTTACAAGAGATCTAAGAAGGCCAATTTTAAATATTTTCATTTTTTATTCTTAAATAAGGAATCTATCATTGTAACTAATAGGGTTTTCAATTCATCCTTTCATAAGAATTTTGACAATAGGGAACTATATATCTTTGCAAACTAACATCTTAAAACATCTTAGGTGGCTTCATCTATTGCGCTATCTCTACTTACTTTCCCTCAAACTAGGTACTCCAAGTAGGTGGGTGTGTTGAAAATAGATTGATAAAGTATGAATATGTGTTTCAATCATTGTTTTATCACTGATGTCAAACTTGCTACTTGCTGCTAAGATGATTTGTTTGATTGATGAAGATGATTTGATCAAATGAGGTAACAATATCACCTAGAGGAAAGGTTGAGTTATGATATGGAAAAGGAGTACAAGGATGAGTTAAGACAATGATATTATAGTGCATTGATAATATAATTAAGGTTCCAAAATATGGATACACTGATTAGGTTTAGAACAATAAATTAAATGAAGTATGTTTACCAAGCTTAACAATCTACACAGTAAGTGCCGAGCAAAGATAGTGTAAGTCAAGCAAAAAATTCGTTGGAGCTGAGAAAAGTCAATTTTAATGTAAGTCAAGTGATATAGTGTAAAATTTTAGTTGATGCCAAGCACCAGTAAACTTTAGTTCATGCTGAGTGTTTTGATAGTGGATGTCGAGCAATGCAGTATGTGTTGTGCATCAAAAGCAAGTTAATGTCGAGTGTCAACATTATGAGACAGATTTTGAACTCAATGAATCTAAGCCAACAATTTTGATTTATTAGATTGTGTGAACCATGTGGAAGATAAGATTGATGAGTTGGTGGTATAGAATTCAAGATGAACCATTTTGAGAAAAATTCAAAAAGGATTGAAGGAGAACTTACTGTAAGGGAATGAAATGAAATGATGGGTAGATTCATTGAATCCTAACTAATCCAACCTAACCCTAAAATGGATGAAGGAGGATGAATGAAAAAATATTTTAATTTTCTATTTATAGAGATGGTTAGTTAGAAGCAAAGGTTTCCATGTGCGAGAACCCAAGGAAGACAATAAGTCTAGGGTATTGCTTCATTCAGTGACCTAAGAGAGGAGACTACATTAGCAAGCAAAGTAAAAAGGCTTAAGGGTATAGATGCTTGAAGGGTAAACAAGCTATTAGAGATGAAGTGTGTGAAAGCCAAGCAGAATGGAGGATTGAAAAAAAGATCTATAATTTGCAAGTGTGTTGTAACTTGTTATCAAATCAAGACTTACTATTACTTTCTAATCATTGTACCAGTCTAGGATAAATCCTTGGATTAAAGTTGACCTAATAGTCATTTGTAAATCCTTTAACTAGGTGACATTCCAAGTGAATGATCTAAAGTCCTCTAACAAGGCTCACTCCTAACAAGGTGATTGAAATCCTTTAACTAGGTCACATTTAACATTGTGCATTGTAACTTTTTATGAGGTTGGCCTTTCACAAGGCATCTTTAGAAGAGTGAGAATGAGTAGCATGTTACTGGTGGTTTTTCCCAAATTGGGTTTCCATGTTAAATCATGGTGTCAAATGTGTTATTGAATCTGTTATGTTTCATGCTTACATTTTTGCAAAGTTGATTTGATAAGTAACCTACAAGTTTAAGTGATTGTATGACCTAATGGATGCATGCATGATGAAAATGATTTATGGATATGGACTCACTAAGTTGTGAAAAGTGTTCATTGTACATCTAAACCTTGGATAATTGATTTATCCCCCTCTCAGTTATTCTAAAGAATTCCAACAATTGGTATCAGAGTCATTTGCTTAAGAGGAGTAGTTTGAAGGTACTAGAAGAAAAAAATCAAGATATCAAAAAGAGAGATACCCAAGATTAATAGAGATAACTTTTCTGCATGGAAAATTCTGATTAAGCTACACCTAGGAGGTCTTAGAGATCATACACAATCTACCATCACCATAAAGCATGTTGGTCATGCTAAAGCCTTAACTATTGAAATCTGAAAAAGAAGAAAGAACATAACCAAACAATGTTGGAGATTGTCTCTACCCTAAGTTATTTCAGCTTTGATGATATCAAGGGTTATGATAGTGCAAAGAAAATGTGGGATTCTCTTCACACTATCTATGGAGGAGACAAAATGTTCTAAGAGCCAAATCTGAAAGTCTTAGAGGTAAGTTCGATGATATGAGAATGCAAGAAGGTGAGGATATTGCTCAATATTGCTCTAAGATAAAAGATGTTGTTAATGCAATAAGAGAAGCTAATGGTAAAATAAATGATGAAACTGTACTAAGAATTTTTTTGAGAAGATTGCTCCCCATTTATGCTATTAGAGTTTCTATACACTAGTAAATTTGAACTCAATTTTTGACGAATTTTGGTCAAAATTTTGATGCTCAAAATTTTGACAAAGTAGTTTGTGGTAATTTTTCTCATCAAAATTTTGACCAACCTGCACATTGGTTGAAATTTTAACCAATACATTCGTTGAAATTTTTTAATTTTTACTAGCTCTGATTTGTCATTGTTGGTCAAAATTTCCACCAATGTTTGGTCCAATTTTTTAAAGAATTGGTGGAAATTTTGACCAATTCTTGGTAGAAAACTATCAAGCATTGGTCGAAATTTCCACCCATGTTTGGTTTTTTTAAATATAATTGGTGGAAATTTTGACCAAGTCTTGGTAGAAAATTATCAAGAATTGGTCAAAATTTCTACCAATGTTTGGTCAATTTTTTTAATAATTGGTGAAAATTTTGACAAATTTTTGGTAGAAAACTATCAAGAATTGGTCAAAATTTCCACCAATGTTTGGTCAATTTTTTTTTAATGTTGTATCAAGCAATTATTTCTTATCCAAGCCATTTAATTTGCAACCTTTTAAATCTCTACAGAAGAAAAATTCTCTTGCTCCAACTTTATCTTTGCAGAGATTTAAAAGGTTGCAAATTAAATGGCTTGGATAAGAAACAATTGCTTGATACAACATGAAACAAAGAAGAACATAAACATATAGCATGGACATTTATTCTTTTAAATGAAAGCATCCAAGAATGTAAGAAAAAGTAGAACTATTGAAGTGTAACATGTCTCATTAGGCACTCTTGATATTGCCAAAGTTGACAAAAAAATTTTCAACTACGAATAATGTTATATTATATAATCAAAGTAACAATGGAATTTCATATTCATGATGGTTGGTTTTCAAAGTATAGTACAATATAGTACATAAGTTGAAGAAGAAAATTATCCTAAACTAAATACCACTATATGAAAATTATATATTTTATCCCACACGAACTTCAGCACTGGAACAACTACTTTTGAAGTTTACTTGTGCATTCATTTTGCTCTTTTTTAGCATTTAATGACTAAAGAGTACTGCAATTTCTTTAAATTGTTATGAAAATCATAGTTGCACTTGTCCAATGTATCGTTTGTTTGCTACTTAAGAAACACTCTCTATGAACTCCTTTACATAAAACACAGAAGCTAGATCCTTCTTTGTAATGATGCCCTGTTTTACACAACACATTTTAAATATTATACACCAAAATATATATCATGGTTGCACTTGTACAATGTATGAAATGAAGAAAACCAAGTTTGAGATCAAATTGTATTTTTTTTAAATGAAAATTTATTCACAAAAGAGTAGACATGATGATGCATCTTTTTAGTTATAATGGCTGAGATAAGATTTTTAGGGGTAATATCAAAAGTAGGGTTCCAAACAGAAATCCCAGATGGAGTTAATTGTTGACCTTGGCCACCAAGATCATGAATCAGTTCTTTTGGTGACCTCTCTTCAATTATTATATACTCACTAGAGAAAATTGAGAGATCCACTGAGGTTAGAGGAGCAACTACATAAAATGGGATATGATGGTGGAGCATTAGATTATATGTCCCTATTTTATGTGTTGTGTCACCTATGAAAATATAATACCAACTTAGCAAGCCTTAACATACAAGAACAAATGTTGTTGGCAAAATTCTGTCAACCAATCATCTAATGAGATTTAATTTGATGAACATCAATTTCAAATATCATAGCAAAGAAATTGTAGGATATTAATAGTAATTATACATACCATTTTCTGCAATCCTATCTACTCTTACAACTATAGCATCTACACGACCTGACTTCTGCAATGTTGCTGCTGTAGAATCTGCTATAAGGATTATAGGTATGTGATCATGGACCAATTCATATGCAGTGAGACTTGATCCCTAAAATAAATGCAACAAATCTTCAAGTTAATATAAATCTTGATATTGAAATCATACGCGATAAACTTGTTTAGATATGGAATTTCAATAAAATGCAAAGTTGGATCAAAATGTTTAGCATTTTTCACATTTCATCAACTTTGAGGGATACAATAGGGAAGTTTCTTGGGAAAAATGCTAATAAAAAACTTATGTTGCTTTCAAAAACCAAAAATAGTAGCACAAGCAGGACTAGCTGAAAGAAAATATTATTAAAATTTCCACCTAATCTCTTCAATAATCAGTAAGCCTATGAAATTGTCAACCATCAATACACTCTCTATGTTTAGAGAGGACCCTTGATCAAATAATAACCAAAATAGTCTCTTGACATCAAACAAATAATCAGTTGGCAGGTGGAAATCACTACATATGCTAAAGTAGATGACTTTTTAAATTGAAATAAACTATGATAACTTTTTGAGTCAAAATTATTTATGATAAATTTTCAAGTTACATTAATTATTAGAATCTAGATATAAAAAATAATGAACAATTTTCTTGAAGATTTTTGACATGAATCGAATTCTTATATCTAAAATATAGAGTTCGGTCACAGAAATTAACAAAGAACCATCCATAGTACCTAGTTGAATGGTCTCATCTTTGTGCAAAAAGTAGTCTCTAACAGTCCCTTAGAATGAAGTGCACAAATCACACCAAGAGTAGTACCATATCTAGTAGTTGCAAGATTGGCCAAACAAATCACTAAGTTATGTTAGAATCATGCAGAGTTTGCAAAGAAATGGATAGGTCAAACATATTATTGAAGTTCTGTCACACCTTCTAGTGTTACAATGAGTCAACACATTAAGGATTTGAGTTTTGTTGGTTTGACATAGAATAAATTTAGCACCATGTAAATCAATTGCTTTATTAGAATTGACATCATCTATCATCATTCCTTCAGCAACTTCAATATAGGCTTCTACTCAAGAAATTTAAAAATTCCATTAGAAATTTAGAAGTATATATATACAAAATGATTTGACCTGAGTATACATAGATGATTAGACCTCAGCAATACTTTGTATTGTTACTAACTCAAAGTGCCTTCTTCATATTCCCCACCATGTCCTTTACTGATCTATCACAACCATTAGTTTCTACATTAAAAATAAACCAGTTACTGGTTTCCTCTTTGATCAACAAAGATGGATTTTATACCAACAAATTATACAAATTCATGTGAGGAAATCACCCCTACCAGCCATCAATGTACAAAATCAGGAAAACAAGACTAACAGATGTAGTATAGGGTACTAGATATAAAACAAAGTGAAATAGAAGATAAAAGCTAAATCATTTGATAAAACAAGAAGAATTTAAAAAAATATTTGATAACTATTCACAAATGAAAAATACAGATGTCCTAGCATTAAAAAAGATCTTCTCTCCATGGAAGTTTGATGTGCTAAGTGCATATATCTATAAGGTTATGTGTGTGTCTATAAAGAGAGATAACATCAACAACACACTCTTCTCTTGTGTTCTCAAGAATAGCTTTGTGAAAATTTAAAAAAACTCACATAAAATATCATACACATTCAGGTGGGGAAAAAATATACAGTATACCCCAGTGCTAAGAGATTTTGTATAGATTAAAAGTGTTTCTATGATATTTGAACCATCTCATATAAAATTTGACATTTGCAAGGATATGGATGTATTTTGGGAAAATGAACACTCAGACACTTCAAGATTCCATAATCCATAATGTTATAGAGAAATCATAATAACTGATGATAAGAGAATCAAAATACAAAACCATATTTTTTGGTCCATTAGCAGGACCCGACTTTGAGATAACCATGGTCTATTGTCTCTATATTCAAATTTCATTCACACTCATTTGAAGTTTTTATTAACAATTTTCCTAGGATATATTGTATGGTCATTTGAAGAATTGATAAAGAGGTAATAAAAGGGTATTGCAACCACTACAGATTGCTCCTTGGCTATAGTTTTATTAGCAAAATATTTACTTTCAAATGCAAAGTGATAAAAGTGCAGAAACAAAGAAAAGTCATTGTGATTGAAAGAGAACCCAAAGATAGCATCTTTGACCAGCTTGAGATCCAATGACAGTGCCATAGCCTAAACCTACTATGGCTCAAGAATTGACTACTCTAACTAAATAAGTTGTGAAAGCTATTAGAAAAAAGTTGGGCAAGGTAATGTGAAGTTGAAAAATTAACCTGGAATTAGGAATGAAAATCCTAATTAACCATCAAAATGACTTGACTATCTATGAGCATACAATATCTGTAATTCTAATTCATCTGATATCTCTAATCTTTTAAATGAAAAAATGCCCATCATAAAGAACATGCTATCTGACTAATTTTTGGCTTTTTTTGACTTCATTCAACAACATTCCCTAGTCCAACCAAGGTTTCGATGAGATCTAAGATTTTATTTGGAACACTTTCAACATGTCTAAATTGATGGTAAGGATGGGTTCATACCTGATTGCATAGTTTCTTCACAAATAGGGCTACTAGAAGAGCCCCAATTAAGCCTCCTTATAGATTTGTAGGGATTATAACTCCTTCCCCTCATAGATTCAACTCACCTACTCTAAATAAAATTTTCTACATTAGACCCATTCTCAAGGATTTTTGAGATCTCAAGTCTTCAAATGACCATACAATAGAGTTGTTAAAAATGAGGGTTTTTAAGGGTTTGGGAAACCCCCCTATTGTCCCCACTTTTTCACCACCTTCCATAGCTTGTTAAAACTCCTCCTTCACAAAATAGCATCTATTTTCACTCCCATTGAATCCCTCAAAATGGTCAGTCATGAAATTTCTTCTTTTTCTTTTGAGAGCACTTTTACTAGTGATTGCTCCTAGCTGAGCACTGCCTAGCTTGCTTAGGGTTTTGTCAAATAAATATCTGCACTTGTTTGGTGGCCCTCTACTTGCATAGTCTTACAAGTTAGGGTCTATAGTCTTGGAATCCAAAGAACCATGGTTTTCCCACGATGGAAATAAGAACTACAACCCATTTTCCATTAAAAACCCCAAAACTGGTAGTGCACAGTCAAGTTTGAAAGAATCAAATAAAAAAATCACAGAAGCTAAAAGAACTAAATCTAATGCATATATAATGGAGAAAAAAAAATGTACAAAATATTCCATACAACAAGATCACAACCACACTACTAGTTTCTTCCAAACAAGGCAAAAACCAGTAATTGTTATTGTAGAATCATGCACAATTTGCTGCAACCATACTGTGGTCATACAATAATAAGTGTCAAACCTTGGTTAAGGTTTCTCAAGACTTAAATAGTGTTCATCAAGGTTGGTGTGTTGTGTTAGGTACTCTTTAATCACCTAACTTAGTGCAAACCTTTACAAAGGAAAAGTTTCTTATATATATACAAAAATCTTGAATGGAAAACTCAAACCAAAAAACTTTTAACCAAATGTCAAACCAAAATTTGAACGAAAAACTAGCATCTCACAGTAAAAAGAAAATCTATATGGAGGGGACTTTACCATCTACGATAAAAAAAAAAAGGCAAGATGTTTCAAAAAAAGATATATTTGTAGTTTTGGAGAATTTTAGTAAATAGCTTCTAGTTTGCCTATGCTATTGGCGGGAGTCTATTGCATGGACCACACAACTTGGTTTTTGATCTAAGTCATTATAGCATCTTTCATTAACCTATTTGGATATGAATGGAAATAATTGTTGTTGGCAAGAATAAAAAACTTGATTCTAGTTACTACCACCCTTACTAGTGTTGCTCTCTTTGCCATTGTACACAAGAAAAAAAGCTCCATATTGTGCAAATATTATCACATTGTTTTGTGTTTGTCTGATAAACGTTATCAAATGCAAGCTTTCCTACCATTAGTGCCAACCAAGAAAACCAAGAAAATATTTAAGGAAAACTTGGAAGTAATTGAGGAAGAGGAAATTGATCCTTTTGCCACCAGTTAACATGAAATTGATTATGGTATTTAACCATGGCTCTTGTGGCATTCATTAGATAGTGGTTACCCCCATCTAAGTTTAGTTCAACACTTAATTTTCTTTTAGGCATAAACTAACAATGTAGGCAATGTAGGCAAATTTAAAAATGACGAAGTAAAAAGTCTATTTGATTGAGCTAAATTATTACCTTCAAGAAGCACCTCAGACACACATTGTCACCTTGTGGAAACCTTTAAATTTCTATAGATGCTCATAAAAATCCAAAAATAACCACTAAGAAGAACTAATTTAAATTATTGGTTCCATGCACATCGTTGTCTAGACTCTAACTGAAGTGGCACAGTTTCTCTGTGCATTATTTTGGGCCTATTTCTTCTTAGGCTTTCCCTAATTAAGTATCCCCTTCCCACCATCTAGCTTGCACAAGCACAGATGAAATATCATCAGATGTTTCGAATCAATTTAAAATCTCAATAATTATCATTTATCTTAATTTTTGATCAATTATATATATATATATATATATATATATATATATATATATATATATATATATATAAGCTTACTCAACATCTTAAGATGTGCATCCATATGTAAGTTTGGTGTTTACTAATTCCATCAAAAAGGTGCATACTAGGATTCAGTTTGGAGCTTATTGATGCTTTATTTCTGTTTGGAGCTTTTGGTACATTTTGTTGATAATCCCAATCAAGGTGATACAACTCCAAATATTCATCAACATTGTAGGAGCTGGGAAACTTATTAAATCTTCCTTCATTATAATAAATCTCAATACCATTTATTTTTCATGATGTTTCTATGAAGTCCATTCATTGCATTTTGGAAAAGTTACTACATGAAATTGGTTATATGAATGATATGCAACACCTCCTTTTGTGTTTTTTAAATTTTAAGTATCAAAATAAAAAATGATTGAAATCTTCTATATTTTTTCCTTATAGATGATATATTAACCAAGGAACATAATGCATTGGTGGGGTCTGCTACTAAGATGCTTTATGGTTTGATCCATGTCCATTATATTTTAACAAGCAAGGGGATGAATGCTATGGTATGATGTGATCATAAATTAGTTGAACCTAAATAGGATTTATGTGCTTGTGCCAGTTGCATATGATCCTTTTTCTGCTCTTGATATTACATGTGTAGTTGGAGAAGTACAAGAATACTAATTTTGGAAGGTGCCCAAGAGTTTACTGTTTAGGTCTGGCATGTCTCCCAGTGGGCCAGTCAGACATTCCATGGACAAGCACAATGAAAATTTACTATCCAAAATGTGAAGATGTTTACTATCCAAGGTTCAAATATGAAGGTAGTATCCTTAATGAAGCATGTTCGCATAAATTTTAGTCTTTAAAAAGTTATACATTTATAGCATGAGTAAACGGTGATTTCTATATGTTAGGGTTTTCATTTAATTTTATATATAATAATACTATTTTTTTGGCTAAATCTGTAATGTGGAGGTATTTTAACAATTTTCCTTTTAAGAGAAAATCAATACTTTGAGATAGAAATATGCATCACTAATGGTGTTATATGCCCATATAATTTCCTCAACTAAGATAGATACTGATGGGGCATATTTTGGAACAACATTTTCACATCTTTTTTTGATGACATATGGACATGTAAAGCCATCAAAGCTAGTGCAAAGTTATGTTCCAAAGATATTTGGGTTTAAAATCCGCAAAAGTGCTAGATGAGCCATTGCAGAGCAATATCCAAAAAGCATCCAGGTCTAAAATCTACAAGAGGGAAGATGGGAAATACATAAAGATGTAAAGTGTAGCTGGTTGTGACCAATGGCTCTTAACGAGGGGCCTATTCCACAGATTATTTTCATTTGAATTCTTATGATTCCCATGTACAAAATGGTGAAATCATAGAGTATTTGAATTTCGAGTTTTAGTTGTTGAATTTTACCTTTATATTGTTGAAACAAACTCTAAGATTTTTTCTTGACAACTTTTTTTATTATCCTTTTTTTTCTATGTGACACAAATGAATCACACTCTGTCATGCAACAGTAAAATCTTTCTATTGAATGTGAATGTCTTGCAGATAAAGAAGATTTTAAGCAGCATGGTTGTTTTGAAAACAATTCAAGTTTGGAATACATACTCATGGAAGATTACACAATAAATTTTTTAATTTTATTGTCTCTAATATTTTTCTAAAAAACTCCTTTGAACTATTGATAATAGAGACCCAACACATCAGGAGTTGCATGGGCACACAACAGTTCATGTTCAGTGTTTCGAATGCAAATCAATCATGCTCTCTTTGTGTAGCACTAAAATTTCTCTTCTACCCCATGATCATGTCTTATAGGTAAATTATACTTTAGAAAACATACCTTGACTCAATAAAAAAAATTACAGGTTTGAGAGAGATGTGAATGGAACACTATACAACAAGGCCTGCATGCAGCTCTAGTCCCTACATATGTTGAGTAGGTCTAAGTTTCCTATGGTGAGGTAGGTCTAAGGTGTATTTGTGAATGACTTTGGAAGTGGTTCTTCTTTAAAAAAAACTCAAATGGTAAATTCCAAACCATGATGAGATTGTCAAAGTTAATGTAGCAGTCCATGGGCTTGCAAACAAGTAGGAGTTCGAGAGAGTAGTAGAGGAGAATGAAGATAATTTATGATAGATCAAGATTGCAAATGGATGTTTAGTGAGGTGGGGTTAAATTTGGATCCTATTGCTCCTTTTAACCCAAATCAGTAAGATTGGTGATTTGGAAGGAGGATATAGTAGTTTCTTAAAGTTTAAAAATGCAGATTGTAGAGAGCTAGTTGCTCATGTCCCAAATCTATAAAAATGTTGATTCACCCAACTACATGTTGCAGTGAAGAAGATGAAGCATGTGATTTTGATGATAATCATGATGATGAATCTATATATAATGATGTTGCTAACTCTGATTTTGATCCCATAAAGATGTAATTAGATGAAAGAAATGAGGAAGTGCAACAAATTGATATTGCTTATCAGATATTAAGAAGCCAAAACTCAATGTCAGAGGTAGAGTCCTCGATGAGGCCTTTTGGGCTAGGATAAGGGGGTTTTTTTTTATGAACCTATTGGAAATGATGAGATGAAGGGACTTCATGCTCTTCTTAAAGGTGTGGAGAATCCCCTTAATTAGAATTCTAAGTCTTGTACAAGGATAGAGATTCTTATAGATGTGGACTTAGATGAGCTGAAAGGATGTTGGGATCTAGGATTTGGGTTTAACTATGAGGAAATTCCAGAGTTACATGTAATACTTTACCTACCTTAGAGTTTATCTTATGCCATTAGCCAAAAAGTTTGCTTAAATTGCAAGAACAAATACAAGACTTGAGAAACTAGGAAACCTTGACAAGAGGCATGAGGCTTTTTTGACAATCCATTTATTATTATAATAACTTTAAATTATTGAAAAAGTCAACTAAAATATCTAGATTCTTTTTATACTTTTACGGTCCTTGTTTACCAAATTAAATGGTGGAATGGTGATCTTTCCATTAATCAACATCTATGTCATTGCTCTATATAGTTTATGTAAGATGAATACCATCCTAGTTAACATAAAAGCATTTAAAATATAGCTCACCATAATGCTTGGGGTTTCTTAACTTTTTTAGTGCAACTAAAGAATAGTCTACATATACAATAGAGACATTTGGACAATTTTTTGGATAAGCTTGTTATTGCTTTGAGAGAGTTTGTTAAACTTGACCAGACAACCAATGTCATCAAAATCACATGAATATTTACTTGGATGTGTAGATAAATAGAATGGTGAACATATTATGGGAAAATTGTATTGAATGTCTAGACTCTTATTTTTATTTTCTTGAATTAACAACAAACCAACATTCGAGATACATTAGAGTTGCATAAATCTTGAATTCTTGAATTAACAACAAACCAACATTAGTGATACATTAAAGTTTCATAAATCTTGAATGTTAATGAATATATAATCATTATAAAAAAACATAGTGCAAACATTAAAAAAATAACCAACCTCAAGGAGTTTTTTTTAATTTCTTGGATGATTGGAGGTTCAGAAGGTTTGACTATGTTTATGGATATCCCCAGGCCAAGTGGGAAATTAGTCAAGTCATAACAATAAACAAAGTTACATCTCTACATTGACTACAATAAAACTATAAAATACGAACCAATCTTGAGTGCCACAATAATGAAACTATAAAATACGAACCAATCTTGAGTGCCAGAACCATAAACCTCCTTAAAATCCTTGAACCATTAGGTTTGAGTTCTTAGGCTCAAGTTTGCAATAATTGGTATCTACTTGTGTATAAAAAATGAGGCATTCAAAGGCTGTGGAATCGACAACAATAAAATGCATTCCAAAACTGTAGTTTACAAGTCTTCTTAAATATGGTGGCAAAAATGGCAGGCCATATGCTTTGGCTTATCAAAGAAAGTAATACATTCTATCAAAATCATAGATATATTATTACATCCTCAACTAAATAGATTATATCCCTAAGATCTTCATTTCATATTATGTCTACCTAAATGAAACTATAACAAAATCTAACTTTTAGAAAAGACAAATGCATTTAAAGGCCACATATATGTTGGAAGGAGTTAATTTCTCCTATTTAGAAACCATGTAGCACAATAAGGATAATCATTAGATAAACTATCTCATAAGCATGCCTACAAAACACAATAAGGCTAATCATTAGATGAACTATCTCATGAAGAGAGACACTTGCATGCAATACACACAACAATTTTTTTTGAATGGCTTATCAACATAAGTGAACATATTTAACAGGTGTAATTTATTAGTTTAAAACCCTTAGCGAAACTTTTTATTGTGCACTATGGAATGGGGGAGTAAAATTCACAGGGGAGAAGTGTGAAAGGTGCTAATGAAGAATGTTGGAAGGGAAACATTCAAACCAGCGATCTAATCACAAAAATATTTGTAGTACAATTGCAAAAGAGGAGGAATAGGTGATTTTCATCTACTATTGAAATAAGAAAGAAATGAGAACCATCAAGTTAAAGATAAAAAGCCCAATGGCCATACTTGCTGATCTGAAGCTACATTCTATGCATTTCAAAAGTAGAATCACTTGTAAAAATAATTAAACATAGTTGTAGTAATAATATTGACACCATGGTGATAGTGCATGCCAAAGCCACATGTAGCGGGTTGTACAAAGCACACATGGTTTTCTTTCCATGACCTAGGCATACATATTTTTATCAAAATTTTGCATTCCAAAAAATAAAAGACTACCAAGAAAATAAGTTTAGACCAATGAGGTAGCTACAAATTTGAGAATAAAACTAATATTTAATAGAAAATGATAAACAATGCTTATTTGATGGGATTACTTTCCTTTTTGAATGATTTCCAGTTCACGATTAAATGGAAAAGTTAGGTGAAAGCATTAGTCCCCACCTAAGGGCGGCAAGAACTAACAAATTGATAATTCAATTACAATAGCATACATTAATCTTCTTAAGAATCAGCGATTAGTGATTAATATGTGATGAATACAACCCAAAGTTGAACTTTCTAGTAAGATAATAATGAGAGCGTACCTCATGTATATCCTCCATTGTCTTCCTGAAGATTTTGTATAGCAGCTCATCAGGCCCACCAAGGTATATAGAAGAGCTCTCTTTTGTGTTGTATGCTTTCTTCCCATGCCTTTCTTCTTTTCCTATTTTTCTCCCATGACCAGAATCAGTGTTTCAAAAAGTACTAACATTGAAACAAACAAATAAATAATGAATAGACAAGCAATACCTAAGATAGAGAATAATAGTACATTTACATGATGTGTAAAAGATAGGCAGCATACGAACCTCATTTCTCAACAAAATAATAATAATAATAAGATGGACTTGTTCTAAAGAATATCCTAATATTTGAATAGAAAGAGTGACTCAACTCAATAAATTGTATCTTAAAACCTTGAGATTTCAATCTAATTTAAATTATTAACTATTGATTCTAGAAAAATTCTTTTGAATGTTGAATTGTAGAAATCTAAGTTGAAAAACAAATATAAGCCTTTTGAAATCAATCCAAATACTTGAATAGAAAGAAATCAAAGAGCAACTTATAGACATCCCAATGAGAGAGAAACATATAGAAAATTTCTACAAGATGAAATGTATTATACCTTTGACACATTTATGAATCCTTTTGGTCTAATGGTTTCTAGGCTTCACAGCCAGTTGGGCCTCCACATGATCCCATGGACATGACACCTAGAAGCTGGCCAACAAAGTTCCCAAAATTCTAGCCAACACTTTAAGCACTTGATGTGGCTCAAGTCCTTCCTTCCTATCGAATCCTCTTTCTTCCATTTCTTACCCCCATAGGAAACTTCCTTTCTTGTTGTCCTTTGAATCCTACTTATTAGGGCTAGATTCTACTCCTCCTCATTTAAGCACAACAACAATGAAACCACCCACAGAGCTTTTAGTGTCATTTTTTTTTTCTTCAATCTCAACACTCAAAACAAGGGCATCCAATAAAATAATATAGGAAGAGAAGTTGAAGAACCTAAAACAATAGAATTTTGGCTTAGCTCCACACCTAGGACTCAACATATGCTGACTGATTTGCACAAAGCCATAATGGGAAAAGCTCCAATACACAGGTGAATTTTTCCTCATGGGAATGAAGTCCCAAATTTTCTCCCACTCATGCTCATACCTTTAGGATTACCCATGAATTAATGAAATTTTTTCTTTTTTACCCATGAATCGTAAATGAATGAAACTTTTGTTTTTTTGTTATAACATTGAGTTGGTCGAAATTCAACTTGGGAAAACATATGTTGGTAAAAATTTCAACCAAATTGGGCATAGAATTTTTATTTTTGACCAATGCGGGAATGAAAAAAAAAAAAAAAGGAATCACAGCTTTGGAGAAAAATTTTGGTCGAAAAACAAGTGAAAATGTACTAGTGATAATACAAGAACTGAGATGTGTGCTAGGTTCTAATTTGACTCTTAAAGGTTTGGTAGGTAGGTTCAATGCTTTTGAGCTCTCTAATTTTTATAATTTCAAACCTAAAAATGTTGAATCTTCTTTCAAAGCAAAGTTGTCATTAAAGGAACCAAGTGAGAAGAAGACGAAAAAGGTAAAATATGTGTCGAGTGACAGTGAAATAGATGAGGAGTATGTAGAACAACTTGAAGCATTACTAGCAAGGAGATTTCAAAGAGGTAAAGGAAAATTCAAAGGTAAATTACCTATCATGTGTTTCAATTGCAATGAGGTTGGTCATATTGCTGCTAGATGTCCAAAGAAGAAGAATTATAGAGGTCGACACAAGTACAAAATATGAAGACAACAAATATTACAAAGACAAATGAAAGAAGTCTTGCTAAATTGCTAAAGAGGAAAAAAAAGATGGATCTGACAATCATGATGATGAAGTGGTGTATGTTGCAATGAAGGATGAATTTGATAAGGATGAGGCAACTGCACTAGTGTTTTGTGTGAGCAAAAATGATAGATGGATCATTGACAGTGGGTGTTCACATCACATAACTAGAGACAAAAGTAAGTTCATTACCTTGAATTATTATGATGGAAATAGTGTAAGGTTTGGTAATGATGCACCTATCTGATAAAAGGAAAAGGTTCTATCAAAATCATAGATTAGATATTATGTGACAATACTTATTATGTTGAAGGACTTAACTACAATTTTTTGATTGTGTCACAACTGAATAATTTAGGTTGTAAGGTTGAGTTTGAGAACAAGATTGCTAACATATATGATACTGATGGAAAAATAATTGGAAAAAGTGATCAAATTAGAGGTAATCTATTCTACCTTGATATAGAGGATGTTACTTGTTTAGTTGTAGAATTTGATGATAACTTGGTCAGTATCAATAACATGAGAAGAGTTAGAGGTTTGCCTAATTTGAACAAACCTGACAATATAATTTGCAAACAATGTTAGTTAGGAAAAATGACAAAGTCAAGCTTTAAGAGTAAGACTCATATCTCTCAAGGAATATTAGAGATTGTCCATACTGACTTGCATGGACCAATCGATGTGCAAAGCTACAAAGGAGATAAGTACATTATGCTATTTGTTGATGATTATTCTAGACTAATGATAGTTATGTTTCTAAAAAAAAAATTGATGTTTTCCAAATGTTTAAGTGGTACTTAGCAAGAGTTGAGAAGGAAATAGGTAAAGTCTAAAATGTTTGAGATCTGACAGAGGAGGAGAATTTACATCAAATGAGATTGGGATGTTTAGTAATGATGGAGGAATCAAAGGATAGACATCTGCTCCTAGGACCCCTCCACAAAATGGAATTACTGAAAGGAGGAACAAATTTGTAATGGACTGTGCTAGGACACTCATGATGGAGAAAAAATGTTTCTTTAAAATACTAGAGAGAAGCTATAAGTACAGTTATATATACCTTTCACCATGTGAAAATCAAGAAAGGTACTCATTCAACACCTTTTGAACTCTGGTATGGATACTCACTCAATGCAAAATATTTTAAGGTATTTGGAGGCAAGTGATATATTCTCAAAGATTTTAGGAATGGAAAATCATATGAAAAAAGTGAAGAATGTATATTCCTTGGCTATTCCACAAGAAGTAAAGCTTATAAGTGTTTAAATACTAACACTAACAAAGTTGTGGAAAGTGAAAATGTGAAATTTGATGAATATACAAAAGTACATGAGGCTGAACCTATGAAGGAACCAGAAGAATACAAATCATTTGTATACTTTTATAAAGGTATGCTTGCAGATGAAGATTTTGTAAATCAATTTGCAAATCAAGATGAAGTTTCAGTGACTGTCGAGTCACATACTATGAATGTTGAGTTGCATTCAAGAATCAAGCTTCATTTAGGTGTCAAGTTATAGAATGAAGTTGAGGCACATTTTGATTTTGAGATTAGTGTACATGAAAGAGATGTTGAACTACTTGATAGAGATGTACATAGTGATTCAAAAGTTGAGATATCAAATGAAGAAAATAAAGTAGAACCAAGGTTATCTAAGTATATCAAGAGACATCACCCTACTGCACAAATCATTAGAGATAAAGATGCTAGACCAATGAAAAGGAACAAGTTGAGAAATTATACATGTCCACTGAGCATGCAAGAACCTAAAATAGTGAAAGATATCTTAGAAGATATGGACTAGAGTAAAGCCATGAAAGAAGAGATTGAACAAATTGAGAAAAATAAGACATGGACTCTAGTTCCTGGACCATAAGATGAAAATATGATTGGCACCAAGTGGGTACATAGAAACAAGTTAGATGAAAATGATGAAGTCACAAGGAACAAGGAAAGATTATTTTGTAAATGATATGCACAAGAAGAAGGGATAGACTATGGAGAAATAATTTCTCCTATTTCAAGATTGGAAGGAGTAAGAACTCTGCTTTCTTACTCTGCATACAAAGGTTTCAAAGTTTACCAAATAGATGTTAAGTTTGCATTTTTGAATGGTATATTGGAGGAATAGGTTTATATAGAATAGTTAGAAGGATTTTTTGATGCTAACAACAAAAACATGGTATGTAGACTACACAAAGCTTTATATGGTTTGAAGCAGGCACCAGGAGCATGGTATGAAAGGTTTCATAATTATCTTTTGAAGATTGGATTTGATAAGAATGATGATAACATCAATTTGTACTTGAAGACAAAGAAAGGCATAGGTATTTTACTATCTAAATTTTTTGTTGATGATATCATATTTGGAGGTCAAGATACTTTATGTAAATCTTTTGCAAATGAAATGAAGGAAGAATTTGAAATGTCAATGTTTGGATAGATCTAATTCTTTGTGGGTTTGCACATACGTTAGATGAAACATGGTATTTACATCACTCAGTCAAAATATGTAAAGGAGATATTGAATTTTTTTGGATTCAAGGATTCAAAGCCAATAAGCATACCTATGGTGATAAGCCATAAATTATCAAAGAATTATAATTCAGTTGAGGTGAATCAAACATTATATAGGTCTATGATTGGCAAATTATAATATATAGTACATAGTACACCTGATATTGCAATATCTATTGAGATAGTTGTACAATTCTTTGCTAATTCCAGGGAGAATCATTTGATGGTTGTTGAGAGAATAATGAGATATCTGAAAGGAACATAAGACTATGGTCTATACTATAAGAAAAATGAGAAATTTGAATTGAGAGCCTATACTGATGTTGATTGGGCTAGAAATATTGATATTAGAAAGAGAACTAGTGGAGAAACATTTTTTTTAGGCAAAAGGCTGGTTACATGGACCATCGAGAAACAAAATTGCATCTCTCAATCTACTGCTAAAGCTAAATATGTTATTGTTGCAATAAATTGTACAAACATTGTATGGCTCAAATAGCTACTCAAAGGTATGAAGGAGGAATTCACTGAACCTATGATAATTTATTGTGATAATACAAGTGCTATAAATAAATCAAAAAATCTTGTGATGCATACAAAGACTAAGCACGTTCCAATCAAGTATCATTACTTGAGAGAGTTAGTTCAAGATAAATAGGTGAAGATGGAATATGTTAACACAAAAGGGAAAATAGCTGATATATTCACAAAAGCATTACCTGAGGATGCTCATGAGTATCTAAGAGGTAAAATAGGGGTGATACCCCTATCAAGGGTTATCTAAGAAGCATGAGAAGTGTCCTAAATCAAACAAGTTGATTGACGTATGTTACACATTGATGTAGTGGATCCTACTTTAGGAGCTTCCTAAAGTAATCAAAGAGTTGGAGTTACAAATTAGTCACAAGATAGGTGGCTAAGGGAGAAACTAAAAATGTTCATATTTGCATATTAAGATAACAAGTCTTTGGCATTGTTGTCAAAGAGGGAGAAATCCCGATCTTGCTGTGGGAGAAATTCTAACTATTGAGGGAGATATGAGATATTATTGTCCAAGAGGGAGATGAAAGTAAGCATAGAAGAAACATGAATAACTAGTAAGAGGGAGTTAATGTGAAAGGGGATATAAGAAGTGATTCAAAGGGAGCCGTAAGGATGAGTTGATTGATTGTCTATTGATCATAACAAAAATTTTGTAACCTATTCAAATATGAAAAATTGTTGATAGAGGGAGAAATTTCAATACAAAGAACTATTTTATTTTTGGTATTTTGTTGGTTATATTGATTAAGTTTGGCTAGTTTGGTTTGCCATCAATGCCAAAGAGGCAGATTGTTAAAAACAAATTATACAAGTATGAATATGTGTTTCAATCATTGTTTTGTCACTAATGTCAAAGTTGTTGCTTACTGGTTAGACAATTTCTTAGATGATTTGAGTACTATCATTTGTTTGATTGATGAAGAGGATTTGATCAAATGTGGTAACAATTGCACCTAGAGGAAATGTTGAGTTATGATATGGAGGAGTACGAGGATTAGTTAAGATAGTGATATTATAGTACATTGATAATCTACTTAAGGTTGCAAAGGATGGATACACTAATTAATTTTAGAAGAACAAGTTAAATGAAGTATGTCTATCAAGATTAACAATCTACACAGTAGGTGTTGAGAAAAGTTAGTGTAAGATGAGAAAAAGACTAGTTGGATCTGAGCAAAGTCAATTTCAGTGTAAGCTGAGTAAAGTTTAGTTGGTGTGGATCACTATTAAACTTTAGTTCGTGCTGAGTGTTTTGATAGTGGATGCCAAGCAACATAATATTTTTCATGAATTAGAAGCAAGTTAATGTCGAGTGTCAACATTATGAGAAAGATCATGAATCTGATGAACTTGATCTAACAAGTTTGATTTCTTGGATCGCGTGAACCATGTGGAAGATAAGCTTGATGAGTTAGTGGCATAGAATTCAAGATGAACTATTTTTAGAAAAATTCAAAGAGGATTGAAGGAGAAGTTACTAGAAGAGAATGAAATTTAATGATGGGTAGATTCATTCAATCCTACCTAATCCAACCTAACCCTAAAATAGACAAAAGAGGATGAATGATAAAATCTATTAATTTTCTATTTATAGAGATGGTTGGTCAAAAGAAAAGGTTGTCATGTACGAGAACCTAAGGAAGACAATGAGTCTAGGGTATTGCTTCATCTAGTGACCTAAGAGAAGAGATTGCATTGGCAAGAAAAGAAAGAAGGCTTAAGGGTATGGATGCTTGAAGAGTAAACAAATTGTTAGAGCTAAAGTGTGTAAAAGCCAAGCATAATAGAGGACTGAAAAAAAGATTTGTAATCTGCAAGTGTGTTTTAAGTTGTTATCAGATCAAGCCTTACTATTACTTTCTAATCATTGTACTAGTCTAGGATAAATCCTTTAGATTAAGGTTGACCTAACAATAATTTTAAATCCTTTAACTAGGTGACATTCCAAGTGAATGATCTAAAGTCCTCTAACAAGGCTCACTCCTAACAGGGTGATTGAAATCCTTTAACTAGGTCACATTTAACAATGTGCATTGTAACCTTTAATAGGGTTAGCCTTTCACAGGAAACCACTTCAAAAGAGTGAGAATGAGTAGCATGTTACTGGTGGTTTTCCCAAATTGGGTTTTCATGTTAAATCATGGTGTCAAATGTGTTATTGAATCTGTTATGTTTCATGCTTACATTTATGCAAAGTTGATTTGACAAGTAACCTACAAGTTTAAATGATTGTATGACCTAATGGATGCATGCATGATGAAAATGATTAATGGATATGGGTTCATTAACTTGTGAAAAGTGTTAATTGTACATTTGGACCTTGGATAATTGATTCACCCCCTCTAAGTTATTTTAAAGAATTCCAATAGGATGTTTTGAAAATAAAAAGTAAACATTCATCTACATCCTATACCCCTTCAACATAATAAAAATTAGGGTTTTCCACCATGGGGATTAGGAAGGAGACTCCATTTCAATCAAAACCCTAAGCACATATTGAGGTTGTTAGAGTAAATAATTAATTATTAATTATTTATTCTATTTACTTAAGCTTACTTAGGTAAATGCATCTATTTAATACTTAGTATTTAATGCATGTAGTGGTTAGTTGATGACAACACGAGAGTTTGTTCCCTTCTAGCATGCTCCACCTTTTGTGGATGTGTGCTGAGTTGTCATCCTTATCTTCTACAACCTTCCAGCTTGTTCTACAAGCTTCCATGAGGTCTTTATAAGTGACCTCTCTCTCTTTGTATTTTCATCACATTACTTCTCATTGTAAATACATTTTCATTGTGTTTGCATACTTGTGGTCTCTCATGTCCGTTTAGGGTTTTTCCCTTGCTCCATGCTCTTCCTCTTCTTGGCTTCTCTTTGATAGGTTCTCGCATGCAGGTAATCTTGGGCATCTTCAGAGTTGGCTTTCTTCAACTCTAACATGGTATCAGAGCCTTCCTGCTGCTGCTTGGTTGAAGAATTTTGAAGCCGTGATTTGAAGTCACAAACCTTAGTTTGTTTGTGCTTTTTTTTTCAAATAAGGGGATCAAAATTTTTTTGGAGCACATTGGGACCAAACGGACATCACCATTGGATCTGAAAGGCCATTTGCAGTCAGGATTCATATAAAATTTGTCAATTTTGGAGACAGAGCTCTGGGAGGCAAAAAAAATTTCATTGCAGGGTATTGTATGGCTATACAGATGATTCGACATTTAAAAAAATATAATTTGTAGAGTGCACCATCGAGTGGCCACCACCATGCCACCCAGCAGCCACTTACACTTCGCTCGCGGCTTCCTAGTCACCGGAGGCATCACTCGTTCCTGACACCTCCGTCAGCATCAATCTCCGCCGCAGGTTTCTCTACCGTCACCACCGTTCCACCCTCGACGCCTGTGACCACCTCCACCATCTGCTCCTCCAGTGTTGATTTAGTAGCTGCTCAACTCTGCTTTGATCATCGCTTTGATAACTCAGCCCTAGTTCTGTCGCCCCTACGGCCCCTGTGCACAGTCAGCGGTGACAGCATTTTTTAAGCACAGTCAGCAACTAGTCTGCATGAGACACATGGCAGGGGTGCCACGTGGCACATTGCCATGTGGACCCTGCCACATTAGCATTTTTTCCATGTGGCCTCTTTTTTTGTTGCGATGGCCTAGAAATTGTCAAATTTAATCACGTGTTCTACTGACATCAGCATGATGTCATCCTTGCATCATCCATCCTTGCATGCACCTCTCCTGATTTTATTTTGGACCTACTTATGGTTTTTTGGCCATAACTTTTGCATTCGGAGATATTTTTCCAATCCAAAAGAAGCGCCAAAAAGCTGGTTCCAAGAGAAAGACATTGGTGTAGGAAAGCTGGTTCTGTCATCTTTTCAGAAATGTGGTCTTTTTTCTTAATTTTTGGCCCATGCTCTTTCTATCATAGTTTTGGCATTTTAGCTATATGGTGGATATTTTGAGTGTTTTAGGCTCGAGGATCATTTTCCTGGCATGGATTCTCTTGTTTTGAGTTGTACTTTGTTTTGTTGCAGCCTTTTTTCAGTTTTGATCATTGTGGCTGTCATTTTGAAGCACTTTTATGCATCGCACTGAGATAAAGTGCCACTTTTGCATTCTGGGGGTCATGAATGTTGTTTTGAGTCTGTTGTACATGCACTATTTTCATAAAGCACCATGGGGGGATTGTTGTTTGTTATTTTAGGCATTCTCCCTTTGTGAAGTGAGTGTCCCTTCCATGACATTAGCCCCATGTAGAGTCAGTTTGACCGTGTCATTATAGGTGTCTGTACCTCTTTTCCTCTCTCCTCATTCTTGGTTCATTTGCAGGAGACTTTGGCCCACCTTCTCAGTTGCCTATCATCACACCCCATCTACATTAAGGGGGGGTTATGCTATTGTTCTAATGCATCCGTGGTTCAATGGTTCGATAGTGTGAACTATGTATTCAATGGTTGATCCTATGTACAAGGCGATTATAGTGGCTGGCTACCTATGCATTTTGGTGAGATGGATCATCTACCATATAGACATACTTGGTTTGTGCCTTCTTCTTCCATGGAGGTTCTTCAGATCAGTAGTTTGGTAGATTTGTGACTTCTTCATGCTTCAGTGATGCTCTTCATGATCACTCTTCTTGTTCCTATTTTAGGGGACATTTCCCTAGTTGGAGGCTTCTTCAGTTCTTCACTAGGTTTTTACCTCTTTTTGGGGGAGGGTTTTTCCCAAGTGGTTTTCTCTCTTTCCCCACTTTCAGAGGTTGCATTTTGTTGTATTGTTCATGGGTACCTAACATGGCCTAGATTCTGGGACCCATTTTGCATTTTTTCCTTTATTTTGTGAGCTTAAGGCATTTCCCTAAGTTGCACTTAAGGGGGGGTGTTAGAGTAAATAATTAATTATTAATTATTTATTCTATTTACTTAAGCTTACTTAGGTAAATGCATCTATTTAATACTTAGTATTTAATGCATGTAGTGGTTAGTTGATGAAAACATGGGAGTTTGTTCCCTTCTAGCATGTTCCACCTTTTGTGGATGTGTGCTGAGTTGTCATCCTTATCTTCTACAACCTTCCAGCTTGTTCTACAAGCTTCCATGAGGTCTTTATAAGTGACCTCTCTCTCTTTGTATTTTCATCACATTACTTCTCATTGTAAATACATTTTCATTGTGTTTGCATACTTGTGGTCTCTCATGTTCATTTAGGGTTTTTCCCTTGCTCCATGCTCTTCCTCTTCTTGGCTTCTCTTTGACAGGTTCTCGCATGCAGGTGATCTTGGGCGTCTTCGAAGTTGGCTTTCCTCAACTCCAACAAGGGTAACCAGCAAACACAAAATAAATCAAAAGTATGTCAAGCTTAACCTACATGCCTCAAACTAGTTAGAACCTTTTCTAGGAAGAAAAAACACAACTTTTCATAATATAAGCATGTACCTACTATAAAATTGCAAGCATATCTTAAAATTGTACTTGTTGTCTGCACATATTTTCCCACCAAAATTGCTTTCTTATTTATTCGAATCCATACATATCAACTCCAACCCTTTCCTAGGTTGAAGAACATTCATTTATAGGCTATATCTCTTGACCTTGGATATTTATTCCTACTTTTTTTATCAAAGAAAAACTCTTACTGTTGACCTTCCAAATTTGCAAAAAAAGTTGCTCAACAACAATATTTGTTGCATGACAACTTTTTGTCAATTTTTGCAAATTTTCCATATTTCTAATCAAATGCCTTCCATTACCTTCCAAGGTGACAAAATTGCATATGAAGATGTATGTATGTATATATAGAGAGATTTCTTGTGGATTGTGGAGATCATCAGAGATCTAGGATTTCATTATCATGCCCTTGTGATTGATGTATATGTATGTATATAAGGAGTGAGTTAGGATGTATATAAGTTAACCTTATATTAACTATAAAATAAAACATGAAGGTTGCTCTACAGTATTATAGGATTTTAATTATAGAAAACCATGTGATTCACCCAAGTGGGTGTATGATGGCAAAGAGTTGTATTAGGTGAGTAAATATCACTAGTGGTAATAGGAATACAAATACATCAAAACTATTAGAAACTAGAACTACATATTTGTTAGAGTGAGTAGTTCAAGGGTCTTGATCCTGTAGATATGGGTATGTAGGCAGCCTGGTAGGTGGAGTATGCCTCCAGCGTGCAAACACCTTGGACATAGTTAGGTAGTACTTAACCATGTATGTATGTATGTAACTATTCTCTACTTAATAGTGAAATCCACATGGGGGAGGTAGTTGAGCTTGCACCTTTTGGAATACTTCATTTCTATTATTTGTACTCTTTGGATCAAAGGTATATAACTTTATCACTTGTAACTATAATTTTCAAATAGTACAAAACACAATAGTTTTTTATAACTTTATAGTTCTCTTTGTAAATTTATAAAATTGAAGTTTAAAAAATAATTGCATTTATGTAAATATTTTTCAAGTTTGATATTTCTCTTTTTTCTTGACTCACAATCTAAGAATATTTTTTCAAAACATGTACTGACCAATTGGAGGTTGAGCCAAAATATTGTAAGAACAATTGTGCCAAAAGAGCTTTAAAACATGATTGGTGCACGATAATCATCTTTTTATGCTCTTTTTGGCACATTTGATCTGACTCTTTATGATTATTGGTGAGAAAATTTTTCCAAACTAATAAAGTAGGTGATCCAAAATTAAATCATAATTGGTTGAGGCATGTTTAAATACCTTATTTCACATGTTATTGAATGCTTCTTGAATGTTCAGGGTAGTAACTCCTTACACTCAACTCTTTACTAAAGTTAATCTTAATTCCATAATGACATTACCTCTAAACCATGAAAATGATGTTGAAGTGGTTCCCAAACTTGAAACACTCTTCTAATTTAAGAAATGGCAAAGAAAATGTAGATGCAATACGTGACAAATTGCACAACTTGTAGTCTATATATATACATAGAGATCTTTTTTAATGTGCTTATTATATATTAGCACAACATAAAAATTGTTTTAGTTGCATAAATATTCTAGAATCCAAATAATAAAACAATAAAACTCACTCAACCCATGCTAAGTGATAAGCCATAGCTTAGTTCAATTGGTCTAGTTGTTGATTAGCTGGGTTGATTAAAAATTCCTATAGAATTGTCATTAGATTAGGTACAATAAAATGAACAAACAACTATTCCTAGATAGCATTAACTTGATTGGTCTATCTAGATCCATTGATTATTGTCACAAGATTTTAAACATAACTATATAAGGAGTGAGTTAGGACATATATAGGTTAACCTTAAACTGTAAACAACAACACAAAGGTTGCACTAGGGTATTATAGTATTGTAATTATAGAAAAGTACTTGATTTCTCCTAAGTGGATGTATGATGGATAAGAGTTGTATTAGGTGAGTAAATCTCACTAGTAATTATAGAAATATAGCTACATGAGAATAATTATAAACTAGAACTACATATTCATTAGAGTGAGTAGTTCAAGGGTCTTGATTTTGTGTATACGGGCATGTAGGCAGCTTGGTAGATGAAGTATGCCTCCAGTGTGTAGATGCCTTGGACATAGTTAGGTAGCACTTAAGAATGATTGTGCCAAAAGAGCTAAAAAACATGATTGGTGCACAATAGTCATCTTTTTACACTCTTTTTGGCACAATTGTTCTTAGATTTTATGATTTTTGGTGATAACAAAATTCCAAATTAATAAGTTAGGTGATCCAAAATTAAATCATAATTGGTTGAGGCATGTTTAAATACCTTATTTCACATGTTATTGAATGTTATGTGTTTATGTGCTATTGTTAATGAATGTTAAAGGATGAATATTCTAGGCTATTGTACCAATTCTTAAGCCCAAACTAGATAAATCATGATTTGAAATGCAAACATGTGTGATTAACTTAATAAATTATCACATCAAGTGAAAGACCATGTGTGATGAAGGATTATATGATTTTTTACATATTTCACCACATAGCAGTGCATTGTAGGTTCACATATATTCTTAAGTGGACATTTATGAGCACTAGGTGTGTGAAGGCTCCATGCAAAAACATGTAGAAGCAAAAAAGGTCATGATGAACATTTTTGATTTTTTTTGCCAAGAGAATACACAAGGTCCTCAAGGTGGCTTTGCATTATTAAGTTTTCATGTTTGCCAACACCACTGCTCTTCCTCCATATCCTGCACAAATAAAAAATATTTCCTCCAACATTGAAACCATATTATAAATGGGAGTAGCACATGCCGAAGCCATAACCTAGTTAAATTGGTCTATTTTTTGATTAGATGGGTTGATTACAAATTTTTGTAGAACTGTCATCAAATTGGGTACAATAAAATGAACAATCAGTTGTTACTAGCTAGCAAGATCAATACAATTTTCCAAGGTGATATAATTGCATATGAAAATGCATCCCTTGATAGACTAATTCATTCTATTAATAGAAAATTAACTTCACTTTAATCAAGCATTATAAAGATGCTTTTTAGACACACCTCTATAGCTTCAAAACTAGTTTTCCAATGGACATATCTATGGAAAACACACAAACAAAAATTTATGTGAAATGTGGGTTTTTTGATTATGTGTGTTAGGTGTTTGACTAATATATGAATAGAATGGTGTCTCCTAAACAAAAATGATCTTAGGATATGCTCAAAATTGGCATGGGGAGGAAACTCTTGAGCTTTATAGAATGTTTGTGCAAATTTGGCATCAATAGAACATGGGAAGAAGGTCCATACTAATGCTATTAATCTTGGTTTTGCATGGATCATCACAATTTGGTATGCACTTGTCACCATGTATTCAAAATGTAGAAATATAGAGAATTCCCTCAACTTGTTTGATGGAATGTCTGAATCAGATAAATTTTTGTGGTTAGCATCGATTGCAGGGTATGGTCAAAATGGACATGGAACTGAAGCCCAAAATATCTTCTTGCAAATGCAATTGGAAGGGGTTGAATCTAATAAGAAAACCAAGTCCACTCTTACATCATTAAAATGGACTATGAATCAAATATTATTTTACAAAGTACTCTCGTAACTATGTGTGCAAAATGTGATGCTATGGAGAGTCCACACAATGTTGAAAATAGTTTGATACAAGTATGATAAATGTGTTTCAATCATTGTTTTGTCACTGATGTCAAACTTTCTATTTTCTAGTAAGATAACTACTTATACGATTTAAGTACTATAACTTATTTGATTGATGAAGAGGATTTGATCAAATGATGTAACAATAGCACCTAGAGGAAAGGTTGAGTTATGATATGAAAAGGAGTACAAGGATCAAGCAAGACAGTGATATCATAGTGCATTGATAATCTACTTAAGGTTGCAAAGGTTGGTTACACTAAGCAATTTCAGAAGAACAAGATAAATAAAGTGTTAGTTTATGGTGATTGACCAGGGAAGTATTGTACATACTTTATAAATGTGACTTGTTATTTAGTGGATGTAACTGTTAGAAGTTGTAATCTTTCCTTGGTGTATTTATAAACCAAGGTTAGACTTCCTTTCTTTATTGTTGTAATATATTAGGATATAAGCCAAGGTATCCTAATATATTTCTTTTTTGTCCTTTTTCCACTACATCTTATTTTGTCATCTAGTGGAATATGTGAGGATAAATATGTATTGTAATTTCTAATTTTAGATTATTCCTCCTTAAGAGGAATCTCACACTTGGCCTCACACACATATGAATGGTCGCATTCATAGACATGGGAGTTACATTCTAACTCCTCTCTCTCATCTCTATTTAAGAGATGACCCTCTTCTCTCATTTAACAATGAGGTTTCTTCCTCTTCTCAATTATTGTATGAGCAATTGCTCTCTTGCTCTCTCTCTTTTTCTTCTTAGGCTTTTCATGCCTCATTCATAATGTCACAAGGGGTTTTATTTTCTTTCCCCTTTCCAAATATCTTGTCTCATGGTGTTGGAGCTTGAAGCTTTCTCTCTCCTATTTTATGGTAATATCTTTTCATGCATTTACTCACTTAGATTCTTTCCTGGTATTGTTTATCTACAAATTTCTTTTTCCATTTCTAACATGGTATCAGAGTAGTTTAATCTTTGTTTTGAGTGTTTGCATGAAGGTACGATTCGAAGGAGACTCTTGAGAGAGATTTCACTAATTTCTTCTTTAATCTTTTTAAGATGGAAGAAATTGAATTTTTTTTTCTGGGATTTGGCTGGTTTACCGCCAAACCCGTTTAACTTTTGTTTGCTCTAATTTGTGTAGGTTACTTTTTATTTTCTATTAGTTTTCATCTAACCCCCTTTGGAAGGCTTGCCACCAAAGGGTTTTCCTATCTAAATATCAAATTTTTTTTTAACATTGTTATGTTTTGTTTTTAACATTACAAAAATTTGCAAATTGTGCAAAAGGAATGAGAGAAATGATTCCTTGCATTGCAAGTTAATGGGTGATCAATGATGAAATTTTGTACTTCTCACAGAATGAGCCATGCATGCGGCAATATGTTGGCCCCGGCATTGCGAATTCTGAGGGTTTCATTGCTTTGTCTACCATTTCACATTTCTCTCGCACCCTTTTTTTTTCCCCTTATGCTGCCATTCTTTCTGTGTATTTACATTTTCTTGGCGCCCTCGTACAACTTTGCCAGCTAGGGTTGCTAGGGTTTCTTGTCAGCACCTTTGATTTTGAATTCTCCAATGCATTCGACCATGCGCTCTACCCTTCGCTCTACCCTTAGCAATATTTGAAGAGCAAGGGTGCCTTGCAATTCTAAGTTATTCAAACCACCATCACGTTTAAGAACCACAGTGAGCTTTTCTTCAACTGTTATGGTAATAGGATCTGTTGCTAGAGGAACAGAACTTCTAGATTGGCCCACAACAGGCTGGACATCCTCGACAATGACTTCACCTTCTGCTATTGAATCACAACTACAAAACATTCGCCATAGCTTGACCTTCTTGTGAGATTTTATGGATCTATAGATTTATCCCAGAATTCTTCGCTTTTGTGCTCTGATAAGGCTTATCATTTGCTTTAATTTGATATTTTATACGCTTAAGGCGTTTCTAAATGAAACGGATTAGCTGACTTCCACGATCGACAGTCTGCAAATATTTGCTCGCCGTTGCTGATTTTGTCAAGGATCCCCGTTTTTCCTTGCTCCCCCGATTTTGTCTCTGAGATCGAGCGAACTCTCAAGCCATGAATAGCGGACTCTCAAGACCAGCGGCATTGCCGTTGTCCATGTTTCTGCCTACAACAAGGGAGAACACTGCACTGCTTGTTTGAACTCAGTGCCTCTCGTTGCCAGAGACCCCCCTCTCTAACTCGTTATTGGCAATGCAGAATAACCAGGGGATTGGGAGTGTGCATGGGAATGAAAGGGGCTTGTTAATGGCACCAGGAAAGTTGGACTCCATTTGGGGTAGAGGGGATGAAGCAGGGACATCTTTAGGATTATCGCTCTCACCGAGAAGCCATCGCATTAAAGACTGATCCGGAGTAGGGGCCGCTGCACATTCGAGCAACATGATGCTCTCCAAATCCTCCATTCCCGCACCACCAAGGCCTTATATTTTGAACCCATGTCACACCCAACTCTGGCAGTGGTAGACATCCCAGCTTTGTGTGCCATCGCGCATGAAAGAAATGTCAAGGTAGTTGTGGATAACACCTTTGCCCGGATGACATTGTCCCCTGCAAGATTGGGTGTTGATGTTGTTGTTCATAGTCTTTCAAAATATATCAATGGGTGTGCAGACGTTATAGCAGGAGCTGTTTGTGGCTCTGCTGATTTGATAAATTCTATGATGGATCTTCATAAGCCAAACACATAAGTCAGAGACAACCTTATAGTATCTCCTGAGAAAATTTATATACACAAAATATCCCCGCTCTCTGTTGCTGCCTGAGAGAAGTCGTCTCTCTTCTCTTAATAAGCTTCTATTTTACCTCTCTTAATTCTGGGATTAAACGTCAAAAAAATTGGTTCATCGCCATTTATAGATCCTGCAAATTTTTGGGTGGAGTTAATAAATCACAAGACAATTTTGTTGATATTATGAGTTAAATGTGTTCGATATTGGGAACACAAAAATTGAGTTTAATATTTTTTAGTTTTTGACAAAAATCTGTATGGTGGATCTGCCATTGGATACCACTGGGGAAGTTTTTTTTTAGATGATTTCTTGTTATGGTGAGAATTTTAAAAGTAGAATCAGACTGATTCTTGCTCACTCACTTTTTGTCAGTATGCTATGACATATCTCTACTATTCCTAGTAACCTTTTTTCTTGTCTTTTCATGCAAGATTCTTTTTCCTTTTTTAGCTCTTGACAGAGGCATCATTTATTTTTATTATTGCCTCTTGTCAACCTATTTTTGGCAGGTAATCATTCACTATCAGACAAGTGTAATATTCTATCTCTCAAGCTTTTTTAAGAAAAGTTTTTTAACTTTTTTTAGTATACTCTTATCTGCCAGATCTGAACTCTATCATTATTTACTAACCTTTTTGCAGGGTTAGTTGTAACAAATTTTACATGAAGGTAATTACTCTTAAAAAAAGAGGGGGAAATCATTTTTAGCATCAAGCTATCATTTAATAATTGTAATTGTATGATTTCATACTATGATATTTTAAGTATATTTATTCAAGTATATATGGGTGCACACATATATACCAAGATAAATATACCAGGTATTATAATTTTCATATCCATGTTTACCCTTAATGGAGTTTTATACCTAATATCTATATTTAGTTGATCTTCATTAAATCATTTTACTTAATTGGATTATGAGTAATCTTACACATTTGCCTTCATTTTGATATTTTGATGTGCTCATAATTGCACTTCTATGCTTTTATAGCATCATTCTATGCCCATGTTGGCACTTTATAGTTTTATACTATTGATATACATTATTTATATGATATTTATTTTGAGTTGCATCGGGAGCCAATTTTTTCAAGGATAACTATGTAGGTCCCCTTAGTATAACTAATACATAGTTTCCTTATCTGGCCCATGGAGTATCCCTCCATCCTATATTGGTATGCACTCATTTTATATGGAGTTTCCCTCCATTTGATCCTATCTGTTCCATTTTGATAGGATAATATTTTTATGGAGTTTCCCTCCATGTTGTTCCATTTTTGTTCCTCAATGAAGAGGATGTTATTATTGGAGTTTTCCCTCCAAATTCAGATGAATTGATCCAATTTGAAGGCAATATGTTGTTATATCCTCATAATCCATTCTTTTGATTATCTTAACAAAAATTATGATAATTCTACTTTGATCAACATGTCTCTCTTTTACTTTATTTTCATATATTAATGTGATAATGATCTGCATACTTTATTGCTTAAATCATGAGTCATGTAAGTTATGGTGTTGCAGCCCATTAGCTTGCAGTGGGATGATTCATTAAGTGGACTGTCTATATCCACATGATTGATGCAATGTTGATGCATGTTTCATTAGTTGGCCTTGTCTGTGGTCATTTGTGCATTAGTATAATATTCTTTTCATGAGAGCATTGATCAAGCTTTTTACTCAATTTGTCCTTGTTGACAATTTTTGAGCATATACTTTATCTTGATATCAGGTTATCTCCATTGTTTTGTGGTAACATTTTTTACTCATTGTTTCTCTATGAGAATTTTATTATCCTTATTCAAAAGGATTTCAAATTTTCATATATGATGGCATTCTACTTGTGGATATTTGTCTTGTTGTTCTCTTTTTTTTCAGGTGATCCATCAAGGAACCTTCTCAATTTTTCACATATGAAGATGTGTCTAAGCTTCCACTTGATCACATTCAAAGTACTCATGTACTTCTCTTGGATCTACAAATGTTCCATATGGCTTAAAGACAATCAAATTACTTCATATTGAAGACTAAGTTGCAGATTTTTGTAAAAATTATGGGTTTAATACCCTTTGATGTAATTACCCCAAGTAAAGATTAAAGGGGGTGTTAGAAGTTGTAATCTTTCCTTGGTGTATTTATAAACCAAGGTTAGAATTCCTTTCTTTATTGTTGTAATATATTAGGATATAAGCCAAGGTATCCTAATATATTTCTTTTTTGTCCTTTTTCCACTACATCTTATTTTGTCATCTAGTGGAATATGTGAGGATAAATATGTATTGTAATTTCTAATTTTAGATTATTCCTCCTTAAGAGGAATCTCACACTTGGCCTCACACACATATGAATGGTGGCATTCATAGACATGGGAGTTACATTCTAACTCCTCTCTCTCATCTCTATTTAAGATATGACCCTCTTCTCTCATTTAACAATGAGGTTTCTTCCTCTTCTCAATCATTGTATGAGCAATTTCTCTCTTTCTCTCTCTCTTTTTCTTCTTAGGCTTTTCATGCCTCATTCATAATGTCACAAGGGGTTTTCTTTGCTTTCCCCTTTCCAAATATCTTGTCTCATGGTGTTGGAGCTTGAAGCTTTCTCTCTCCTATTTTATGGTAATATCTTTTCATGCATTTACTCACTTAGATTCTTTCCTTGTATTGTTTATTTATAGATTTCTTTTTCCATTTCTAACAGTAACCTAAGGTTTGGGTGAACCATGTTAATTCTTGGTGTCTTGCATTCTTTTCTGTGTAATCTATTATTTTTTGATATTTTTTATATTTGCATGTAATTGTTATTTCTGTTTGAGGTTTGAACCTAACAAGTGGTATTGGAATGAGGCTATTTTTTAGTTATCCTCTATAGAAAAATCTCATGGTTGAGTGGGAGTGATGGAAAAAAATGGTAAGTTGAGGGTTGACAAGTTTAATGGGCAGAACTTTTAGTTATGGAAGATGCAAATAGAAGACTATCTTTATCAGAAGGATTTATGGAAGCCATTGGAAGGCAAAAACAAGAATCAAGGATATATGTCAAACAATGACTAGGATCTTTTAGACAGAAAAGAACTTGGAAGCATTCAATTATGTTTGGCACCATCGATGGCATTTAATAATACAAAAGTGAAGACAACAGAAAAGTTGATGCAAACCCTAGTGAAACTATATGAAAAGCCCTCAGCTTTAAATAAGGTATTTCTCATGAAGAATTTATTTATTATGCAAATGAAAGAAGGTGGATATATTATAGATCATTTAAATGAGTTTAATACTATTACTAGTTAGTTATCTTCTATGGGTATCAATTTTGATGAAGAAATTGGGGCTCTCTTGATTTTGTTTTCTTTGCCTGAAAGCTGGAATGGCTTGGTAATGGCTATGAGAAATTTTGTTCCTAGATCTACTACCCTAAAATATGATTATGTGATTAGTATTATTTGAGTGAAGAAACTCGTAAGAAATCCTTAGGTGGATCTACATCAGGAAGTGCTTTGAATGCACAAAGCAGAGGTAGAATGACTAAGAGAGGAAGTAATTATAGAAATCATAGGAAATCAAGAGGAAAGTCAAAAGGGAGGAGGTCTCAATTGAGAGGACCGAATGACTATTGGTATTGTGGGAAACTAGGGAATAAAAAGAAAGATTGTTGGAATTGAAATAAAAATGAAGGAGAGAAACCATATAGTGACAAGGAGGCAAATGTGGTAAGTAACAAATCTGAAGAGGATGCTTTGCTTTTGTCTTTAGAAAGTGTTGATGATCCATGGGTTTTAGATTTTGGTGCATCATTTCATGTTGCACCTCATAGAATTTATTTCATTGATTATGTCCAAGGGGATTTTGTGCTTGTTTATTTGGAGGATAATGAACCCTATTAGATTATTGGAAAGGGAAAAGTTAAGATTAAGTTGTAGAATGGGAATCATTGGCTACTACATGAGGTAAGACATGTTCCAAGGCTGAGTAGGAATTTAATTTCAATAGGAAAAATTAGTGATGAGGGTTGTGTAGTTACTTTCAATAATAAAAATTGGAAGGTTTCAAAAGGTTCTCTTGTAGCAAAAGGTGTGAAATTAGGGACCTTATATCTTTGTACAGGTCATATTGTTCCTTCTACTTTAATTATTTCAAAGAAAAATGAATGTTCAGGAACAATTGTTGCAGTTGAGTAGGGAGAACAAATAGTTGTTGTAGATTCTGATATAGTGTTGTGGCACAACAAAATTGAGCACATGAGTGAGAAAGGTATGGAAGTAATTCATTTTTAAAAAGTTTTACCAAGTTTGAAATGTGTTAATATGGATTTCTATGAAAGTTGTGTGTATGAAAAACAAAAGAGAGTGAGTGTTGTGAAGACTGGGAAGGAAAATAAAAAGGAGAAATCAAAGCTTGTGAATACAGATGTATGGGGACTAGCTCAGGTATCTTCCCTTGGTGGCTCTCATTATTATGTTACATTTATTGATGATGGAACTAGAAAAGTATGGGTTTATTTCCTTAGATGGAAATCTAATGTATTTCAAACTTTTAAAAAATGAAAATGCTTGGTTGAAAATGAGACTAGTAAGAAATTAAAATGTTTCAGATTTGATAATGGTTGTAAACATTGTAGTCACCAATTTGAAGATTATTGCTCCAATAATGCTATTCAAAGATAGAAAATTGTTCCAAGGACTCCATAGGAAAATGGAGTGGCTAAATGTATGAATAGGACTATAATGGAGCATGCAAGGAGCACGAGGTTACATGTTGGGTTGCCCTTACACATGTGGGTGGAGGCTGTTGATACTACTATATATTTGATTAATAGAGATCTCTCTACTCCTTTGGACTGGGGTATTCCAAAGGAAGCATGGATTGGTAAGAAGGTGAGTTATTCTGTTCTCAAAACCTTCAATTGTGAAGCATTTGCTCATATAGATTCTGAAAATAGAACCAAGCTGGAAGCTAAGTCAAAGAAATGTGTATTTTCTAGATATGGCATTAATTGATTTGGTTATAGGCTTTGGGATTTTGAAATTTGTAAAATTGTAAAAGTAAGGATGTCATATTCAATGAGAAAGTGTTGTACAAAGATCTATTGCAACAACATGAGAAGAAAGAAGATGATTATGTGGTGCTGGATGATACTCCAAAATATGATGTTCTAACCATTTCTCATGATGTACAACAACAAATACCACACACACTAGTGAATGTTAGATGACCAACAAGGCTAATTCGACCTCTAGAAAGATTTTCTCCCTCTTTGTATTCTATTTTACTAATAGATGTTGGTGAACCTGAATGTTATGATGAATGTTATGGTGAACCCCACCCTCCAGTTATTCTAAAAATTTCCAATAATTGATATTAGAGTTGTCTACTTAAGAGGACTAGTTTGAAGGTACTAGAAGCACAAAGATTAAGATGTCAAAAAGAGAGAAGTACCCAAGCTTAATAGAGATAACTTTCCTGCATGGAAAAGTTTGATGAAGCTACGCATTGGAGGAGTTGGATATCATGTACAATCTACCATTATTGTTGAGCATGCAAATATTGTTGGAGCCCTAACTATTGAAGATCTAAAAAAGAAGAAAGAACACAACTAGGAAATGTTGAAGATTGCCTCTACCCTAAGCTATGTTGAGTTTGATGATATAAAAATTCTTGATAGTGCAAAGAAAATGTGGGATGCTTTACACACCATCTATGGAGGAGACAAGAATGTTCTAAGAGCTAAAGTTGAAAGTCTTAGAGGTAAGTTTAATGATATAAGAATGCAATAAGGTGAAAATATTGCTCAAGGATAAAATATTTTAATGCAATAAGAGGAGCTACTAGTAAAATAGATGATGATACTGTACTAAGAATAGTTTTGAGAACATTACTACCTATACATGCTATTAGAGTTTCTACTATACAAGAACTAAGATGTGTACCAAGGAATGTTCTAACTCTTGAAGGTCTGGTAGGTAGACTCGATACTTTTGAGCTATCTAGCTTTGATAATTAAAAACTTAAAATAATTGTATTTGGTTTCAAAGCTATGTTGTCATTGAAGGAACCTAATGAGAAGAAGAAGAAGAAGAAAATGACAAAATACGTGTCTAGTGACAATGAGATAGATGAGGAGGATGTAGATCAACTTGAAGCACTAATGGCAAGGATATTTCATAGAGGTAAAGGAATTTTTAAAGGTAAACTACCTATCATTTTTTTCAATTTTAATGAGGTTGGTCATATTGCTGTTAAATGTCCAGAGAAGAAGAACTATAAATGTGGTGACAAGTAAAAAGTAGAATAGATGAAGACAACAAAGATTACAAAGAGAAAGGCAAGAAGTCTTGCTACATTGTTGAAGAGAAAACAAGAGATGAATTTGATGAACATGATAATGAAGTGGTGTATGTTGCAATGAACGGTGAATCTGATGAAGATGAGGCAATTGCACTTGTGTCTAGTATGAACAAGAATGTTAAATGGATCATTAGCAATGGGTGTTCACAACATATGACTAGAGATAAAAGTAGGTTCATTATCTTGAATTGTTATGATGCACCTTATTTGCTAAAAGGAAAAGGTTCTATCAACTCATAAAAAAGATTTTATGTGACAATGCTTACTATGTTGAAGGACTTAACTACAATTTGTTGAGTGTGTCAGAACTAAGTAATTCAAGATGTAAGGTTTAGTTTGAAAATAAAATTGCTAAGATATATGATATTGATGGAAAAATAATTAGAAAGGGTGATCAAACTAGAAGTAATCTATTTTACCTTGTGTTGGAGTTTTTAAAACTACTGAGCAATAGAGTGCTTCAACACCAAAATGATGACACTTATGAAACCTAAGGATTAGACATTTCCTATTTTCAATTACACATGCAAACCATTTGGATCCAAAATTAACAAAACCAAGAATGGTTTCCTTCTCTTTAGGCTCTGCAATACCAATGTGGGTATACCTAAGGGATGACTCAATGTAACTGTTGTTGTATGAAAACTATCTTAGTTTCATTCTGATTCTCATCCTCAATCCATAAAAACGTAGCTAATTGTGACATCTTAAAAAAAAATACATCCCATATAACAAATTTGGTCATGAAGTCTTCTATAGATTTGTAAGTATTCTTTGTAATAGTGGCTAACTAAGGCTAGAATATTTCATGCAAACAAGTATTGACCAACTTTGAAAATCTTCAAGAAATAAAAGTAAAATTGATTGTAATTTTTGCATTTGATACCCATTTATGATCTATTTCTCTTCCAACTAAATCAATTTGACCAGTGCCTCATCCAATAGGATTCAGAGTCTACTACAAATCTATCGATCTAATTTGTTTGTTTACAACAAATATTATTAGCAATTCTTACTAGAATCCATCATTCAAAACATCCTTCCCATTACTAAAACAACCTTGTCACATTGAAGTCGAATGTGGACTCATTAGGATTCTTCGTGATGTTATTGAATTCATTTAACATGAATCCTACATTAGTGTTGTCTCTATATTACTCCCTGAACAACTTTTCCAAGTCACTCCAAGAGGTAATACTGTCATCAGACAACCTTCTAAACCAATCCCTTGCATCCTCAATTTGTGAATGAACAAACAACTTCATGACTACAACTTCATGTTAAACTTCATAATCATTTAACATGTCTATGAAGATTCTCAAATGTTCTTCACTAGTAACAAAATTATTTCTAGAAAACTTAACCACTTTATCTCTTAAATTAAAAGATATGGGATGTGGAGCACCAAGAATTCCTACAAATGATATTTGTCTATACTTTTCCATGTATACAAGTTTCTTCTAGAAACTAGGAACATTTGAGGTACTTGCTATGTTAGCTTGGTTTAGAGGAACACCTTGGGATTGTTGAGGTTGGAAAATAGGGGCCTGAGTACAAGTGGTGGATGATGAGGTAGGAGCAAACTGAGATACTACTTGAACTAAAACTATTGGTCCACAAGGAGGTACAAAAGTTGAAGCTAGGAGGGATAAACTTGGCCATGAGGCTAATGCAGAATTAGACTTAATGAACTAGATTTTCCTCTCGGTTTCTATAGCTTGGGCTTCATTCTCCACCTTTTCAAGATTTTTTGCAAGATCTTCCTTCTCCTTTCTAGCCTGCTCTAGATCTAAATCTAATTTTGACATGGAAGGTTTTGTGGGTTTGCTTGGTTGAGCTTGAGGTTCATTTATTTGGACTCCTATAGCTTTTCCCTTTCTCTTGTCTACAACTTTCACAATGGGTTCTATAGGATTTACTTGTACAGGTTTATAGTCTTGGACTTGAGCAATAACTAGTTCTTGCTTTTGATTCAGGCATTTTTCTTATTCTTGAACTTTAGCTCTTAGACTATCTACATCTCCAAAAATGTTAGTATGGAGAGTGGTAGTTTTCTCTTCTAACTTTTTATTCTATTCCTTCAAGGCAGCCATTCTTCATAGTAGAGAATCTCTTTCTATTATGGCATCCAAGGTGGCTTACTCCTTTTATTTTTCAAGGAAAATGTGCTTAGCTTCTTCCTCAACAACCCATTTCTTCAAAAATCCTATCTTTGATTGTACTTCTGCAGGATCTACAAAAGTAGCTTCTAAATCAATAGGGTCATCTAGATCTATAAGATTTGGTTCTGTGTATGAGACTATTTTAGGATTAGAGGGACCTCCAAAAGAACTTTTGAATCTTAATCTACGATGCATTTCAGCTATGAGATCTGTTCTAGGGGCCCTACTGGTGACATATCCTTATCTTGATATGCTCTTTCATCTGGTACTAGGGTAGTAAATATCCCTCCTAGGAGTCTTGTGGTTTCTGATTCAGAACTGAGTGAAGAAGACTCTCTCCCTCTCACTGGTTGATACTGGGAATTGACGGATACACTACCTCTGGGTTTCCAAGGGGGATTTGGGTTTGTCCTTTTCTTATTTAAGTTCTTCCTACCACCTTTAGGTAAATTAGTATACATTGGCTCATCAGGATGGGCTCTCACGTAAGCTCTTGTGTTCTTTCTTTTGTCAGCCATTACACTATATACTAAATAAGCACTCACTACAAAACCTTGACTGAGTCACCACCCTTTTCTTGGGAAAAAATACAATTACAATTATTCTTGACTTCAGAGAAAAACTCAAATGGAAATGGAAATATCTGACACAAATGGACCAATCACTAATATTATAGGACTGCAACTCTTGCTTTATTAGATAAGACACTTGGAAAGGCTAGATATGTCAGAATATCTTTGTGCTATTTGGGTTTTTTTTTCTTTCTTTTTTAAATTCTCAAGGTTTGTCACTAAACAATCCCCTTATAATCATGGGAAAAAATAAACAATCTAACACCCACATACATAATAGGACTAAAGAAACTGTAGTACTTTTCATAGATGTGTTGGACAACTCCCTAATAGAGTCACCATTTTGTTAAAGTTTTAAAAACTACTAAGCAATAGAGTGCTTCAATACCAAAATGATGACACTTATGCAACGTAAGGATTAGCCATTTCCTATTTTCAATTACACATGCAAACCATTTGGATCCAACATTAACAAAACCAAGAATGATTTCCTTCTCTTTAGGCTCTGCAAGACCAAGGTGGGTATACCTAAGGGATGACTTAATCTGACTATTTTTGTATGAAAACTATCTTAGTTTCATTCTAATTCACATCCTCAATCCATAGAAACATAGCTAATTGTGACATTTTAAAATAGAAGACATCCCATATAATAGATTTGGTCATAAAGTCTTTTGTAGATCTACAAGTATTCTTTGCAATAGTGGCTAACTAAGGCTAGAATATTTCATGCAAAAAAGTATTGACCAAATTTGAAGATCTTTAGGAAATAAAAGTAAAATTGATTGTAATTTTTGCATTTGATACCCATTTATGATCTATTTCTCTTCTAGCTAAATCAATTTGACCAGTGCCTAATCCAATAGGGTTTAGAGTCTACTACAAATTTATAGATCTAATTTGTTGCCTTACAAAAAATATTATCAACAATTCTTACTGGAATCCATCATTCAAAACATCCTTCCCATTACTACATCAACCTTATCAAATTCATCAAAGCTCTTACTTAATTCATTAAACTAATAGTAATGATGAAAAGATATACAACCTAAAGGATTGCATTCAATTGCACAAGTTTTTACTCATACAACATGAAGATAACTAAGTAATGAAAATGAGACAATATTCAGAAAGAATTGGTATGGGGACAGCTCATAATTTGTATTCATTTTCTTTGAAAATTGTATACACTTGTAGTAAACTCAGAATGACCTTAGGAAGAAACATAGAGATCATTATGTATTAATGTATTCCCAGAAACTTATAGAGAAAACATATCATAAAGCTCACTCAAATTATTTGGACCAAAAATAGACTAAGGATATGACTAAAAGCCTTAAAAATTGGACCCTCACATTGCCTTGAAAACTCATTTATATAAGCATGAGTTGCAACAAGCAAAGGGAAAATGTGATTGATAGGTGTCCTTCAAAAAGATACTTACATACACTTGTCACAAAAAGGATAAAACTGTTAATAGAAAGACTTTGCACATCAAAATATTCCTTTTGTGGGTCCTTTTTTGTACATTCTTGTTAGCTAAGCCAAGAGTATATGATCTAATCCTTTATTTATTCTGCATCCTTGAAGCAAGTAGCTATTAAGCTTGAAAGTGATGAGTCATCTTTAGTTACCTACAAACTTACTTTAACCTAAGAATCCTCCTTGTCTTCATCATCTTCTGCCTCATCACCTTGTACCATCTACTCTACAAACATAAATTTATCTTTCCACTCATTAAAAGTAGTATCATCTGGCCAATCAAAACTCAATGCCTCCCTATCTACAATTATCAAGGAATTTGCAACTGCCTCTAAATCAACAAGATCTTTCCTGACAGCACTATAAAATATTTGTATCTTTACTAGTTCCTCATTGGTCATTGGTCATTTCCCATAACAAATGACTAGTCTCATTAATAATTTTATTTATCCTTTCACAACAAATCTCATCCAACTCTCTTTTCCACTCTTACTTATCTTTCACTTTATCAACACTCTTTAGAGCACAAGGAACTAAATCAAATTTTCCTGCAAGATACTTGGAAAAATAAATTGTTAATCTCTTTTGAAAGGAATCTTGCTTGTCATCAAAACCTTGCAATTTACTTAACAAGTCAAAAATCTTTTCAATTTGATGACAAGATAATTGAATGATAGATATACACATTATAGTAATATTATTATTCCTTTCTATCCATTTTTGTACAAGGGGTTTGAATATTTCTTTGTTTCTCTTCAATTCATCCCTGATGGCTACAATCCCTACTAGCAAATCAAAAAATGATGGCCATTGAATTCTATCTACCATATACATGACACCCTGCCTCAACTTTTCTTCATATTGATTATTTAGTTCAACATGTAATGCATATAATTTATTCTTTTCCTCTTCAAAGTCCTCTATAGTGTATAACTAAGGCCTTTCCAGGCTATCTGGTATTTCAATAGTTGGAGTTGATTTGAAGGGTTCAACAGGTGGCCTTGGGGGGTATGTAATTCTAGGTCTACTGGTTTCTCCCATTTTCCTTTTTCCAAGTACTTTCTCCATTTGAGCTACTTGTTTCTCTAGTGACTATATTTGCATGCCTCTCTCTTCATATTCTCTTAAAAATTCTTCAAATATAGCATTGAGTTGTGCATATTTGTCTTCTTCTTGGCCAGACAACATGTTGCCAAATTTTAACATTTCTGCAACCATTCCAATTACTTTCTTACTACCAACCTCGCCAACCTAGTATACATTCAATGCACCAGTGTGTTCTATAGTATAAATCTCATGCATTCTAGTATTGTTCCTTTTTTCCATAGACCAAATAACAAGGGCTTGGTGTTCATCACTAAACTTGACTCCTCTGTGAGCCTATAATATCTCTTCCTCAGTCCTTAATTGAACATCCTTTTGTTTTCTTACTGAATAAAAAATAATGGCATTCACTATATCCCATTTTGGTAGAAGGAGGACCCCTGACTATCTAACTATCTTCTTCCCAACCTCAGGTGTAAATTGAGTAAATTCATTCAAAAATTTAGACTTTACCTCTTCCTTAATAGTAGAGTCAAGTTTGTCTGGATGTTCTGCCTTTATCTTCTCCTAAGTTTTCTCAAAATTTCCCCTGTTTAATCTCCACAAAAATTGAGCAAAAGCCCTAGATTTTACAAGTTTCTCATAATTAATAAATTTTTCTAAGGCTTGGGCAACTATGGGATCAATCTCCTTACCTTGATAATCAACCACAGTGAGATCCAAGGAAGGTGCAAGTGGTTCTTGAGGCTCTCCAATCTCCAAATCTGTGGAAGTAACAATTACATCTCTCTCCCCATCAATTTGTCTAAGCTACTCCCTTAGAGATGTTTCATCATCAATTTTGATTGGGGATTGGCTTGGGGAATATTTCTCCACTTGGGAAGAAGACCCTTGCTCTAATTTTTGTCTTTTTGGAGCACTGGCTACAGATGGGCTTCCTGGGCTTGGACTCTACTGAAGAGGAACCTATTGCACATTCTAAATCATTACATATCCTACCCTTTTTTGCAAGGTGTATTGGCCAAGGGCCACTACATTTTTTTTGTTGATCCTTCTTTGCACCTCTACAGCCTTCTATGGATATGTCTCAACATATATGGCCTTCTTCTCATTGATAGTTTGGATAATCACAGCAAAATTATTCATTAATGCTTGCATCTTGGCTCCCCAATATATTTTTATCTCCCCATGGGTCATAATGGGGGTCAAAAGCATTAATGAATTCTAGGGTCTTGCTGAATACTATCCATTTCTCCTTTCTCAATTCTTGCTCTTGCAAAGTAAAAACATTCCTGATCACATCCTCTAGATAGTAAACTTGTTGCACCATGTGGGAAGCTTTTACCCTCTCTCTTAAGAGTTCATAAAATCCTTCAGGATCAATAAATATGGCATGAGATTTTTCCATGTTATATCTAACTAGGAACAAATTCAGGTGCTTCCACCCTTTCCTCACAAACACAAAATCATGTACCACATTAACAATTGGAAAAAAGGTACCCTTTTTAGGTAACTCCCTCTCATCTAGAGTGCCTATTTTTCATAATAGCTCATCTATTCCTATCTTCAAGGGCCCATGAAATGGCAACGCATGTGGCTTTCCCAAAAAACCATAGGCTCTGATTACTATTGAGACATTATAAGGGATTATATCCCCCCAATTATGACTAACCAATAGCCTTGTTGCATAGTCCTTAGGTCTGACCATTTCTAACAATACTTGTGGAATCCTGGGGTTGTCTCCTCTCAAGAGTATTCTGAGTTTTGATGCAAAATATTCATCAAACCTTACATAACTGGCATCTCTGGCCTCTAAGGTCATATCCACACTCCACAATTGAATTGGATTCCTCTCTCCATCCCTGGTTATTTCCAATTTCATACCTTTGGAGAAGAAGGTATACCCCTTATATAAGCATATATATGAGCAATGAATACCAGCAGAATGGTTTATCTATTTTCCCTTGGGCTATCCCTATTAAACCAATATGAATTCCTTATGCTAGGAAAGTACCAAAATCAAGAATTGTGCTCATCACAAATTGAAGAGTTTGAGCTATAAGGTAAACAATAGAGCCTGGGATTTGCTCTGCTTCATCCATTCCAAAGATCTTGCAGAGAGAAAAATACAATGCTTGAGTCCTAGTGTTAAAATGTCTTCTCAGTAACAGTTTGAGTGTGCTAGTAGTGATCACAAATAGTGTTCCAATCTTAGCAGCATGCTCCCGCAGTGGCCCTATTCTTAAGTACATTGCTTGGGCATCATATCTTGCTTGGAGGTTACCCATGTCAATTTTTTCATGTACAGCATGGTTAGGGTTCAAATTGAAAACTTCTCTAATTAATTCAGGGAAAACTTTAAAAATGTTTACCCCAGAATGGTTCTTAACCCAATTTGTTATAGGATCATACTTTTTAGCCAGGTCAACTAACAAATTACTATCAAAGAAAACTATGGGAACAATCAATTTCCCAATGTCAAATTCCTAGAAATTGCTTATAGGGGTATCTAAATTTCTTTCTTAGAACCATTTTAGAAATAATTCTATGCCTCCCACAAATACTTTGGCATCTCTTACCCAATTTTCTTTGTCATAAAAACCCTTTGCTACAATTACCCTAGGGTCTTTTGGAATAAGCTCCCTCCCCTTAGTTATTTCATGCACAAACAAAGGGAATTGCTCCAGAAAATCATCATGTATAGAACATTTCAAATAATCCATTTGTCCCATGAATTCTTTTCAAGGAGGCATTTTGAAATAAACCCTAAAAACTATATAACAGCAGACACTTAATTTTGAGAGGTCACAAAGCACCTACCTACTGAAATTGGCACTTCTTCTCTGTAGAATTCTTACTGCAACTCACTGAATCACTAAACAAAATCTGCATGCCCTAGCTTTGAAATTTATTTGTGCTCTAATACCCATTTTTCACTTTGGTAGTTCAATAATTATTTGCATGTAGGATACAAATTTTAATATCATATATTTATTTCCTTAGATTAGACAATCCTTATTCAAAAAGTAGATTTGATTTACCACATTAAAGCTCTACCACACATAAATTAGGTGCATTCCCACATTCCTTATGTTTCTTACATCTCAATATTATGGGAATGTGCTGGCCGTTGATCTTTTTCCAAATCAACAGTCAGCATGAAATTACACCCTTTTATGGTAGTAGATAAAAAGTGAAAAATAGCTAGGTTATTAAATACTCCATCTTTTCATGCAATATCTACCTTGGTAACAATTGGACACACATTGGACACATGTCACAAATCTGCTTACCTGCATTGCTTATATTTCTTGCATCTTGGAACTACAGGTATGCAGGAACCATTGATCTTGATTGAATCAATAGATATAGATTATCCTACCTTGAGCTAATTGAGTTAGTTATACTAACCAATAAAATCTTACTATGTGAGTATCTTTTGACAAATTTCCACATTCATGGGTCCCATGTCACCTCCTAGCCTAGTGAGTAGTTGACATCACTTTTTCCACATGTCAAACTGGCACATCCCCACATTTCTTATCCCATGAGCATCTTTGAAAATTGGGCTTGCGTCAACCATTGATCTTGGGAAGATCAATGGCTTATAGAATTTAGATCCTTTTAACCTTATGAGATAGGGATACTAACATCATCAGGGACATGTGTCTTCATGCCACATTCCTGCTTTACTTAATCTTTATGTAGGTTGACAATGTGGGCAAGTGCCCTTCGTTGATCTAATCAAGATCAACGGTAGGATAAAACTATGCCTTTTAGAATTTGTGTCATCCACTTGGACCAATGAGAATCCTCCTCATAATCTTCATAGACTCAGCATCTTATCAGGACTTTGGCCCCACTATGACACATGTTTTCATTCCGTGTGCATGTATTATTTATCCTTTGTGCAACTTAAAAGTGTGGTCATGTGCTAACCTTTGGTTTCACATAAATCAATGGTTATAAACTCATGTACCTTTGGAGTACCATGTTAGCCTAACTGATGAATAAAACACTACCCTCCAATCGTACTCATTTGACAACTGCCATGTAGAATGCCTCCATATTATCCTTGGAAATGGTAAGCCCCTATTGTCAGACTATCCCACATGTCCTCTTTTTGCTTCCCTACAATACTTAATCCTCACACATCTTCAAATTGTAGGAATGTGGTAGCAATTGATTTGATTTGATTTGATGGACAAAAAAAATCCCATTTACATATGGTATTTCAATAAAGTGATTAGGCCAAAATGCAGGCAAAACACAATTAGCGAAACCTTTAACTAGACTTTAACAAGGTCTTTTATTACATAAGCCCACCCTTAGGATAAATGTGGTACACCTTAAAAATTTTGAAAAAGGGCTTTCAAAGGTTAGGGCAAAATAGTCTAAAGAACTAGGGTTTTCATAAATTTTAGGTAGAATTTTATCTAACTTCAAAATTTTAAGGCACAAGATTAGGGCTTTTTTCACTATAAAATACATCCGGTAGAGGGGGTGAAAAATCAGGCCAACACTTGATATAGAGGATACTACTTGTTTAGTTGTAAAATTTGATGATGTATGGCTTTTGCACAAGATTTTATGTCATATTAATTTTGATAACTTGGTTAGAATCACTAACATAAGAAAATTTAGAGGTTTGCCTAAGTTGAAAAAGTTTAACAATATAATGTGCAAACAATGTCAGTTAAACAAGATGACAAAGTCAATTTTTAAGAGTAAAACTCATACCTCTAAGGGAATCCTAGAGATTGTTCATATTTACATGTGTGGACCAATTGAAGTGAAAAGCTACAAAGGAGATAAGTACATTATGTTGTGTGTTGATGATTATTCTAGAATAATGACGATTATGTTTATGAAATAGAAATTTGATGCTTTCCAAATGTTTAAGTAGTACCTAGCAAGACTTGAGAAGGAAACTGGTAAAAGTCTGAAATGTTTGAGATCTAACAGAGGAGGAGATTTTACATCAAATAAGTTTGAGATGTTTTGTAATGACAAAAGGAATCAAAGACACACATCTTCACCTAGAACCCCTCCACAAAATAGAATTTTTGAAAGGAGGAATAGGTTTATAATGGACTATGCTATGACACTCATGATGGAGAAAAATGTTGCTTTGAAATATTGGAGAGAACCTATAAGTACAACTATCTATACCTTGCATCATGTACAAGTCAAGAAAGATACTCATTCAACACCTTTTGAACTATGGTATGGATACTTACCCAATTAAAATATTGTAAGGTATTTGGAAGCAAATGCTATACTCTCAAAGATTTCAAGAATGGTAAACTAGATGCAAAAAGTGAAAAAAGTATATTTTTAGGTTATTCCACAAGAAGTAAAGCTTATAAGTGTTTAAATACTAACATTAACAAAGTTGTGGAAAGTGAAAATGTGAAATTTTATGAATATACAAAAGTATATGAGGCTGAACCTATGAAGGAACTAGAAGAATACAAATTATTTGTATATTTTTATGAAGGTATGCCTATTGAAGAAGATGTTGCAAATAAAGTTGCAAACCAACAACAAGTTTTAGTGATTGTCGAGTCACATACTATGAATGTCAAGTTGCATTCAGGAACTGAGCTATATTTAGGTGCCAAGTTACAGAATGAAGTTGAGGCACATTTTGATTATGAGATTAGTGTACATGAAAGAAATGCTGAAATATTTGATAGAGGTATACATAGTGACTCAGAAGTTAAAAGACCAAATGAAGAAACCAAAGTTGAACCAAGATTGTCTAAATATATCAAGAGACATCATCTTGTTTTACAAATCATTGGAGATAAAGATGCTAGACCAATGACAAGGAACAAGTTAAGAAATGATACATGCTTGTTGAGCATGAAAGAATCCAAAATAGTGAAAAATGCCTTAGAAGATGTAGACTGGAGTAAAGCCATGGAAGAAGAAATTGAACAAATTGAGAAAAACAAGACATGGACTCTAGTTCCTAGACTTGAAGACAAAAATGTGATTAGCACCAAGTGGGTATATAGAAACAAGCTAAATGAAAATGGTGAAGTCACAAGGAACAAGACAATATTAGTTTGTAAAGGATATGCACAAGAAGAAGGAATTGACTATCGAAAAACATTTTCCCATGTTGCTAGTTTGAAAGGATTAAGAACTCTTGTTGCTTATTCTGCATACAAAGGTTTCAAAGTTTATCAAATGGATGTTAAATCTAAATTTTGGAATGCTATATTAGAGGAAGAAGTTTATATAGAATAGCTAGAAGGATTTTTTGATGTTAACAATAGAAACATGATATGTAGATTACACAAAACTTTATATGATTTGAAGTAAGCACCAAGAGTGTGGTATGAGAGACTTCATACTTATCTTGTGAAGATTGGATTTGAAAGGACTAATGATAACAAAAATTTGTACTTGAAGAAAAAGAAAGGAAAAGGTATTTTGTTATCTAAAATTTTTGTTGATGATATCATATTTGGAGGTCAAGAAACTTTATGTAAGGCTTTTGCAAATGAAATGAAGAAAGAATTTGAGATGTCTATATTTGGTGAGATCGTGTTCTTTGTGGGTTTGCAAGTACACAAAATGAAATATGGTATATACATCACTTAATCAAACTATGTTAAGGAGATAGTGAGAACTTTTGGATTGTAAGATTCTAAGCTAGTAAGTGCACCTATGGTGATAGGACATAAATTGTCAATGAATGATGATTCAGCTAAGGTGAATCAAACATTATATAGGTCTATGATTGGAAAATTACAATATGTAGTACATAGTAGACCTGATATTGCATTATCTATAGGGATAGTTGCAAGATTCTCTGCTAATACCGAGGAGAATCATTTAATGGATGTAAAGAGAATAATGAGATATCTAAAAGGAACAGAGAAATATGATCTATACTACAAGAAAAATGATAAATTTGAATTAAGAGCCTATACTGATGCTAATTGGGTTGGAAATATTGATGATAGAAAGAGCACTAGTGGAGGAGCATTTTTCTTAGGCAAGAGATTAGTTATATGGACTAGAAAGAAATAGGACTACACTTCTCAATATACTATTGAAGTTGAATATGTTTTTGTTGTTGAAAATTGTACAAAAATTGTATGGATCAAACAACTACTCAAAGGAAAGAAATTTCATTGTTATAATACAAATGTTATAAATATATCAAAGAATCTTGTGATGCACACAAAGACTAAGCACATTGCAATCAAGTATCATTACTTGAGAGAATTAGTTCAAGATAAAGAGGTGAAGATGGAATATGTTAGCATAAAAGAGAAAATTGTTGATATCTTCACAAAAGTATTTCCTAAGGATGCTCATGAGTATCTAAGAGGTAAACTAGGGGTGATACCCCTATCAAAGGCTATGTAAGAAAAAAGAAGAGTTCCCTACATCAAAAAAGTTGATTGACATGTATTACACATTAATATTGTGGATCTTACTTTAAGAGCTTCCTAAAGTAATCAAGAAATTGAAACTACCAATCAATCACAAGCAAGGTGACAAAGGGAGCAACTGAAAAATTTCATATCTACATATTAAGATGACAAGTCTTTGGCATTGTTTTGAAAGAGGGAGATAGTAACTGATCAAAAGAGATATTGAAGATAGACATTGTTAACAACACATAAAGGAACTAAACAAAGAGGGAGAAATCCTATACTATAGGGAGAAATTCTAACTTGTGAGAAAGAAAGTGTATCTACTAATTACATCTATCTATTAAGAGGAAGATAATTTAGAAAGAGATATAAGAAGTAATTTAGAGGAAGTCATAAGGATGAATTGAGTGTTTGTTGATCAGAACAGAAAAAAATTTTGTAACCTATTTAGAAGATGAAAGTTGTTGATAGAGGGAGAGATTTCAATAAAAGGAATTGTTTTGTTTTTGGTATTTTGTTTGTCATATTGTTTAAACCTGAGTCATTTTGGTTGATCAGTTTGATTTTCCATCAATGCCAAAAAGGGAGATTGTTGAAAATAGATTGATGCAAGTATGATAAATGTGTTTCAATCATTATTTTTGTCACTGATCTCAAACCTACTATTTTCTGGTAAGAAAACTACTTATATGATTTAAGTACTATCACTTATTTAATTGATGAAGATGATTTGATCAAATGATGTAACAAGAGTGCTTAGAGGAAAGGTTGAGTTATGATATGAAAAGGAGTACAAGGATCAATCAAGACAGTGATATTATAGTGCATTGATAATCTACTTAAGGTTGCAAAGGTTGATTACACTAAGAAAGTTTAGAAAAACAAGATAAAAAAAGCTTGACTGAGTAGATAGTAGGTGCAGAGAAATGTTAGTGCAAGCTAAGCAAACAATTAATTGGAGTCAAGAAAAGTCAATTTCAGTGTAAACCGACTAAAACATTGTAAGCAAAGTAAAGTTTAGTTGATCTTGAGCACCAGTAAACTTTAGTTCATATTGAGTGTTTTGAAAGTGGATGCCAAGCAATGTAGTATGTGTTGAGCATCAGAAGCATGATAATGCCAATTGTCAGCATTATTAGAAAGATTGTGAATTTGATGGATCTGAGCTAACAAGTTTGTTTTCTTGGATTATGTGAACCATGTGGAATATAAGATTGATGAGTTGGTGGCACAAAACTTGTGGTAAACCATTTTGAGGTAAATTCAAAGAGGATTGAAGGAGAAGTTTATAGAATGGGAATGAAATGAAATAAAGAGTAGATTCATTGAATCCTACCTAATCTATCCTAACCCTAAACTGGACAATGGAGAATGAACATCAAAATACCTTAATTCTCTTTTTATAGGGATGGATGGTTAGAAGAAAAGGTTTTCATGTCTAAGAACCTAAGGAAGACAAAGAGTCTAGGGTATTGCTTCATTCAGTGACCTAAGTGAAGAGTCTATATTGGCAAGTTAAGCAAGAAGGCTTAATGCTATGGATGCTCGAAGGGTGAACAAGCTATTAGAGCTTAGTGTATGAAAGCCAAGTAGAATGGAGGACTGAAACAAAGATCTATAATCTACAAATGGAGATGTAAGTTTTTATCTGATGTAGGGGACTTCCCTTAATACCATAAACTCATAACAGAAACAAAGAAACAACAACAAATGCAAGAACAAAATATGAACTTCTTATTATTGCCGAAAATGCAAAATTATAGAATTCTCAATTACAATATGCTAACCCAAATGGATGCCTTTATTAAAATAATTTGCAAGATAGTGTTGCAAACTCTCACCCTGAGCTCCCTTAGACAATGTTTGGGCCTTTCTTAAATAGGCAATTTTATGCCACACGAGAAAGTTCTAGATGCTCAAACTTAATACCTAGGCCGAAAAACCCTAATAATACACATAGAGTCGGCCCAATACATCTTTGAAAATTTATTTTAGAAATTTTGGTAGCCCAACTTCTGAAGGCCATAACTCACGAACTATTGCTTTGATTGGCTATTATAACCACTTTTTGGAAATGCCAACTTGTGATCTACATGCTTGAAATTGTGCTAGTGCCCTTCCATCAAGTTTTTGGACCTCATCCAGGCACTCTAAGGCCTCCAACAGTGAGCATAAAGATTTTTCTACAAATTTTTCAACCAAAAATCTACAATAACTTCTCTAATACTTAAGCTAGAGAAATGAGATTTTTATGGTAGGCTTATATCTCTAAAATGAACCTTCTTGTAGAAAATGAGAATATTCTGAACTTGTATGACAAACTTACTAAAAATAGCAAGTTCCCATTAATAGTAACAACCCTATCTACTAGTCCTTATTAAAAAAGAAAATGCTAAAAATAAAATATTTTTGGGTGATGCAAGATTGCCCTTACACCCAAGATGCTCCTGCATCTAACACTTGGGGTAATTTGAGAAGTGACTTCGTCACACCTTAGGTGTTCAGAGGAAAACCAAGATGGTTGACCTCCTCCTTTGCTAGCCATGATGAATCCTGAACTAGTCTCCCTTTCCATTTGACCATATATTCCTCATAAGTTGTGTTTCTAGTACTTTTTTTCAATACAATTGTCTAGTATCTCCTCAATCTCCTTGGTAGCTGAACTAGCTACTAGAATGCTCCACTGTTCTTCTGCAACTTCATCTCGATCACCTCCTTCATAATACTCTATCAAATCTAAAATATTAAATACAAGTGAAATATTCAATTCAGCAAGAAACTCCACTTCATAAGCATTTCTAGAATCATGCCTCTTCACTATCTTGCATGGCCCAAACTTCTTCATCTTTAGCTTATTATATGTACCTACTAGAAAATTCCCCTTTCTCAAATGAACCGTGACTTCATTCCAATCTCAAATTCCTTATATGTCCTTTTCACATCTACCTTAGCCTTATACTGTGTGTTCATCTTTATGATGTGCTTCCTCAACTCCTCATGGATGTTCTTCAAATGTTCAGCAAAATCTTCTACTTTAGCACTACTTATCTCTCCCTTATCCAACTTCCTAAATTTAGAAACATGTCTAGGACTACTCCCATATACAATCTAGAATGGTGATTTACCAGTACTCTTATTGATAGAATTATTATATGCAAATTCTTCCTATGGTAAAATCATATCCCATCCTTTTGGTTTATCTCCAACCAAGCATCTCAGCAAGTTTCCCAAACTGTGATTCACATCTTTTGTCTGTCCATCATTCTATGGATAATGTGATGAACTAAACTTCAAATCTATCTTCAACTTGTTCCACAATATATGCCAAATAATACCCAAAAAATTAGGTATCTCGATCTAAAACAATAGTCTTTGGCAGACCATGCAATCTCACCACTTCTCTAAAAAACAACTCTACTACATGAATAACATCACTAGTCTTCTTGCAAGGAATAAAATATGCCATCTTTGAAAACCTGTCAACCACCACAAAAATAGAATCATGCCCACGTTGTTTCCTCAATAATCCAAGAACAAAATCCATGATGTCATCCTCCCATGACTTCTTTGGTATAGGTAATGGCTGATATAGTTCTGTATTCTGCTTCACTCCTTTTGCCATTTGACATACTCAACAACTTTGTACAAAATTCATCACATCTTGTTGAAACTATGGCCAGTAATAATTTTTAGCAACCAAAGCTATAGTTTTATCTCTACCAAAATGTCCAACCAATCCTTCACTATGCTTCCCCTTGATGAGGTTCTCTCTCATTGAACTTCTTGGAATACACAACTAGCTTCCTTTGAACAACATAGTATCTTGGATCATAAAATCCAATCACTTTCTCCTGTCAAGTGTAATAGGTTCTGTACAAGCCTTCCATGCTTCACCAAAATTAGGACCATCTCGATACAATGTACTTAGTTCCTTGAACCCAACCACCTCTATCTACATTTTTGCCAACAAAATTTGTCTTCTACTAAGAGCATCTACAACATTGTTCGACTTCTCACTTCTATGTTTCAAAAAATATATATAACTCTGCAAAAACTCAACCCACTTTAAATGTCTTTGATTCAATTTTCCTCAACTATTCAAATATTTTAAAGCTTGATGATCATTATACAAAACAAACTCCTTGGGAAGAAGATAGTGTCTCAACTTCTTCAATTCTTGAACTTTGGCATAATATTCTAGATCATAAACAAATTTTTTTTTTTTTGCATCATTCAACTTCTCACTAAAATAAGCAACAGGTCTACCTTCTTGGCTAAAAATAGCTCCTATTGTAGTACCACTGGCATCACAATCTACTTGAAACACCTTGTTAAAATCAAGAAGTGCTAAAATAGGTTGCTCAGTAACTTTCTATTTCAATAGATTGAAACTCTTATCTGCTCCTACAGTCCACCTAAACTCTTTCCTATCTCCTCTCATTGTTTCAATCAAGGGTCCACAAATACTGCTAAAACTTCTTATGAACTTTATATAAAATGTAGCGAGTCCATGAAAAGATCTTACCTTTGTGGCACTCCTTGGAGTAGGTCATTAGAGGATAGTCTTCACTTTCTATGTTTCCATTTCTAGACCTTCTCTTGAGACTACAAATTCCAGATACACCAACTCTTTCTTTACAAAACTACACTTCTTCGGGTTTATCAACAACTTTTCTTCCCTCAAATTTTTAATATGAATCAAATGTTCCTCTAACGTCTTACTAAATATCAATATATCGTCTAGGTAAACAATGTAAAACTTACCTAGAAACTCCTTCAATACCTCATTCATGAGCCTCATGAAAGTGCTTAGTGCATTGGCTAGCCCAAAAGGCATGACTAACCACTCATATAGTCCTTCCCTTGTCTTGAAAGTAGTCTTCCACTCATCAACTTCTTTGATATGAATCTAATGGTACCTACTCTTCAGATCTATCTTTGTGAAATACTGAGCTCCACTCCAACAATCCATAATATCATCCATCCTCAAAAAAGGAAATCTATACTTTAAAATGATCTTGTTAATAGCACAAGAATATATGCACATCCTCCATTCTCCATTCTTCTTTAGTGCTAATGCTATTGGTACAGCACATGGACTCAAACTCTCTTGAATCAACCCCTTCTGCAACAACTCGTAAACTTTCCTATTCAACTCTTCACTTTCTATTGGTGTCATTCTAGGTGTTGCCTTGTTTGGAAAATTGGCTTCTAGAACCAAATCCATCTGGTGACTAATCTTCCTCATTGGGTGCAATCCATCGAGTACATTAACTGATCTAATATCAGAAAACTCTTTCAACATATCTGCAACTTCTGCAAGTACCTCCTCTACTTCTTCTTTACTATCTTTAGAAATTATAGAAAAACACATATGCTCATGTTTCATACCTTTAAGAAACTCTTTTCCATCAACAAAACATATTCTAGCAGCACTACATACCTTTTTTTCTTTATCCTTCAATGGCTTCAACTTATGTTTCACTTCATTCTTAATTAGAGTGTAGGTATTTTCTCATCCATCATGCACAACATGCCTATCAAAATGTGATGACCTACCCAACAACATATGACATATGTCCATATGTATGATATCACATACTACCTCATCCTAGTAGCTCCCAATCTTGAACTTCACTGAGCACTGTTCATTGACCATAACCTTGTGGTCATCTTGTACCCAAGTAATACAGTATGGGTGAGGATGTTTCTATCTCTTCAACTTCAACTTGGTGACCATCACTTCTGACACTAGATTATCAATACTTCCACCATCAATGATCACATCATAACACTTATCTTCACATCTGCACCTTGTTCAAAACAAACTACTTCTTTAATCAGGTTCATTCTCACTACTCAACAAGACTCTTCTATTAAATAGGACTTCTCCTCTTTTAGCATCTTTAGAATGTGAGGATCTAGCATCTTCATTAACATGTGCAACTCTCACCTAACCTTCTATTCTTTGATCTATCATTCCTTGGCATTGGGTATATTCAAATTCTCTGTGCCCTTCTTTCCCGAAGTGAAAACATTTTCCACAGAAGCCTCCTCTTCCAGATCCTTGTCTTCTACCTCTTCCTCTTTGATCTCTATTGTTCTGATCATGGAAATGATTGGAATTTTTTCCCCTTTGGTTTTGGTTTCTACTTCCAACCTCATCCTTGTTCTTCTAATCATCATTACAACCTCCACAAGATCGTCTGCTAAATCTTCCACCACAACCTCTTCCACTATTCTTATTGTCAAACTTCTTGCTCAGTTTCTCCTCAACTAGACTCAGCTCATCTTGAATGTTGGACCTTAACCCATTAAGATAATGAGCAACTTTCTCCTTATTAGCTATTTTATGGCCCGCTCTAATGAGAACTCGATAGAACTCCTCAGTATACTCTTGAACAAATTTTCCTGCTTGCTTCATTCCTTGCATCTTCTTCAATAGATCAAGCTCATAATCAATAGGAATGAATTGTCACTTCATTTTAGCTATCATCTAATCCCATTTGGTGATTTTTTCCTTTCCCTTTCTATTTCATTCCAACTAAACCTCTTGCCACTAGATCTTTGCATGTCCCTTCAATTTTGCCTTCGTAAGCTTGACCCTATCTAGATCCTCAATATCTTCATACTCAAAGTACTCCTCTGGTTCATTGATCCAATCAATCAACTCTGTTGGGTTAGGATTTCCTAAAAATGTGGGAACCTCAAACTTAGGTCTTTTTCCAATCTTGGAGATGGCCCTAAAAATCCTCTCTTCCTCTTGGTTTAAAACTACCTCTGCTTTGACATTTTCTTCTACTCTATCCTCATCCTTTCTTTCATCTCTTATGGGAAGATTCATTCCTTTGTATATTTTTTCTTCCAATACTTGCATTTATCTTTGGAGGGCTAAAAAACCCTCAGGTGTAACACCTGTAGTTCTTCTGCCACGCTCTCTTCGTGGAGGCATTTTCACATTTTTTTTGAAACCTAGTGCAAATTGCCTCATAATCAATGATCTGTCTATACACTTAGCCCAAACCACAGTCCTAGTGTGAACCACCTCACAATTGGTGATCTATCCACACGCTCAAGAACTCTAGCTCTAATACCACTTGATGCAGGGGACTTCCCTTAATATCATAAACTCATAATAGAAACAAAGAAACAATAGAAAATGTGAGAACAAAATATGAACTTCTCATTATTGTCACAAAATGCAAAATTACAGAATTCTTAATTACAATATGCTAACCCAATGGGTGCCTTCATTACAGTAATCTGCAAGATAGTGCTATGAACTCTCACCCCAAGCTCCCCTAGATAATGTTCAGGCCTTTCCTAAATAAGCAGTTTTCTACCACTTGAGAAGGTTCTAGATGCTCAAACTTAATACCGTGACAAACCCTAACAATACACATAGAGTTGTCCAAATACATCTTTGACAAATTATTTTAGAAATTTTGGTAGCCCAACTTCTAAAGGCCATTATTCACAAACCATTGCTCTGATTGGCTATTATAGCCACTTTTCAAAAATGCCAACTCCTGATCTACAAGCTCAAAGCTATGATAGTGCCCATTTGTCGAGTTTTCAGACCTCATCTGGGCACTCTAAGGCCTCTAATAGTGAGCCTGAAGATTTTTCTACAAATTTTTCCACCAAAAAGCCACAATAAATTCTCTGATACTTAAGCTGGAGCAATGAAATTTTTATAGTAGGCTTATATCTCTAAAATGAGCATTCTTGTAGAAAATGAGAACATTTCGAACTCGTATGAAAAACTTACTAAAAATAACAAGTTTCCATAAATAGTAACCACCCTATCTACTATTCCTTATTAAAATAAAAAAGGATGAAAATAAAATATTTTTGGTTGATGCAAGATTGCCCTTACACCCAGGATGCTCTTGCATCAGTCACTTGAGGTAATTTGAGAAGTGACCCCGTCATGTCTTAAGTGTTTAGAGGAAAACCAAGATAGTTTACCTCCTCCTTTGCTAGCCATGATGAATCCTCAACTGGTCTCCCTTTCTATTTGACTAGATATTCCTCATAAGTTTTGTTTCTGGTACATTTTCTAATACTACTGTCTAATATCTCCTCAATCTCCTTGTTAGCCAAACTAGCTACTGGAATGCTCCACTGTGCTTCTGCAACTTCATCTCCATCACCTCCTTCATAATACACTATCAAATATAAAATATTAAATACTAGTTAAATATTCAATTCAATAGGAAACTCCACTTCAAATGTATTTCTAGAATCATGCCTCTTCACTATCTTGCACGGCCCAAACTTTTTTATCTTTAGCTTATTATATGTACCTACTAGAATAGGCCCCTTTCTCAAATGAACCATGACTTCATCTCCAATCTAAAATTCCTTATATCTCCTTTTCACATCTACCTTAGCCTTATACTATGTGTTCATCTTTATGATGTGCTTCCTCACCTCCTCATGGATGTTCTTCAAATGTTCAACAAAATTTTCTGCTTCAGCACTACTTATCTCTCCCTTATCCAACTTCCTCAATTCAAAAACATTTTTGGGACTACTCTCATATACAATCTGGAATGGTGATTTACCAGTAACCCTATTGATAGAATTCTTATATGCAAATTCTACCTGCAGTAAAATCATATCCCATCCTTTTGGTTTATCTACAACCAAGCATCTCAGCAAGTTTCCCAAACTGTGATTCATAGCTTTTGTCTATCCATCAATCTGTGGATGATGTGATGAACTGAACTTCAAATCTATCTTTAACTTCTTCCATAATGTACGCCAAAAATACAAAACAAATTTGGTATCTTCATTTGAAACTATAATCTTTGGCAAACCATGTAATCTCACTTCTCTGAAAAAAAAACTCTGCTACATGAATAGCATCGCTAGTCTTCTTGCAAGGAATAAAATGTGCCATCTTAGAAAACTTGTCAACCACCACAAAAATAGAATCATGCCCACATTGTGTCCTCAATTACCCAAGAGAAAAATCCATGCTAACATCCTCCCATTGCTTCTCTGGTATAGGTAATGGTTGATATAGCCCTGTATTCTACTTCACTCTTTTTGCCATCTGACATACTCAGTAACTTTGTACAAACTTTGTCACATCTTTCTATAACTATGGCCAGTAATAATTTTTAGCAACCAAAGCTATATTTTTATCTCTGCCAAAATGTCTAGCCAATCCTCCACTATGCTTCTTCTTGATGAGGTTCTCTCTCATTGAACTTCTTGGAATGCACAACTAACTTCCTTTGAACAACATATTATCTTGGATCATAAAATCCAACCACTTTGTCCTATCAAGTGTAACAGGTTCTGTACAAGCCTTCCATGCTTCACCAAAATCAGGATCATTTGGATACAATGCACTAAGTTCCTTGAACCCAACCACCTCTATCTACATTTCTACCAGCAAAGGTTGCCTTCTACTAAGAGCATCTGCAACTTTGTTAGACTTCCCATTTCTGTGTTTCAAAACAAATGTATAACTCTGCAAAAACTCAACCCACTTTAAATGTCTTTGGTTCAATTTTCCTTGACTATTCAAATATTTCAAAGCTTTATGATCAGTATACAAAGCAAACTCCTTAGGAAGAAGATAGTGTCTCCACTTCTTCAATGCTTAACTATGGCATAAAATTCTTGATCATAAACAAAATATTTTCTTTTTGCATCATTCAAGTTCTCACTAAAATAAGCAACAGGTCTCCCTTCTTGACTCAAAATAGATCCTATTACAGTACCACTAGCATCATAGTCTACTTGAAACACCTTGTTAAAACTAGGAAGTGCTAAAATAGGTTGCTCAGTAACTTTCTATTTGAATAGATTGAAACTCTTATTTGCTCCTACAGTCCACCTAAACTCTTTCCTATCTCCTCTCATTGTTTCAGTCAAGGGTCCACAAATACTACTAAAATTTCTTATGAACTTTCTATAAAATGTAACGAGTCCATTAAATGATCATACCTTTGTCACACTCCTTGGAGTAGGCCATTCAAGGATAGCCTTCACTTTTTCTAGGTCCATTTTTAGACCTCCCAAGACTTAAAATCCTAGATACACCGACTCTTTCTTTACAAAACTACACTTCCTCAAGTTTATCAGCAATTTTTCTTTCCTCAACATTTCAAACACCTTGTGAATATGAATCAAATGCTCCTCCAATGTCTTACTAAATATCAATATATCATCTAGGTAAACAATGACAAACTTACTTAGAAACTCCTTCAATACCTCATTCATGAGCCTCATGAAAGTGCTCAGTGCATTGGTTAGCCCAAAAGGCATGACTAACCACTCATACAGTCCTTCCCTTATCTTAAAAGTATTCTTCCACTCATCACCTTCTCTGATATGAATCTGATGGTACCCACTCTTCAAATCTATCTTTGTGAAATACTAAGCTCCACTCAAACAATGCATAATATCATCCATCCTCAGAAAAGAAAATGTATACTTGATGGTGATCTTGTTGATAGCCTGAGAATCTATGCACATCCTCCATTCTTCATTCTTCTTTGGTGCTAACACTGTTGGTACAGCACATGGACTCACACTCTCTCGAATCAACCCCTTCTGCAGCAACTCATGAACTTGCCTATTCAACTATTCACTTTTTGCTAGTGTAATTCTATATGTTGTCTTATTTGGCAAACTAGCTCCTAGAACCAAATCCATCTGGTGACTGATCTTCCTCATTAGGGGCAATCCATTAGGTACATTATCTGATACAATTTTAGAAAACTCTTCCAACATATCTACAACTTCTGTAGGTACCTCCTCTACTTCTTCTTTACTATCTTTAGGAATTATAGAAAAACACATATGCTCATGTTTCATACCTTTAAGAAACTCTTTTCCATCAAAAAAACATATTCTAGTAGCACTACATACCTTTTCTTCTTTATCTTTCAATGGCTTCAACTTATGTTTCACTCCATCCTTAGTTAGAGTATAGGTATTTTCTCACCCATCATGTACAGCATGCCTGTCAAACTACCATGGCCTACCCAACAACATATGACATATGTCCATAGGTATGATATCACATAGTACCTCATCCTAGTAGCTCCCAATCTTGAACTTCACTGAGCACTGCTCATTGACCATAACCTTGTGGTCATCTTGCACCCAAGCAATATGGTATGGATGTAGGTTTTTTTATCTCTTCAGTTTCAACTTGGTGACCATCGCTTCTGACACTAGATTGTCAGTACTTCCACCATTAATGATCACATCACAACACTTATCTTCACATTTGCACCTTGTTCAAAACAAACTCCTTCTTTGATCAAGTTCATTCTCATCGCTCAATAGGACTCTTCTGTTAACTAGGACTTCTCTTTTAGTATCTTTAGAATATGAGGATCTGGCATCTTCATCAACATGTGCAACTCTTGCCTAACCTCCTATTCTTCAATCTTTCCTTCCTTCATGTTGGGTACATTCAGATGCTCTATGCCCTTCTTCCCCATAGTGAAAACATTTTCCACGGAAGCCTCCTCTTCTAGATCCTTGTCCTCTACTTCTTCCTCTCTGATCTCTATTGTTTTGATCATGGAAATGATTGGAATTGTTTCCCCTTTGGTTCTAGTTGCTACTTCTAGCCTTACCCTTGTTCTTCTGATCATTATTATGGCCTCCATAGGATCATCCACTAGATCTTCCACCATGACCTCTTCCACTATTCTTATTGTCAAACTTCTTGCTCAATTTCTCCTCAACTCTTAGAGAAAATTGGTATGCCTCCTCAATACTATTCATCCAAACTAGACTCAAGTTGTTTTGAATTTTGGGCCTTAATCCATTAAGATAACGGGCAACTTTCTCCTTATCAGCTTTTGCATGGCTGGTTCTAATGAGAAATCGGTAGAACTCCTCAATATACTCTTGAATAAATTTTCTTGCTTGCTTTATTCCTTGCATCTTCTTCAATAGGTCAAGCTCATAACCCATAGGAATTAATTTTTGCTTCATTTTAGCTACCATCTAATCCCATCTAGTGAATTTTTTCCTTTCCCTTTCTATTTCATTCTAGTTGAACCTCTTTCCACTAGATCTTTGCATGTCCCTTCAATTTTGCCTTCACAACCTTGACCCTATCTAGATCCTTAATATCTTCATACTCAAAGTACTCCTCTAGTTCATTGATCCAATTGATCAGTTCTTCTAGGTTAAGATTTCTTGAAAATGTGGGAACCTCAAACTTAGGTCTTTTTCCAATCTTGGAGATGGTCCTAAAAAGCCTTTCTTCCACTTGGTTTAGAAATGTAGAACCAGAATCAGTATGAAAAGAACATTAACAAATAAAGTAAACATTCACAAACCAAAAACTAAATTCACATATATGCTTAGACAAAGAAAGAGAACATGAAGTGCAAACCTCACAAGAGAAAACACTCCATGCTTTCTTGATTCTGTAGATGTGTCCTTTTGCTGTGGATGTATGCTCAAGATGCTCAAAAGCTGCTTCAATGGAGATGGGTAATGGCAAATTGGTAGCTTTGTGAGCTCTCAATTTGGCATTATAAGGGTAATATTGATGGCTTTGGTTCTCAAAATAGCATGGTAACTTTAGCTCAAAGATTGTTGATGAAATGGCTTGGGATGGGATTCAATTTATAGGCTAAGGGGTAGAGAGATGGAGGGCTTAGATGCAAGGATGGATGAAGGCTTAAGGAGGGCTAAGATGCACTCAAAGGGGAGCACATGGATTGTGCTTGTTTAGCACCAATGGGAAGGTGACACTTGTCACAAGGAGGATGAGTGTGAGAGGGTAGGGTAAAGGGTTGGTTAAAGTCATGATGAGTGGGGTTGAGTATGTAAGAGGGATGTAAGAGGAATGAGTGTGGAAGAGGGAAGAGTGTGTAAGATGGATGTAAGAGTCATGAGTGGGCTTGTAAGAGTCTTTTATGTTTTGTAAGAGCACTCATGACTTAGTGGTTGGGTTTTTTGAGGGGAGACTTTGGTTTGGATTAGGAAAGTCTTAAACTTGTTTAAGGAATGTGACAACATTAGGGGGTGGATTAGGCTTGGGTTTAGGATTAGATTAGGGATGTTAGAGATGTGCAAGTGGATGGCATTAATGAGGGTGGGTGAGTTAGTGGCTAAGCTTGGTTAGTATGGGTGGATGGGGTGGATTAGGCTAAATGGAGGATTAGAGATAGGTTAGGGATTTTTGAATTTGAGGATTTCATTTATCAAATAGATTTATTTAATAAATGGGGATTTTTGGAATTAGATAGGAGAAAAGGATTTAATTGATAAATAATAGATTATTTGATTTATCAATTAGGACTATAGATGATTAATTAAATTAATCAACTAGGGGATGACAAAGGATTAATTAAATAAGAATTTAATTAATGATGCCTTTAGAGATGGCTAAATTAGATTACCAAAGCAGTGTAATCAAATTTAGGTGTCTACAAGAACTACCTCTACTTCAACATTCTCTTCTACTTCATCCTCATCCTTGCTTTCATCTCTTATGGGAAGATTCATTCCTCTACGCATTTGTTCTTCCAATTCTTGCATTTGTCATTAGAGGGCTTGAAAACCCTCAAGTGTAACACCTGCAGCTCTTCCACCATGCTCTCTTCATGGGCAATCTATCTACATGCTCAACCCAAACTATGATTCTGGTGCAAATTGCCTCACAGTTGGCGATCTGTCCACATGTTCAAGAACTCTAGCTCTGATACCAATTGATGTAGGGGACTTACCTTAATACCATAAACTCAAAACAAAAACAAAGAAACAACAAAAAATGAAAGAAAAAAATATGAACTTTTTATTATTACCGCAAATGCAGAATTATAGAATTCTCAATTACAATATGCTAACCTAAATGGGCACCTTCATTACAGTAATCTGCAAGACAGTGCTATGAACTCTCACCTCAAGCTCCCCTAGACAATGCTTGAGTCTTACTTAAATAAACATTTTTTATGTCACTCCAAAAGGTTTTAGATGATCAAAATTAATACCTAGGGCTGAAAAACCCTAAAAATACACATAGAGTTGGCCAAATACATCTTTGACAAATTATTTTATAAATTTTGGTAGCCCACCTTTTGAAGGCCATAACTCACAAACCATTACTCTAATTGGCTATTACAACCATTTTTCATGAACACGAGCTCTTAATTGATAAGCTTGGAACTACATTAGTGCCCTTCTATCAAGTTTTCAGACGTCATCTGAGCACTTTAAGGCCTCTAACAGTGAGCCTGAAGATTTTTCTACAAATTTTTCCACTAAAAATCTGCAATAACTTCTCTAATACTTGATTTGGAGCAATGAGATTTTTATGGCAGGCTTATATCTCTAAAATGGACCTTCCTGTAGAAAATGAGAACATTCCAAGATCGTATGACAAACTTACTAAAAATAGCAAGTTCCCATAAATAGTAACCACCCTATCTACTAGTCCTTATTAAAATAAAAAAGGCTGAAAATAAAATATTTTTGGGTGATGCAAGATTGGCCTTACACCCAAGATGCTCCTGCATCATTATTAGATCAAGCCTGACTGTTACTCTTTAATAATTGTATCAGTCTAGTTCAAATCCTTTGGATTAAGGTTGACCTAAAATTCATTTGTAAATCCTTTAACTAGGTGATATTCCAAGTGAATGGTCTAAATTCCTCTAACAAGGTTCACTCCTATTAGGATAATTGAAATCCTTTAACAGGGTCACATTTAATAGTGTGCATTGTAACCTTTAACAAGGTTGGCCATTCATAGGGCATCACTTCAGAAGAGTGAGAAATAGTAGCATGTTATTGGTGATTTTTCCCAAATTGGGTTTCCCCATAAATCATTTTGTCAAGTGTGTTATTGAATATGTTATGTTTCATGTTTACATTTCTACAATTTGATTTGACAGTAATCTACAAGTTTTAAGTGATTGCATAATCTTATAGATGCATGCATGATGATAAATGTTTTATGGATTCACTAAGCTGTGAAAATTTTTATTTGTACATCTAGACCTTGGATAATTGATTCATTCCCCCTCTTAGTTATTCCAAATAATTCCAACACACAATCTATTCAATAAAATTCTAGATGATGCAAAAGTTTGATAGAAGTAGGCAAGATTTTGTTTCAGGTAGAAAGACAGTTTGTAATTCTTGTTGGGGTTAAAATAGGACAGAGAAGTGGTGATAGTTTTCAGTTGAAGTGATAATTGTTTATGTGTTTGAGAAACACCAATGATGAAACTATAGGAGGAAGAAATATGGAAGGCATGGGTATATTACAAAGACACCTTGAGAAGACAAAAAGAAGAGAAGAGAAAGAAGGAATGGTCACTAACTCAGACCAAATGAAAATGCCAAAGGGGAGAAAAAAATTCCAAAATAGAGGACAATAGTGGTGAAGAGGACATACAAGAAGATTTTGAGCATGATGAGGTAGTATATTCCCTGTAGCATGAAAGAAATATGGAGCAGACTGTAGAACAAGATTTAGTATGCAAAGAATATTAACAAATAAAGTAAACATTCACAAACCAAAACTAAATTCACATATATGTTTAGACAAAGAAAAGCAAACAAAAAGTGCAAACCTCACAAGAGAAAACACTCCATGCTTTCTTGATTTTGTAGATGTGTCCTTTGATGTGGATGTATGCTCAAGATGCTTAAAGCTGCTTCAATGGAGGTGGGTAATAGAAAATTGGTAGCTTTGTGAGCTCTCAATTTGGCATTATAAGGGTAAGATTGATGGCTTTGGTTCTCAAAATATCATGGTAACTTTAGCTCAAAGATTTTTGTTGAAATGGCTTGGGATGGGATTCAATTTATAGGCCAAGGGGTAGAGGGATGGAGGACTTAGATGCAAGGATGGGGAGATGGTTAAGGAGGGCTAAGATGCACTCAAAGGGGATCACATGGATTGTGCTTGTTTAGCACCAATGGGAAGGTGACACTTGTCACAAGGAGGATGAGTGTGAGAGGGTAGGGTAAAGGGTTGGTTAAAGGCATGATGAGTGGGGTTGAGTATGTAAGAGAGATGTAAGAGGAATGAGTGTGAAAGAGGGAAGAGTGTGGAAGATGGATGTAAGAGTCATGAGTGGGCTTGTAAGAGTCTTTTATGGTTTGTAAGAGCACTCATTACTTGGTGGTTGGGATTTTTGAGGGGGGACTTTGGTTTGGTTTAGGAAAGTCTTAAACTTGTTTAGGGAATGTGACAACATTAAGGGGTGGATTAGGCTTGGGTTTAGGATTAGATTAGGAATGTTAGAGATGTGCAAGTGGATGGCATTAATGAGGGTGGGTGAGTTAGTGGCTAAGCTTGGTTAGTATGGGTGGATGGGGTGGATTAGGAAAAATGGAGGTTTAGGGATAGGTTAGGGGTTTTTAGATTTGAGGATTTTATTTATCAAATAGATTTATTTAATAAATGAGGATTTTTGGAATTAGATAGAAGAATAGGATTTAATTGATAAATAATAGGATATTTGATTTATCAATTAGGACTATAGATGATTAATTAAATTAATCAACTAGGGGATGGCAAAGGATTAATTAAATAAGAATTTAATTAATGATGCCTTTAGAGATGGCTAAATTAGATTACCAAAGCGGTATAATCAAATTTAGGTGTCTACATTTTGCCCCTGTTTGACATAGTGTTGAGACAACACTATTTCAAAGAAGTTTGAATGAAGATGACATGAGGAAGATGTTTTAGCAACAAGGTTGCCCCAATCTTGGATAAGAAGAGGAGAGACTAGACTTAGATGTTGCCCCCTCAAGAAGGCGGCAGAGAGAGAAATGAGGCTTGACGGCTTCTTGAAAAGTACAAGAAATCGAGACAAGCAAAGACATAGATTGGCAAAGAGGAGGGGCTGAATTAGCTCAAACTCTCACTATGGGAGAATGATAAAGAGAAATTAGATGCACAAGCTTAAGACTTTCCAGGGTTGGGGGGGGATGAAGGAGCAAGGCGCTATAAAAAAAGGAATCCAAGATAGGGGGATGGATGATGGGGATGATAAAGCTGATGCAACAGGATTCAAAGAGTCAGATTGGCAGAAGATGGGTTTTGGAGATCCTTAGGACTAGGACTATGGATCTCAAAAGATGAGGCTTGGTGGATTGATTTGATTGGTGGATCCCTAAGACTAGGATTGTGGATCCCTAAAGCTAAGCGTGAGGATTGATCCAAAGAGATACTGATGCATAAGCTGGGATAGGTGTTGGATATGGATGGGGGATAATCGAGATGAAGGGAATCCATTGAAGCTTTTTGAGTGGGGGGATACTTCAAAGATAAGTACCACCATGTAGTTGAGCACTAGCTTTTCTATACGACTATTGGTTAATTGCCAAGGTTACCAAGAACATCAAGGCCTTTTCACCAACCGTCTAAAGGACTGACAAACTGACTCGAAACAAACACACAAGGATTGCCCCAGTATCACACATGAATCCCAAAGGAAGCAGCATGGAAATGACACTAGGTAACCCACAAGCAGAAAAAGAAAACAAGCAAAAGACTTGATCAAGACCTTAAACTCTAATTGCCCCATTCGCAGCATACCATGATATGGAAGATCATGAAAACCTTGAGGAGGGAACAAGGAGATTGCTTGGAAAAGATATTTCAAGACCCAAAACAAAAGATTCCAAATCAAAAGAAAGTGAAAATCCAAAAGAGAACTGTTTGCCAACAAGATGAGTAGGACGAGGTACTAACGGACCAAGATCAGACATGAGGAAAGCTATATCCTGCAAGGACCTATTGGAGAGCACCTAAGCTGGTGGATTTGGATGAGTGATGCATCTGGCAAGCTGAACTAAGAAGGATAACACTTTGGTGACAGGAAATCTAGCTAAAGGATGCATTGGAATAGCTAAACAAGGGTTGTGCGATGTGTGCAAGATGTTGATCAAGGAGGAACTGACACAAAAGCTGGATAGATACAATGGTACTAAGCTAAAGAGGATGTACAAGCTGACAAACCAAGATATGTTACAAATGTACAAGGTTGTTCATGTTTGGGGTTTGTGAGATGGAAATGTTTGTGAAGGGTGGGATGTCTATAATAGTTGATAGGTGGATAGGTAGATGATTTGTGAAAAGCTTTAAGTGAAAATGGGGTTCTTTGTGTGCATGTGATAGGATACAAGCTAGGATACAAGATTATTTACAAGCTGGAATATGGTACAAGCTTTGGACAAGATTCGGATATACAAGCTATGATACAAGGGATTTACAAGGTATAATACAAGCTTTGCTACAAGATTTACAAGCTGAGGTTCAAGATTTACAAGCCGAGGTATAAGATTTACAAGTTGTACAAGAGGTATTTACAAGCTCCGTCAGATTTTGGATATTTGGTTGGAACACCAAGGGAACAAGCAGGTATTTATGGGATGGTGGGTGGATGGATGAGGGTTAGGATAGTGATAGATAATGGATTAGTCTTTAGTACACAAGGTGCCTGAATTACAATGTTTTCCCCAAAGTACCTATCCAAGGCGCTTGAATTGCCAAGTTTTCACCATTGGACGCTTATTTCTCTTTACTATTTTTTTTTGTATTTTTCAAAAGCTGGGTATACCAAGGATCTTCAAGCATAGAACTTCTTGAGATGAATGTGTTGGAAATATTCAAGATATGACAAGTTACTGAGAGGGGAGGGGTGAATCAGTAACTTCTAAAATTTCAAACAATAAAACTGTATACTGATATATTCATCATTCATCCAAGTAACCTATTGTAAGCATGAAACAAAATCATTTGCAACACTTGAACACACAGATTTGGTGACCCAGAAACCTTCCAAATAGAAAGTAAAATTGGGGTGGGGATGAAACCCACAAGCTTCGTTACTGCAGTATGAAGTTGGTCGGTTAAGGCTTACAATGACCACTTCTGGTGATCTGCCCTGTTAGGAGCACAAAGGATTGCTAGATCCACCTTGTTAGAGGATTTCCAAACATACAATAAAGTATGCACTCTGTTAGGAGATTTACAAAAGACTATTAAGTCTGCCTTGTTAAAGGATTTGCAAAAACTGATTCACCTTTTAGAATGAAACAGTGGATCTGATTACAACTGATTGCTGATAAGATTCACTATGCTCTGATTCACCTTGATGTGATAGATAAAACTTTTCTACTTCAAAACTAGACCTGCTAAATATCTTCACAATTCAGCCCACATACTTTCACACGCATGTATTTCTTTCGCACTTTCACACATTCACACTTTCACATTTCCACTCATTACCATTGCCATAACTTGTGTTTGAATGATACAATACATTGCATATATATACTATCCATATAAATAATACATGCAAGGTCGGCTAAACAATACATGCAAGGTCGGCTAAAACAACAAGTGCAAATCTCTATACAAAGTCGGCCCAAGGTAAAAACTCGGGTTCACTGAACTGACTCGGTGTCCTTCTGATACTCGACGTCCACTGCGTTACTCGGCATCGTCATGCACTCGGTAGAAGTGAAGGCACGGTTCATACTAAACACTTCGAATAGTTTTGAACTCGGTAACCACTGGAGACTCGGTAGAAGAGATGTCACTCGGTGAATACTTCTATCTGAACTGTTGCTCGATGATCAAAGGAAATACTTGATAGAACCTTGTGACTCGGTGATAGTTAGTTTCCTTGATATTCGTCTGAGCTCGATAAAAATTAATTTCCTTGATAACCTCAAGAGCTCGGTTATCATGAAGTTCTCGGTTACATCTTAGTACATCTTTACTCGGTCAAAACTGATTCCTTTCTTTATCTTGAACACTCGGTAAACACTGATTGCTTTGTTCACCTTGATCACTCGGTAAACACTAATTGCTTTGTTCACCTTGATCACTCGGTAAACACTGACTTCTTTGTTCACCTTGATTACTCGATAAACACTAACTTCTTTGTTCACCTTGATTACTCGGTAAACACTGAGAACTAGGTAAAGCTTGGTTTCCGGTGTGAGCTCGGTAAGCATTCAGAATCCAATAAGTGTTGTAACTAATGACAAAAATGTATCATAATGCCAACAATCTCCCCCTTTGGCATTAGTGACAAAAACACTTATGAGACAAAATTTATCTGACATGTTGATGACTGATTCTGAATATACATAGCTTCGTTATATACAACTCCCCCATAGAATAGCTTTTATATACAACTCCCCCATAGAATGTACATACATTATTTACATGAGCTGTATATCTCTTTCTTTGTAAAAATTTTTGAAAACACTTATTCACCCATAGTATACATATCCAACAATAATCTCCCCCTTTTTGACAATAATGCCAAAGAATAAAGAATATATATACTTATATGGAAACACCAAAATGAGAGATGAACTCTGAATGTACCTGGAGAATAAGCTGGAGAGTCTTATCCCAATTCTCTTGCAAAATTTTGCAGGTAGAAAGAGCTATTTGAATTTCAGCCGAAAGTTCAATCACATGATCTACAATGGAGAAGTTATTATCATGGATTAATGTCATTGAATGTGCAATATGCTTCTGCATTGAATCCATGATGGGAAGGATCATGTTTTGGATATCTATCAATGTAGATCGGATCCTTGCCTCTTCCCTCAATAGCTTTGCCTGCTTCTCTGACAAAAATTTGATTCTGAGGTGATGAGATGAGCTTGAACTAGGGTCAAGCTTCAAGTTCTGTGCGCTTACCTTCAGATCTTCATCAATTTTATTTAGTTTTTTCTCTTATTCCTTTAGTGTACTCGGTAACATCACAAAGTTTAGCAAAAAGAGATGTTACATTATTAAAAGAATTTTCCATATCTACCAAAACTGAGGTTAATGCAACCTGATTTATTGCAATGTTCTGGGCAATGTGCCCTAATACCTTATTATCAAATTTCTTTTCTGCACGCTCAATTAGCTTTTCTTGTCCGGAGGCATCTTCATTGAATTTATTAACTACCTCTTCTAGTTGAATCAAAATGTGTTGAGAAGTATCAACATCAACACCTATAGCCTCAGTAATTATGTTTCGGGCTTCCTCAATTATCCTATATTCCTTATCCCTTTCTGATCTTAACTGCATCTGAGTAGCCTTTTTCTCAATAAGTTGACTAGCATACCTCATTTCTTCAATGGTAGCATTATCAAAGTCAATCTTTGGAATTACTATCTCTATGTCCAAGTCAATATCTTTAGGAATTTCCTTTCCAGTGATCATAAGTCTTAATGGTTTCTTTTGTTTGACTTCTGGGATGACTGGTTTGACCTTTGGAATAGACACAACAGTAGAGATAGAAGGACTAGCAGTAAAAACTGGGATGTTTGAGGTTTGAGTGCCAATAGAAGTATGTACAGGGTCAAAAATTTGAGTGCTGGCCAAAAATGGTGATACACTCGGTAATATAGTATATGAGCTCACTGTGCCTGAAGTAGATGGCAACAAAATTGTAGAACAAATTTGAGTTGTCAAAATTGAGAACTTACAGCAATGCCAACTGATGATGATGGAGTCGAGGAGGCTAACTCGGTAGATGAAAAGGGGTGCAGCTCGGTAGATGAAGTGGTAGTCACTTCCACTGATGATACCTGGAGCTGAGATATGGCAGGTGTAGATGGTAAAACTGGTGTAGATGAACCTGCTGAAGCTGACTCCAACCTTGATGATGTCATAGGTTTTTCTGGGGAGTGAGGAAGGGATGCAATAACTGCTGCTGCAATTTTTATCGTATCATCCTCCTTATCTTCCTCTTCAGCTTCTTCCTCTTTGTCTTCTTCCTCCTTTTCTTCCATCATTGCATGCAACTCTCCTGGTGTAACTGTGATGGATGGAGTGTTATCTGATTCATCACTGCTGCTACTGCTGTCATCATCCTTTATTTCTACTGGGTCTACACTGGGCTTATGTAGATGATAGATGTTTTTCCACATGTTTGTAGCATCATTTACAACATGCTCTATATCTTTGATCAAAACTAAACAAGTGTGAAATCTGATCATCATTTTACCTTCATAGGTTTTCAATTCATATTTTACCTCTGCTCCAGTGAGACTAGGCCGAAGATTCTTCAGGGATTTCTCATATATATCTTTTACTGTCTTGGTGGCTAACTCCCATCTCGGTTGTACTCTCTCCAGTAGTTCTTTAGAGATATGAGGAGCAATCTAGTTCGGGGAGTATTTCCATTTTCCCATTTTGTTAAGTACCAGTTCCTCAATTTGCATTTTCTCTGCATTAGTCCTTGTCTCAAATCTCAATGCCTTGAAATTTGCAATGCCAGCTCCTTCTTCCAATGTTTTGAGCCTTTGCTTGAATGTAGGTGCAGGTTTGACCAATACAGGTTCCTGAATACCTTTTCTCGTTCTTCGAGTGAATACTGCAGTAGGCTGCTTCTTGGGCTTGGTAATGATTACCTTGCCTTTCTTCTTTGCCGGTTGCTCTTTTTCTGATACTTTTTCTCCTTCTTTTTCTTCTTCACTTTCTTTATCTTCACCTTTTCCCTCGGTGACCATAAGAGAACTCATTTCAGTTTTTAGTTTGGCCATTTTCCTTTTACCTTTGCTGATGGCCTGTGGAATTTTGATTTCTAGTTCAATTTTGGCCTTTGCTTCATCATAAGTACCAAAAATTCGTTGCTTTGGGTCTACTGGCTCATTTACCAGTTCTTCAATGATATCCCTGGTTTCATCAATATTTACCTCATATGGAAGAGGTTTCACCCATGCAACTCGGGGTCTAACTGCTTGTATGTATACCTTGTCATAGTCAACCATGAAACAGACATCATCCTTATACTCTTCAACAAGTTTTGGAGGTATTCTAAATCTGTTGTTCATCCTTTCCTTGAAATCTTCAAAATAATTGTCCATTACTTTGTCAAAATTCATACCCATATCTACTATGAATTCATTTATTTGATACAAAATTGGAGTATCTTTCCTCCATACAACTGTACCTTTGGATGGAAAGAATTTCTGTACATAGAAGAATAAACAAACTAGCAAAGAACCAAATTTACAAGGGTTTGTCTTTGCAGTCCTTATGCTTTCCATGTTTTTATTGAATTGTTTTAATAATACATCAGCTAGGTCAAACTCCATATTTTTCTTTACAATTTTATATGCCAAATCTACAACCTCGCAAGGTACACTATTCAGCCTGTTGGAACTATACAGTTTGTATGCAATAACATAAATACCAAATTTCAGTTCTATATCTGAAACATTGTTGAGTTTTAAACCTCTGCCATCCCATTCGGCTTGGGTTTTCTTCTGTAACTCATCCCGTCCTAGGGTTTTGGTGGTTTTGGCTTTGCTGATCATTGGGAGACCCGTGATTTTTTAAATCATCTTCTTGGTTATCAAAACTGGTTGTTCCAACCACAACTGACCATTATGTACTCGGCTCAAGATATACCTCACCCATTTCACTTGGAAACTTCTTGGCAGATGCGGGATATGGGTTAAGCCTTTGGTTTCCAAATGTTTGAACTCAGGTTTTAGGGTTCCATCCATGCATAACTCGGCTAGGGTGCTATCCATATCTAGTGTTCCTATTTCTTGCACAGTACACTTGAAATGAGTACGAATATCATTGATTAGAAGTACCTTTGGAGGAATCTATGATTGAGCTCCATGCGGGTCGAGTGATTCAGCGATGGCAGGAACAAGCTTGAACGTCGGTGCCTTCCATTCCGTTCCCTTCACAAGCATTTCGGATCCTTTCTTCGCCTTGCTGCTGCTGGTGCTTGCGGAAGCCATTGCTGCTCGGTGAGTAAGAAGATTTCGTAAGAATACTTCGCTGGAAAATTTCTTCAACTCACTTGAATTTGCTTGAAAGCCCTCTTTTGTAAATCTCGAATTCGCGGTGAAAAAATGAGGTTGAAATCTGCCCTTTTGATGAAAAATTTGTCATTAATGTTCAGCATGGAGGTAGCTGCGATTGACAGGCTGTCATCCACTAGCTCGGCTTAAACTTCGCAACTCGGTGACCAAAAGAAAATAGGTTAATCTGCCCTTAACTCGGTAAGAGAAGAACCAACCATGCTCGGTAAGTGCAACTTGGTGAAAGAAGCCTTATTGCACTCGACTGAGCTCGATAAGGTCATGTACCAACCACGATCCTGATGTATCTAAAATACTGATTTGATCATATTTTCATTCTAGGACTGCTTAGGATATTGCTTGTGGATACAGTCCTGGTCTTATCCTGATGAGTCTTAATTGGAAATGGGAGAGTCACTCACCTCTTGAGTGATCATTCCATTACTTGAATTATCTGGCTCGGTAGACTTTGGAATCCATTGCTACTTCATTTGTTTCCAAATATTGTCTACTTTGATTTTCTTCTCATCCTCGACTTTCTTTATGTTCATGCAGTTTTTAGATATATGACCAAGTTCTGTACATGTATAACATCTTACAGTGGTATCCCTTTTTCTTAGGTGATGCCTTGCACAGTTTATGCCAGTATGACCATATTCTCCACAATAATGACATCTGCACCAAGTGTTGTAGTCCCAACCAAATATTGCTTTGACAAGTTGTTCAGCTGGATTAAAAGATTTGAATTTGCATTGTGATGCCTTATGACCTTGCTTTTGGCATTTGTGACATTTACCTTCAAATTTTGGTTTCCTTTTGCATTCATTGGCTTTGTGTCCATGCTGATTGCAATTGTAGCATTTTCCATTAAATTTGCCTTTTTCATTGCTCCAACATCTGTTAGATGTATGACCTAACTTACCACAGTGGCTACAAGTAGGTTTTTGATTCTTTTGAGTACCTTGTTTGGAGGATTCACCTTCTTCCTTGTATCCAAGGCCTGCTTTACCATTTTGTTTATGAAAGTTTTCTTCATTTTGCAGATTCAATTGATCCATGTCTTTTTGAGATTTTACCATTCTCTCATTGACTTGTTTTTCAGAGATTAGATCACTTTGTAAGCTTGCATTGATTTGTCTTTCAGTAATTAAGTCATTTCTCAAAATCTCATTCTCAGATCTTAGATTCATAATTTCTTCATTTGCATTAGATAACTGAGTTACAAGATTTTCAAGCTGAGAGGATTGATTATTCCTTACCTCTAAGTCTCCAGCTGCCTTGTTCCTTTGCTCCAAGATTTTGCATAGCCTGATGGACTGGATTCCTTGTTCCCTTTTGAGCTTTCTTACTTCTTCCTGCAGAGATCCATTCTTTTCTAAGAGTTCTTTGATTGCTTTGTTAGCTTCATCTGAACTATTTGATGGTGAGAGATCTTCAATCTTTTCTTCAACATACTGATGGTCATTCATTTGCTTTGCAAGTTCTTTTCTTCTTTTCAAGGATTGTAAAAGATGCTCTTTTGCTTCATTGAGTTGAGCCATGGCCATTTTCAGATCTAGCTTTTCATTCTCAATAGTTTTGTCAAGTTTGAATATCTCCATTGTCCTTGATCTTTGCTCAAGCTATGAAGCTTTTATCTTGAGAACCTTATAGCTCTGATACCAATTGTTGGAAATATTCAAGATATGACAAGTTACTGAGAGGGGAGGGGTGAATCAGTAACTTCTAAAATTTCAAAAAATAAAACTGTATACTGATATATTCATCATTCATCCAAGTAACCTATTGTAAGCATGAAACAAAATCATTTGCAACACTTGAACACACAGATTTGGTGACCCAGAAACCTTCCAAATAGAAAGTAAAACTGGGGTGGGGATGAAACCCACAAGCTTCGTTACTGTAGTATGAAGTTGGTCGGTTAAGGCTTACAATGACCACTTCTGGTGATCTGCCCTGTTAGGAGCACAAAGGATTGCTAGATCCACCTTGTTAGAGGATTTCCAAACATACAATAAAGTATGCACTCTGTTAGGAGATTTACAAAAGACTGTTAAGTCTACCTTGTTAAAGGATTTGCAAAAACTGATTCACCTGTTAGAATGAAACAGTGGATCTGATTACAACTGATTGCTGATAAGATCCGCTATGCTCTGATTCACCTTGATGTGATAGATAAAACTTTTCTGCTTCAAAACTAGACCTGCTGAATATCTTCACAATTCAGTCCACATACTTTCGCACGCATGTATTTCTTTCACACTTTCACACATTCACACTTTCACATTTCCACTCATTACCATTGCCATAACTTGTGTTTGAATGATACAATACATTGCATATATATACTATCCATATAAATAATACATGCAAGGTCGGCTAAACAATACATGCAAGGTCGGCTAAAACAACAAGTGCAAATCTCTATACAAAGTTGGCCCAAGGTAAAAACTCGGGTTCACTAAACTGACTCGGTGTCCTTCTGATACTCGACGTCCACTGCGTTACTCGACATCGTCATGCACTTAGTAGAAGTGAAGGCACGGTTCATACTAAACACTTCAAATAGTTCTGAACTCAGTAACCACTGGAGACTCGGTAGAAGAGATGTCACTCAGTGAATACTTCTATCTGAACTGTTGCTCGATGATCAAAGGAAATACTTGATAGAACCTTGTGACTCGGTGATAGTTAGTTTCCTTGATATCCATCTGAGCTCGGTAAAAATTAATTTCCTTGATAACCTCAGGAGCTCGGTTATCATGAAGTTCTCGGTTACATCTTAGTACATCTTTACTCGGTCAAAACTGATTCCTTTCTTTATCTTGAACACTCGGTAAACACTGATTGCTTTGTTCACCTTGATCACTCGGTAAACACTGATTGCTTTGTTCACCTTGATCACTCGGTAAACACTGACTTCTTTGTTCACCTTGATTACTCGATAAACACTGACTTCTTTGTTCACCTTGATTACTCGGTAAACACTGAGAACTAGGTAAAGCTTGGTTTCCGGTGTGAGCTCGGTAAGCATTCAGAATCCAATAAGTGTTGTAACTAATGACAAAAATGTATCATAATGCCAACAGAATGATGTTAGTAGGATCATTCAAGATTTCCCCTTCTGGTGTAGATAGTTGATAGGCTCCGGAGCCAAAAGATGTCATGACAACATAAGGACCGAGCCATGTAGGTTCAAACTTGCCTTTCTTTTCTCGATCTACTTGGACTTTCATGTTTTCCTTGAGGACCATGTCACCCAATTGAAAGTGTTGTGGAAGCACTTTCTTGTTGAAATTTCTTTTGAGACGAGTTTGGTAGACTGTGAGATGGTCATAAGCTTGTTGTCTCTTCTCATCTAAGAGATCTAGCTAGGTGAGCTGAGCTACTCTGTATTCTTCATCTGAGATTTGCCCTCGCAAAGATATGTGTAGTGAGGGAAGTTCAACTTCTATAGGTAATACCACTTCGGCACCATAGACTAAGGAGTATGGAGTTGTTCCTGTGGATGTACAGAAGGAGGTTCGATAGGCCCATAGAGCCGAATTTATTTGTAGGTGCCAATCGTGATCGAAATCATTGACAACTTTCTTTAGGATTTTGAGGAGGGTTTTATTAGTTGCCTCTACCTGACCATTACCTTGTGGGAAATATGGGCTAGAAAAGTGGTGATGGATGCAGAGGGAAGTGCATAATTCTTCCATGTTGAGATTTTCAAAGTTACCTCCGTGGTCAGTGAAGATGGTGGATGGGATGCCAAAGCAGCAAACAATGTGGTATAAGATGAACTTGGAGACCTGAACTCCTGTAGCTGAGACTAGGGGGACTGCTTCCACCCATTTAGTGAAATATTCTATAGTTGTTATTATCTATTTATGTCCATTAGATGAGAGAGGTGTGATAGTTCCAACTAGATCAAGGCCCCAACAAGCGAAAGGCCAAGGTGGTGCAATAGGTTGTAGATTCTGTGCTGGAGCATGCACAAGATTTGCATGCTGCTGACATGGGAGACACTTCCTGACATGGGAGACACTTCCTGACAAAGTCACAGGAGTCTTCTTCAATGGTAGGCCAATAGTAGCTTTCTCTAAGGATTTGTCATGCTAGGATAATACCACTCATGTGGGCACTGCAAAGTCTGAAGTGTACTTCTTTTAACGCCATTGCAGCCTCATTTTTATCTAAACATCAAGAGAGAGTATCGTGATAACCCTGATGATATAGGGTATTGGCTATGATAACATAGCGAGATGATTTTTGGATGAGGTTTTGGCATTGGGTACATGTGAGGTGAGGGGATATGATACCATTGTTAAGGTAAGCATGAATTTCATGGTACCAAGGGGATTGGGGACCAACCAAGATACAAACACGGTTTGAATCCTCATTCGCATAGGCAGGTGTAAGGAGCTGCTCAACTAAAAACTCATACTGCGTAGCTTCTTGGGGAATTTCCAAGAGCGAGCTGATAGTGGCCATGGCATCTGCTGCCTTATTCTACATTTGTGGCACTTGTGTAAACTGAAGCTTTATAAAATGTTGGGTCAGCTGATCAACTAGCTCTTTGTAGGGTAATAGCTTTTCATCTTTGGTTTGATATTCATTTAGGACTTGCTTGATGATGAGTTGAGAATCGCCAAAGACTTGTAACTCAATGATAGTCCATTCCACAGCTATCTTTAATCCTGCTACAAGAGCTTCATATTCTACTATAATGTTGGTGTTAGGGAATTGTAGCTTGAAGGCTTTTGGAATATAATCTCCCTGAGGTGTAACTAATAATATTCCTACCCCTGATCCATGAGATGTGTATGAGCCATCAAAATAAAGCTTCCATGGGGGTTGTTCTTCAATTAGGCAGATATGCTCATCTGGAAATTTTGTGAGCAAAGGATATGCATCTACTAGAGGTGCATCAGCTAGGTGATTTGCTATAGCTTGCCCTTTGATTGCCTTTCTATCCACATACTGGATGTCAAACTCACTTAGTAGCATAACCCACTTTGCTAGCCGACCTGTGAGTGTTGTTCTAGAGAGCATATACTTGAGAGGATCAATCTTGGAGACTAGTTGGATGGTATGACTTAGCATGTAGTGGTGAAGCTTTTGAGTTGAGAAAACAACTACCAAACAAGATTTTTCCATAGGAGTATAATTGAGTTCATAACCAACTAGGGTTCTACTAATATAGTAGATAGCTCTTTCTCTGCTATAATCATCATGTTGTACTAGAAGTGCCCCTAGAGCAGTAGGTGTTGCTGATATGTACAAGATCAAGGGATGACCAGGAACTGGTGGAACCAAGATAGGGGGATTGGTGAGATACTGCTTGAGCTGATCAAAGTTGCGCTAACATAAAGGATCCCATTTGAAGTTCTCATCCTTCTTTAGTAAATGTGAAAATGGTGTACACTTATCTGCAAGCTGGGAGATGAAGCGCCAGACGGATTGAAGCTTTCCCTGAAGAGAGAAAAGTTGTCGCAGTGTCTAGGGAGGAGGCATGTCTAAGATAGCTTTGACCTTCTTGGGTGGATCTCTATACCTCGTTTAGAAACTATGAAGCCTAGAAGCTTGCCAGATGTGACCCCAAAGACACACTTCTTGGGATTTAGCATGAGATGATATTGGGCTAACCTATCAAAGATTTTCTCCAGGTTAGCAAGATGATCCATGAAGGTATGAGATTTGACTAGTATATCATCCACATAATCCTCCAAAATGCTATGGATAAGATCATGGAAAATGGATGTCATAGCTCTTTGATAGGTAGCCCCAGCATTCTTTAGGCCAAAAGGCATCATGGTGTAGCAAAAGGTTCCCCAAGGGGTAGTGAATAATGTCTTATGTTGATCCTCTTCTACAATCTTGATTTGATTATACCTGAAAAATCCATCCATAAGGGATGGAATTTCATGTCTAGCTGTAAGATCTACAATCATATCTATGTTGGGCAAGGGAAAATCATCCTTTGGACAAGATTTGTTAAGATCTCTGAAATTAGTGCAGATTCTGATGTCATCGAAAGGCTTAGTGACAGGGACCATGTTGGAGATCCACTCTGAGTAGTCGATAGGTCGAATAACCTTAGCAGCTAACATTCTTTCTAATTCAGCTTTGACCAATAATGCCACCTTGGGGTGCATTTTTCTAAGCTTTTGTCTGACAGGCTTGATCTTTGGATCGACTGCAAGATGATGAACTACAAGCTTTGGATCAAGTCCTGGCATGTCTTGATATGACCATGCAAATCGGCCAATGTTCTCTTGTAAGACCTCAAAGAGGATGTCAGCTTGGTCTTGTGATAGGGATGCAGCAATGTGAACAAGTCTAGGGATCTCTGAAGAACCGATGTTGACTTCTCTAGTATCCTCTATTAGAATAGATGACACCTATGGTCGATTATCTTGAGGAGGCAATACTAAATCCTCATGTTCTACTTGTGGCTCTGGACTTTCTTGCTGAGGGGTTCTCTTCACTGTCTTAGCTAGTCTCAAATTCACCTTAGTTCCAGTTTTGGGTGTACCGAAACTAGATTGGGGATTTTCTCCAAAATACCCCTTGGGGTCTAGCTTGTAGATATAGGAAAAATCTAGCTTTGTCTGCTTGTGAGGTGTTTTAGCTCCCATGAATCTTAGAAGCGCTTCCTCTGATGCGAACTCATCAATGTGTATGACGCTTGGTTGGTCCCTATCTATGAGTTGTGGATGAGCGAGTGGTAGGTCAATGAGATGGATGGATAGTTCTCAGAGAACAGAGTTTCCTAGGAAGATTTGGTCTGGGATATCGTCGTAGGCTCTCTTTTCAACTTCCTCAAGAATGTCTTCAATTTCGACAAGGTCGCGGTGGATGTTTGAAAAAGCGTGACCGTTCTCGTTGGTGCCCCCAGTTGTGGGTATGCCAATGCCAAGACCTGACTTCATTTCCCACTTATGTGCTTCGATGGGACATTGCATGCCCCTTTCTTCTGGTCCTAGTCCACCACCTTGATAGTTCCATTTTTTAGTGATGAGCTTATGTTCTTGGGGATACTTTTGGCTGAAGTGATCAAGGCGTGCTTGATTTCTTGGAGGTGCATCCTTATGTAACCAATTGTTGATATCTAGAGTGAGCTCTTCATGAAGAGGGGTTTTTGAGGACACAAAGGTGGTTGGGCCAAACTGTTTGTATCGAGGAGGTGGAATCTCCCTAGCTTTGTGATATGTCGGTCATCCATGGGTATGTGGATCAAGTGGGATTGGTCCGACAGCAAATGCATCTGATAGACTATATTCTCCATAGCCTTTGTTGTTGATCTTTACGGTAGATAGGGTGGAGGCAAGGATGGTTTCTGCATCATTACAAGTGTGGGATGAGCTGGCAATGGCTGTGCCAATGTCTATTCTAGGGAAATGGTTTGTATATGAAGCTTCAACAACATTACAGTAAGCAAAGGGTTCTAGATCAGCATGGATGGTCACCTCAGTGCCCTGATGCAGAAATTTGACGCATTGATGGTAGGTGGATGGAACGACCTTCATAGCATGAATCCATGGGCGACCAAGGAGGATGTTAAATGGTAGGTTTAGATCAACAACATGGAAAATTGTCTCTTGGATGACTAGCCCAACCTTGATGGGCAGAAAAATAGTTCCTTCTATGGTTCTTTCCAAGTTGTCATAAGCTTTGATGGTGATAACTTCACTGATCATATCTGCCTCAGTATACCCAACTTGTTCTATGAATTTTAGGGTGCAAATTTTCAAGGCTGATCCATTATCTATCATTACTCTTTTCATGGCAAAATTGGATACCATGATGGCTATGCGAAGCAGAAGGGTGTGATCTGGCTCAACCGTGGGTGTGTCGGTGGGTTTGAAAGATAGGGCACATGAGGATGAAAGGTGTCCAACAAGATTATGAAAATCAGTAGCATTGATATTAGAAGGGACATGAGATTCTATGAGAGCACTGTCAAGGATGTCTTTGTACACAAGACTAGTGCAGAGAAGGTCTAAAATGGAGATTTGGGTTGGAATGTTCCCAAGGTGTTCCAAGATATTGTACCAGCTTTTTGATGGAGCTGATGGTGGTGATGAAACTGGTGGGCCTATGATGTTAAATTGTGCTCTTCGAGTGGTGACTGCACACTCATTATCTGGTCCTCAGATATTGATAACATTGACAAAAGGCTCTTTCTCGGATATACAACCTATAAGGCTACCATAGTCTATATAGGATGAAGTGTGGTCATTGTTCTTCCCATGCTATTGGTTTGGTTGGCGATTGTTGGTGTTGTTGTTGTTTTGGATAGGTGCTTTTCCAGGATTTTGGTTATGAGGAGGAAACGCATTTTGATAGATCTGTAAGCCTGCATTGGGAGAGGTTTGTGCTCCAACTGTGATTTCTTTTCGATCAACGAGGTCCTGCACATAATCTTTCAGTTTCATGCATCTAAGGGTGGTGTGACCGTTTACCCTATGGAACTTGCAATACTCATTGTCCTTGTACCATGCAGCTTTGGATTGGCTTGGATCAATTTTTTGGGTAGGAGGAAATTTGATGAGGTTTTCATTAGCCAATTTCTCAAAAATGACATCCAATGGCTCACCAAGGGGTGTATAGTTTCTAGGTGTGGGTTGGAATCTGGGTTTTTGCCCTGCAGCTACATTGATGGCATTAGCTTGATTGTTAGACCCTTGAAAGTTGGGTCTTGTATTGTGGTTTTGATAGCTTTGGTTATTCCATTGTTGGTAATTAATAGCTTGTTGGTTGTTTGGTTGATATGGTGGGTTAGACTAGTTTTGAGAAGGACCAACAATATTCACATGTCTGGTGTTAGTAACCCCATCTGTTGCAACATGCTTTTTTTTGTTCCAATACCTAGACTTGTCATTGGAATGTGATTGATTTTGGTTGGCCTCTTTGTAAATCTTGACCACACCATCTTTGATGAGTCCTTGCTCCAGGATCATTCCTTTCTCTTTGATATCCTTATAGGTCTACAAACAGTTCATGGTCATGTGGTGAGCCAAACTGGGATGGGCATTATCAATAAACATTTTCACCACATGGCGCTCTAGCAAGGTGCAAGATATGTGGGTGGTAAGGGTTTTCCATCTTTCCAGGTATTCAGCAAGGCTTTCTCCACCTTTTTGCTTAGTGTGGATGAGGTCAACTATTGATAGCTCTGTTTCAACAAGATGGGCATATTGGGCTACGAATGCCTCAGATAATTCAGCAAAGTTTTTAATTGTGCCATAGGGGATTTTGTAAAACCATTCAAGAGCTGGTCCAGCCAAGCTTTTGGGAAAAAGGCGCAAGAGGAAGACATCATTGTATGCCACGTCCTGGCAGTGCATGTAAAATTATTTGATATGTGTGATAGGGTCTCCTTTTCCTCTGAATTTGTCAAATTTGGGTACCTCAAAGTGTTTGAGAAATGGTGTCATGGTAATGGCTCTGTCAAATGGGTAAGGACACACATTCTCAAACTTGAATGTCTTTGGATCATTCCCTTCTTGGATGGCTTTCAGAGTTGTCTTCATTTGCTCCCATTTTGAATTGATAGGTGATGGCTGGGGTGCCCCCAATGTAGGAGTTCCTTGAGGTAGGTATGCACTAGATGGGGCCACTGAATATGGATGGCTATGAGGGATTTGTTGATAGGGATTGTACATTGTTTGGGTAGTTGCATGGCGGATGATGAGTTGTTGAGGGGAAGGTGGCGCATATTTTTGCATGTGTTGTGAGGCTTTCTGTTGATATGGGATTTGAGGTTGGGATTGAGGAACATAAGCTAGCTGTGGGATAAATGGATTTCTTTATGGAGGTAAGGTATAAGATGGTTGTGAGGCTTGGGGAAAGGATCGGGGGGCTTGTGGGGTTTGACCAATATATGTGGGTTGTGCCCCCATTTGAGATGGTATCTACAAATAATTGGTGGTTGGCTGGGGTGGTGGATTACCTCCTAGAAGTGGCATTGAAAAGTAGTTGGTAATAGGAGGTAATGGATTAGTTGGTGGTGGAGGTGGTGGGAATTGAAAGCTTGGGAATGGAATTGATGGGGTTTGATAGCTTGGTGGCTAGATTTGGAAGCTTGGTAGAGTGGTGGTGGGAGCTAGGGTCACTTGGGAGCTTGGTAGAAAATTGGCAGTAGCTTGTGGGATTTGATAGCTTTGTGGAGTGAAGGTAGTAGCTTGTGGATTTGTGGCTGATGGTATTGAGCTCCCAAGACCTAATGGAAATGATGGGATTGTACTTTGGGTTGTGGTGAACAAGCTGGGGGTGATGAAAGGTTGATTACTTGGCCCCATGGGTGGCATCCTTCTTTTATATTACTGAGGTTGGCCAAAGATACTAGCACTGATTTGGGAGATGGGTGGATTTGGAAGGCTGGGTTGGGGAGCAGCAGCAATAGTGAAGGGGGTGAACGGCGAGGTGTTTTGGGTAAAGGGGGTTTGGAGCGGAGAGGTATGAACCAGGGATGGAGTGGTGGTGGTTGGGTTTTCTTGCGGCATGGAGATTTCAACTTGGGTGGATGATGGTATGTTTGGGTCTGTTGGATCATATGGATTGGTTGGAGGCTCTTCTTTTGGCATATATTGAGGATAATTTGGATCATAAGAGCCTATGGGTGGTGGCAACTGCCCAAACAATGGGTGAGATGGATTTGATAATGGAGGGGGTCTTCCAAAGTCAAAGGTTCCTACATTGTCCCTTCAAAAATTAGCCATGATTATCTCTTTGTTCTTGTCTATAATGGCGTTTACCAATACTACATTTCCTAGTTGGTTCATGAAAGCTTCAATGTCAGTAGGTAATGGCATAGCTTTTTCTGGGTTGAGGGATGGCTAAGTGCTCAAGGGGGGTGATTTTGTTCGGTCCAAATGATAGGACTCCATTGTTTTTTTCTTCTTGGCTAAGCGAGTGATAGGTGGCATGAAGATGCAGAATGTTCCTAGGGATGAGATGCAACAAATGTTGGTGGATGCAAAAGGGGGGAAGGCTTTTCTATGCAAATTATTTCCTAGGTTGAGGCAAATCTATATGGCAAAACCTAAGGAGGATTGGGTTGGGGATTCTAACTTCAAAGATATGTTGCCAAAGCACAAAAGGTCTACTTTCCTATGTGCAAGCTTGGTGGTGATTGTGTCAATCTTAAGGATAGACTGATGATCCTTTAGGAAGAACACGAGATTGACCACTTGTGGATCCCAACCTTTAGATCAAAGTGATGAGGGATAACAAGTGACAATGCTAGATTACCCTAGACAAAGCTTTGTCAAAGGGATAACCTTGGTGAGATTGGTAGATTTGGAAGATTTTAGGAATGGCAAACTTTTGGCAAGGTGACAACAAATTTTGAAGGCTTGGATGTGAAGATTTTGGATTGCTGGCTAGATGGTTTGATTCTAAATGAGATGGATGAGCTAATAATTCTTAAGGGGATAACCTAAGATGGTTGGCTTTTCTACAAAGATGACTCTAAAGTGAAGCTTATCCAAGAAGATGTGGAGAAACAAGGGTGTCTAATCATAGAAATCATGCCTAGTTGGTAAGGCATAAGCAGGATTAACTCCTGAATGTTGGCTAAATTTGATGGTGCGCTCTAACTAGGCCTCTTGAAGTGCTTTATCGGTAACTTTGTCCTCTGCTTTGTGGAGTTTAGCAATTCATGGGCTTGGTGTTATTTCTTTTCTCTTGGCTGAAAGTTTTTGGTATGCTAGAGATGGCTTGAGTTTGACCTTGTGAAACTTCTGTTTGGGTTTGGGTTGTTCTGACATAAATTCTTGAATTTTCTTGGCTTTGAGAGATCTCAGTTGTTTTGCTTCAACTTGTTCAACTTCTAAAATAGGCAGTGACTATGCTAAGTGTTCCCTAAGCTAGAATTGACCAAGTTTGGAAAATATTCATTCAACAAGTAAAATATAATCAAGCAATAGATAGGAACACCCAGATAGAAGTTTGTGGTTCTCAGAATGTGATATTTGCGCTAAGGAGTGTGTATGTTCTAGAAATGTTTCGATCAGTCACTCCAAACACATTAACATCCTAGATGGTTGTCTGCAAGGCCGACAGTTGGTTTAGCTAGGGAGTCCTCGATATACACAAGGTACGTGAGGCCCAAATCCGTAGATGAGACCAAAAAGATGTCACACAGCCGAGAGGAGCGATAACCCACTTCTCCTCTTTCACTTCTCAAGGGTATAAAGTTCCTTGAGGCTTAGCCCGAGTGACAAAATCTTGATCCCAAGAGAGGTGTCTTTCGATTCACCTCCCAATTCTTATACTCCACCGAAACGTTGGAGTTGAGGTCGTCCAAGGGGTGATGAAATCCTCAAGCAAGCCTCCTAAAAAGAAACAAAGTTTTGGATCCTAATCTTATGCACCCAAGATGGCCTCGAACGATGACAAGGGGAGAGAAGACTTGGATGACCTTGGGCTAAAAGACACGCTTGTTTTTTTACCGACTCTTATGTGTGCTAATCTAGACTTTGCGAGCACTCATGTTTAAGAGACAATGTTCAATTCTAATTTGAAGCACCAACAAAAGTAAATCAATCGAAGAATGCAAACAATAAGAAGAGTTAGGGTCAACAAAAGCAAAATCACGCGGCCGGAGGCCCTCCACGTCAAGTATCGATTAATTTTCTTTAAGGCATTCAAGATTGAGTGTGAGTTTGTTTTAAGCCCAAAAAAAAAAGTGTGTGAGATTCGATTTCAAGCGCACGCCCGGAGGCTCTCCACGTCAGTTGTTGTTCAATTTTAGTGCCCAAACTTGAAGTGTGATTGATTTAATCTAGAATTTTGGTCATTTAAGAATTTTGATAAAGCTAAAGCAAACGTTCAAAGACCAAGTGAGTTAGTTAGATTGTGGAACATTTAACACCTTTTTCAAGTAGACCCATCCCCATAAATGGCACTGAGATTGCAACCAATGGTTGAATTGATGGGTGATTAGAAAAGAGGTGAGTCTAAGGAACTACTCAAATTGATTTTTGCAAATTTGTATTTAACTTAACAAAGTTTCTTAATTGTCCAAAAATCAAATTTTACCTAAGTTGCATGTGAAAAAGAGATTTGTTTTGTTCAATTTTAGAAGATCCAAATGAAGTGTTTGATATTGCATTCCAAGAAAAATTGATTTTAATCCATGGCATTCAAGAGTGTGTTTTGAGCAACATTCATTCAATGAAAAATGTGTTTAACCATTCAAGTTCATTTTAGCAACATGCATTCAAAGACAAATGGTTAAACATTCAAGTTCATTTTTTAGCAACATGAGAACCTGCAATAAACATGGTTAGTGGTTCCATATGTGCTCCAACCTGCAATGAGACAAAAAAAAGCAATTTAGTTACCCAAAATCTTCAAAAATGAGAGCTTAACTATGGAAAAAAAAAATTTTATCTTTTTTTGTTATTTTTCCTACGCGTAAAAATGCTTTAAATGGTCTAAATCCTATGGAACCACCAAAAGTCAAATTTTGATTTATACTCTCTTTTTCTTTTTTCTTTTTTTTTTAAACTACAAAGTGAAAAAATAAAAATTTTGAAACAGAGGTGCAACAAAGACAGGCGAAGATGACAGTTCATCAGGCGTAGATGCAAAACTGCAGAGACGCTGATCTGCAAAGATGCTAATCTGCAAAGACGACAGTTTGATGGCCAGCAATAGTGGAGACGACAGTTTGACTGATGGCGGTAGCGGAGATGACAGTTTAGGTTGCAGAGACGACAAAGTAGCCGACGAAGGCACTGATCTGCAGAGATGACAGTCCAAGATGCATAGATAATAGTTGGAGATGCCAAACTGTGGAGACGACAATTTGCAAGCACAGACGCCAAATTGCGGAGATGACACTGTGCAAAAAAAAGCTAAAAAACGCTAATTTTTTTCAAAAAAAATTTAATTTTTTATTATTTTCAGATTTTTGAGGGTATGTCTTCTTCCCAAGTGCATTCTTTAACTTGAAAAAACAAGCAAAACACCCTCACAACACACTCAAACAACAATAAAAATTAGATGGTTAGTTTAAAACAACATATAGATAGAAATTGATGATTAAATGACCCATAGTGGGGTCCCACCGGATGTGCCAAAATGTAGAACAAGATTTAGTATGCAAAGAACATTAACAAATAAAGTAAACATTCACAAACCAAAACTAAATTCACATATATGTTTAGACAAAGAAAAGAAAACAAAAAGTGCAAACCTCACAAAAGAAAACACTCCATGCTTTCTTGATTTTTTAGATGTGTCCTTTGATGTGGATGTATGCTCAAGATGCTCAAAGCTGCTTCAATGGAGGTGGGTAATGGAAAATTGGTAGCTTTGTGAGCTCTCAATTTGGCATTATAAGGGTAAGATTGATGGCTTTGGTTCTCAAAATAGCATGGTAACTTTAGCTCAAAGATTGTTGTTGAAATGGCTTGGGATGGGATTCAATTTATAGGCCAAGGGGTAGAGGGATGGAGGGCTTAGATGAAAGGATGGGGAGATGGTTAAGGAGGGCTAAGATGCACTCAAAGAGGAGCACATGGATTGTGCTTGTTTAGCACCAATGGGAAGGTGACACTTGTCACAAGGAGGATGAGTGTGAGAGGGTAGGGTAAAGGGTTGGTTAAAGGCATGATGAGTGGGGTTGAGTATGTAAGAGAGATGTAAGAGGAATGAGTGTGGAAGAGGGAAGAGTGTGGAAGATGGATGCAAAAGTCATGAGTGGGCTTGTAAGAGTCTTTTATGGTTTGTAAGAGCACTCATGACTTGGTGGTTGGGATTTTTGAGGGGGGACTTTGGTTTGGTTTAGGAAAGTCTTAAACTTGTTTAGGGAATGTGACAATATTAAGGGGTGGATTAGGCTTGGGTTTAGGATTAGATTAGGAATGTTAGAGATGTGCAAGTGGATGGCATTAATGAGGGTGGGTGAGTTAGTGGCTAAGCTTGGTTAGTATGGGTGGATGGGGTGGATTAGGCTAAATGGAGGTTTAGGGATAGGTTAGGGGTTTTTAGATTTGAGGATTTTATTTATCAAATAGATTTATTTAATAAATGGGGATTTTTGGAATTAGATAGAAGAATAGGATTTAATTGATAAATAATAGGATATTTGATTTATCAATTAGGACTATAGATGATTAATTAAATTAATCAGCTAGGTGATGGCAAAGGATTAATTAAATAGGAATTTAATTAATGATGCCTTTAGAGATGGATAAATTAGATTACCAAAGCGGTGTAATCAAATTTAGGTGTCTACACAAACAATCAACTATGTGACTGTAAATGTTGATGATATTAGTAAAGAGAACGGCCATATAAAGATTGAATCAATGAAAGAGGTAGAGAAGACCTCAATTTATGTAGAGAATAGGGACATGTCCCTTGGAGAGGCTAGTTTTTTTTCTATTATTGGCAAGCAATATTGGAATTAGATAGAATGCAATCAGAAAAATGAAGTTGCAAAGCTAACCCCCATGCAAGAAGAGGATCAAGATGAAAAGAAGATGGTGGTGGGTCAATGCGAGACCACAAATAGTATAGAATTGGAGTCTCTTAATGCGGAGGAAATGAGTTATCCATGAACAATAAACACAATTGAAGTGCAAAAAAATGAAGCAAAAACAATAAGGTTAAAATTGTTGAATTGGATAAAGCCATCACTTTTGGCAATTGATATGTTGAATAGTCAAAGTATTGTATTTATGTCACCAAGGCAAGGTAAACCTTGTGTAAAGATAAAAAATATTGGTTCATGTGGATCCAATGTATCTCAAATAAAAAAGCCACTAGACATTGGCACAATTTTGATAATCACTATAGTCCAAGATAGGGTTGAAAAAAAAAAAAAAGATCATAGTTTGGCCTCCAAGAAGAATAGAAGAGATCATGATCATTTGGAACAATTTGAAGATGAAGAAGACAAAGGAAAATGGCACGAATGTGAAAATTAAGAGGACAAAGTGTCGGCAAAGGGTGTATGGTGCACGAGCACCCTAACTATATCCATTGAATTTAGGATAATAGTTAGTATGTTTTGGGTCATGATAGATTAGTGAAATATTTATTCCAATTTGTTTAATTAGGTGTTCAATCAAGGTCATCAAAGTATCAATTAAAGCTACTGAGAATACATCAAAACCAGCAGTGGGGTTTCCCATCCAATGTTACCATCATTGCCTCTCATCATTCCATTCACAAGAAACCTCTACACAAATTCCCAACTCAACTTTACAATCATTTCCATAACTAGACCAATATTGGTCTTCCCCCCATCATAGATAGAAGCCAATGATTCAAATATTGTTTCCCTATCAAGCAATGAAAATGTGAACACAATAGAAAAAGAAAACAAGAACAAAATTAATTTCTTTGAGAGCTTTTGATATATGATATGGTTATGGTGCCAATTGGGGAATCCAACCACCTAAGAAGAAGCCTAAATTTGTACCAGGTGTGGGAAAAGATGGCATGATAGACAAGAATTTTAGCAGAAATAGGAGATAGAAACAATAGTATAATTATCATCAATACACACAAATTCTGCACCAGAATTGTTGTAGATGTCTTGTATATCATTTTTTATGCATATTTTGTCATATTTTTAAAATGTTTGACTGCTATTAGCTATACCTTGCACCTGTTCTTTGGGCAAGTGCTAGTTAGCCTGTTATTAGCATGATATATAGTAAGACTATTTTATTTTATTTTAAAAAAAATCTATCTATCATCAAAATTTTGACATGGCCAATCATCACTGGTATGAAAAACTTTTCAAATCATTTCTGGCTAGCATCAAAAGTTTGATGGGGTTTGTTTTCGATGGTATAACAAACCCATCGAATCATCTCTAGCTGGCATTGATAGTTTGATGTTTTGAATTAGTTGTTTGGCACCACCGTGTGACATAGATGGGGATGATTTTCAATGGAGTGGCTCATCAATAAAGTAACAGCCATGGAATGCATTGAACTTTCGATGCAATTCTAACAACATTAACCTTCGACATTTAAGTGTTGAAATTTTAACCACTTGTGCATCAAAAAATAGGTCCAAATTTACTAGTTACAAGGAATAAAGCAAGAATAGTTTGTAAGGGATATGCACAAGAAGGGCTTGATTATGGAGAAAAAATTTCCCCAATTGCAAGATTGGAAGGAGTGAGAACCTTTTTTGAATATGCTACTTACAAAGGATTCAAAGTATAGCAAATAGATGTTAAATCTATATTTTTTAATGGAATCTTGGAAGAAGTCTACATTAAACAACTTCAAGGATTTGTTGATCCTGGCAAGAGGAATATAGTATGTAAACTACATGGTGCAAAGCATTATATAGTTTGAAGCAAGCCCCTAGAGCATGGTAAGAAAGGTTACATGCTTATCTTGTAAAATTTGGTTTTGCAAGAACTAATGACAATAGCAATCTATACTTGAAAATTGAATTGGAAAGTAAGATATTGTTAGTTGAATTTTTTTTTGATGATATCATATTTTGAGAACAAGATTTGTTGTGCAACTCATTTGAAAATGAAATGAAGAAGGAATTTAAGATTTCAATGCTTGGAGAGATCAAATTCTTTATTGGTTTACAAGTTTATTAGATGAAGAAAGACATTTACATTACACAATCAAAGTATATCAAGGAAGTATTGAAGACTTTTGGAATGGAAGCCTCGAGACCAACTGGAACACCTATGGTGACTGGACATAAATTCTTAAATAATGATGATTCAAATGAGGTGAATCAAACATTATACAAGTCAATGATCATAAAATTGCAATATGTTGTACATAGAAGACCTAACCTTGCATTAGCAATTGGTATTGAATATAGATTTTTTACCAATCCTAGAGAAAATCACATGATGGTAGTGAAAATGATACTAAGATATCTAAAAGGAATGGAAGACTATGGATTAGGGTACAAGAAAAGTGATAGATTTTAATTGAAGGTTTACACAAATGTTGATTGGGGAGGCAACATTGATGAAAAAAAGAGTACAAGTGGAGGATCTGTCTTTCTAGGTGGGATATTTATTTCATGACAAGAAAGAAAGAAAACTATATTTGTCAATCCACAGCAGATGTTGAATATATGTTGTTGTAGAAGTCAATTATTCAAACATTGTATAGATTAGAAATTGTTGACAGTTATGAAGGAAGAGATCATTTCACCTACTTTTATTTATTGTGATAATAAAAGTGCTATAAACATATCAAAGAATCATGTGATGCATACAAAGACCAAACACATAGTAATCAATCATTACTTGAGAGAGATGACAAAGAAGTAAGACTAGAGTATACGAACAAAAAGGAGCTCATGTTAACATATTCACTAAGGAATTACCTAAAGATGATTTTGAGTATCTAAGAGGCAAGTTTGGGTTCATTCCCCTATCTAAAGAAAGTTGAGAACAGATGTTTCATTGCATCAAATGTTGTAATTATAATATCTTACACATTGATGTAGGAAGTCACACTTTAGGAGCTACCTAAAGATTGTGAGGATGAACTAGAGCAGTAGAAGATGTGACTATAAGGAGACAAGGTAAAGATGAAGGAGAAAGTTATTTTGACATATCATTTAGATAGTGATAGATTGAAGAAGTTATACATGTGAATGGTAGATTTCTTTGGTATTCTTTTCAAAGATGGAGAAGTTGAATGGTTACCATTCATATCCATATGGACAATATGATTAAGAGGGGGACATATGTCAAAGTTACCTTCCTATATTCAAATGAAAGAGGGGGAATTCACATTATGAAGATGAGTATGTGTTGAGATCAAAAGAGGGAGACATATGAAGCTAGATGCATATCAAATGGAGAATATAGCTAGAAGACTAGAGATGTTGACATCTTGAGATCTAAAAGTAGTGTTGCCAATACAATTGGGAATATAATTGATCTTAGTTTAGAAGAATGTATAGTTGATATCTTATAGGGTGAAGTGTAAGTGAGTGCATGGATGAAAATTAGAATAAAACTAAGGATATTAATGAAGATATATATCAAATCATAGAGGGATCTATTAAGGAACTGATACTGATAAATCATCAGAATGTATTTTGTGTTTGCATAGTAGCTCGAGGTGTTGTCATCAATGCCAAAGAGGGAGATTTTTGGAAAGTACAATTGTAATAATAATTTTATTTTCATTGATGTCAAAGCTTAGTGGTAATACATTTACTACATTTTTTGAGTTCCATATCTATTGATTGATGAAGAGAAAGAGAGATAACTATATGAACTAGTAAAAATTTGTTGAATGACGAGGAGAAAGTATGATGGAATTACAATGAGAAATTGATCAATTAATCTTTGACAAGATGATGAATTATTTAATCATTATATGAAGTAAGGAAGATAGTTGAGTTAAATTTTAGAAGAGAAGACAAGCAATTGAGTAAAACACTAAGCTTGACTAAGTGATAGTTTTACAAGGCTATTGAAGCAAAAGATTAAGGAACTTAAGGTTAGCTAAGTAAACAATATTAGCCAAGTGATAGTTATGGCCAAGCAAGTTGGAGTAGAAACCAAGAGTAGTGATGATCGAGCGAGCCAGTGGAAGTCAAGCAAGAGAAAATAGTAGTGACTGAGCTACACAGTGATGATTGAGTGTCAGAAAAAATAATTGTTTGTGAAAGAATCATTTTTTAGGACAATATAGTTGAATTTTCATATTAGTAAAAATTCATGGATGATAAGGATTGATGAGTTGGCCTATTAAATGCAAAAATAGAGTTTTTTACATGATCAAAGGAAAGGATTTATGAAGAATTTTCTAAAGGTATTAAGAAAGGAAAGGAAGAAAAAAATGATGGATAGATTCAATGGATCTAACCTAACCCTAAGATCTACAGTGATGTTTAAGCAACAAAAGATCAAAATAACCCATTTAAGGAGGCATAAGAGATATTTTCTAAGCTTGGTTCATTATTGATTGGTGAACTTAAGGAGAACCTATGAAGAGAAAATTAGTAGAAGAGAAGTGAGAAGATTTGTGAAGTGTGATTGCTCAAAGGGATGACAAGAAGATCAATGATGGAGTTTATAAAGAAGGCTAGTCAATCAACCAGCAAATGAGCGAAATGGAGATCTGAATTTGCAAAGTGAGTTATGTTTTATAGATCAAACCTACTCTTACTTTCCAACCATTGTGGAAGTCAAAATCCATTAATCAAGGTTGACCTAACAGTCATTTTGTAAATCATTTAATAAAGGTGACATTCTAATGGAATGATCTAAATTCCTCTAACAAGGCCACTCCTAATAGGGTGATTAAGTCCTTTAACATGGTCATACCTAATAGTGTGTTTTATAACCTTTAACAGGGTTGTCTCTTAACTAACCTCACTTCAAAAAAGTGAAAAAGTAGTAGCATGTTACTAGTGGTTTTCCCCAAATTAGGTTTCCACATTAAATCCTAGTGTCATTTACTTGTATGAATGTTATATTATGCATGTTGGAGCTCAATACAATCTATTGTAAGTTGTGTGTTTAGATCTCTAGACTTGGCTTGTGTCACTCTTGAGTTACACCATATTTCTTTGATTTGTCTTCTGACTTCTTTTGTTCTTTACTTTTCTCTTCATCAATGTCCATATTTACCTTGGTTGTTATGTGCTAGAAAATGTGACCTGCAAGAAGCTTGGGTTAACAAATAAACACTAGTTTAAAATCTTGAAATTGCATCAAAGACTTATCAAAATGAAAAGAACAAAATACCAACTAATGCTTGCTTAGGTTTTGCAACCCTAAGCAACCAGAAAATCCAACCTTCTAGCCACCTCTACAGCTCAACAAGGACACCCATAAGAGGCCTTGTTGGTGTGTTAAGATGGGGGGGTGTTTAATGTGCTCTCCCAAACACAACAATAAGTGAATCTCTTGAGTGAGTGAGTGCAAATGTGTATGCAAGTAAAGTATGAATCTAAAATAAATGAGATGAAGAAAACCTCAAGAAATGGCTATGGAGAGATCCATTCTTGAAGGCATTCAAAGATGGAGATGATATATAATGAAAGAGCTAACTAAATATGCAAACTATGATAAAAATGCAAGCTAAAATGAAGCTACAAATGCATGTAGAAACTAGATTAACAATACATAATGTAAATCAAATCCACTACCAAATTGTTAGTATGAACCTACACAATCACTATGAAACTCTATCAATGCAAGCTCAAACTACTATGAAAGTTCAAACTAGGAATGCAAATTCAAATCTCAAACCAACATGATAACAATGCAAAATAATGGGAGATGCCAATGCTTGAGACAAGCCCTCTATTTATAGGCTTGAGGGAGGGCTTGGTGAGGTGGCATCCATGTGGCATCCACATAGGTGCCACAAGGGAGACACATGGGCTAGAGGACAAGCCATGCAAAAGTCAAAAAGAGTCTTTAATGATTGAGAGACTAAAGGTGTTCTCACACATGTGTGAGCAACCTTGGGAGAAAAAGTGGGAGACAAATGTGTAAGAGGTGTAAGAGGGCATGGCTTCTCACACATGTGTGAGACACCTTGACTCTCATGCAAGAGGACAACTGTCCAAGAGGCATGCAAGACATGAGGGATGAGGAAAGTGTGAACATCTCTCACACATGTGTGAGGATTCCTCACACGTGTGAGAACACACTTAAGATTAAGAGGAGATTTAGCTAGGATGATTTGGAAAAGAAAGCATGATTAGGAAGTGGGTAGGTTTAGCAAGGTGGGTTAGGTAGGCTAGTGAGGTTTAGGATTAAATTAAATGAGATTTAATTTAATCATGAGTTTAGATGAATTAATAGGATGTGGGGAATTTAAATAAGTAAAATTTATTTTAAAAAGAGGAATGTGGAGGATCATGTGTTAAATTAATTTAACACATTAAGGCTAGAAGCATTTAAATTAAATTTAAATACTTAGAAGAATGAACTTATTTAATTAAAATAATTTAATTAAATAAGTAGAGGAATGTGAACAATATAATTAATTAATTAATAATTAATTACAGTGTCACGGGCAATATTAAAATTAATTAATATAGTGTTTAGGGATGATTTTAAGCGTCTACATTTTGCCCCTCTTTGATGTGATGTTGGAACAACATCATATCAAAGAAAAAAATATATAGGTTGCCCCAGAGAAGGAAGGAGTCCTATGGCGACAACAAAGGAGGAGGGTGCCCCCTCGCAAAAATTGAGCAAAAAATAAATTTTTGGCAATTTTTGCGAAAAAGGTCTTAAAAAAAAAATAGAAAATAGAAATAAATGATAACCTTTGCATGGCTTGCAGGTAAAAAGGGGATGGGCACGGCTTAAGGAAGATATGGGCTCAAACAGGGGCCGCAGGGGCCCTATATAAGTCGCTGAGGGGCCCAAAGAAGGTCATTGTCACACCGCGAGCAAAGCATCCAGAGCGAACATGGATCCCATTGATCAATTGCAGCTTGGTGAGCGCGTGCGGGAGTACCAGCAAGCAGCCAAGATGGGCCCACCGGTAAGTCATCTGATCCTCTTAGTGTTTTGGTAGACTAGGCTAGATGAGGTGCATTTATTAGGCCATAAATGCACAAAAAAAGAGTCAGAGCGGAGACGATAGTCTCTACATTATCGTCTGTGCAGACGACAGTTGGGGGACTTCGACGTCTGCAAAGACGACAGGATACATCCTATCATCTGTGTAGATGCCAAAAGGGCGGGATAGTTCACGGAGATGACAGGGTTTAGTCTGTCATCTACGAGGACGAAAAAAGCTAGCAAAGATGACAAAGGATGCCTAGTCGTCTACGCAGACAACAGAATGCTCAGAACTGGCATCTCTGCTAATTGACGTATGCGCAAATCGACATCTGCGCAAATCAGCATCTTCGCTGATTAGCGTCTCTACCGATCAGCGTCTGTGCAAAAAAGGTGTCTATGCGAAAAAATAGGCACGCCAAATAGGGTAAACTAGGGGGAGGTAATAGGAGATGCCCTAGTGTAGGGACATCACAGGCTAGCAAAACTGACGCTCTGCATGTCTATGTTGCAGGAGGATACGGTGGTGTTTAGGTCGAGGGAGCACTATTCTTCGACCATGATGATACAGGAGAGGCTGACAAATGCAAACTAGGGGCATGTGCGACTATGCGGTCTAGAGCACGTTCACAAGTGGCCAGATCTGAGGGGCCATTCAGCGCAACTATCGGCTCTCATAAAGCGTTGGCACACGCCTACAGGGAGCTTCTAACTATCGACAAGGGAGACCTCAGTCACACTCTTAGATGTGTGGCGGATCTTGCGGGTACCGATCAGAGGTGCGTACCTAGAGTATGTACTAGAGGGTTCAGATCCATTCCTGAGAGAGTGTTTTGGTCAGTGATGACAGAGATTACCCATCCAGTGATCATGGTTGACATGGAGGGGTGCACTGGAGCAGAGGTTACCGAGGCTGGCAATATACCTAGCCTCACTGATATGGTGGATGCTGCCAGATCATGCAGGACATGGGTGGCCGATCGAGTGGGCGCGAGTGCTGAGCACTCTGCTACAGGAGGATGGAGCAATCTATTGTTGGGGACAGACTATCCTGGTTGAGTTGTATCATGATTTGCATATGTGTGCATATCGAACCCAATGCACGGTAGGACCAGGACTGACACTACTGATGGTTTGGTCATGGGAGCATATCGGAGTCACATGGTTGATCACTCAGTGAGAGACTAAGTAGCCTGGGGAGCCATATGCCTGCAAATACCAGCCTCTGATCTAGTATACACCGACGGAGTCTGTGGGGTTCTAGCATTGATGCCTAGGTGAGATCATCATGTTCGAGTGGACTCTGTATGATGGAGTAGAGCAGTGGGGGCAGACACTGGCAGCGGGTGGTGAGGATGACATGGAGGATCAGATGTACCTCCCGTATACACAGACTGATTGCTGGATCATTGGCCGATCCATGCATGTGATCATGCGCTACATGCCCTCTCGAGTGTGATGGCAGTTTGGCAGGGTATAGGATATAGTGCCAGATAGATTTTTATATCCTGTAATGTCACGCGAGTATGGCCAGATATCAGGACACGGGACCATAGTATGATTGGCCTAAGCTTCTTGGATGGGGATGGTAGCAGTGCCATGGGTGCACGGCCAGGATAGGGGAGACACAGGTATGACACCAGCATACACATAGTGTTGGGCAGCCCACCAGCGGGTCAGGCTGACAGTGCCAGGGGCACCGCCGCCAGTAGAGCAGGCACAGGGAGAGGGGGATGGAGTAGGGGATGGTGGGCAGGCAGCCATGATGCCACCACCAGCTCAAGGGGCACAAGAGGGACCGCATGGGCATAGAGTTCGAGCGCGGAGAGGGCCAGGGCTAGTACTAGCACAGGGGCCACTACAGATAGCACCCTAGGTACAGGTTCAGGCATAGGCACCACCGCAGGCACCACCACGGGCACCACTGTAGGCACCTTTGCAGGGACAGAGGGAGGACCCAGACATGGTCAGGGCCAAGAGGGATAACCTGTGAATAGAGGTAGCCTGTCTACAAGGGGTAGCACAGGTGCAGCAAGCACGAGTAGACAGCTTAGAGTAGGCCATGGGGGCCATATAGGCAGAGCTACAGGTGTAGAGGGTCAGGGGGGACAGTGCACAAGAGGCTTTAGCAGCCTTACAGGCACGAGTGGATGCTAGGGAGTTTACATAGATGGGTACCCCGACAGTGGTGGAGGATCGGGCAGGAGGTAGAGAGGCTCCGAGCAAAGAGGTTCCGAGAGGAGGTAGCTGCCCTACAGGCTGAGCGTGCCACCCATCAGGCGCAGTTGGATGGGTACCGTAGGCAGCGGGATATAGCCATGGAGATGGTATAGCCAAGGGCAGCCGTCATAGTGCTGCAAGAGGCCCTCGCAACTAGTCGAGTAGAGACACGGGCCATACGAGAGGCAGCATTTTATAGGTTGCTTTACAAGGAGGTTGTGCCTGCTGACCAGCAGTAGCCAAATTTTGAGAGGGGAGCCAGCTCATGGATCTCAGGGGGCAGAGCCAAATTAGAGTAGTCCATAGGACAGCAGAGACCTCCTCGAGGGGGGGATACAGGGGGGGCAGGGCCCTCACAGCCAGCTACGTGATTCCATATAGTGATCAGTGTTTTGACAGATATGTGCAGATGCAGCAATTTTTGATGATGCATTTGTATTATATGATTCGATATGATTTGTATATGGACTGTATAGACATTATTTTTTGAGATATATACATGACATGATTTGATGATTTTATGTGTATGGATGTATGTATGGATTTATGATGTGGATACTAACGCTTGTGATGCAGGATGTGATGCTATGTGATATTGCCTATGATGTATGCATATGTACATGATGCCTAACATGTGTGTGATGCAGATTAGTGGGCAATTATGAGATGTATGCATTGTTTTATGGATGCATGATATATATATGTTAGATGTGATTAGGATGTATATGCCCCTAGATGTGATCACTAAAATGAATGTATGAACTAATGCAATCTAATGAACTAAAAATGAACATGAAATGAAATTAATCAAATGAATACTAATGCAATGAATGAATGTAAAAGTGGGAAGCTAATGCAACCTAACAAAAATGAACTAATGAATGAATATCTGTCATAGCTGTCACTCATAGAAACCCAGGAGCATAGCATAGGAGGGGGGAAATAAATAGGACCTTGTCTCAAGCACAACTCAGATGAAACCCTAGACTACATACATCCTAACTACATGATATCAAGAGATTCTATTGTGTTCATATGGAGAGCACACCTTAATTTGATTTTGCAAATGAGTTTATGCATTATATGCTATAGAAGCATAAATGACATGACTCTTTTGCGTGGACTAGACAGACAAAACCATAGAGACTTTAGGACAATAGGTGTAGTTTGCATAGTCATGATGGATCAAATGTCATATACACAATAGAGAGGTCTGGGCACACCCAAAGTCTTTTAGGGATCTTTGGTGGGATGTGTGCTAACCCATTGCCGCCATTACGCAACGCATTAACATAACCTGAAACTGACACACATGAAGTAAAGTCTCAAAAATAGATCATACCACAAAAATATGTGTAGTTAATGACAGCTATTCTAGTATGACCAAAATATGGAAGATCAAGGTGCACCATAAAAGGCTATCACTAAACACAAAAATCAACCAAAAAAGAACCTCGTGACCAAGTAGTCATTCAGTCCACAGTTCCTGCCAAGAACCTTAGGTCTAGAAGTGAATGTCACAATGTCACCTATAGGAAGGATGCATCCTATGAAAGTGTGTCAAGTTGAAGTGTCAAATGATCATAAAATTGTTTTTTTTTGGCAAGGGCTATGAAGCAAATAAGTTTCTTGAAGCATTAAGTGTCAAATGGTGATTTTGTGTAAGTCCAAGTGTGGTCACTGTTGTAAAAAAAAAGCTCAGCGTAATGGGATGACAATCATTCGACAGAAAATGCCTCGCGAACTAGAGGTCTTTGAAAAGATGGAAGTGAAATGTAGCCTCGCAGACAAGAGGTCTTGTATTAGATGCATGAAACGCAAAAGGCTAGATAAGACTTTGCACAAGGGAAGTGGAATGGAATGAAGCAAAACGAGCCTTATAGACAATGGATGAATTCATACTTTTTTTAGGAACATTTTTCTGCTTTTTAGGGCTTTTTTCAGGAACATTTTATGAATTTTTTTTTTGGATTTTTTGATTTTTCTAATTTTTTTGGATTTTTTCGGGACTATAAACACTGTACAGGAACTACAAAGGCTCAAGCATAGAACCGCTTGAGATGTTGGATATTTATAGGCTCAAGGAGTGGATCTCCCTCTGGAGTAGAAATCTGATAGGCCCCAGAACCATATTTGGCTATAATGATAAACGGTCCTAGCCAATTTGCCTCAAACTTTCCTTTCTTTTCACGGTTCTGGAGATTCTTCATGTTATGCTGCAAAACTAAGTCACCCACTTCAAATTCTCGTGGCTTTACTTTCTTATGATACTGAAGCTGAAGGCAATTTTGATACACGCGGAGGTGGTTTAGGGCATTGAGTCGTCTCTCATCAAGGAGTGCCAGCTCTTGCAAGCGAGCAACTCGAGATTCTTCTTCGGATATGAGGTTCTTGAGAGAGATTCTGAGGGAAGGGAGCTTGATTTTGATGGGCAAGATGGCTTCGAAACCATAAACAAGGGAAAATGGGGTGGCTCTGGGGTGCGGATGGAGGTACGGTAGGCCCAAAGGGCAAGAGCAATTTGGATGTGCCAATCATGACCAGTTGCATCAATGGTTTTCTTTAGGATTTTCAAAATGGTTTTATTGGTAGCTTCAGCTTGGCCATTGCCTTGGGGGTAGTATCTAGTGGAAAAATGCTGGGTGATTCCGAATTTCCTACATAGGGTGGCAACCTCTTGATTTTTGAAAGGGGTGCCATTATCAGTCATGATATCTTGAGGTATACTAAAATGACAAATAATGTAATTCAGGATAAGCTTTGGAATCTATTTTCCAATGATGTAGGTTAATGGAATAGCCTCGACCCACTTTGTGAAGTACTCAGTGGTGGCAATAATGTACTTGTGGCCATTTGAGGAATTTGGGTATACTTGACCAACAAGATCGAATCCCCAGCAGAAAAAGGGCCATGGAGTGATGGTGGGTTGAAGGTCTTAGGCGGGAGTGTGTATCAAATCACCATGCTACTGACATGGAACACATCTTTTCACAAACTGATATGCATCTGCTTCCATAGTGGGCCAATAGTAACCTGTCCTAAGAAGCTTTTTTGCTAATGTAAGGCCGCTAGAGTGGGCACCACAAATCCTTTGGTGAACCTCTTCTAATGTCGTTCAGACTTCATCTGAACTGAGACATCAAAGGAGGGTTATATCAAAGTGTTTTTTGAAAAGTGTATCACCTAGGATGGTATAGTGGGCGGTTCGACAGATGAAGGTTTTGCTTTGATTTGGGGTGAAGGCCATGGGAATGGTTTTGTGATGTAAATAGGCAAAGATATCAGTGTACCATGGAGACTTAGGACCCACAATCTCACACACCAACTCTAAATCAGTTTTCTCATAAGCAGGAGTAAAAAGATTCTCAACGAGAAACTCACATTTAGGACTATATTCTAGCATGGCAATCATAGAGGCAATAGTAGCCATGGCATCTGCTACTTTATTATTAGCCCTTGGAATCTACTGAAAAACAATCTTTGTAAAATGATGTTTAAGATCCTCAACTATTCTGCAGTAGGGCAACAATTTCTCATCCTTGGTGTGGTATGCATCTGTGACTTGTTTAATGACCAATTGTGAGTCTCCAAAGACAAGAAGGTTTTTGATATTCCATCTGATAGCTTGACGTATTCCTGTGACCAAACCTTCATACTCAACTATATTGTTTGTGCAAGGGAATGAGATTTTATAAGACTTAGGAATGAAATCCCTTTGTGGTGTCACAAACAAAATTCTTGCCCCCGATCCTTTTTGTGTAAAGGATCCATCAAAAAATAATTTCCATGGTGCGGTTGGGGCTAGGGTCATAATTGTGTCATCTAGAAAATTAGCTACAATGGGATGGTCACCTTGAAGAGGAGCTTCAGCAAACTGATCTACAATTACTTGTCCTTTAATGGTCTTACGATCCTTATAAACAATGTCGAACTCACTTAAAATTAAGACCCATTTTGCTGCTCGACTAGTGAGGGTGGCTTTTGATAACAAATACTTGAGTGGATCTATCTTGGCAATGAGATATGTAGTATTATTAAGCATATAATGACGTAGTTTTTGCGTACAAAAGACTACAGCCAAACATGCTCTCTCAATAACAGTGTAGTTTAACTCATAGCCAACTAGTGTTCGACTGAGGTAATATATGGCTTGCTCATTCCCCTTATCATCTAATTGTGCCAAAAGTGCTCCTAAGGCAACTAAAGTAGCTGAAATGTATAGAATCAATGGTCTTCCTACAACTGGAGGTGCCAAAACTGAAGGATTAGCCAAATATGTCTTAATTTGTTCAAATGCTTTTTGGCATAGGCAATCCCATTGAAACTTGTTTCCCTTGCAAAGCAAATGCTGAAGTGGATGGACTTTATCTGCTAGTTGTGACACAAATCTCCTAATAGATTGTAACTTTCCTTGAAAACTGCAGAGTTGTTTCAGTGTGGTAGGTGGAGGCATATCCATGATGGCCTTCACTTTTGCTGGATCTACCTCAATACCTCTTCTTGACACAATGTAGCCTAACAATTTACCTGATTTAACCCCAAATACACACTTCTTAGGATTAAGACGCACTTTGTATTTTTCCAATCTATCAAAAATAGTGGTAAGGACATCAATGTGGGATTCTCTTGTCTTAGATTTTCCTAGTATATCATCAACATAGTCCTCCATTATGACATGTAGAAGATCATGGAATATGGTAGTCATTGCGCATTGATAAGTGGCACCGGCATTTTTCAAGCCAAAAGGCATTACTTGATAACAAAAGGTTCCCCATGGGGTTGTGAATGCCATTTTATGTTGATCCTCTTCTACAATTCTGATTTGGTTATAACCGTAAAATCCATCCATCAAAGACAACATCTCATGTCCAGCAGTCAAATCCACAATGATATCTATGTTAGGAAGTGGGAAATCATCCTTAGGACATGCGAGATTTAAATCTCAAAAATTTGAACAAACACGGATGCCCCCAGATGCTTTTCCTACAAGAACAATGTTGGAGACCCACTCAGGATAGTCAATAGGAAAGATGAACTTTGCCTCTAACATTTTCTGCAACTCTGCTTTGACTAGGAGTGCTACTTTAGGTTGCATTTTGCGCAACTTCTGCTTTACTGGTTTAATCTTGGGATCAACTATCAAATGATGCACAACCAAATCTATATCTAGGCCAGGCATGTCTTTGTATGTCCATGCAAAATTGATTTTTCCTTTTTTCAAGAATTTAGTCATGGCTTTTTGTTCCTCAAGACTTAACGTATCAGCAATGTAGGTGATTTGTGGACTATCCTTTGTTCCCAAGTTGATTGGAATTGTGTCTTCATTCAAAATAGGTGATTTTTCTGGTGGCAAGGATCTAAATGGCAAGTCAAGATCTCCCTCTTCTGGTGCCTCTAAGAGGTTTTCACCAAAAGATGCGTCCTTTATTTTATCTTTTTCTTCATCCAAAAGTGCCCTAGAAGGGTTTTCACTAGAGGATGTTTCTTTTATTTTTCCATTTTTATTTTCTTTTTCACTTTTGCGACTAAGAGAGTTGACTTGGCTACCAAAGTAGGCTTTTTCATTGTATTGGATCTCATGTTCATAATCTCAGAGATTCTTGAGGCCAAAAAGTGTCATCACTGCTTCATCAGACTTACAGATATCGAGAGTTGGTGGTGTATCTTGAAGGTCCCAGTCTATCATGTTGGGGTTGGTGAGAGGTAGGTTAATGGATGAAAGGTCATCTATGGTAATGGTGTGGACATAATTATCTAGGTCATCTTCAATGTATTGGAAAGGTACTTCAAAGAATTCCTCCTCTTCAGTCTCAGAATCAGGTTCAACCCTACAATAGTTGTCAGCAAAGGATACCTTAGGTTTAATGGAGCCCAATCCACATCCTTTAGGATAGATATTAGCTTCTAAGGGATGTCTAATTCCATCTTCTTTTGGTCCAAGGCCGGTACCATGATATCCCATGTTTTCAATAATGGGAGGTGCCTTGACATATTTATCCTTAGGAAACTCTACAGGTTCATCTTTTCCATCATAATATAACCAATGTAGGATATTATCTTTCATGTGCTCATCACTAAGTGAACCCCAATGCTCAAATGTTGTCTTGCTAACTTGCATGGTTTCCTTATTAGTATAAGGTGACAATTGAGAAGGTTTTCCAAATGAATGGGGGGAGAGTGGTAGTTGTCCCACACACAAGGCATTTTCAAACTTATATTCTCCCATTCCTAAATCAGCAAAAGTAACCTTCTTTCCTGTGGTGTTAATTTTAGTATCTCCAACCTTCTTTTTTCCCTTGTGGGAGCTTGAATCCTCGTTAGCTAATTCTAGTATTGTTGTGAGAGATTTAGGTACAATTTTGGAAAACTCACTTATTGGACAAAAATTCATTGGTACACCTTCCAATCTTTTACAAAATTCAAAAGGGGTGGGATCCCCTGGGATTGTGATCTCTCTTCCTTGGTGGGGAAATTTCAAGCATTGATGATAAATGGATGGGACTGCCTTTAGTGTATGTATCCATGGTCTACCAAGCAAGATTTTATATGGCAAATCCAAGTCTAGGACATGGCATTCAGTATTTATGATGGCTGGTCCAACTTTTAGAGGCAGCATGATAACTCCTTTTGATTCTCTTTCCCTCTCATCATATGCTTTTATTGTGATCCTTTTATTAACATCTAGGAGGTCTTCTGGAAGTCCCAAAAAATGAATCATTTTCAATGTACAAAGGTTCAAACTGGATCCATTGTCTATAAGGACTCTTTTAATCTTATGTCATTGTATAAGGACTTCAATGTGGAGCAACAAATTATGGTGGGGATCAAGACCTTGGAAATTTTTATCTGTGAAGACAAGGTGTTGTTGAGTGGCAAGGTTTCCAATCATGGCAGTGAATTGGGAAGCATTAATGTTTTCAGGAACACGAGACTCTAAAAGAGCCTTCTCCAAGATCTCTTTTTGGATGGGTGATGTGGTAAGAATCTCAAGAATGGAGATTTGTGCAGGGGTCTTACCTAGCTGGGACAACACATCATAGCGAGAAGCGGGCCTTTGTGAGGTGGATGGAGCAGCGGGTGCATGTGGCATTGGGGGATTAGTATTATTGGGAGTGGCAACTTGCAAAGTAAGTCTTCCTCATCGAGTGGTGGCATCACAATCAGCTACTTGTAAAACAAGGGTATTCACATGAGTGTCTACTTCTTCAATGTGACCACACAAAGAGTCAAACCCTGATATGTGGTTAGTGGAATAATCATAAGGTAATGCATTTGATGTGGAGGCTTGATTTGTGTTGTTGGTATTGTTGTTATCATTGCTATGATCAGGAAATGGTTTTTGAAATATCTTCAATTTAGCATTTTTAGAGGTTGGACCTCCTTCCACCTCAATTTCCCCATCAACAACAAGATTTTGGATAAAAACTTTGAGCTTGATACATTTTTTGGTGTCATGTCCCTTGATACGGTGGTATTTACAGTATTCATTTTCCCTATACCACTTTGACTTTGGTTGATTTTCATCAAAAGGACATGTGTTAGGAAATACCATCAAGTTGTGATCCACTAATTTTTCAAAGATGGTCTCCAAAGGCTCACGAAAGTTAGTGAACTTTCTATTTTGATCATAGTCACGGTTGTAGTTGTTGTTGTGTGGAAAGAATTGTGTTTGATGTCTATATTTTTGATTGCTTTGGTTGTCATGATTTGAATTGTTGTTGTTTCAATTGCGGTAGTTGTTGTTATTCCCTCCTTGAAGGTTTTTGACATCAATAACACCATCATGTGTAACACCCTTATTCTTGGACCAGAGTTTGGGTTTGCTATTGTTGTTTGACTCATTGTTGGAGGATGATGAGTTATAATGTTTGATGGTGCCTTTTTCCAAAAGTCCATTTTCAATATTCTTGCCCTTTTTGACTAAAGTGGAAAAGTCTTTGAGGCTAGCCATTTTCATGTGGAAGGACATTTCAGGTATCAAGTTCTTGATAAATATATCCACAAGATGGGAATCTTTGATTTTATATGGCATACGATTAGCAAGATGTCTCCACCTTTGTAGGAAGTTGGCAAAAGTTTCTCTGTTTCGTTGTTTTGTGTTGCACAAGTCACTCAATGAGGCATGATGTTCAATGTTGTAAGAGTATTGTGCTATAAACTTGCTTGTCAAATCATTGAACGAAGTAAAGGAGCCCTTAGGTAAATTCATTAACCATTCAAGTGCGGGGCCTCCAAGACTTCGTGCAAAGAGTCTCTTAAGATAGTCATCACTGTAAGCTACCTCTTGGCACAAAATGGAAAATTCTTTGAGATGGGTGACGGGGCATGTCTCTCCCATATACTTGTCAAATTTAGGTATTTCAAAACCGGTTGGAAATGGCACCATATTAATGGATTTATCAAATGGAAAAGGACAAATTTCCTCAAAAGAGACATCCTTCACCCCTTTGTTGTTCATGTTAAGGACCAAATTCTGCAGTTCTTGTAATTGTTGAGCCAAATCTTGATTAGGTTGCACTTGTGATTTTTGGGTGTTCACAAATCCACCTCCTAAATTGTGGGGAATTCCAAATGTAGTGGGAGGTGGTGGAGGCACTCCACTTTGGCCAATGTATTGATATTCAATTGTTGGAATTGGCATGGATGTCTTTACCACAGTGGTTGGCACTTGTAAATAAGAAGAGTGCATTGGTTGTGTCGGAAATGCCATTGGTTGAGTAGGCATTTGTCCAATGCCTAAGCATTCCACTATTGAAGTTGTCAAGGTAGATTGTGGAATACTAGCATGTGTGGTAAGAGTAGGCATGGAAGTAATGATTTTTTGAATATGTTCTACACTCAATTGAAGTGTAGGTTGTGTTGAAGTGCTAGATGTAGGCATAGCACTAGTTATCATCATGGTTTCTTTCCCTTTGCTAGAAGTTGGAGCTGCATTTGAAGTGGGCAACATGGGTGCACCACCTTTTGTAATTTTTCTAAACAAAGTGTTCTCATTAAAGCTTGGGGGAACATTAACACCATCCTTGACCAAATTTAGAAATATCTTAGTTTTTTTTTCCCTAATGGATTTTTCCATCATTTCCACATTGTAGGGGTCTGCAAGGAATGTCCTGACATCATTAGGTACATTGTTAGGGTCAATAGGATCTTCATCTTGGTATACTACATCGTCATTATCCCCCAAAGTTGTGCTATGGAAGGGATCTTCTGGTTCTCATGTGGATGTTGAGTTAGGCCTACCAAGGTTTGAACTAGAGGGAATTGTGTTCCCTAATGAAGTTTTGAGTGGAGGAAAAGGATTCTCCATCTCTGGTTGCCTCAATGATTCCCACAAACATGACATGGGATTAAATGTGAACCTTCCTGATCGTGTGTGCACCATACAAGAGTAACCAAACCAAAGGGTGGAAGATTGTGGAAGAAAAAGAAAATAAGGATGAGAGCTATTAACCTTTTGTGATTAAAGGTTCAACTACCCAAATGTGAACAAAAGACCTTGGTTTAGCAAACAAAGTGTGATTAGAGTATAGTAGTATCTTTCTCCTACCAAAGATAGCCAAGTGATCTTGTAGGCAAGATCGGACACCAAATTGATTACTCACTATTTGGAGATGGACCTGTGATCCCAAATAAGTAAGGGTGATTAGGATAAATGTTTTCTTATAGATGAAAGGTCTAGTGTTGAATTGTCAAAAGATGTTTTAAGGTTTAAGCTCTCTAGAAGAAAATTTGAAAGTGGAAGACTAGAAGTTTGGAAAGATGGAGGTAGATATGGTTGTGGTCACTAATGCGGCTATCTCAATCTTTTTTTACTGGAAATAAAAACCTTGGGTTCACTCCTGGGAAAACAGACCAGTTTCAAAGTTTTGCATTGTATCCAATTCTATCATAACGGTCTTGTGTAGCTTCTTCTTTTTGAATGTCTTTGATAGCGTATCGGAATTGTTTGTCACCATATGCTAAGTTCTTCCTTTCCTTGTAGACAGGTGGTTTGGACAAATTCACTTTCTTATGTTTGACTTGGTTGACTTTATCGATCATGGCAGGAATAAAACAAGACTCAAATTTCAAGTACCCAAGAAATTTGCAATAAGATGTGACTAGACTCAACCAATTTCAAAATACAAATGACCAAAAGTAGCCATGAGTCAAGAAGACCTCACTTAACCTATCTCACTCAATGAAAGGTTACCTCACAATTTCACTCGTTTTAGAACTCGTTTGATGTTTTTGGCTTTTGGTTTTTTGAATGTTTGAACAAACACGCTGAACATGCAAACAACCCTAATAAGGCTATCTCTAGGATGAACAAGGTTTATCTAGAGGGAGTCCTCGATATACACAAGGTATGTGAGGCCCAAATCTTTAGATGAAAGAAAATACTACCACACAGCTGGGGGGAGACGTTAACCCATATCTCCTCCTTCACTTCCTAAAGGTATAAAGTTCTTTGGGGCTTAGCCAAGAGTGACAATATTCTACTCCCAAGAGAGGTGTCTTTCGATTCACCTCCCAATTTTTATACTCTGCCAGAACACGGGAGTTGAGGTCGTCCCAAGGGGTGATGAAATCCCCAAGCAGGCCTCCTAAAAATAAAAAATAAAATCACTTATTTCTTGTGCACCCAAGATCGCCCAAAGGCGCGAGGGGAGAGAATACGTAAGTGGTCTTGGGGTTTAAAAGACACTTGTTCTTTCCCAATGAAGCTTTAAATTTTCTATCTACTTGAAGACACTCATGATTAAAACATGCAAGGTTCTTTTCAACTTGAAATAGTGCCAACGTATATAAAAATGCAGGTTCGTCAACAAGAAAGTAAAGCGAGGGTGTGAAAGTAAAATGCTGAAAAAAAAAATGCAAGAAATAAAGTCAATTTACCTTAGGGCATTCAAGAGTGTATGACTTCATTTTAAGCACCAAACCCAAATGTGATCTAGCCTAAGCATACATGTCCATTTTAAGCACCAATTCCAAATATTGTCTAGCCTAGGCATACATGTCCATTATCCTTTAAAGCATTCAAGATGGTGTGAATTCTTTTTAAGCACCAAATCTAAAGTTGTCTTCTACCCTACACATTCATGTCCCTTTTAAGCACCAAGGTCCAAATGTTTACTACCCTACACATTCATGTCAATTTTAAGCACCAAAATCCAAATGTTGGCTAATCTAGACATTCATGCATTCAAATGAAAGTGTTTAATCCATTCAAGTTCATTAGCCTTTAAGGTTTAAGTGATAAAAATCACTACAAATCTTCTTTAGTGATGAAAATCAATATTGGTTTTGTTTTTCTTAAGTTTTTAAGGTTAGTTCTCTGCATGAAAACTGTTAGTTAAAACCTGCAAGTCAATCAGTTAGCTAAAATTATTTTTGAAAATTGGACAATTCTGTCAAAATGTGAAGACACTAGAATACAAGCGTAGACGCCAAAACACGAAGATGACAAAACTCAGAGATGCTGAAACACGCAGACGCTGAAACTTGCAGATGACAGAAAGTAATTTCAGACGTAGATGACAATGTGAAAATCGGAGACGCCAACACTCGGAGATGACAAAATAATTACAGCCCACAACACAGACAACAGACTAACTTTGTAGACGACAGAACTAAAGACAAAGCCGACAAAACTAGGACGCAAACGACAAAGTAAAATTTGAAGACGACATACTAAAAACATAGATGACATAATGGAATCGAAGACGACAGAATAGGAATAGAGACGACAGAATAGAAATGAAGACGACAAAACAAAAACGTAGACGACAAAATAGAAACGAAGACGACAAAACAAAAATGGAGACGACAAAACAGAAATGAAGACGACAAAATAGAGATAGAGATGGCAGAATGGTTTAGGCGAGAAAGCAAGAAAGTTTGAACAACTACGGAGATGCTAGTCTGCGCAGACACTAGTATGCACAGACGGCAATCGAAGATGACGTTGCGACCTTCATAGACGACAATGCGATGTTTTGTGATTGAACCAAGATTGTTTGCAAATTTTTGAGATGAAACCAGGGACGTGGGTCCCACCAGGCATGCCAAAATGTGTGCTAGAAAATGTGACCTGAAAGAAGCATGGGTTAACAAATAAACACTAGTTTAAAACTTTGAAATTGCATCAAAGACTTATCAAAATGAAAAGAACAAAATACCAACTAATGTTTGCTTGAGTTTTGCAACCCTAAGCAACCAGCAAATCCAACCTTCCAGTCACCTCTACAGCTCAACAAGGACACCCATGAGAGGCCTTGTTGGTGTGTTAAGATTGGGGGGGGGGGGGGGGGGGCAGGGGTGTTTGATGTGCTCTCCCAAACAATGTGTATGCAAGTAAAGTATGAATCTAAACTAAATGAGATGAAGAAAACCTCAAGAAATGGCTATGGAGAGAGCCATTCTTGAAGGCATTCAAAGATGGAGATGATATATAATGAAAGAGCTAACTAAATATGCAAACTATGATAAAAATGCAAGCTAAAATGAAGCTACAAATGACAATGCATAATTTAAATCAAATCCACTACCAAATTGTTAGTATGAACCTACACAATCACTATGAAACTCTATCAATGCAAGCTCAAACTACTATGAAAGTTAAAACTAGAAATGCAAACTCAAATCTCAAACCAACATGATAACAATGCAAAATAATGGGAGATGCCAATGCTTGAGACAAGCCCTCTATTTATAGGCTTGAGGGAGGGTTTGGTGAGGTGGCATCCATGTGGCATCCACATAGGTGCCACAAGGGAGACACATGGGCTAGAGGACAAGCCATGCAAAAGTCAAAAAGAGTCTTTAATGATTAAGAGGCTTGAGGTGTGCTCACACATGTGTGAGCAACCTTGGGGGAAAAAGTGGGAGACAAATGTGTAAGAGGTGTAAGAGGGCATGGCTTCTCACACATGTGTGAGACACCTTGACTCTCATGCAAGAGTACAAGTGTTCAAGAGGCATGCAAGACATGAGGGATGAGGAAAGTGTGAACATCTCTCACACGTGTGAGGATTCCTCACACGTGTGAGAACACACTTAGGATTAAGAGGAGATTTAGCTAGGATGATTAGGAAAAGAAAGAATGATTAGGAAGTGGGTAGGTTTAGCAAGGTGGGTTAGGTAGGCTAGTGAGGTTTAGAATTAAATTAAATGAGATTTAATTTAATCATGGATTTAGATGAATTAATAAGATGTGGGGAATTTAAATAAGTAAAATTTATTTTAAAAAGAGGAATGTGGAGGATCATGTGTTAAATTAATTTAACACATTAAGGCTAGAAGCATTTAAATTAAATTTAAATACTTAGAAGAATGAACTTATTTAATTAAAATAATTTAATTAAATAAGTAGAGGAATGTGAACAATATAATTAGTTACAGTGTCATAGGCGATATTAAAATTAATTAATATAGTGTTTAGGGACGATTTTAAGCATCTACAATTGCATCATCCTTACTTTTAGACTCAGTTGGATTAACTTCTTTATTAGTTGACATATTTTGTTACTCGGTCTAACTATCACTTTCATCTTGACCTTGTTCTTGACTAATCGTAAAGATGGTAACAATCAGTATAAAAGGTTTAGATTCTATTTGTTGTATGGACTCATGTTCACCAATATTTGGATATTCTTTTAATTGCACAATCACATGATTGGGGTCCATCAACCTCTCATGAGTTGGCAACTCCATAGACTTGATCTGTACAGGGTTTTCACCCTCCTTACTCAACTTGGCTATGACTATCCCTTCACCTAACATATTCCTATCTGGACTCATTTTAGCTTCATCATTAATCTCCATAGTTCTAGTCTTCCCTCTACTTAGATGTACCAAATTATTGAATCTATCAAGAAGTTTTTTTGTTCCATCATGAATATCTTTAATATTGTCAAGTTCTACATGTTGTTGGAAATATAAGAGGAGTAACTGAGAGGGGAGGTGTAAATTAATTACCACTAAAATAATTCCAAATCCCTTAGATCTCAATACAAACTTCTTATTAACTCAAATGCTTGCACAACTCAGTTAGAACTAGGTATTAACTATAACTTAGTTAGCAAAGTAATCTTGAGATATTAATGTGTATTAACCTTTAGTAATTTACTTAAAAAAGATATAGTAGTAAGAAAATAACATGAACACAAGAGAAACCAAGATTTAAAGTGGAAATCCAATTTGGGAAAACCACCAATGCTTATGACTTTTCACTCTTCTAAAGTGAGCCATGTTAGGAGCCAACCCTATTAAAAGTTACAAAATACATTGTTAAGTGTGACCCTATTAAAGGGTTTGAATCACCCTATTAGGAGTGGCCTTGTTAGAGGTCTTTAAGATAATTCAATCTAGAAATGCCACCTTATTAGAGGATTTATAAGAATGATTTTTAAGTCAACTTTGTTAAGAGATTACTTCCCTACTACAATTGTTAGAGAGTAACAATGATTGACCTAATTATTGAAGCAACTAATTTGTAGATTCATATTATTATTCTGGTTTATCCTCTAGGTCCTTCCTAATTAGATTATTCTTTGCAGCTCCTTGGATGTTCTTCCCTTAATTAGATATCCTTTTATATTTGCATATTATTTTCTTCCCCTACTTCATATTTCAATCTACAACTTGACCTTTCATATATATGAAACCCAATATCAAGTTAGCTTGAATACCCTTACAAATAAATAATTAACATCCACTAAGTCAGCTTGCATAAACAAAATTATTCTACTATAAATTGGCTAACACTGAAACTGGGTCATTGGGTTACCACTGATTTCCTTAGTAACTGACCTAACTCGATTTACATTGAACCTATTTGGTAACTAACCTAACTCAGTTTACACAAGAATCCTTCAATGACTGACCTAGCTCGATTAACACTTGATTACTGAACTTGGCTTATTCTAAACTTTTTCTTGGATGGTACTAGAGTCTTTTGAGCTTAGCTACTACTAGTAGTGCTCTTTTAGAATGTAGCATTTGTGTAACATCAATTATAATATACAATTGAAAAAATATTTTCAACAATCTGCCTCTTTAGCATTGATGGCAACACAACATGTCATTAGCAAATGAAACTTAGAGAAATTAGAATGATTTATAAGATTTTATAATATCCTTAGTTTCATTCTGATTCTTTATCCATGAGAACCCCCTTTTAGATTCTCCCTCTGACATCTTATCTTTAGACTCCATCTGATCAAGTTCTCCCTCTTGATGATATACAAGTTTCTTCCTTTTATTTATGAAATTAATCTCCCTCAATTCTTTTGATATGAACATGACATATTCAATCACTCCCTCTTTGACATCAAATGCCAAAGACTTTATACAATGAATTTATAATTTACCTGATGTATTGATTCATATGCAATGAGCTCTAACTTCTTTACATCAACTTGATAAATCTTTAATGTAGTTAGGTTGATGCATCACTAATATGTGCTCTAGTGAGCATCAGATAGGGGAATGACCCCTAATTTTCCTCTGAGATACAAGAATGGATCCTTAGATTATGGTTTGGTAAATATTTTAGCAACCCGCTTCTTTGTGTTCACATATTCCAATCTAACCTCTTTATCTTAAATTAATTCTCTCAAAAAATGATACTTGATTACAATATGTTTTGTCTTGTGGTGCATTACTAGATTTTTGGATATATGGATTGCACTTGTGTTATCACAATAGATAACAACTAGATCCTTGATTTCTTTCTTCATTCCTAACAATAGTTGCTTGATCTATATTATGTTGGAACAATTAACTATTGCATCAACATATTTTACTTCAATTGTAGACTAAGCGATGCAATTCTACTTTTTTCTTTTTCATGATACTAACCTCTTTCCAAGAAATAATTCTCCTTCACTAGTGATTTTCATGCCATCAATGCTTCCACCCCAATTAGCATCAGTAAAGGATTTCAACTAAAACTTTCCTCCTCTCTTGTACCATATACCATAGTCTTGAGTAACCTTTAGATATCTCATGATTCTTTTAATTGCTGTCATATGATTTTCTCTGGGATTTTTAGAAAATCTTGCAACTATACAAACTACTAATGCAATATTAGATCTTGTGTGAACAACATACTGAAGTTTCCCAATCATGAATCTATAGGTAGTCTAATTTGCCAATTTTCAATCATCGTTCTTCAATATTTTATGTCCATTAGACATAGGTTTTCCAATTGGTTTGGAATCTTCCATTCTAAAGGTCTTCAATATCTCCTTCATATATTTTTACTAAGGTAGATTTCATCCTTCATTTGATAAACTTGCAAACCAACAAAAAAATTTATATCTCCAAACATTGACATTTCAAATTATTTCCTTGTTTCTTTGAAGAATGACTTGCATAAGTCATCATGATCTATGAATAATATATCATCCACAAATATTTTTGCTAGCAATATCTTATTTTGTGGTTCTTCTTTACTATACAAACTATAGTTATCATTGGTTCTTTGAAAACCAATCTTTACTAGGTATCCATGTAACCTCTCATACCATGCTCTAGGAGCTTGTTTCAAACCATGCAAAGTTTTGTGTAACTCACAGACCATGTCTCTTTTATTTGGACCAATGAAACCTTCAAGTTGATCAATGTAAACTTCTTCTTCTAGAATTCCATTCAAGAAATATGATTTTATATCCATTTGATACAGCTTGAATCCTCTAAATGTAGCATATGCAAGTAGTGTTCTAACCCCTTCAAGTCTAGCAACAGGAGCAATTTTTTCTCCATAGTCTATTCCTTCTTATTGAGCATATCCTTTACACACTAACCTTACCTATTTCTTGATACTTCACCATTTTTCATTCAATTTTTTTTTGAATACCCACTTTGTACCAATTACATTTTTGTCCTTGGGTCTAGGAAGAACAGTCCAAGTATTGTTCCTTTCAATTTTGTCAATCTCTTCATTCATTGCCTCTATCCAATTTTCATTATTCAATGCATCTTTAACAATACTAGGTTCAAATTTAGTAAGTACAAATGTACCTTTCAGTTTGTTCCTTGTCATTGTGTCTCTTATCTGATCTCCAATTATTTATTTAGGTGCATGATGCCTTTAGACATATCTAGCAAGTATAGAGTCTTTTCTTCTAGTTTTTGGACTTGTCTCACTTGGTTAACCATTCTCAAAGGTTCCATGAAACTCTAAACTTTGCTCGGGTCCCACTGTCTAAGACTCAGTTTCCTCTGATTATGACTCAAATTCCTTTTCTAGTAGTTGCAACTTAGTTTGTACTAATTGTTTCTCAATTTTCTCTGGTTGCAACTTGGGTTGCACTATAGACTTAGGTGACTTGGGTGGTGTTGACTACTGGAGTAATGTTATATGTTATTTCTCAATCACATTTACTTGTACCATTGGTAAAGAATCAATCTCAAAGTAAACAAAATTTATGTAGTCTTCAGGTTCCTTGCTTCTTCATTCTTCACTCTTTTTCTAAAAAATCATCAATTTTTGCATGTATGCTTTCTATAACCTTGTGAATAGCAAGATTCAAACATTTATATATTTTTCTTTTGTTGGAATAGTCTAGAAATATGCCTTCATCACTTTTTGCTTCAATTTTTCCTTTCCTTGTCTCTTTCAAGATATAACATTTGATTCCAAATACTTGGAAATAATAGACATTAGTTTCATAGCCATACCATAATTCATAAGGTGTATGATATGTGCCTTTCTTTAGTTGAACTCAGTTTAAGGCATGCACTGTTGTGTTGATTGCTTTTTTCCAGTATTTGGATGCAACATTTTTCTCTATCATAAGTGTTATTTCATAATCCATGATGGATCTATTCCTTCTTTTTATTATACCATTTTTCTAAGATGTACCAAGTGTAGATACATGTCTTTTGATTCATCTTTCATTGTAGAATTGATTGAATTCATTAGAGATAAATTCTCCTCCTCTATCTAACCTTAGACATTTTAAATTATTTCCTATTTCTTTTTAAACTCTAGCCAGATACCACTTGAACTTTTGAAAAGCTTCAAATTTATCCTTCAAGTACATTACTATCATCATCCTAGAATAATCATCAACAAACAAAATAAAATATTTATTTCCACTATAGCTTTCTATGCCTATTGGTCCACAAAGATCTATATGAACTAGTTCCAAGAGATCTTCAGTATTTTTATTCTTACTCTTGAAGCTAGTTTTACCCATCTTTCTAATTTGACATTGTTTGCATATAGCCACTTTAGGTTTCTTCATATTTGGAATACTTCTTACTCTTTTTTTCTTACTTATAGTAACCAGATTCTCAAATTTTACATGACATATTATTTTATTTCACAGCCAACTTTCCTCTACTTGTGTCAAAAAGCATGAAATTTTAGTGAGATCTAGATAGAATAGGTTACCTTCAGTCTAATTGCTAGTTCGAACTAGGTTTCCTTTACCATCTAGGAGCCCAGCCTTCCCATTTATGAATTTAACCTTATATCCAATGTTGTTCAGTTGTGCCACACTTAGAAGATTGTGTCTTAGTCTTTCAACCCAATAAGAATTGTCACATTTGAGTTCATTAGTTAATGCAATCCATCCTTTTCCCTTCACATAACATGGTTTATTGTTTTCAAAGTTAAAACTTCCACCATTATAGTGCTCCAATGTTGGAATTACAATAGGAAAGGTAAACTTTTGAGAGGGACATTGAATTAGTGCATTAAACTTTGATCCATAAATTATTCACCACACATCCATCTCATACATTCAATAAGTAAATTGAAATACCCTGTAAAGCATGTGCATCTAAATCATGTAAGCAAGTAAGCATTCACACATATATGACACCAGTTATTATTACCCATAAACCCTCCAATGAGAAGGTAAAATTGGGGTGGGGATGACACCCATAAATCTTCACTATAGTAGTAATAAAGTGTATCTGATGAAAGTTACAATGTTTGATCATGAAACATGATCTACCCTATTAAAGGCTTACAAAGACTATTAGGTCTTACCCTATTAAAGGATTTCAACACCCTATTAAAAGTGTGCCTTGTTAAAGGACTTTAACTCACAATTAAGTAAGCACCTTGTTAGAGGATTTCAATACAGCTTGTTAGGACTACTCTGTTAAGAGATTTTTTTGATTCACCTATTAGAATGTCTCAGCATTGATTCCTTGATGATAGATCACCTCTAAACTAATTTATTCTTTGATCCTTCTTGATTAGATGTCTCTCTACTATTCAGTATTTCCTTCCTTTGTTCTCCTCTAATTGATTCTGCAATGCAATTTCAATTCACAATTCTTTAGCCACCATGAATACTCTATTTGTGCATGTAAACTTCTCTCTTCACTCCTTCCACATACATAAGAAGTTTAGGGTTTGGCCTCCTTAAGAAGACCTATGTGACTTAGGGTTAGGTATGAATCAACAGTTGTGATTCATCCATTTTTTTGATTAAACCTTCTCTTTACCTAATTGGATGCATGCACTTCATAGGGATTCCAACTTAAGATTTGTCCTTATCACCAAAATATCATAATTCAATCTATAAGTTAGCTCAAAAATGGTTTACATAGTAGTTTGTGGTAATACAAACAACTATGACAAAATTGTGTTACTTGGCATCTGAAGTCTTTGATGTTTGGCATATACTAATTCCTATACTATGACTTAGCATCTGAATGACTCAGCATGCACTGCTTACTTAGCTCTTGAATCACTCGGCATACATTGTCTTATCAACACTTGAGTGACTCAGCACTCATCATTGACTCGATATGCACTATGTTGTGCTCAACATATATTATGTGTTTGGCATGAACTAAGTAAATGACTTAAGTGTATAGACACTCACTTGTCAAAACCAATTTGAGATCAACAATTTGCTCCTTTGACATGAGTGTCAAAAACACTTTCTCATATATTAATATCCTTATTCTTACAAGCATAACATATCTCTTATTCATCTTATGTGTAAAATTTTAAAATATCAAAATTTTATACCTCAAATTCTTATAACTCCCCCTGAGTTATTAGATCTAATTTTGAACTTTTGTACTCAAAATGTTACTCCTACTAAGTATGTTACTCCTGCTAAGTAGATGTGCCTCAATTGATACTCTTCCTAATAGTCTTTCACTTCCGTGTTGTTCTTTGCTAACTGATACTCTTTCATTTTATACTTTCTCCTTAGGCTCTACTAAGCCAAGGTGGGAAAACCTAAGGGATTTATCTTATTAACTTGATATTCTTGTAGGCAAGACTATCCCCTATAGAAAAAATGGTCAATATTCTTTTATAATTTGTTGATAAACTTCTCAAATGCAATAGCCAATTACAACTAAAGAAAGTAATAGTAAATAAGCAATGACCAGCACTTCTAGCTCTTCAATACATAAAAAAGGAAATTGATATTCAATTAAAGTTTACATCTTAGCATAACCTAGGTATGCAATAATAGAGAACATGTAACCTCCAAGCTAACTAGTCCCTTATCCATTTGGCATCAACTAAACCTTAACACACAGATGGATACCTGAAGTATACTCATATATTTAGATATCTGATCTATCTATCTGACTTGCAAATAGACATAAATCTTCACAAAAACTCTCATACTTATAGTGATTCTCCTGGTGTAACCTACAACCCTGTCAGTACAAATAAAAATTTACATGGATCTTTGTTCCATTGGAAAATTTATCCAAACATACAACGTTACAAGACTGCAAATGAGTTTGAGCACTTTGTTCTTAAACACAAAAGATTGCAAATAATAGAAGCAGGAGATGAGAATTAGAATGAAACTAAAGAAAATGAAGCTTTTGCATTAATCTCATTGAAACCAATACCTTATTTGTATGCTAACACTTAGAAAATACACAAAGGATGATTGTGTAGTATAAAATGCCTCAAAAGAAATACACTATTATTGTTCATAAAAAAAAAACACTAAGAAAAATGGTATCACAACTATGAGAAAAAATTTCAAAATATTGGAACCCATACAATGAGCAGAGAAGAAGAATATATAGAAGAGAAGATAATTTCTAGAATTTCCATCTACAACTAACATGTGTCCCACTAAAATTGTCTTCAGTCTGATGTTGTTGAAACTAAACTTCCTTCATTTACTTGCAATTAAAACCATAAATGATGTAGCAAAATATCTGATATATCTCATTAAAATAATTAGCAAAATATCTTATGGAGAAAATATTAAGTACATCAAATCTATGATGGAGGCTTAAGATCTGACTTTTGGCATGTCACTTCTACCTTTTCCATGAAATCAATTGTGCTATTGCTAAAAACATCATTTGTAACCTACTGCAATTAAAACAATCAAAACTCCCTTAAATTTGTTGATGAAGTCAAATCTAATATAATATGATCAAAAATTGATATTGATTCAAACTGGAAATAATAAATCTGCATTTTCATTCAGAAGCCCCCAGAATTACAAATCCTCCTATAGTTTTTAGCAAACACCGACACAAAAATTGATTACAAAAATGAAAAATTCATCTCGTCCTGGTTCCAACAATATGCTACACTGCATGTTTTGTTAGAGTTCTTTCTTGTAAGGAACACATCAGGTGAATTTAAACCTGATACTAAGAAACAAATATAGGGACAAGCCTAAGGATGAGCTAAATCCTATATTTAGCAAGGCTAAATCTTAGTTTTGGGCCAACATCAATAGAGTCATCACTCATTAGGATTCACTTCACTTTAGGCTCTTCTAAGCCATGGTGGGCAAACCTAAGGGGTTTATCTTATTAACTAGATTTTTTTTCTTCTATGCAAGACTATCCCCTGTAGCAAAAATGGTCAATATTCTTCTATAGTTTGCTGACAAACTTCTTAACTACAATAGCCAATTACAACTAAAGAAAGTAATAGCAAATAAGTAATGACTAGAACTTTTATCTCTTTGACATATAAAAGGTAAATTGATTTGTTGTTGTGTGTAAATGTCATGTAGTTATATGAATGTTTTAGTGTGCCCTTGAAATTTGAAATGGGCCAAGGCCTTATCCATCGTGATATAGAGTCAAAGATTAACAAACTTAAACCTTTTTAATCAACTTGTGATTAAGAGTGTCAATGTTAAACTTTTAGTTTCATTCTGATTCTCATCCTTTTCATAAACCCTAAACCTTATCAATTATAGAAAGCAATCACCCAATTCTATAAATCAACAACAATCAATAAGAGACATACAATCTTTTGAGTTGCATTAAACTAAAAGAAACCTTGTTCATTCAATCCCAAAGCTTACAAACATTGAAAAGAGACAAAACCTCAAAGGTGATGATAATTAAGGATAAATCCTTCTTACTTAAATCTCAATGCTGCTAATAAAACTCATAATATGACACAAAGACAAAGCCTTTTTCCCAAAATGTTTCCTTTTATGTATTCAAGTATGCATACAAATGGACTCATTCAAATGACCACATAACACCTAGATAGACTACAAAATAATGCATGGCATATATGAAAAATTCTACAGGCAACCAACCTCTACTTTTCATCATGGGAATCCATATACAGGATTGCAATGAGCTACAGATGAGAGGAGGACACATGTCAAAATTTTATTGGAAACAAAACTTCTAGAAGATGGGAACAATAATTTTTACAAAACAATCTTCCAAAAAATCAATCAAAAAAGATAAGTAGTTGAGATGGAAAAAAAACATTTATATCGGTCCTTTGGCCTTTTCTTCTCCTTGTACTTTATTTGTCCTATTTACAAAATATCTTAGCTACTTCCTATCGGTAGAGCTTTTATTTCTTCTACTGTTCCCCAAACATAAATTTCCCTTTTAGTGGGCCACTATGTACTCTTCACCTCTTGTAAATCTTGAGTGGCCTTAGTCCACCTGGCATCCATGATTGCTTCCGATTCAACTATAAACTTATTCAAATTTATTTCTACCTTAAAAAGAGAATCAATTAAATCATGAAATGGGGAATTAGACATATCTTCAAAAATTGCTATTGTAGCATCTTGGGTCAAAATGTTATCAAAAGAAGCTAACCACTCTTGCCATTTTTTTACTAAACTAGTAGCATCTAGAATTGATGGTATACAGGGCTCCACTCCCTCAGAAAAAATCTTTAATTTTCCTTGTATGACCTATAGTTTACCAATAAAGAAACCACTTAATTATCTTACCATCTCTAGGCTTTCCTTTATAGTAAATATTTTATGTAGCAAATCTAACTTTTTAGCCATCAATACAATTAATCTATCCAAAAATTGAATATAAGGCCCCCACAAATTGAAAGTAGGTGCTAGCCATGAAAGTTCTTTATTGCAAAACTGCTCAGCACTTTGTAAAGTAACATATAAATTATGAGCCTGTTGTGATATGTTCTTCAAAACTTCAACCCTATGGCTCATCATGTTTCTAAGGATCTCTATCCTTACATATCCTCCTTGCTGGATTGATTGAGTATCAATACTCATTCTTCTTGGTTATGATCTCTCCACCTCCTCTACATCCTCTGTCTGTACTAAGGCTTCAGTAGTATCCCTGATTGGTAATGGTATTTCCTATCCCTCTTCTTTCTAAGCTAGAACCAAATTTTCTCTATTTTGCTTATGCAAGTTTCTCCTTGAGAGATGTAATCTCATCTTCAAGTCCTTGGATCTTAGCCTCACGCTCAGAAATATTCTCTTTTTACACATGGCTACTTCTAAGCTCATCTTCATAGAGCTTTCTGACATTAATGTAATCATGTATGAACTTGGCTAACCTTATTTCCATTTCTTCCACTTTGGCCTCATTCATGAAGGAGAAATGTTTCAATACTTTGGATATTTTTGTGCCAGAGGTGCCCTATAAAGTCCATACAATCATTATACCCTATTCAATGCTTTGTACATCCATCAATTTTGTCTTGTTAGAAGCAGGGGCCATACTCCGAACTACTAAAGATTTGGTATCAATGTTGAAACTAGTCCCTCTCCTTAATCCGTCTACACCAAATACCTCATAAGAAATGGCCTTTTCCTGCCTCCTAATCTGATCGAGCATGAATGCTTTCTCTAAATCCCATCCAAGCACTAGTAACATGCCACTCCTCTATACTAGATCTCTGGCCTCCTCCAAATTCATTACCTCACTTTCAAGATCATAGGCCTACAGCTTCTCTATCAATTCCATTTTCAACTCATCAAAATCATCTAGTTTCATCATCAAAACAAGCTCACTTTCTTTGATCTTATATAAGAAACTCTTGAATTCATTGGATTTAATGAATTCATCATCCTCTAACAATTGTTGAGCTTGGATGATTCTATCATCTAATCTTGTTGTGGCTAATTCTAAGTCTATGAGGGTATTTTTAGCTGCATTAGCCCTACTCTATAGATAATTTTTTCTTAAGTCAGCAAAATGTTGACTATTTCCTGGCAAGATCTATAGGGTCCTTTGTCTAACCTAAGGAGGGATGTGAATAATCTTTTTCCTATTGTTCCCCTTTTCCATCCATGATGCCTAAGGTGTATCATCTTCTCCTACTTCAAGGGTATAGATAGATAGGTATAGATAGGAGTGGTTTGAATCTAGGACTTCTTTGCCAATGGTGAAATCACCAATCCTAAAGCATCTACACATAAAGGTTCCCCTATGTACCTTGGGTCCTAAATACTCCCTATTTACCATGAGCAATTGCCAAATAAATTCAATTATTTCTAGCCTAGGAGGGATGAATTTGTGCAATATATGGGGTGGTAGAGGATAACCATAGACTCTCATTAGATAAAATGTGGGAAACAAGAAAATATCTCCCCAGTTATGATCCAATCTCTTTCCCTCAGGAAGCAGGGCTGGTCTTAAAAGGCCTTTCAAAATTTTAGGAGCCCTAAAGTATCGTGGATCTAACATTCTCATTATCATAACACTAAAATTATTTTAAAATGATATAGAATCTAAAAAGTGGTAAGTTATGTCCCATACCTGTGCCCACAGCTACACAGGCAAATCTCCATCTATGTCAAAAGTTTGATCGATGAAATCAAAACTAATATACCCTACATTCTTATAGAGAATTAAGTGCATCAGTATTGAGTAGTAGGAGAAAATGAAGTCTTTCAAATTTCCATCCTGAGCCCTAGCAATATTTTCCTTCATTACATCCAAAATATGACTAACATAGTCATATTCACTAGCATGGTAGGAGTCCTGTACATCCCTTGCAATTATAAATTCTACTCTGTAGACCATATCAGACTCCTCTTTTTCCACCAATTTATGGACACCATATACAGTATTGATAAAATAATTTTTGAATTTATCCAATGGCATCATTTTCTTAACCTTCTTAGGGTAGTCACCCACTTTCTTCAAACCCATAGGAATGTGTTATAGCATTGGTAATCTTGTGTAAGCCTTGGTATTTGCTTCAAATTTCCTTTGTAAATATTTTAAATCTATAGGTTGACCCATAGCTCCACCTAATCCAAAGCCCTCCATGAATGATTCTAGGTCTAGGGTACAAAGAATAGTTCCATCCCTCCTATGGAAAGACTTAGTGGCTAGATTATAGCATCAAAATAGGGCCTTCATTAAGTCTACATCTATAAAAACCTCTAGAAAAATTATCTTGGTGAGGTTCTTCATCCATTGGGTTGCACACAAAAAATTTCTTCTCCCTGTTATGATAAAAGTATTTGAAAATTTTAGAACCTATAACACTAGGGTATATGGCATCTCTACATCGAGCGTATGAGTCATCTACAGAGTTTTCATTAGAACAACCAAGGAAGAGCTTTACCCATTCATCTACAAATCTACTAGTTTTTTTTGTCTAGTCTTGCCTCCCTTAGAGGTTGAAGTCTCTAAAACTGCCATATCTGAGGCCTAAATTTCCCCTACTTCTTGGTCATACATCTTGAAAATATGCTAATAAAATACTCAACATAGATACTGCTTTATTCCTAAGAGGCTTTGGAAATGACAATTTAGAATGCTTAGAAAACTCTGGAGATGCTCAAATTCTTTCTCTCTACAAATGGCAAAGTGTGTTTATGAGAAGATAAAATCTTTACAAGTTAATATGTATAAATCAACATTCACCTTGCATTAATTTCACTATGCTTGAAATATGATATCAATCTATTCTATCAACTTCGTGGAGTGTTACCATTAATATCCAACTATGCACTTTTTGTACTGCATTTAAATCTTACTGGTTGAGAACCTTACTATTATTTATTGACATTAATTTACAATCAAAACAAGATCCTATGATATTACGACAATGATAGATTAAAAGACTTTTTGTAACATTGTATTATTACAAAATTGGTTTTTTGATCTTATAAACACCCCTAGAAAAAGCTCTTGTCGACCAGTCAGACACAATATTTGGTGAAACCCTTTACAATCTTATGACTTATTTATTGTTTTAGCATTAGTATCATCTTTATCTCCCTCTATGATCACACGATAAGCGGCTTTGTAGCATCACCGATTACCTTTTCTTAGCCTACGATCATACGATCGCAGTTACATTCACCTTTTCAAAACATCGCCAGTGATCTTTTTTTCTTCTACCATGTCACTGCAAACCTTTGAATTTTTTATATTGTAGTATCGGTGGCTTAATATCTTTCCTGTGTGATCTTACGATCATGCCCTAATTGCAACATTGGAAGACACTTTTTATAACCTTAAGATCTCAAGATGAAACATTCATCGTAAGATCGAAGACCATTATTTGTCGCTCAAAACACATTATAAAACCTTTTCTGGTCCCACTACTCCTGATAACATATACATTTGGCACTCATACATTCATTCTATCCAATTAGGAAATAGAGAAATGTCTGACAACTCATCACCTTTATTTTCCTTTATCTTCTTTATGATCTTATGATAGTAAAGCATCGTATCATTGCAATACCTCCACATTTCCCTTACGATTCTTCAAAATCCACTTTTTCATGACATCGTAGCTGACCTTTTCACTACTCTCGACACCATGATAAACCTTCTTGTCATAATATCAGAGAAAGCTACAATGCAAACCACTTAAACTATTATATGATCATACAATACAAAGGAAATTGTATGATCGAGAAGACTTAATTTCTTATCTATGACATCATTACACAACTTCAATCATGAGATCAGAAAAAGCTAAAACTCTTGCTTGTGATATTTCACTAACCCTCCCTCGTAATATCATAAGAAACAATGCACTTAGAAAAAAGAAAACTCACTCACTTATATGGACTAGGGTTATGGTTAGGGCCTTAACCCCTAAAAGGAGAAATCCTTATACTATCAAACCCTACATTTGGGAATATCAAACCATCAGATTTAGGTAGAAACTAGGGTTTATTCTGAGAATGGATACAAGATAAAAGAAAACCTATCAATCAATTTAATATTTTCATCATAAATCTAAAAATTTAGCCTTGGTGGAAAAAGGAACTAAAATAGGCTTTGTCTGGGGATGATGGATAACTTGTATCCATACAAGGATCTAGAATTTATGGTTTAAGCAAACCACAAGCTTAGGAACTTAAGAAAACAAACTGCTAGGATCAAACAACATATATACAAATCTTATACACATATGCATAGATATTTACAAAGATGTACATAAATTCAAAACCTAACTACTACTAAGAAAGATAAACACCTTCAAGAAAAGTACTCTTTCAGGAATTGTCCATGAACTGGCAATTCCAAGAAGCTCCTGAACAAATTCTTTGATAAAATATGAATCTTCACCCCAAGCTGAATCAACCAAATAAGGACCAAGCCAAATGGGGTCAAATTTCCCATGTTTACCTTTATCTTCTAATCTTGCATTCCACATTAAGACTAGATCACTAGATTAAAAAAATTTAGCCACTACCTTCTTGTCATACAAATGTTTAATCTACAATTGCAATTTGATGTTTTTGATAGAGGTTTATTTCCTTATTTTAGTTAATCCAACTAGTTCATCAATCCTTTCATGCACGTCATCAATAATATCATCATCATACATTTGAATATAGTTATACAAGCCCATTAGATTTTCCTGAGACATTCTGGCATGAATTCCACATACAAGGTCAAAAGGTGATACACCTATTGTCATCTTTATTATCACCCTATCAGCTCAGAGAGCTAACTACAACTTTGAATCCCAAGCCTTTTTGTTATCATCCAAAATTCTCTTAATGACCTTCAATAATTTTTTGTTGGTGGATTCTACATGTCCATTCCCTTGTGGATGATAAGGTGATGAAATTGATCTAGTGATATCGTACTTTTCACAAAAATTGATGAATTCCTCAGATTTGAAGCACATAGCATTATCAATTACTATTCTTTTAGGACATCCAAACCTTGTGATGATATTATTAAGTAGGAAATTATTTACCACTTTGCTGGTAGAATTCCTAGTAGGGATTGCCTCTACCCACTTTGTAAAATAATTAGTTGCAACTAGGATCCAAGAGAAACCACTACTAGAAGTTGGTAAAATTTCACACATAAAATCTATTCCTTATTGTTGAAAGGGTGCCTAAACCTCAATTGATTTTAAAGGTGTGTTCCCAGAAAATCTTAATTTCCTTGCAAACCTCTGGCATGAATCACACTTCTTGACTAGGTCTTGAGCATCTTTAAACAAGCTAGGCCACCGAAAGCCTTCCCTCATAACCTTATGGGCAATATTCTTTTCCATTTAATGCCCTCCACATATCCCTGAGTACATGTCATTCAAAATCCTCTTTGATTTATGTTGATCAATGCATTTGAGAAATACCCCCTCAAAATTTCTCCACCACAAACCTTCATTTATTAGAATATATCTTACTACATGTAATTTTATAGTTCTCTTTTGATTTTCTGTTAAGTTAGGTGGAGATTGCATATGTTGCAAATAATATATCACATCTTTGTACCAATTACATTGATCCATATCACATATGCCAGGACTGAGGTTTTGATCCTCAACATTTATTTGATTAGCATCCAAATTTTTTTGTGCCATGAGCTTTTCTAATCCTTGACCTCTTACCAACTTGGTAATCTATATATCTATATTAAATTCTTAGATTCTATTAATCCATCTACATCTTCTGCCACATACTTCTTGTTGAGAGAAAATATCCTTTACTATTGCATTTAGCACAAAAGCTATGACAATAGCACCTAGTAGATAACATCTAAAAGCTTTAATAGCTTTAACTAGAGCATATGCCTACTTCTCATTTATATCATATTTTAGTTCTGTAGGTTGCAAAGATTTACTTAAAAATGCTATAGGTTGTTCATGTCCATTTTCATTTTTCTAAAGTAAAATTGTTGCAATACTATGAAAAGATGCAAAAGAAAAAATATGCATAGACTTTTCATAATTAGGGGTCCTAAGGACTAGAGCATTTTTTATTAAAAAAATTATCTCTTGGAATGCAATAGCAGGCTCACCTTCCCAACTGATTGTAGCTCCTTTTTTGAGCATTTTTAAAATTGGCCTACTAAATTCAGCAAAGTTAGTTACAAATCTCCTTAAGAAATTAACTTTCCCAAAGAAAGACTATATACCTTTAACACTTTTTGGCCTTAGAACCTTGTCAATTGTTGCTACTCTTTCAAGGTCGATTTTTACCCGATCTTTTGAAACTATATGCCCTAAAAGCTTCCCTTTTGTGACCCCAAAAGTACACTTTCTTGGTTTAAAGATACACCATATTCCAAAGCCTTGATAAGAATCTTTTTGAGATTCCTACAGTGGTCTTCAACATTCTTAGAATAAGCAGTCAAATCATCTTGATATACCACCATGAATTTGTTAATATTTTCTTTGAAAGCTACATCCATAGCTCTTTGGAAAGTTGTCCCTACATTTATGAGATCGAAAGGCATTCTCACATACACATAAGTTCCCCATGGAGTGGTAAAATTTGTCTTGAACTATTCCTTTTCATCAACAAGAACCTGGTTATATCCTAAAAAACCATCCATCATGGACATCAATTCTGAACTAGTTACTTGTTGTAGCATAGCCTCCATATTAGGTAATCCGTAATTATCTTTTAAAGATGCAATGTTCAAGTTTCTAAAATCAACACAAAGTCTAATATCACCATTCTTTTTTTTGATAGGTACCAAATTAGATACCCATGAAGAATGCCTAATTGGCTTAATTATCCCCCCATTCCTGAGCTTCAATAATTCTTCCTACATCTTAGGAGCTAGAGTAGGATTTACAAGTCTTTGCTTCTATCTAAAAGGTTTCACATCTTAAGAGGTATGACATGTTGGAACAAATCCTGCCTGTAATCTTTGTGGTCATCATAAGACCATTCAAAAACATGTCTAAATTTTCTTAACAAATCCATCAAAAAATTTCTAATCTCAGGGGTTAAGGCTTTACCAATGTATACTTTCTTTAGGGAATCAACTATGCCCAGATTGATTTCTTCTAATTCTTATGGTTTTTTATCTTGTGCATTTGAATGCACTCTATCCTGATTATCAAAAGCACTTTCCAATACAACCAAAACCTTTGGGTACCTTGTTATTTTTTAATTGTAGGATTTCTTGGCCAAAAATCTTTTCTTTTCCATCAACTATTTCTACCCAAGCACTGCAATCAAGTTCCTACCCATGATACTTATCCTCATTGAGTAGAAAATTTAGAATATCTTTTTCATCCTCAAAAACTTGCCAACTATGTACATTATCTAGGATTGAGGGCCTATTCTATACTTCTATAATAGATACACCAACAAATGATATATTATCAGGCTTTATGGAGACATTTGCTAATAAATCTACCATTTTATTATTACTCATGTCTTTCCATATTATCCCAAAGGCATCAAAAGATTCAATCATATCCCAAACAACATTCCTATATTGCTTCAATCTTTTTAGTTTTTGACAGATATATACCTCTAACCTAAGATATAATCAATTCAAAATCACCAATAACATGTACTTTCTTGATTCCATGGTGTGTTGCAACTTTCAATCCTAACAACAAAGCCTCATATTCTGCAACATGATTGGTACATGCAAAATTGAGAGAAAAGGAATACCTAAATGTATTTTTATTTGGGGAGACAAAAACAATTCCTACTCTTGATCCTTCCTTTGATCTTTCTTCATCAAAGTACATGTTCCACAAATTTAGAGAATCCAAGAAACACGTGACCTCTTGTTCAATTAGTGCAGGCAATTTTTCAACTTCTTGGATGATCAATTCAACTCTAAATGCAATCACATCTGTGTCTATGAAACAAGTTGTATCCTTGTCAATATTTTTCTCAAAGATATAAGTTACTCTTAGCTCTCTATTGACCTTGATAGCCTTTTCCCCTACTTGGAAAGTATCATATGACAAATCACATTGCATACTACCTCCCATTGCAGCACTCCACTTCCTTGAAAGCAACATCCCATAGTTAATTCTTCATCAGGATATGCAGCAAGTCTGAAAGGTAAAGCATTAATAGTACCTATGACAGGTATCTCTCTAGAATCCATTGCCCTATACCTACCTTGCCTAGTGTCAACTACTAGACCAAGAGCTTCCATAACCTTGAAAGGCATTATATTATTTGAAGCACTAGAGTCAATCATACATTTTTTTAATGTTCAACCTTTTATGATCAAACTCAAGAAAAAAGGGTCAATATCTTGTAAGTATGCAACTGATGAATTGTTTAGGTACATTTGGAGTATTTGAGACATGACTCCATTCTCTTCCCTTTATTTTTCTAGAATTGGGATTTGCTATGTAATTTCTAGTTCTTGTGTAACAACATTATTATCTTGTATCCCTCCTAGCCAAGACAGAGCCTTTTTCTTATGTTCTTCTATCCTAAACATTTCTAACAATGGTAGTGGTTTGTGATAGCATTGAAATCATATCAATTGGATCATAAGTAGTACATTTAACACTAATATCTATGGGCACAAGAGTTTTGACAACAAACCATTCCTTCTGCTTAACAACCTCAAATTTTGATTCTTTCTCTTATGCAGTTGGCTTAGTAGTTTCTCCATCCTAGAAGTGTACCCTTTTCTTTAGTTCCCATTTCTTATTCTTATTTTCCTTAATCTTAGGAATCTTAGGAAGATTCTTCTTTTTTTCATGAGTAACCTTTGCAGTATTATCCTTGATAAAAATGCTTGTTGGCTTCACAAGGGCACCATTTACAATTCTATTTCTTAAATTGTAAGTACTTTCGACTTGTGCAGCTAACTCTGAAGTAATCCTATCAATTTCCTCCTTGAAAGGTTTTCTCAAATTGATGTGATTAGTTGTAGCTAAAGTGTTACATATGAAACTCTCATCTTGATCATCAATATTAGAAAACACTTGTAGGTAATATGCATGATACAAGTCTCTTTGGTTTGTAACATCGTGGTTAGATTCATTAATATATGATTCTCCATCATTATCACAAAGATGAATCATATTACATGTAACATCCTCTTGATTTTTATCATTTACATCTTCATCATTTTGCACTTGTTGATTTGCAACAAAAGATTGAACCACAACACAAAAATAAAGGGAATAAGGTGACTGACAAATGGGACGCCAAGGAACATCTTTAGTAATATTTATAGAGTTTCTTTGCAAAGGGCCTCGTGTCCCTTTGTCCATATTCCCCTATGTGGGATTGGGAACTGGCTTACTATCCTTCCACTGAGTAGTATAAGGATAATTTTGCATCCTAGGTTGCCTATTAAAATTGTTATTAAAAGAAACCTTCTCTACAAAATTTATTTTATTTGCTTGGTAAACTAGAGGACTTAATTTTTGTAGTAAACTTAAAACTTGCCCCATTGTATCATCCTCAGATTTCTTTCCTATAACAGGCCTTTCATTATCTTTCTTGCCTCTAGGATTGAACAAATTAGGGTCATCCCTTTTCCCAAGTTTTCCTATAGCTCTTCTATTTTTTTCAATATTTATAGCCATTTTATAAGAATCCTTTAATTTTTTTTTATCTTTATCTCTAAGAACATAAGCCATCTTACTATCAAAAGCATTGAAGTAAGTAGTAAGACACACATCTTCATTTAATCTCATTACTTGGAATAGCTTATACATACCCTTTTGAAATCTGACATTGAAGTCAAAAGCTGATTCATTTGGATTCTTCTTGATGTTGTTGAAGTCATTCAACATGAAACCAGCATTAGTCTTGTCACCATATTGTCCCTTGAATAGTATTTCAAGACCATTCCATGATTTGATACTATCATCAGGAAATCTTCTGAACCAATCTCTAGCATCCTCAATTAGTGAATGAACAAAAAGTTTCATCACTACATCTTCATGTTCTACCTCATAATCATTTAGCATATCAACAAACTTTTTGAGATGCTCTTCACCAATAATAGCATTATTTCCAGCAAACTTTGTGACCTCGTCCCTAAGGTCATTTAAAATAGGATGAGGAAAACCAAGGATACCCAAGAAAGACATCTGCTTATATTTCTCCATATGAATTGGTTTCCTTTGGGAAATTGGGATGCTTGAAGTACTTTCTCTAACAGCCTAATTTTGAAAAGGAAACTAAATTTTTTGGGTCTATTGAACAAGGGGAACTTGGCTAGTTGTATCAGCAGTTGAACTAGGGACTAGATATGAGGAACTTTGGCCTATTTTAAGAGGGCCAACACTAGATATGGTAGGAAAAACTTGTGAAGGTTAGCCTGATTGAGCTACTAGGGTAGAATTTGACTTGATGAACTAGATTTTTCTTCTAGCCTCAGCTGCCTGAGCTTCATTTTCTACCTTTTCAAGTTCCTTCATTAGATCTTCCTTTTCTTTTCTTGACTTCTCTAGATCTAAATCAATTTTTGACACAAAAAAAGAAATAGTTTTATTAGTAAGATGAGGCTCATTGATTTGTATCCCAATAGCCTTTTGCTTTCCCTTATCCAAATCCTTCCTATTTACCTCCTCCAACCTAGTCTCCAAAGACTTGTAAGACTGAACCTTTGTAACAACAGGGACCTCATTCTGTTTAAGAAGTTGTTCCTACCTATGAACATTAGTCTTTAGAATATCCATATCTCCAAAGATGTTACAGTGTAAATTAGAAGACCTCTCTTCCAATCTCTTGTACTGCTCTTATAAGGAAGTCATTCTCCTAAGTAGGTTATCTCTTTTAATAATGGTATTCAAAATAATTTTCTCCTTTTCTTTTTCCGAGTGCATATGTCTAGCTTCCTCATCTGCAACCTTTTTCCTGAGAAGAACAAGTTCTAGAATTAGCTCCTCATGATCTGTAGTAGCAACCTCAGAATCCACTAGGTCAAAATCTATAAGGTTTCCTACATATGGCTCTTGTCTAGGACTAAAACCCATCTCCAAGTTTTCCTTAAAACCCTAACTGTGGTTCATTTCATTTACTAGGTTTGATCTACAAGGAAAATCCCCCATGGGTGACATATTTTTATCATGAAAAACCCTTAATGGGGTTGAAAAAGTTTCCCCCATTAGTGCAATTTCTTCTAACTTAGTACTTTTAGAAGATAATTCCTTTTCTACCACCAGGTGATATAATGATTGGGCTAACATATTGCTTCTAGGGACCCATGTAGAATTAAAATCAGATTTCTTTTTATTATGGTTCCTTTTTACCCCAAGAGGTAACTCAACTAATAGTGGTATCTCAAGATGATTCTTAGTAAAGGCACGTATATTCTTCTTTTTCACAGCCATTTGGTTTAGATTTTCTTAAACTTTATAGCACCAGCTACAAAACCTTGACTTGAGTTGCCACTCTATGACGAGAAAATATGAAATAAAGCTAGAACAAAGAAGAAAAAACACAGAGATTTTGACGTTCCTAAAATACAGCCTGATAAGAACCCCTTAACAAACAAGTGTAGAGTATTCCCTAGTGGAGTTGCCATTTTGTTAGAGTTCTTTCTTGTAAGGATCACATTAGGCAAATTTAAACCTGATACTAGGAAACCAAGATAGGGACAAGCCTAAGGATGAGCTAAATCCTATATTCAACAAGGCTAAATCTTAGTTCTGGGGCAACATTAATAGAGTCTTCAGGACTCACTTCACCTTAGGCTTTGCTAAGCCAAGAAGGACAAACCTAAGGGGTTTATCTTATTAACTTGATTTTTTTTTCTTCTATGCATGACTATCTCCTATAGTAGAAATGGTCAATATTTTTCTATAGTTTGCTGAAAAACTTCTTAACTACAATAGCCAATTACAACTAAAGAAAGTAACAGCAAATAAGCAATGACCAACACTTTTTTCTCTTCAACATATAAAAGGTAAATTGATTTGTTTTTGTGTGTAAATGTCCTATAGTTATATGATTTTTTTAGTGTACCCTTGAACTTTGAAATGGGCCAGTGCCTTATCCATTGGGATATAGAGTCAAAGATTAACAAACTTAGACCTTTTTAATCAACTTGTGATTAAGAGTGTCAACATTAAACTTTTAGTTTCATTCTGATCCTCATCCTTTTCATAAACCCTAAACCTCATCAATTATAGAAAGCAATTACCCAATTCTTTAAATCAGCAGCAATCAATAAGAGATATACAATCTTTTGAGTTGCATTAAACTGAAAGAAGACTTGTTCATTTAGTCCCAAAGCTTACAAACATATGAAAAAGAAACAAAACCTCAAAGATAATGATAATTAAGGATAAATCCTTCTTACTTAAATCTCAATATTGCTAATAAAACTCATAATATGACACAAAGACAAAGCCTTTTTCCCAAAATGTTTCCTTTTATGTATTCAAGTATGCATATATATGAACTCATTCAAATGACCACATAACACCTAGATAGACTACAAAATAATGCATGACTATATGAAAAATTCTACAGGCAATTGACCTCTACTCCTCATCATGGGAATCCATATATAGGATTACAATAGGCTAGATATGAGAGGAGGACATATGGCATCTCTACATTGGGTGTATGGGTCAATGAAGGCTTGATCATCTGTAGATTTTGCATTAGAAGAACCAGGGAAGAGCTTTACCCATTCATTTGCAAATCTACTAGGTTTTTTTTGTCTAGTTTTGCCTCCCTTAGAGGTTGAAGTCTCTGAAACTACCATATCTGAGGCCTAAATTTCCTCTACTTCTTGCTTAGACATCTTGAAAATATGCTAATAAAATACTCAATATAGATACTACTATGTTCCCAAGAGGCTTTGGAAATGATAATTTAGAATGCTCAGAAAACTACAGAGATTCTCAAATTCTTTCTCTCTCTACAAATGGTGAACTATGATTATGAGAAGAGAAAATCTTTACAAGTTAATATGTGCAAATCAATATTCACCTTGCATTGATTTCAGCATGCTTGAAATATGATATCAAACTATTCTATCAACTTCATGGAGTGTCACCATTAATATCCAACTATGCACTTTTCGTACTGCATTCAAATCCTATTTTTTGAGAACCTTACTATTATTTCTTGACATTAATTTACTATCAAAATAAGATCCTATGATATTATGACAATGATAGATAAAAAAGACTTTTTGTAATATCATATTATTACAAAATTGGTTTTCTGATCTTATGAACACCCCTAGAAAAACTCTTGTCAACCAGTCAGAAACAATGGAAAAACCCTTTACAATCTTATGACTCCTTTGTTATTGCAGCATTGGTATCAGCTTGCAGCATCGGTATTAGCTTTATCTCCCTATACGATCACATGGAAAGTGGCTTTGTAGCATCGTGGATTACCTTTTCTTAGTCTACAATCATATGATCGCTATTACATTCACCTTTTCGGAACATCGCCAGTGATCTTTTTTCTTCTACAATGTCATGACAAACCTTTGAATTTTTTATATCATTGTAGTAGTAACTTAATATCTTTCCTATGTGATCTTACAATCATTCCCTAATCTCAACATCGAAAGACATTTTTTATAACCTTAAGATCTCATGATGAAAAATTCATCGTAAGATCGAAGAGCATTATTTGCCACTCAAAACACATTATAAAACCTTTTCTGGTCCCACTAATCATAACAGTGCATACATCTTGCACTCATACATTTGTTCTATCCAATCAAGAAATAGACACATGTCTAACAACTCATCGCCTTTATTCACCTTTATCTTCTTTACGATCTTACGATAGTAAAGCATTGTATCATCGCAATACCTCCACATTTTCCTTATGATCCTTTGAAATTCACCTTTTTATAACATCATAGCTAACTCCTTCATTGCTCCCAACACCATAATAAACCTTCTTGCTATAATATCAGAGAAAGTTGCAATGCAAACCACTTAAACTATTATACGATCATACAATACAAAGGAAATCATATGATTAGGAAGACTTAATTTCTCATTTGCGACATCACAAAACAGCTTCAATCGTGAGATTAGAAAAAGCTAAAACCCTTTTTTGTGATATTTTGCTAACCCTCCCTCAGAACATCATAAGAAATAATGCTCTTAGACAAAAGAGAACCTGCTCACTTATATGGCCTAAGGTTATGGTTAGGGCTTTAACCTCTAAAAGGATAAATCCTTATAATATTGAACCCTACATTTGGGAATATCAAACCATCAAATTTAGGTAGAAACTAGGGTTTATTCTAAGAATGGATACAAGATAAAAGCAACCCTATCAATCAATTTAATATTTTCACCATAAATCTGAAAACTTAGCCTTGGTGGAAAAAAGAACTAACATCCCCCATGCTCTTACTCTCTCTTAGCCTCACTCTCTTTCTCCCCCTTTGCTTAAGCTTTTACTTTCTCCCCCTTTTTGACACTAATGTCAATGGGTTATACACTTATAGTGTGTTTGTCCAAGAAATATTTATGGACCTTAAGGATAATCTTAAGAATGGCATCCCAGTTGTCACAAGCTACCTCCAAAGACTTAATTTGGATGGCCATCTTGGAAACAAGATGAACTAGGCCATCTAATGTAGAAAGCTTAGGGTCTTTCCTCATAAGATTTTCTGCATAGCCTAACTCCTTGTGCAAAATCTCCATGTGAGGATTCAATGTAGTTTGAATATTGATTAGTTTGACTCTTATGTTGGCTTCTTCTATGAATAATACTGCTGACTGACTCTGGGTTTGCAATAGAGTCCTAAAATGCTTCTCACTTTGACCTAGAGTCATGGGAAATTTTGCATTTAATGAATTAATTTGACTTTCCAAGCTCAAAATGTGACTCTGTGTCTCTTATGTGAAGTGTGAATGATTACACAGTTTGGCATATAGAGAGAAAATATTCTCAAGTACCTTCTTCACACTTTATATCTTAGTTGCCAATGCAACATGTGTAAGTGCTATATCACTGGATATTTTCTCATTCACTTTACTTTGAAATTTCTTTTCAGACCATTCTAATAATTTTGCGTTAGTATCAAGTTTTGCTCCACTTACGTTTTCCACTATATTTGTTAATTTTTCAATAAGTGGCTTTTTTTCTTCTAGATTAGGTAGACTAAATGCATCTATGAAGATGTCTTTAATATCAAGTAAAGCTTACTTCTACCTATGCTCCCTTTTGAGCAGTTCTTGATGTTTCTTTCTAGCTAGGACTTCTTGAAGTATACGCATCTACTCAATTGTCATTTTGGCATAATCATATTTTGGCAAAACAATTTCTTCATCCAGGCTTACATCTCCATATGTTATTACCTCTTCTTCCTTTGATGAACTTGGACTTGGCACTGAGAATTGCAAAGGTGTTGCATTTGTGCTCGGCCTCTGAAGAGTGCGACTAGGAGTGCCAAATTCTGGTAAAGTTACCAGTGCTTGAATTGCTGCTAGCTCCTTCAACTTTGGTGTCAAATTAGTCTCTTGAGGTTTGTCCAATTATGCCACATTACCTTGAATTGCACCTTGAACTTGTGTTGGAGGTGTAGATGAATCTATTTGACTTGTTTGACTCTATGTTTTAGTAATGCCTAGAGTTTCCATTTTATCCTCTTTAATTGTATCGACCTTCTCTAATGTAACTTCTATTACTTTATCTAAAGTATGCACACTAGTGACTTAAGGGGTGATGGTAGGTGGTTCTTGTGTTTTCACCTCATCCCTTGTAGTTTTAGTCACTGATTTTTGAAGTTCATCTACACTCACCAATACAGGGTTCTCACACAATTTAGCCTATAGTGTAAATTGATCAAGTATCTTTTTCAAGTCTTCCTCTATTAAGGGGTTGATGTTCAAAGTAGTGAGATCAGAAATATCCTTTACTGTAACTCTTTTAGTATTCACACTTTTTACTTGTTGAGGGATGACATTTGGCAATTATGTATCTTGTACACTCTATTCTTGTTGTTGCTCTTTCTTAGCTATTTCTTGATCATCTATATTCATTTTAATACCTCCCTCAACTGCATCTTCATTATTTTCATCTTCTTCATCATCTTTAACCTTAATGGGTTCTTGTCACCTTCTTTGATTATAGCTAACCCATATGTAATTTTCCATATTTATGTGGTCTTCTTTACAATATCTCTATGTTATTTTGCAATATGTTGAAGGCTCTATATTTAGGGACAAATCTAACAACATATTTCTTTATTGCTTTAGCAATTTGTTCCATACTGAGTTCAAGCATAACTTGAGCAAGGGACATCTCCCTAATTTTCCTTTTTAAGTTCAAACAATAATGTCATTTTTGCTCAACTCTTTCATATAAACTTTTAGGCATAGAGTTGGAAATCTCTAGAGGTTCTTTCTCAAAATTTTCCATCATGACATATATTGCCTCCTCCACTTGATTCTTTTCAACTTTTCCAAGATTTTCAAAATCAATGTGAGAAAATCTTGATAAATCTGCATTATTTCTAACACTCTCACATAGGTTATCTAGATCTAAATATAGATTATGACTTACCATTTGGAATTGGCTATTGTCACCAGATTCAATTCTTTCCTTGTCAAATTCAGCTTGAGAAATGTACTTTCTCCTTGGTCTTTTATGTGTTCCTCCTTCTTGCTCTATAGATTTGGCCTTCTCTTTAGCCTTTTGTGTAGTGACACGTACACTGGCCATTGTGGTAGGTGTAGTAGGTTTGGGTTGGCTTGGTTTAGCAACCTTCTTGGGTCTTGTTGTAGTTTGTGTCTTAGCCTTTCTCTTCTTTTGATTAGTAGGAATAGGTGCTTCTTCGGCTTCTTCTTCCTTGGCACCTTCTACAATTTTTGTTTCTTCCTCTTGTTGATCTTCATCCTTTTCTTGTGTGAATGGAAGTGGTGCTTGGATCTTGATGTCTTCATCCTCTTCCTCCTCAACACCTTCACCAAATTTAGCTTTCAATTTCTTTACTAATTTCTCCTTCTTCTTGATGATAGAGGTAGTCTTTAGTTCCATGGTAATCTTAGATTTGGCCATCTCATAATTACCAAATGCTTTTGCATCTTTATCTATACCTTTTGCAACTAATGTTTTTATTATTGTAGAGGCCTCATCTACATTAATTTCATAGCCTAATGGCTTTATCCATCTTACTCTTGTAGTTGTTGCTTGAACAAATGTATAATCAGCATCAACTAGAAAACAAACATCATCATAATGTTTTTTCACTAATGATACGAGAATTCTCAATCTCTTCTTCATAGATTGCTTGGAATCCTCAAAGTAGCTATTCATTATTGACTCAAAATTTTCACCTAACTATTCAATGAACTCTCCTATTTTAACTGCAACAGAGCTATTTTTCTTACATGCCATAGTGCCAAATTTAGGAAATGTGTTCTAAACATAAAAGAAGATACATATCAAAATAGATCCAAATTTGCACTAAGCACTCTTTGATTCCTTATTTCTCCTAGGTTTTAATTTAATTGTTGTAGCTATAGCTTTGCAAGATCATATGTATGATCCTTCTTCACAATCTTGTAACCCATATCCATTGCAATACAAGGTACACTATTCAATCTACTTGATTGGTAAAACTTATGTACAATTACCCTTACTACAAAGTCAATTAGAGGATTTGTGATGGTGTTTATTGTCATTCCCCTCTTATTCCACACAACTCTTGTATTCTTGTCAATAACTTCTTTGGATTCACTCCTCATAGTCTTAGGCTAATCTAGGGTTGGATACCTTGTTACCCTATGGATTATTCTCTTTATGATTTTGATTGGCCCATTGTCTAACCACAGTGAACTATCATGAATCCTACTCAAAAAAATTTTGATCCATTTAGTTTTAAAAACATGAGGGAAATTTAGGGCATGAGTTAACCCTTTCTTTTCTATAATCTTAAATTCTTCCCTTAATACACCATTTTCACAAAAATTTCCATATTTTTCTCTTATTTCTATATCACCAATACTACCAATCTTACAATTGTAACACTTTTTGACATCTTGAATCATTAGAACTTTTGGTGGTATCATGGATAACACACCAAAGGGATCTTGTTTGTATGCAATATCTGGTATGGCTTTGAAAATACGTTGTTTTACTTCATTTCGAACCAACTAAACATTCAAAACCTCTTTACCCTCTACACCCTTTGAACTAGATGACATTTTACAAAACTAGGGTTTGAAATTTGAAATAGCGTAGCTCGGCACATGATAAATACCTTGCAAAATCTAATGGAATGATGTTAGGTAGCTATTCAAATCTTCTATAATCACTTCAAATGAATTTCTAGATCACCTCTAACTCTTCTTTCTTTTTCTTGATTTTGAAATGATGTAAAATGAGTAGAAAATTGATCAAATACCCCTTTGAAATATTGTAATTAATGTTGAGTGCTTACACAACTGTAAGCTTGACATCAACCAATTTTTGGCTCACTCAGCATCCACTAGTCTTTTCATTCATTCAATAATTATTTTGAGCTCAACAACAACTAGTCAGTCTATTAGCTTGACATCCTCTAGCATTTCACTTGAAAATCATAGGAAACTTTTCATGCTCGGCAGTAACATGAAAAACTTAAAGATTTTTCTTTGATTCCTAATAACACCTTGCATTTTTATTCATGCTTATGTAATCTTTTTAGAACTAAATCCTTTGGAACTGATGTATGATATAACTTTTGAATATCAGTCCAACATACCTCTTGATTGCTTTGTTTGATTTATATGGTCACTTGACCCATTGGGTGAAGCGATCCCTTCTCCACTTGATGTGCTAAAATTATCCTTTTTCTTCCATGTCTTGTTCATTTCAATTATGAAATTTTCAATATCTACCTATCCTTTACCTTTATTGAACTCACAACTTGGTGCCTTTGACCTTGTTGGACAATATCAACTAATGTGACCAATCTTCAAATAGCTAAAACATGTGGTTTGACTCAACCACCTTTTTTAGTCACTTCTAAAGTATATTCTAATACAATTCTTAGGAATGTGTCCATAATCTTAACAACAATGACAACTATACCTTGTATTATAATCCCAGTTATAAGAGTTACCATTGTTCTTTACTCTTTTTTGCATGTTTGATGACCACATGGGTTTGCATCTACACTCAAAAGCTCTATGTCCATACTTCTGATAGTTATAACAATGTCCTTCAAATCTTTGACTGTGCATGGTCTTAGTTCTACATTCATGTAATTGATGACCTTGTTTGTTGCACTTATGGTAGTGAACCATGCTCTTATGCTTAACATTCTGATTTATAATCTTTCTCCTGCACACATTAGCAGTATGTCCTTTCTTACCAAAATTATGACAAGTAGGTTTGAAATTCTTACCTATGTTTCTCTTTCTTCAGTACTTTTGGATGGCTCTCCTTCTTCATTATTTGTGTATCCCAGTCCAGATGTATCATTATTGGATCTAGGGATCTCAATAATTGCTCAAATTATTTGATGGCTTCACTAGGTTTATTAAAAATTTCAAAAATTTCCTTTTCCCTTTTTAGGTCACTATTCAATTGCTCATTCTACAACCTCAATGTTGTTATCTCAATGTCCTTGACATTCAATTCATAGTTGGCATTCATCATTTGACTCAAAGTATCCAATTGCATGTTAGCAATCTTAGTTAGCTCTTATGATTTTTCTTCTAGTCTGTTGGTCAAAACTCTTTTGTCATCTTCATTCATGGCTTTGTCTTCCATGGCTTTTTTTTTCTATTCAGTCACCTCACATAGTAGTATGGCTTGTGATTCTTGCTCTAACTTGAGATTTCTGATTTCTTCAACTTGGGCTCTATTCTTTTCCATTAGACCTATAATTGCTGCATCATATTCATTAGAGTCTCCATTATCAAATAGCTTATTGGTGTCCATCTCTTTGTATTGTGTTTCATTCTCCTCAATAGTAATTTCCTTCCTTCTCTTTAAGGATTTATTTAAGTCTTCTCTTGCTTCATTCAATTAATGTAGAATGAGTTGTATTTTAATTCTTTGATTCTCAATGATCTTCCCCAACTTGTAGACTTCCATTTCCAAGATCTTTCTTCAAAGCTACAAAGCTTATCTTTTAGAGAACTCAGCTCTGATACCAATTGTTGGAATTACAATAGGAAAAGTAAACTTCTGAGAGGGGGTCGAGGTGGGAGGTGAATTAGTGCTTTAAACTTTGACCCATTAAACAATCACCACACATCCATCTCATGCATTCAATAAGTAAATTGAAATACCATGTAAAGCATGTACATCTAAATCATGTAAGAAAATAAGGATTCACACATATATGACACCAAATATGATTACCTAGAAACCCTCCAATGAGAAGGTAAAATTGGGGTGGGGATGACACCTACAAATCTTTACTATTGCAGTAATAAAATGTATCCAATGAAGGTTACAATGTTTGATCATGAAACATGATCTACCCTATAAAAGGTCTACCCTATTAAAGGCTTACAAAGACTATTAGGTCTTACCTTGTTAAAGGATTTCAACACCCTATTAAAAGTGTGCCTTGTTAAAGGACTTTAACTCACAATTAAGTAAGCACCTTGTTAGAGGATTTCAATATAGCCTATTAGGACTACTTTTTTAAGAGATTGTATTGATTCACCTATTAGAATGTCTCAGCATTGATCCTGTGGTTAGCACTTTGTTGTTTGATGATAGATCACCTCTAAACTGATGTATTCTTTGATCCTTCTTGATCAAATTTCTCTCTTTTGTTCACCATTTCCTTCCTTTGTTCTCCTCTAAGTGATTTTGTAATGCAATTTCAATTGACAATTCCTTAGCCACCATGAATACTCTATTTGTGCATGTAAACTTCTCTCTTCGCTCCTTCCACATACATAAGAAGTTTAGGATTTTTCCTCCTTAAGAAGATCTAGGTGACTTAGGGCTAGGTATGAATCAACGGTTGCAATTCATCCATTTTTTGGCTTAAACCTTCCCTTTACCTGATTGGATGCATGCACTTATATGGATTCCAACTTAAGATTCTCCCTTATTACCAAAATATTGTAATTCAATTTGTAAGTTGGCTAAAAAATGGTTTACATAGTAGTTTGTGCCAATACAAATAACTATGACAAAATTGTATTACTCGACATCTAAAGTCTCTGATGCTCAGCATATACTAATTTGTATACTATGACTTGTCATCTGAATGACTTAGCATACACTGCTTACTTGGCTCTTGAATCACTTGGCATACATTATCTGCTCGACACTTGAGTGACTTGGCACATGAGTGACTTAGCACTCATTATTGACTTAGCATGCACTATGTTGTGCTCAACATATACTACTTATTTGGCATGAACTAAGTAAATTACTTAAGTGTATAGACACTCACTTGTCAAAACCAATCTGAGATCAACATCCAAGTGTTCAAACTTAGCTTTATCACTAGTCATGTGATGAGAACAGCCACTATATATTATCCATGTGTCATGTTTGCTAACATGAGAAATAAGTGCCATCTTTTCATTATCCTCATCATCTGACTCATCTTTAATAGCAATATACACCTTTTCAATTTTATCATCACTATCATAATCTTTAGCAATATAACAAGATTTCTTACCTTTATCATTGTAGTCTTTTTAGCTTTTGAAATCTTTCTTTCCTTTGAACTTATTGAATTTTCTATCATCTTTTTTTTCTTTGTTTGGACACCTTCTAGAAATGTGACCAAATTTTTCATAAGAGAAATAAATCAATGGAATTTTTCCTTTATTTTTACCTTTTCATTTAGGTAACTTTCTTGCAAGTAGGGCTTCAATAGCTTCAAGGTCATCATCTGAATCTTTGTCTTCTTAATTGTTAGTCTATTTTCCTTTTGAGTTTCCTCCCTTTCTACCAAGAGTTAGTTTGGATTTGAATTTCGATTCTATGTTCTGAGGACTAGGAAGACAATTATCAAAATTATTCGACTCAAAAGTTGTTAACCTTCTCACTAGAGAATCCAAAGTTAAATCATTTTTGGGATCACATATCATCTCTTGAATAGCTAAAATTCTAATTGCATAAATAGGAAGAATACTTATTAATACCTTTCTGACTACTGTTACATCATCTATTTTTCCTCCTCTAGCTATGATTGCACTCACAGTTGCTTTGATTCTTTCATTGTATTTAGCAATGTTTTCATCTTCTCTCATTTTCATCTGATCAAATTGGCCTCTTAGACTTTATGCTTTGGCTCTCCTCACATTTTCATCTCCTACATAGATATTTTCTAGCTTCTTCCATATTTCATGAGCAGTAGGATAATCTTTGACTTCATCAAATTCAGAATAATTGAGAGAAGCAATGTCAATCATCATTTTGTTTTGATTCTTTTTATCCACCATCTGATCCACGATCAAAGGATCATGAGGTGCCACATACTAATTCTCCAAGAAGTGTAGGCATGTATTCCAATGGTTCCTAAATGCACCTTCATGAGTTCATATCATGCTTTCAATTTTTCTCTGTTCAACTTAGGAATCTCTCTTCTGTAAGACATTTTGATCTTTAGCTTAGGTCCTTTAAACCTTTCTTGTAAGCACCAAACACTCTAATACCAATTTTTATAAATATAAGAGGATTATCTGAGAGGGGAGGGATGAATTAGTTACAACTAAAATAATTTTAAATCCCTTAGATGTCAATACAAACTTCTTATTAACTCAAATCCTTACACAACTTAGTTAGAACTAGATATTCACTGTAACTTGATTAACAAAGCAATCTTGAGATATTAATGTGTATTAACCTATAGTAACTTAGCTATAGAAAGATAAAGCACTAAGAAAATAACATGAACACAAGAGACACCAATATTTAACATGGAAACCCAATTTAGGAAAATCATAAATGCAACTAGTTACAACTTTTCACTCTTCTAAAGTGAGCCCTATTAGGAGCCAACCCTATTAAAGGTTACAAAACACATTGTTAGGTATGACCCTATTAAAGGATATGAATCACCCTATTAGGAGTGGCCTTGTTAGAGGTCTTTAAGACACTTCAATATAGAAATGCCACCTTGTTAGAGGATTTACAAGAATGATTGTTAAGTCAACCTTGTTAAGAGATTTTTTCACTGCTACAATTGTTAGAGAGTAACAATAATTGACCTAATTATTGAAGAAACTAATTTGAAGATTTAGATTGTAGTTCTAGTTTATCCTTTGGATCCTTCTTGATCAAAATATTCTTCACATCTCCTTGGATGTTCTACCCTTAATCAAGTATCCTTCTTTATTCGCATATTATCTTCTTCCCCTACTTCATATTTCAATCCACAACTTGACCTTTCATATATATGAAACCCAATGTCAAGTCATCTTTAATATCCTTACAAATAAACAATTAGCATAAACTAATTCCTCATTCATAAACAAAATAATAAACAAAATTGTTTTCTTGTAGGTTGGCTAACACTGAAACTAGGTGACTCAGTTACCACTAAGTTCCTTGGTAACCGACATGACTCAATTTACATTGGACCCCTTTGGTAACTGACCTGACTCGATTTACATAGGAATTCTTCTATGATTGACCTAGCTCTATTAACATTGGATCACTAAACTTGGCTTATTTTGAACTTCTACTTAGCTGATACTGGAATCTTCTGAGCTTGGTTATTACTGGTAGTGCTATGTTAGAATGTAGCATTTATGTAACATCAATGAAAATATACAATTGAATAATTGTTTTCAATAGTTCCTATTCATATTTATCTATCTCATCCTTTTTTTCATCATTAGGAATCAATCCATATATCTTCTTCCACATTACTTTCCTTTCCTCTACAACATTTTCCACTTTATCCTTTAAGATTAGGAAATCCCTCCTCTTGGGAAAAAAATTATTGTTGAACGATTTCATGGCATTTGAAATTTTTTTCTTGTTCAGTTCACGCATCACTTGGGAAAGTGTGGCCTTCTCTAATTTTTCTTGTTGTTGTTAATGAAAATTTTCATTTTCCATCTATTCTCTCATAGAGCTCATTCGGTATCATATTTCATAACTTTAATGGTGTATATTTGAATTTTTCCATCATACCTAATAATGCTTTCTCAACTTTGTTCTTGTCTTCTTTATTCAATTTATCAAACTTAATGAAATGAAAACTATACAATCCTACACTTCCCCTTATATTTTCACATACCTCTATTGGAAACTTACAATTGGAATAATTTTTTTTTATCATTGATGTCAAATCTATTGATGAGACATATTTCTATCTAATCTAAATGTCATATCTATTTGATTGATGAGGAGGATTTGAGAAATTTCTCATAACAGTAGCACCTAGAGGAAAGGTTGAGTTATGAAAGGGAAGTTACAATGGAAATTTGATTAGATGCACTTTGATAAAGAAAAGTGATTGTTTATGTTAAGAAACCTAAGCCAAGCTAAGCAGAAGTATAAAATATAGTTAGTGTCAAGTAATGCTAGTGTCAACCAAGCTACAGTTAGTTTCAAGAAAATCTAGTGTTGATTGAGCATTATCATTGACCGAGCAAGATAGTTGATGTCGAGCCAGAAAGATTTACAGTGGTTGAGTGCCATAATTTAGAGATTGTCGAGTGACAATATAAGAATGAATTCGAGGAAATTGTAACATCAAGCCAACTTAGTTGATTTCTTGGGAGATGTAAATAGTGTTGAAAATAAGATTGATGAGTTGGATCACTAAATTTGAGGCAAGGATTAGGTAAATACCTCATAGATGAATTCTATAGAAGTTTCTAGAAGAAGATCAAAAAGATGGACAAATACAGTGAATCAAGTTGAACCTGATCGTAAACCCTAAGATCTACAGTAGATGTAGAAATTGGTAAAGCATGAATTGCCTATTTGAAGAAATACAGAGCTAGTAAAAAAGAATGCATGTGTGTGTATAGTGTGTGTGCATGTGTATGTGCCAAGCTTGTATGTGAAGAGAGACACAGTGAAAGGTTGATCAAAAATGCACAAGAGTGTGAGTGAATGTGAAGCTAACAGAGAAAGCTTGCAAATATGATGTTGTTATTGATAAGTACATTAGAGAAGAAGGATTAAGTTTTGATGAGAAGAGTTATATGATTGCTTGAAGGGTGTCCAAGAAAATCTAGATCAAAGATTTCAATGGAAGGCTTATCAGTAAACTAGACAAGGACCGAACAAAGATCTGAACCAGCAAAGTGAGTTGTAATCACATAGATCAAAACCTATTGTTTTATAATTAGTCATTTTAAATATTTTGTATTGAAATCCTTTTAATAGAGGTTGACCTAGCAGTCATTTGAAGACTTAAAATTCAGTCTAAACCCTTTAAACTAGGTGACATTATAAATGGAATGATCAAAGTCCTCTTACAAGGCCACTACTAATAGAGTCAATCCTCTAACTAGGTTACATTTAATAGTGTGTTTTGTAACCTTTAATAGGGTTATCTCCTAACAGATCTCACTTTGAAAGAGTGAACAAGAGTGACATGTTGTTGGTGATTTTTCCTAAATTGGGTTTCAATGTAAAATCCTAGTGTCAAAACTGTGATGAATTATTTATGTGTATTTACATTTGATAATGTTTTCATTATTCAATGCAAGTTATGTTTATGATAGTTTTACACTATAGATTAAGAAATAGCACAATAAGTAGAATAATGAAGTGCTTATTATTTACTTGTTCAAGTGGTACATATTGACTTTAAGTAACTGATTCACACCCCCCCCCCCCACCTCAGTTATTCTAAACATGTCTAACAATTGGTATCAGAGCTTAGTGCTTATAGATAAAAGTTTGAAGGTACTTAAAGCTAAAGATCATGACTAATAAGAGAGATATACCCAATATAACTAAGGAGAATTTTCATGCATGATAGACCTTGATGAAGTTGTACATATCTAGTATCAGTGATGTTGGTGTCAATTTTTCAGACAATGAATTTGTAAAGGTAACAACTACTCCTCTGACTATTGAACAACTAAAATAGAAGCTAGAACACAACCAAGAAATGTTGGAGATTGCCTCAACCCTAAGCTATTCCAAGTTTGATGACTAAAAGACTATGATAGTGCAAAGAAGATGTGGGACAAATTGAAGACCATATATAGAGGTGATGACAATGTTCTAAGAACAAAATTAGAAATCCTAAGAGGTAAATTTGATGACATGATAATGATTGAAGGTGAGAACATAGTACAATAATGCACAAGAGTTAAAGATTTTGTTAATGTTATTCGAGGTGCAAATGGAGAAATCAAAGATGAAATAGTGATAAGTAAGGTATTGAGGACTCTACTCCCTTTCTATGTCATTAGAGTCTCTACAATCTAAGAATTGAGATGCACACCAGGTAAAAATTTGACCTTAGAAGGTGTAATTGGTAGACTTACTACTTGTTGGGCATTTTTTTTGCATGAGGTCAACAGTAGGAATCCATAGTGTAATTCCTCTCTTGAAAAGAAAATCTTTTTAAGGATCCACTCCAAGGTTCAATGTCTGTCTTGCAACATACCAAAATCTACTCAGTAGAAGATAAATGTGAGTGTTCACAAGGAGGCCTTTGTTGGTTCTAAAACCCTTTTATCTTGGAATTGAAGTAAAATATGTTTTTTGTCTCAAAATATCACACCAAAAGAACAATATTTTTGTATTTTTTGTTTTTCAATGAATGCAACTCTAACAATGCAGCTACTATGAGGTCCTATTCTAACAGGGGGTTAGCAAAGCAAATAATGAAACTGAAAGAAAATAACTTGAAATTGAAATTCCTAAACGAACATAAGCTACAGAACACAACACGCTATGAGTTAAACCTTCAAAGAAATCAGTAGGAAACCACTGAAAATAGGAGTAGCACTTCTTAGAATCCACTGATGCAATCGTCGATGAGAATCTTTAACAAATTGAATGATGTTTCACTCTTCATCAAATCGCAAGGCCATGAAAATTGCGCTCATGCAAGACAAAAAGCTATGTAGACACAATTGGGTGATCTCTTCTCAAGCTCGTTACATCAACAAAATTCATATATCTATAGAAAACACTAAAATTAAAAGATTGCACAACCAGAAACAACGCAATAAACCTTTGGCTCAATCACAATCTCATGAATAAAATCCATGAAAAAATGACACATCCAGGTAAGAATAACTACACTTTGAATGCTAGCACCAAAAGCATAACTTTATTACATAATAATGGCGGCCCTTGTTACATTTTACAATGGGGTATTTATAAGAAATCATCTCCTCAATTTGTGTTGAGAGTAAGAGATATCTTAATGCAATAAAATGATTTTAAAACATTTAAAACAAACTAAATATATACAAACTGATAATCTAACTGGCGCTTAGAGGAACTCTATCCATATTTTATTCATTAATTAGATGCATGAGCCCTTTACATGTCAAAAACAATGAAAGCATCAGAGAGAAAGTAGGAGGAAACCATCAGTCAAAGTAGAAGTGCATGGAGACACCAAAAATAGAAGTTTTCCCTTTAATTGATGTGTGTTGGAGTTAACTTGCCATCAAAATGTGCTCCCAATGCATGGACAGTGTTATTTTTGGAACTGGCAGTCAACTGTCGATGCACCTCTGAATTGCAGACCTACGGAGCTGTGGACCTCGACTGCGTCAAAATCTCAAAATTTTATTAAGTGTCAAAATTGAAATTTTGGCATCTAGGTTTCTCTCATCTTTATCCTAAAGATATGTTTGGATGTTTGCCCTTGAATTTATCTATAATCTTAGTAATGTTAGCAGCATCGAGAAGATCAAAAGCCTCATACTTTTCTTTGACCTTCTTCCTGTAGTTGTACACCTCAATTCAAGTTTCTACAAAATCTTTGAGTTTGGTGTCCAACTCTAACAGTGCTTCTTCTATCCTAAAGGCTTGTCTAATGTCTTCATCACTGGATGCTTCCTCTAAAGTTTTTCTAAAATTCTCCACAACTACCTCAACTTGTAAAAGCTTCCCTCATTATTCATCTTCAAAAATGTCCAAGCATGCATCACTGTACAACTTTTTTGCTTCCAAAATTCTCTCTCGAGCTTGGTCCTTGAGCCTATATATCTCATCATGCATGTTTCCATCACTTTATTTCCATCTGCAATCTTTTCTATCTAATCATCTATCATGTCTAACTCTTCTCCATATATACATCAATTAGAATGCAGTACCTTTGCCCTTTTATGACTTGTACAGTTTGTAAATCCTTGCTCCATACCTGTACCTCATCCATAATACTGAAGTCCTACCTCAAAATTGCCATGATCTTATCAACATTCTCTCATGTAGCATGCAATAACTTCAAACTTCTTGTGATTATAGTGACACCCTTTTCCTCAAGGCTATCTCACCAATCCTAAAAAGCTCTCAAAAATGGACTAAGTCGTCAACCTTCCCCTTCTCTAAGAATGATATTCAAATTCTCCTCAGGGCATTCAGAATCAAGAGGACCAATAACTTTAGCTAAATATCCTTTTAAGATCTCAACTTACCTTTGAAGTGTTCTGATCTCAATCTCATCATGTTCCATATGGTTAAGAACCTCCTTGACTCCCACAGTCATCATCTATCAGGAAGTATCCCATGTAGGTTTTCCTAACATGATATCCTTCACTTCATAGTCCTAAAGGCTAATAGCTTCTTCATCTGTACCTTTCAGAGGGTGAGCCACTTGTACAAATAAGTCCTGGTTCCGAGTAGTAGTAATGAATGCAAATGGTGTTGCATCATGTAATGGAGAGTCAGGCTTGTACAAAATATTTGTAATGTCACAAATATCATCCTCTGAAGCAAGGAGTTGATGGTTAGCACTTCTCATTATTTCTTTTTGGAACCATCTTAGGATATGTCTTTTTATAACCTTGGCTCTGGATGATGAAGGGATGTGTTCAACTACCTCCTTCCCTTTATCACTCTTGCTTGGAGTCTCCTATTGTGAGGGTTCTTCTTCTATAGTCTCAGTTTCTATAGATCTTGTAGTTTGATCCTCAATTTCTTGAGAAGGTTGTTGTATACATTCTACTACCTATGCCTCTTTTGATGGCTCATCAGTAACCCTTGGTTCTGGTTCTCCTTGTAATGATGACTCCTTATGAACATGTTCTTCTAAACTCAGAGGTGGAGGTGTCACTGAAACCTTATCTACCATCATAACCTGAGGTGAAGATGGGGGAGTTGGATGAGGACCTTGTGTCTCAGGTGGCATCTGCATCCAATCTTGTTGTTGAAGTTCACCTGTAGGAGTATCTATAATCTTATCTTCAACCAATTCTATACCCACTGGCATGAAATCAAAATCTGGAATGGAGAGAACATCCTCACCTAGCTCCCTTTGCTCAATCACCCATCTTTGTACTTTGTCTTTCGAAGAAGAGAGTTCTACCATTTTAGCTTAGGTGGGTGGTGGGGTATTTGTGACACTCTTCTTTCTTTCCAATTTTGTGGCTTTGGCCAGTCATGTTCTCCTTTGTAGAGGCACCTGCTCCCCCTCATCCGACTCCATTTCCCCTTCATTTGATTCTTCCTCAGGAATGGTTTCAGGAACAAAAGGATTAGGCACTAATATTTTATGAACTCTTTACCTCTTGTTCATTCTAACCTTGACCCTCTTTTGCTTCTGTGGAACCATAGGAGATGCGGGCTCTTCATGTATCGAATGAATGGATGTCTCTAGAATCTCTCCCTCCTCTTGTTGGCTTGACAAAATAGGAGGCAATGGAAAATCAACCTAGACATGAGAAATTCCTAAGTCTTGGAGCTCCTGGGGAGAAGATTCTCGTCGCTACAAAGGGGCCTCTTCTTCAACATGCTCTGTCTGAATCCTCTGAGGAGAGGCTATCTTCCTCTTTTCCTTCTTCTTCTCTAAAGGATGGTAGCATCCCACTGGACGATCAAGCTGGTAGACTATTTTTGGTCTGATAGGAGACTGGAGTGCAAAGATAGGAATTGTAACTTTCTTCCCCTTTACCCTTTCTAGGCAAGCATGTGCATGAAATATTACTGTATCCAAAATTGGATCAAGTGGAAAGGGTTTCTTGATCCAACTCTTTGTCATTATAATGACATGTCTCACTCGATGATTAATATCATCTCCTTCCTCTCTATCAATTTTTGCATTCAGGATGGACCTCTTGCCAACTTTATCTGTATTAAATAAGGGATCCAGTAGCTCTTGTGAATCCTGTAGCCTTATCTCATACAGGATGGTCAAATGGAGAGCCTTCTCTACTAAATACAAATTCATTCTATAATAGGTCCTAATATGAACATCATAGTCATTTGTGGCATTCATCCAATGATCTTCAATGGTTTCCTCATGATAGAACTCTTTTCCTGCCAAGTTTTCCACTTTACCAACATTGTCGAAGAATGGCCGAGGAGAGTTATATTCTTCGAGAGGATAATTCTCTCATTCCCACTTGAAAGTCAAGATATCCTACTTTCTCTTTACTTGGTATGCTCCTATTACAAAAGGACAATCCCAACAAGGCCTTTGTTGATTTTTGATCCTCTCATAAGCTGACTCAATTTGTTGGGAAATTTCCATTAGAACCAACTTGTCACTTGGGTATCTTGGGAGCTTCTTTGGATGGATGGATGCACCACCAACCCGAATGTATGTGAATGTTCAAAACTGGATGAAATATGCACCGAGAGTTGTGATCTGTGCCTTGGCCTCATCAGTCAATCTCTTCCCATAATCCCCTTCGATGAATCGAATGATGGAAAAGATGAAGGCATCATTCACAATTCTGTACTCCTTGCTCTGCAATGAGAGCTTCTTCTTAACTAGCTAAGGATAGACTATATACGGCCATGCATTAGGATCCTGCATATTGCCCTTCTTGTACAACCCAAGATAGTCGGTGGCTCTTGCTACAAGTAGATATACCACATAAGAAGTCATATAGAACTTCTTCTTGTCCTTTACTATCCACAACTAGTCACACAAGTTCTCACTAAGTGTGGTGGCCCAATCTAGTGGCATCTTCACATGTCTGATGGTCTCAATGAAGTTGACCATGAATGGAGCAAGATGACCTACTGCAGGCAATCCCATAACTCTACTCAGGAGAATGATTGAATATCCAATGTCATCCTTCATGTATCCTTGAGTAATATCTACTTTTTTGATTGTCTTCCCTTGAGGTGGCTTCTCAATGCAGTATGAGGAATATATGATGTCGATGGCCTCTTAGTAATGATCCTTATGCCACCTCTCAGCTGCTTCATATGAAAGCCTGATAAACTGATCAGCTCTAGGTAGGTGAAAAACCCTCTTGATATTATCAGGTTGTAGATCTAAGACCACTTCCCCAGTCACGATCTTTACCACCCTTTCATCAGGAACAAAATGCCAAGATAGGGTCATAATCAATTTAGCTAACTGCACGGTCCCAAGATGTGATGCTGCATTTACCAATCTAGAATGGATTAAGGCAGATCTCAAAGATGATCTTTTGGTTGGGTTGTTACAAACTCTCAAGAACTCTTCCAAGTCCGTGTGTCCAAGTTCTTTGTCTTTGATCTCAGAGTATTCATCATGCAACCATGATTTCGGGGTTACGCCTTGGAACTTGTACACAACTAATTTTATTGTTCATCTGGATGTGGATGCCATTTGATTATATTACCTGCACATCACAAAAGAGAAAAAAATGATTAATTATTGGATATAAAAAATAAAATAAAAATGTAAGAAAAGAAAAAAAAAAGTATTTTTTTGTGATCCATAAAGGAAATGTAATTTTCTAATTGGGCCACATGGTGGTGCTTAGCTGTATTTAGGTGGAATTCTAGAAAGTTGTGGATATTGTAGAAGGTTGTGGATATTGTGTTGGTGGAATTCTAGAAGGTTGTGGATAAGTCATGCATTGAGTGGTAAGTGCCTATTTAAGCAAGGCATATGAGCATTTCAAATCAAGCTTGAGAAGTAGAAGTTTGTGAAGTAGAAGCTCTTTGAGTATACCCTCTTGAAGGATAGGTTGTTCTTGTAGAAGGTTTAGTGTGGAAGCTCTCTTATATTATAAGAGTTTGGAATTCTCTCATTTGGTGAATATTGTAAGGATATTCAAGTATTAATAAAACTTGCTTTGAAGAATTTTGTCATCTCTTTTTCTCCATCTTGTTGTGATATTAGTTGTGCATTTGTAAGGATGGTGTAGCCCTACATCAGTACCTCATCAAGCCTTGTTGCTGGGACCCATTTTCCTACTTTCATAGTTTTGCTAGGTTAGCTTACCTCCTGAGCTTCACTTAAGCGGGTTGTTAGAGTAATTATTCTTTTATGCTTATTAATTAGATAATCTTGATTTGAATAATTAAGTTATTTATTACTCTAGTTACTTAAGCTATCTCTTAGGTGCATATAACTAATATTTTATATTAATTATATTGTGCAATCTAGTTCTATTTCCCTTTAGGATTTTGTTCAACTTTAAGGTTGAACTCTTGTAATTTCCTTTTCATAACTTGGAATACAATTTCTCTCACACTGTTGAGATTTTCCAAGCTCTACTTTTTCTTTCTTTAGTTTCTCTTCGGCACAAGTTATTTGCATGTGGGTATTCTTGGTGATCTATGAAGTTGGTTTTCACAAACTTCTACACTTCATGTCATGAAGAACCTGAATACTATAGTACATTCATCTATGTGGATGATGATGCTCACAGCACTCAAAGTGAACAAACAAGTCAAGCTACAAGTTCCCATCAGATAGGAAATGATGGAATGCAAATGCAAATTGCTGAGTAGTACAGAATGGGTGCCAAGCAATAGATTAAAGATGTTGAGTCATAGATAAGAAATATCAACCATCAGATAGAAATTGTCAAGCACGTAGAACCTAAACCTGAACCAGAGAAAGGAAGAGTGAATGAACTTGAGATTAATTTTCAATATGAACCTATAGAAGATTAGAGAAGGAAACTAACTGTGCTAGAAAAATATGTGAGAGGACATCAAAAACTTGAACAAACCATTGGTGATGTTGAATTAAGTCTTATGATAAGAAGAAGACTCAAAGATAATACATGCTTACTTTGTGAGTTTAAGCCCAAGTCAATATATGATGCCTTAGATAATGAAGATTGGATCAATTCAGTCAATGGAGAAATTGACCAAATTGAGAAGAACAATACTTTGATCTTAGTGCCAAGACCTAAAGACAAAAATGTCATTGGGACAAAGTGGATTTTTAGGAACAAGCTCAATGAGAATGGAAAAGTAACAAGAAACAAGGAAAGACAAGTATGCAAGGGTTATGCTCAAGAAGAAGGAGTTGATTATGGAGAAATTTTTTCTCTAGCGGCAAGACTTGAAGGGGTCATAACTCTACTTGCATACTCAACATATAAAAATTTCAAGCTATATCAGATGGATGTCAAATTTGCATTTTTAAATGGTGTACTGGAGGAAGAAGTATACATTGAATAGCCTGAAGGAATAGTAGATCCAAACAAGAAGAACATGGTATGTAAACTGAACAAAGGCCTCTATGGATTGAAGCAAGCCCCAAGAGCATGGTATGAAAGATTACACAACTATTTGGTGAAGATTGGTTTTGAAAGGACAAATGATAATAGTAACCTATATTTGAGGAATGGTAAGAACAATGAAGTATTGTTATTTGAAATATTTGTTGTCGATTTTATATTTGGAGGATGAGAAGCTTTATGTAAATCATTTGTTGATGAGATGAAGAAGGAATTTGAAATGTCTATTTTTGGTGAAATCAAATTCTTTGTTGGACTACAAGTGTGTCAAATGAAGTTTGGTATTTTCATTACACAATCCAAATGTATCAATGAGATACTATAGAATTTTGGTATGGAAGATTCCATGCTAATGAGTACACCTATGTCTATTGGACATAAACTATCTAAGACTAATGATTCTGGTGATGCAAACTAGAACCTATACAGATCCATGATTGGAAAATTGCAATATGATGTTCACAACAAGCCAAATATTACTTTGACAATTGGGATAGTTGCTAGAATTTCATAAAATCCTAAAGAGAATCACATGATGGAAGTGAAAATGATAATGAGATATTGAAAAGGTATAGAAGACTATGGATTGTATTACAAAAAGAAATGATAAGTTTGAACTAAGGGTGTTTACTGACTCGGATTGGGCACAAAATATTGATGACAAAAAAAGCACTAGTAGCATTCTTTCTAGGAAAGAGATTTGTGTTAGGAAAAGAAAGAAATAGAATTATATTTCCCAATCTATAGTTGAAGCCAAGTATGTGGTAGTTATATTGAACTATTCAAATATTATGTGGATCAACTAGTTACTGAAAGGAATGAAAGAAGAAACCACAGATATAGTGGTTGCCTATTGTGATAACACAAGTGCTATCAACATTTAAAAGAAGTTAGTGATGTACACAAAGACAAAGTACATTTCTATCAAGTATCACTACTTGAGGGATTAGTTCAAGACAAAGAAGTGAAGCTAGAATATGTGAATACCAAGGAATGATTGCTGACATATTCACAAAACCCTTACCTAAAAATGCTCATGAATATCTTAGAGGTAAATTAGGGGTGATTCTCCTAATCAAAGCTACTTAAGTAGGCAAGGTGCATTGCATCACATATAGTAATTAGAATATCCTACACAATGATGCAATACAACTCTACTTTGGGAAGTGCATAAGGTACATACTTCAGTGCAACATAATAGATCACTCATAGAAAAATGAAAAAATCAGCCAGACATCCTAAATCTACATAATTTAGATGTATGAATACTTTGAAGTTGAGACAGCTACACATCCTTTCCATTGTTGTCAAAGAGGGGGAGATTACTTAAGAGGGAGAAATTTAAAAATTTACAAAAGGAGAGATTACATAAATAGGGAGAAATTACTCCTAAGAGAGATTTAGAGAGAGCAATTCAAAAAAGAAAATTAGACTATTAGTAACAAAATCTTTTGGATTGTATGGTAACTAAGCTACAATTAGTATTAAGATATTTGAGATGTTGTCATCAATGCCAAAGAGGGAGATTGTTGAAAACTCACAATTGGAACAATTATTGTTTTGTCATTGATGTCAAATCTATTGATGAGACATATTGCTACCTAATCTAAATGTCATATCTATTTGATTGATGAAGAGGATTTGAGAAATTGCTTATAAAATGGCACCTAGAGGAAAGGTTGAGTTATGAAAGGGAAGTTACAATGAACATTTGATTAGATGGACTTTGATAAAGAAAAGTGATTGTTTATGTCAAGAAAGCTAAGCCAAACTAAGAAGGAGTATAAAATATAGTTAGTGTCAAGTAATACTAGTGTCAACTAAGGTATAGTTAGTGCCAAGAAAATGTAGTTTTTACCGAGCATTAGCATCAACTAAGAAAGATAGTTGATGCCGAGCCAAAAAGCTTTACAGTGGACCAAGTGCCAAAATTTAGAGATTGTCGAGTGATAATATAAGAATGAATTCAAGGAAATCATGAGATCAATCCAACTCAGTTGATTTCTTGGGAGATGTAAACCGAGTTGAAGATAAATATTGATGGGTTGGATCATTAAATCCAAGGCAAGGATTAGGTAGAGACATAATAGACAAATTCTAGAGAATTTTCTAGAAGAAGATGAAGAAGATGGATAGATACAGTGAATCAAGTTAAACTTGATCATAAACCTTAAGATCTACAATGGATGTAGAAAATGATAAAGCATGAATTGCCTATTTAAAGAGATATAAATTTGAACAAAAAAGATTACATGTGTGTGTACGATGTGTTTGTGTGTGTGTACATGTGAAGCTTGTATGTGAAGAGAGACATATAGAGCAAGGTTGATCACAAATGCACAAGAGTGTGAGTGAATGCAAAGCTAATAGAGAAAGCTTGTAGATATGATGTTGTTATTGATAAGTACATTAGAGGAGAAGGCTTAAGTGTTGATGAGAAGAGTGGACTGATTGCTTGAAGGGTGTCCAAGAAAATCAAGATCAAAAATGTCAATGGAAGACTTGTTAGTAAACCAGCACAAGGATGAACAGAGATCTGAACCAACAAAGTGAGATGTAATCACATAGATCAAAACCTATTGTTTTCTTTCTATTCATTGTAAATAGTTTGTATTGAAATCCTTTTAACAGAGGTTGACCCAACAATCATTTGAAGAATTAACAGTCTGTGTAAATCCTTTAAACTAGGTGACATTCTAAATGGAATGATCAAAGTCCTCTTACAAGGCCACTCCTAATAGGGTGAATAAATCCTCTAACTAGGTCACATTTAATAGTGTGTTTTGTAACCTTTAACAAGGTTGGCTCTTAATAAAGCTCACTTTGAAAGAGTTAAAAAGAGTGACATGTTACTAGTGATTTTTCCCAAATTGTGTTTCCATGTAAAATCCAAGTGTCAAAAGTATGATGAATTCTTTATGTGTATTTACATTTTTTAATGTTTTCATTATGAAATACAAGTTATATTTATGATAGTTTTATAGTATAGAGCAAGCAACAAAAGGATAAGTAGAATAGTGAAGTGGTTATTGTTTAATAATTCAAGTAGTACATATTGACCTTGAGTAACTGATTCACCCCCCCAACTCCCAGTTATTCTAAATATTTCTAACAACCTCATCTAATATTTGCAGTTTCTTATGCGTTGTCACTCTTAATTGACCAGTATCTATAGATTCAATCCTTTCCTCATCATCATCATCATCTTTTTCAATCACAAGCCTTCTCCTCAGCTTCCTAGCAGTATTTCTTGGCTTTGCATCATCATCACTATTTCTCTTTTTCAAAATCTTCCTCTAAATGGATTTAGTCACCTTGGCTACTTCTTTCCTTGGCTCAATTGTTGGTATAGTGGTAGTTTTTCTAGTTGTCTATTTGGTGATCCTTGGGCTAGGAGTGGGCTTAGTTATAATTTTTTTGAGACTCTTTTTTACTTTAACAATAACTATTTGTTTTCCTTTCCTTGCATGTGGCTCAAAAACCATTAACTCCTTACCTTTACCTTGCACTTCTTCATTTTATTCATCTTCATCATTGGTGGATTTTTCCTCTCCTCTACCTTTTGTAATCTACAGTGGCACTTCCCTCTCTGCTCCTTCTCCTAATGCCTTCTCTAGGTTTTTAATCATACTCTTTCTTTTATTTTCCATGTTTGAAGCATTAAGTTGTATAGTAATGTTTTTTTTAGTTGTTTCATATCTATCAAATGGTCTAGCATCCATATCCACTTCCTCTACTAGAAAAGCATTAATTGCTCCAGTCACTTCATCTATGTTAACCTCATAAGGTATAGGTCTCAACCATACAACCCAATATAGAATTGATTGTGCATAAGTGAAATCAGTGTCTACCAAGAAACATATATCATCATAATATTTTTCTATTAGGGATTGTGGTATCCTAGACATATTCTTCATCTTTCTCTTGAACTCTTCAAAGTAACCATCGATGATAGTCTCAAAATTTTTACCCATTTGATTGATAAACTTGTTTCTTTTTTCAATTACTAGTATCCTCATATCCCAAACAACATTTCCAATAGTAGGAAATAATTTTTTTACTTAGAAGAAAATACATACAATCAAAGTTCCAAACCTACATATATTGTTCTTGTCTTTCCTTATACTTCCCAAGTTCTCAGCTAATTGAGTAAGTTGGAGGTCTTCAAGGTCATAATTATGATCTGTCTTAACAATATTTCATGCCAAGTCTACAACAATACATGGCACACTAATAGGTCAGTTTGACAGATAAAGTTTGTGTATGATGACTCTGACAAAAAATTCAATCTTCACATCCTTAATAGTGGATATTAATATTCCTCTTTTATTCCATTTTTGCCAATTTTTTGGCCTCAATTGTATCTGTTACTTGGAAAAAAAGCTCATTTCCCTATCCATAATAGGGTAACCCGTGACATGATGAATGATCTTCTTAGTAATCCTTTTTGGTCCATCTTCCAACCAGAGTTTCATGTCATGTATTCTGCTCAAAACAACCTTGATCCATTTTACCTTGAAGTTCCTTGTTTAAGGAAGCTTGCAATGAAGAATTATAACCATTTCCACATAACCTATAATAGATCTAAAATAAATATGCAATTAAAATCCACATGCAAGACAATAGATAACATACCCACAAAAAATTGTGATACGAGATATACCTTGGAAAACCCTCATTGAGAGAAAAATCCAACCTCCAAAAGCATCCATCATCATGTATTATTCAGCAAAAATACCATTGCAATACAAACATGGAAGCCTTCAAAGTCATAGCCACAACTAAGAAATCCATGTGAACAAGCATGAATCCACACATCCCATGCCATGCTTCCAACCTTCACAAATGCTCCCTTGGCTAACATGTCAAGCCTTGTCCCACTTGACTCTTTCCCTTCTTGCCTTCTCCTTCTCCATGACAACTACCCTTATGGCTGCTTATATAGTAGCAAGTTCCACAAAACCACTAAGTGGTATTACATAAACCATGTGCTACCTAACCTATTAACCCCATATTTAATATTGTAAATTTAATTATTTTTTCCAATATTAAATAATTACATGAAATATTATCACAATCTTACAATACAAATCATCAAGTATATACCATGAGAATCTTTACATGTTGCATGTCCACCTAGGTGCAACATTACATAATAAAATAAAATAATACAATATAACAATATTATGCACACCCATAATCTCAACAATCTCCCACTTGTTGTATACATTGCATAGGATCAATTTTTAGCCACATAAATGAACAAGGGAACAATCCCTCCTAGCACATCCACCATCATGGATCAAAGTACACCATGTGCTCCATCCTAGTACCTGCAACAAAATCAAAGTATCCAGCATCTCAAACATGAATGATCTCACCTCCTATTATGCCACTACCACCAAACATACATAGAAGCCATCCAAAGAGAAAGTCACCCAACTGATCATAAAATCTTGTACCAACTAAAATGCCAAGCACAAAAAACCCAATCCAAAGGTAATCACATGTATCCATAGTTGTCAAAATATCCATAGCTGAAATAGCAACCACAGCAAGTGCTAACCCATCCAACTATCCATACCTCTAAAGGTATACCAAGTGAATCTTACATCATCAACATATCCAAACTGTAACCTGCAATCACAAGCCTCAAGAGAAATACCTACCACATATATACCAAGAAGCTCCCACTACAAAAGATAATGTCAAATCTATGACCAATCCACTCACAATATCTCAAAGAAGTGAATCCATGTAGTATCAAGGACATCCACAACACATAAATCAATAACTTGCAAGAACAACTCTCATAAAAAAATCTCCAACAATCTCCCAAGCTCTCCACAACCAACAAAGGAAAGAGATAAAGGAACAACCATGTCTTCTCTCACATGACATACATGAGCACAAACCAAATATCACAATCTCTAACCAATATCAAATCCAATGTAAGCAAAACCAAACATCCAAGAAGATAACCAAGACCAAAGAGAAACCATGCAAATCATAACCTATATCACGTCCTTCTACACACAACTCTAGATGTAAAATATGCAAGTATGATCTCCTCCATAAAACCCCCAAAAAAAAGCCTCAACAACACCCAAATCATACCATATAAATAATCATGGATATAAGCCTCTCACAAGAAGATCAAACTCATAAACCATTCCTAAACCAAGGAATATGCCCAATATAAAACCATCACCCAAAATTAACCAGCATAGAAACATATGCACATGGAGATAACCAATGCTAAACCATCTCTCAAATAAACCCTCTAGAACTAACTCATGTATCATATCTCAAGAGCCATATCCATGAAAGAAAAGCATAAATATAATGCACCTAAGAGAAACAATGGGCTATACCTCTCAAGTAGAAAATTGACGAGTAGACCAAGAGTGGGGAATGAGAATGTTCATCAAGATATCCAAGTTTCTAACCAAGACTCATCTAAGAACAATCTCCTCTCAAGTCTATATTAAGTGACTACCCTTCAAACTTCCTACTAAAACATCAACCATCCCAACAAATACTTCTCTAATCCAAGAGAAATTAGCATCACCATCATCTCTAAGTGTCCATGAGCACCTATAACCAATCAATCCATGCCAACTCTAAATGCAACATAGCAATATCATGAAGTATCTAGCTTATGATCAATATACTCAATACCAAGAAACCAAACCAAGATCAATGTCAAAGTTTCATCCATGGCCTTAGGAACATAAACATGACAACATGATCTAACCATCTCAACCAAAGAGAAAACATGCTCCATATGAACATACTATAACATGTCAAAATTCTAAATGTGTATCAAGAGTATACCATGACATAAAAATGTGACCATCCTAACTTCAAGGATAACATGTCAAATGAAAGCATAAACCACACCTTTACCAAGAACTCTACAAGTCCTCAAGATGCAACCATCTCCACACACCATGAAGAAAACCATCTCCACATACTATGAAGAACCATCTCCACACACCATGAAGATAACCAAGAACCCCATGAGTCCTCAAGATCTATCCATCTGCACACACCATGAAGATAACAAGTGTGCCATGCAAATGTCAAAGGTGCTTCTGTAGAAACAAGATCTAAGACAAATATCCAACATCTGTAAACACTCAATAAATATATCAATGCAAAAAAAAAACTCACTCGACCATGGTACCAAGTCACCTATGGCATCATAGAACTCATCTCCTACTTGAAGATCCTCAAGGCCTATATGCACACAACCAAAGTGTCAGCACCAAGTGAAACCAAGATCTCTAAAGCCAAGAAGATACAAACCAAATGAGGAACTAATCCTGCACTGTCACCTCATCGTTGTCACAGGCTCCCACTAAACCATGTATCCAAGCTATCTATGAAATCAAATGAAAAACCATCATCTAACCATGAGAATTGACCAAGACATCAAACCATTAAAGAACTCAAAGTGCACATCATGAGCTCCTCAAAAGAAATCAAATAACCATGATCATCAACCAAGAAGATATACCACCATAACCAAATTAAGAATTCAAACCAATGAACATCAATGATGTACCTATATATCCAATCATGTGATGCCAAAATTCATGGCACCATGATCACATCCATGAAACGAGCATCTAACTCTCAATATGTCCAACCTGTTAGCATAAAATAGATATTTACAATCCTCCACCATGACTGTACCTAGTAAGTACATCTCATCCCTTGTACATGAAGAAAAATCAGTAAATCATGTGACTTAGGGCATAGACAACCCAAATCCAAGCCACCAATCTGAACATGTAGCAATAATGAAAGATCAATGGATAAAGACAACCCATAACCAAGCTATAAATACAACCTGTAAGTATAGATCGCTACAATATTGCACAACTTTTAGACCAACAAGTCATCATACATATCCAAATCAAACACTAATAACCATATCATCATGAGACCAATTTGAAATATAAGTTGAGTATACAATGACATCAAATTCAAATCTCCAAAATATACAATGTCACAAACTCACAATGTTACCATAGTCAATATATACCATAAACTATTTAGATTAATATATCACCAAAGAAATCATGCCAAACCTGCACCAAATCTAAACCAATGTATAGAGCTCTCCAAGAGCTTTTGGTTGACTACTCAAAGTCTAAAATCTAACATTGTATGCCCAAGTTATGCTCTAATTTGTGTTCAAAATAAATAATATCTAACTTTCGAGCTCTTAAAACCTAAAAAAATGTCAAAATCATAAAACCAAACCTACACCAAGTTGTAGTGCTCTAAATTAGCTTTCCAACATTTGTAAGAAGTCTGAAATCTGATATCCTGAGAGAAAGTTATGTCTATTTTACTAAGATAGTCTTTTTACCATTTTCACAGCGATTTTTTTTTGTGACGAAAATTCTAATAGGATTAATTTTGACGGCCATCACAAGCTAAAACTAAAAGACTCTTTCATTTCCTCTGAACATAGCCAAACTGGGGCATATTATATAGTAAAATTTATGGAAACATTGACCTGGATCCAATGGTGAGGTATGTTTTTACCTAGGAGGTCATTTCTACAAGCTCCCCCCCCCCCCCCCCCCCCCCAAAAAAAAATCCTCATTTAAATGAAACATCCAAAAAATCCATTTGTCCAACAATTTCACATGCCCAAAATATTTCAACCTCTCATCATAATGGCAAACCCAAAATCCTCAGATCTACAATAAATAACTCATATATCTTGTCCTTTCTTTTATCCTCTAATGCATTCCCATGGATTCAATCTAGGGTTACAACCATAGCTCTGATACCACTTGTAAGGAAACTTGCAACAAAGAATTATAACTATTTCCACATAACCCATAATAGATCTAAAATAAATATGCAATTAAAATCCACATGCAAGAGAATAGACAACATACCCACAAAAAATTGTGATACAAGATATACCCTAGGAAACCCTCATTGAGGGAAAAACCCAACCTCCAAAAGCATCCATCATCATGTATTATTTAGCAAAAACACCATTGCAATACAAGCATGGAAGCTTTTAAAGCCATAGCCACAACCAAGAAATCCATGTAAACAAGCATGAATCCACACATCTCATGCCATGCTTCCAACCTTTACAAATGTTCCCTTAGCTAACCTGTCAAGCCTTGTCCCACTCAACTCTTTCCCTTTTTGCTTTTTCCTTCTCCACACAAAAACTACCCTTGTGGCTACTTATATAGTAACAAGTCCCATAAAACCACCAAGTGGTATTGCATAAACCATGTGCTAAAACCATGTGCTACCTAACCCATTGACCCCATATTTAATATTGGAAATTTAATTATTTTTCCCAATATTAAATAATTACATGAAATATTATCACAATGTTACAATACAACTCATCAAGTATATCCCATGAGAATCTTTACACGTTGCATGTCCACCTAGGTGCAACATTACATAATAAAATAAAATAATATAATATAACAATATTATGCAATGTGTGCAACACCCATAATCTCAACACCTTGGGAAATTTAGGGCATGAGTTAACCCTATCTCAAAAGCAATCTCCTTCAATATTTCATTCTCACATAGTTTATCATATGCATTCCTTACTTAAAATTCTCCTACTTCTCCAATCTTACACATATAACATGGTCTTACATCATGGATCATGATTACCATAAGTGAGATTGATGACACAGCACCTGATGAATTACCCTTCATCACAACTTTTGGATATGCTCTAAATTTTGGTAGGGGAAAAGTGTCATTTTTAACAAATTGAGCATTAATAACCTTTAATTATATCTTTTTCTCAATTCCTAATTCATTTGATGTCATTTTAAAACTTAGGGTTTGATCACAAACTTTTGTGCAACTCGATCTCAACACAATTGGAAATTATTCGCTTCAACAACTAATGGCACACACCAAATCTTCACAATCCTTTCTGAAATTCTCTTAGATGCTCAAACACAATTTTTTCTTAGATAATTTTGATGTTGTGAGATCAAACTTACTCCTAAAACTTTCTATATAGCTTGGAAATTTCAAATTTAGGGCCTCATCAATGTTCCGTACATATAATGGGTGAGTTACAATTGTCTTGGATAACATAGGGAAACTTGATCACCACACTTATACTCCTTCGACTCGATCAAAACCATAATTTGGATGTATGTTAACTCAATTACTAAGCACTTTCAAGACTCTAGTGCTGATACTCAATCCTCACTAATACTTCAACTTAGCACCAAAATACATAACTCAATTCAAACCTCTAATCTGTCCTTGTACATCTATTAACATGTTGATTTAGAATTTCATGCATATGATCTTAGGAACCAGTGTATGATTTAATAGTTTGAAATAAAATTCCATACATACCTCTTTACTTAGTTTGAGGTGGGGGAATTAGAATCTCATCATTTGAATTATAACCTTCATAATTTTTCTTTCTCTAGGTTTGATTCATATGGGTTCTCACTTCTTTAGTATTCCTTTGTCTTACCATTTTTCTCTTCATTATTTGATATTAGTGCTCAGTTCATGCAGTCTTTGCTTGGATGACCGACCTTCTAACAATTAAAACATACTAGTCCAAAATTTCTCCAATTTCCTAATCTTCCTCTAAGATGTATCCTTGTACAATTTTCTACAATATGTCCATACTTTCCACATAACTGACAATTGACAAAAGTATCATAATCCAAATATATAGAATTGCTTTGCCTAGGTGCATTACGTTCACTTTTAAGTGCCCAACTGTTCTTTGCTTTAGATTTTTAATCTTGTGCCTTATGACCATACTTATAACATGTGTAATAATAGCCTTGTAATCTAGATTTAGCTTGTGTCTTACTGATATCTATCTTTCATTCTTGTTACAATTGAAAAAATAACCATTAAATTTAGGCTAAGGATTTGACTTACTAGTTTTGCTTCTACAAATGTTTGTTGTATGACCTGGTTTTCCATAGTGATAGCATGAAGGCTTCTTGTTCTTAGAATTCCTTTGATCTTCATGCTTTGATGACTCTCCTTTCTTGTTAGATGATATAAACTTGATATAACCTAGTCTAGTAGTGTCATGAGGTCTTCTTTGTGCTTTTTTTTGTTCATCAAGTAGGCTTATGGATTCCTTATGTGTGTTCATCATTTCAATGATTTCCTTCTTAGTTCTCAATTTAGGTTTCAATTGATTATTCTCAAATCTCAAATTTGCAATCTCTTCCACCTTCTTGGAAATCTCATGATTGGAACTTAGTAACTAATTGATCAAGTCAAATTGATTGTGATTCATCCTTTGTACTTCATTAATCTTTTTATCAAGTCTTGTAGCCATCTACCTTTTGTCTCCATCTACCATTTATTTGTCTTCTTTAGCCTTTGCTCTATCTTCTTCAATCTTTTTCTTTTGTTTAGTAACTTTACATAGTCTTACTAGTTGTATCTCATGTTCTCTTTTCAGTGCTCTTACCTCCTCATTTAGAATGTTACATTCTTCTCCAATAGATATGTTATTGTTGCATCAGTTTCAATATATCTACCTTCATCACATAGGTCTTCAATGCTTTCTTTCTTATATTGTGTTTCATTTTTTTGGAATTATATCTCCTTCTCTCTCTTCAAGGATTTATTTAATTCCTCCTTTGTAGCCTTAACTTTCTCATATGCAAGCTGAAAATCAAGCTTTTGATTCTCTATCATCTTTCCCAACTTATAGGCTTCCATCTCCAAGATCTTTGAGTCCCAAGTGGTTAAACTTATTTCCAAGAGTACAATGCTCTGATACTAATTGTTGGAAATCTATTTGGGAAAGTAAGATGTTGAGAGGGGAGAGGGGTAAATCAGGATCTTCAAGACTTTTACTACTTCAAATATAAACCATATTTGACATCTTTACCATAAACCCTTATCAAACTTTAACCCTATAATAAATCAATCATTCACTACAATGTAATATTAGATCTAGTATCCAATTTCGTGAATAAATCTCACAAATATATAATCAACACATAACACAAAGATTTAGTAACACAAAAACCCTCCAAGGTGAAGGTAAAATTACGGTGGGGATGATACCCACAAAAACTTCACTACTACAGCAATAAAGTCTGTCTATTAGGGATACAAAGTTTGGTCACTTTTGATGATCTACCCTATGAGGGGTCTTCCCTATAAAGAGCTTACAAGATTTATTTAGTCTACCTAGATTAAAGGATTTCAACTACATAATTAAGTGAGCCCTCTGCTAAGAGATTTACCCTAAAACACTTGTTAGAATGTATTAGTGCCTAATCCTTTGATTTTCACTTGAATGATGATAACAAATCTCCTCTATACAATCTGACATCACCTCTTTGTAATAGATCTTCAACAACTCCTCACTACACTACTTGGTCGCCTTGCTTTACAACTTATTGATTCGACTTCAGCTTTGCATCTATGCAATCCATAAACTCTTAAAAAAAAAATTGTGACTTGAGATCATGCTTAAATAGCTATTTTAGAAGTTTCTAGATCTCAACCAATGATCCAAACTCATTTTGTTTTCACTTATTCCTTCTAATTTTATGATTGGTTGATCTCATTACATAGGGATTAATGACACGTGATTACAGGCATAATTACCTCCTTGACTAGATCCTTGATCATAAAAACATGTTTCATTACTCAAAATAATTATTTACATCAATGGTTGTGTCATTCCAAACATTTATACAAAACCATGTTAGTTAGCACTAATAGCTTCCTAATGCTCGGTGCATACTAGTTCTTCTTGTTGTCACTCAGCTTATGTTGTACTCGGCCTCTATAACACTCAACATATGTTGCCTTCTGAATAACTCAGCAACACTAGGTCATCGTGGCAACTACTAAATATATACACTTCTTCTTTACATCACTTAGCCTATATAGAATGACTCGATCACAGTTTTGACCAACCAATCATGCCTAGTAAATGACTAAGTGTTTTGCACTAACTAACAAGACTATGATTCCCTTTAGGGTCAACAAAGTTGACATCAATAAAAATACAATAACGGATGAATAAAACATCAAACCTTACTAAAACATAACACAATTTGTATCACTTATGCCAAAAAAATTCATCATCACATAATGCAAAGATTTAGAAAGCTAAGTATAAGTAGGACCAAGTCTAAAAATAAATGACAAAGGAACCACATTGTTGGATGTTAATGCCACTTGTTCGTCAACAGTGTTCAATGCATTGTTGATTTTGATGTAGTTGTTTGATTTTTGAAATTTCCTAAAATTGGATGTGACATCACTCTTATCAATTGGAACATGATCCATTGGAGTGTTTCTCTCAAATTGACTAACTTGAAGTTGATGATGAAGCATTGCACACAATTGGAAAAAGGAAGAGAGCTCATAAAGAAGTATCTTATCTCTAATGTCTCCTTGTAAATTAGAAATAAAAATGTTTTGTATATCAACATCAAGCATATGACAATGAATATGAGTCTGCAAATGCACAAATCTACCAATGAAATCACTTTTTCTTTAATTCCTTGTTTACAATGCATTAAATCGGTGAAGAAATTTTAGGACCAATTTTTTTTTGAAATTTTTGAATTGAAGCATTAGAAAATTTGTGAAAGCAATCAATGGAATAAGGAGGAAAATAAAAATACCATTATGGGGCCTTTTATTGAAAGATTCAACTAAACAAATTTTCCATGAACCTATGGTCATGCGAGAAATCACTATACAAGGTTTGGATAGTTTTGACATTAGTCATGGAATCACCCTCACCATTATAAGTCTTAAGATGAGGAATCTTGATACTTTGTGGCATAACAACACAGATAATATCCATAGACAAAGAACAAGAAATATCACATGTAGAAATGTTGAACTTGGATCAAGTCATAGAAGAAATTTTTTTCTACAAGGAAGACACAGTTTAAGCCAAACTATTGATAATGAAATCAGTAGAAATAATAGTAGGAGAAACATGGGGCATATTAGGAGCGTTGTTAGAAATAGAGGGATTGTTGAATATGAAAAAGGAACATTGTAATAAGTAGGCATAGATGAAGGCAAGAGACACATGACACACTTAAAGGAATAGAAGGGAGGATAGGATTAAGAGTCACATGTGTAGAATTGGAAGTTTGGATAGAATTTTTTATAAGAGGTGGAGCATAGTGGACACAGATAGGCAAAGAGGTTTCAACATTTATAACAAGTGGAACAAAGCCTAAATATTAAGCACATTATATAAAGGGTTTGACATTGGATTCAATGAGATGAAAAATGGTATGCAAGAGGTTAATACCATGTTCAACATGATTAATTGATTTACTAAAGCCTTCTATAATGGAAAGAGCCTCAAAATTATGATTCTTTTGAGCTACCCATTGCTCAAACTTTTCAAATTCATAGTTAAGTTTTGGACTTAGGAAGGAGGAATTGTTAATGCTTCATCTTCATCATGGGAAGAATGAGAATATTTTTTCTCATTAATAGGACTAATAGAATTAGGATGCCTGTTGGTCTCATCAAAATTTGGAGGAAAGAAGAAGGGTTCATTATCAAATGACCCATGAGCCTATTTCTTCTTCTAATCGGAATGCTATAAGTTAGGATCAAAGTGATAATCTAATACACAACGGAATAAAAGGAAAAAGAGATGCAAATAAATATGCAAATTTTAAGAAAAATTAAGTATCAAATTGAAGCATGTAATATGAACATTTGAAAATAAATGCAAGCAAAGTCGATCTAGATATGTAAATGCAAAGGAGATCACACAAAGAATATCTAACTACCCAATAATAAAGTAGAAAGCATGAAGGCATCAACTTAACCAAAATGTAATATAGTGAACATATATACCTAAATGTATAGAAACAATATCTAACACCAAAATCGTAATGGAAATGTTATGAGTCAGATTTACCATAATGTGATATAGTGAGCCTATATACATAAACTTATAGAAAGGAGATCTAAGACCAAGATCTTAATGAAAATATTATAAGTCGAGTTCACCAAAATGTGATATTAGAAATGGTTATTAAGGATATATGTCCCACTTCCCATATACATTAGAATAAAAAACCTTCCCATAGACAAAATCCACTTAACATAACCAAAAAGGACGAAGCGGTGCTAGTAAAGGGTGATTTGGGGGTATTCCCTATATGATAGAAATGTATGTATATGATATATAAGTTTTAAAAACTTATGAAATGATAACTAGAAAGATATGATATATGATATAATGTATCAAATTAAATGCTAGAGGAAAACAAGCAAGGTATACTTTAAGAAACCCCTCCTTTAGAAAAGGTGTAAAAAATTGGCGAAAGGTGTAAAACACCTGACAAAAAAATTTATTTTTTGTGGTGAAAAAAATAGTTTACAAAGAAAAAATAATAATCTCCATTGGCGAATCATTCATAGTCTCTCAAATAATGTGTAAAATCTGGGCAAATTGTGTTATTTTAAAACCACAAAAAAATTATACATTGGTGAACAAAAAATAATAATCACATTAAAATTTGAATTTTTTGGGCGAATCATTCCATTGTATCCAAGGTTTAAAAAAACATATGCGAAGTCGATGGCATCAAAGGTTCACAAAGTGTTTCATCAATTTGAACTTTTATGTTACGAAGTTGCGAAAAGGAGATCGCATCATCGGAGGTTTTAGTCAGCCAGTTAGTCTGTTGGTTGCAAGACCGCGAAATGTTAATTCAAGCAGTTTTTGCATGTTCACAGTGGTTAAAGGGAAAGGACTTCCAGCAGTCGCGAAAAGGGAGATCGCATCATCGAAGGTTTTATGCAGGCAGTTAGTCTGTTGGTTGCGAGACCACGAAATGTTAATTCAAGCAGTTTTCGCATGTTCACAGCGATTAAAGGAAAAGGACTTCCGACAGTCGCGAAAAGGGAGATTGCATCATCAGAGGTTTTATGCAGGCAGTTAGTCTATTGGTTGCGAGACTGCAAAATGTTAATTTAGGTAGTTTTTGCATGTTCACAATGATGAAAGGGGAAAGATATGTCATCCTGCGAAGTCGCGAAAGGTTAAGATGAAGCAATGTTTGCCACTTCGCACCGGTTAGAAGGAAATGGGTTTTTACAACTGTGACAATGCGATTTGAAACGTTTAAGTTTTGAAGCTGTGATAGAAGGGGAATCTCATTAGAAGAGGATATAACGCTTATCGCAGGGTCGTAAGGATAAAGCAAATATTTGATTTAACTGTTGCGATAGCCCAAGAAAAGAAAAAGAAGGGTTTCGCAGTTTCGTGAAAAGATTTCAAGGTTAAGTTGAATCGATTGCGACAGATCGTAGAACGAAGGGTTTTGCAACTCATAAGATTGTACAATGATAATGTATTTTTGAAGCTTGAAACTTTGAAAGTACAAAAGAACAGGTTTTCAAATCTATTATCTGATTTCGGACAGCTAATGAATTGACATTCTAAGGCAAATGAAATAAAGGCAATAGTTACTACTGGTAGTGATCGATAATAGATATCCATGCACGTGCAAGCTTTTAAACTTTAAAGCCATTAAAATTTAACAATTTAACACCATGGCCCATCAGGAAGTTGCAGAAAACTAGAATTCTCAGGTATCTACAGCAGCACAGCTAACAGAGCAAAAAGATTCAAGAATTTGCAGTAAGATCAGAATGGCAGAAGCAGAATCATCAGTAAAGAAGGGCACTGTAGAGGGCAACAAGGTTTCATTGTCTACCAAATTTGCAGAAGAATGGTTGAAGATTCTCCCTAAATCTTCTAATGCTCAAAGTGCTAGTGTCCACGTGTTTAGAGACGCTTACAGCTTCTGTAGAGATGCTCAAGTACTGTAAACCAATGGAACTGAATTGTTCTTGTACTTTTACAAGAATAGGGTGCAAAAGGTTCCAGTCTCAAATCCATGGACGAGGAACCTAGGAAAGTTGATAATGCCAGAGGTATACGTGGATGTTGACCTTATCAAGGCACTAGTAAATGCATATAATCCAACCACTCAATCCTTTCATAGAAAGGATATGAGCATTCTATGTACATTACGTAAGGATGCTTTTGTTGAAGCATTTGATTTGCTGGGTCCCATGTCAGTTCCTATTAACTTGGAAAAATTGGCAGCAGCATTTGGGAAACAAAGAGATTTCTATACAACACATGCAATGTTGCGACATATCCCGAGGGAAAATCAAAACAAGATGAAAGAAGAATTCCCAAAAATGGTTACTGATTTTATACCCTTGTCATATTTGTGTGCATACTTTTAGAAATTTGTTTTTGGATTGAACAAACTATTGGGAGTAGATGGATCCATGGATGCCTCCCCAGCATTGTATGTGATAGCCCTAGACATTCAGGACCCACATACTAATGTGGGGTATGATTTTGGAACATTGATTGCTGATAGTATTCATCAGCAGATGGTGACAGCTCAGCAAGGTGATCTTGACAATTTCAAATTTCTACATTACTCGGTGCTTATGCATCTCATCCTCTTCTACAACGTGGGCCATGTGGATTCTAGTTTCATTGAAGGTTTGGATGATTTCGAAGAGGCATTGCATGTTCAAAGATGGACAAGATTATGGCAGAGGTTCTACTCTTTTTCTAATTCCCTCTCTTTTTATAATGATTTTGTTGCAACTATTCATAGGATGTTAGGTTCAAAATTGGAAAGATTACCTAGGTTAATCAGGAAGATTGTTAGACCAACTTTTTGTTTTGATGATGAGAGACCAATGGATCATGATTGGGGTAGTGCCTTTTTGTTAGCAAACTGTACAATGATTAGAATTTTTGGTTGTTCCCAACCCCCTCATTTCTTGCCAAGATATGTACCAGAGAGGGTGGGTGTAGTGGAAATTTTTTGGCAGTTGTTATCCATGAATAGAGACTATCTAGGGCCAACCATTAAAAAGGGGTCTTTTGTGTGTAGAAATTTCAAAGTAGGGGATTTTGAAATTGGTAAAGAGGCCATTGAGGAAGTTGATACCTTCCTAAGAGATTTAAATTTCCCCACTGCCCCCACTAGGGTTTATGACCCATATAACATTGTTACAAGTGCTCTTAAACAAATGAGGGGTTATAATGTCGTCATTGGAAGGAAAATTTGGGAAGAGGATGTCATTAGGGATGTATTGTATGAAGATGTCTGTGATGATAGGATGCGGAAGTGGAGAGAAATCCTCTCAGTAGAGGAAGAAATGAAGAAAGTATATCCTAATTTCCAGGGCTTCTATTCTGATTTACCCTATTTTAAACAAATTGATAAGTGTATTGAGGAGTTTGATAACATTATGGCTCAAGTTCCTCAAAATGCTAGAGATAGGGTAAACCCTTCTTCTCCAAAGGCAGATGTTGTATTGGAAATTAGTGATGAAGAAGATCAGCCTGGCCCTTCAGACTGAGATAAAGGGGGCAAGAAGAAACAAAAAATGATTGAGGTTCCGAAAAAGGTTAGAGAGAAAGCCTCACAAGTGCTTCCAAAAGGAACTAATTATTTTGATGATGCCAGAAAAAAGTTCTTAATTGATCAAGCTACAGAAGAGGAGAGGAGACCTAGTAGTTTAGAACTGCAGTCCATGATGCTAGATGACAAAATTATACAGGCTCAAGAATTCATGAAGGATGATGATTTTATCAAGAGTGAAGAATTCAAAAAAAATTTGTATAAACTCAAACAGAATGAACTTTCTTTGCATGTAAAACTTGGAGACGCAGATGAAAAAGTGACTAAAATGGTGCAGAAGCTCCAAGCCTATGATCCTAATAGTGAAAGCCTCAATGTAGAGGAGGCTAGGGAATTGGTACAAAGGAGTGGTATGATAGTTTTCCCAAGATGGGATATTAGTTCATCATTCCTGCTTGATCAAATGAGGAGACAAGAAAAATCAATCTCTTATGAGGAGATTAATCCATTTGGTGAATTGCAGGGGGCAGGATTTAATATAGATACTAAGACAATGGCTATTTGGAGTGTAGCTCCAGAATCACAGAAGCCTACCCTGATGGAAATTAAAGAGACACCGGCAGGTAATGCAATTTTTTGGAATGCACATTCAACTTCTTCAGATCAAATTTACAACCTCCAAAACACTGCTGCTATGCTAGGCAAGAACAAGATTGATAATCTTCAAGAACAACTGGTGCAGACATATGAAAAGTACCTTGACACCAGGAAGAAGTATGAAGAGGAAATGAGAAAAACATATGCTCTACAACATGCTTTGGAGGAATCAAAAAAGGAGAATGAAGATTTGAAAAGAGAAGAAAGGTCACTAAGAGTAAGGGAGGTACAAGACCAGAATATTCAAACTGACTAGATAGCAGAAGAACCACATCCAGTAACACATATGGATGTGGATGAGTTTGAGATTAGCAATGATGCAAAGATCAGGACAATGAAACAGTTTTTGATTCATAGAATCGCTACTTTAAAGAGAGCCTATGTAAATGTACATAGTATGTACATTACTCTGCAGAGTAATGAATACCAATGCTCTGAGGCTTTATCACTATTATCTCCATTGTTTGCCCAATGGGGGCCATACATTCAATTCTTTGATAGGTTAGTTCCTTTATTCACATAGAAAAAGGAACTACCTAAGGAGATCATTGTTCCTATAAGGAAAATGATACATCAAGTTAAAGAATTGAATTCATTCTTCATTGGTAAGATCGAAGCATTAAGGGGAAAATTGAAAAGCATAGCATTGGGTACCCCAGATTTCATTCCAACAATTTTGAACAATGAAGGGTATGTCAAATCTTGGCAAGAGTGGTCTGGATCTTTTGATCTAATATTAGACCATCCAAGATTTATAGCATTTTCAAGAGGTGAATCAAGTGATCAAGTTGTATATGATATGATTGATATGACATACAAAATTGAAGCAGATATGAACAAAATTACTGGAGAGGGTAAAGCCATCACAGATACAAAATGGACTAAAAACATCAGTGAATTAGAGGCAATTAGAAATACAACATGGCCTATTGTGGATACAGATATTGCCATCTGGGAGGTTATAGCAGATATCAAAGCAATCCCTTCAGTAGAAGATGATTAGCACAAAAGATGGTGGCCCCGGGGAATCAATTGGAGGACAAGTGTTGCAAAAGAATATCAAATAGAAGTTGTTCATCATAACAGATTACCTTACCTTTGCGGTACATCCGTTGTGGGTAATGTTGCAGTTAGAACTGGAAGACAGGCTTAATGATCACTTGCCACTTGTCACATTTTGTAATTGTTTCCCCTTTTTCTGTTAAAATGTCACAAAAGGTTTCAACATTATAGTAGATATCAAAGCAATCCCTTCACTAGAAGATGATTAGCGCAAAAGATGGTGGCCCCGGGGAATCAATTGGAGGACAAGTGTTGTAGTAGAATATCAAAGAGAAGTTGTTCATCATAATAGATTACCTTACCTTTGCAGTACATCCACTATGGGTAATGCTGCAGTTAGAACTGGAAGACAGGCTTAATGATCACTTGCCACTTGTCACATTTTGTAATTGTTTCCCCTTTTTCTATTAAAATATGTTAGAAAAGGTTTCAACATTATAGCAGATATCAAAGCAATCCCTTCAGTAGAATATGATTAGCACAAAAGATGGTGGCCCCGGGGAATCAATTGGAGGACAAGTGTTGCAGTAGAATATCAAAGAGAAGTTGTTCATCATAACAGATTACCTTACCTTTGTGGTACATCCGCTATGGGTAATGCTGCAGTTAGAACTGGAAGACAGGCTTAATGATCACTTGCCACTTTTCACATTTTGTAATTTTTTTCCCTTTTTCTATTAAAATATGTCACAAAAGGTTTCAACAAATTGTAATGATTATCTTAATTGTTGTTATCTTTTGTCTTTTGTAATGAATCATTATGTAACCTTTGTAAGCCTGAAGCTTATTGCAACTCAAGTGATATAAATATGAGTTCCCAAGGCTTAGAAATGGTCCGATCTGTTGTTATTTTTCAAATTAAGACTTAAGTATAATTTGCTTTAAGATCAGATATTGTTCCAACTCTATGTATTTCAATTTTCCATTATGTTTTGTATTCAGTAGTTCTCTGTGATGTTATGGGCTTTGCATACGTCTCTATTATCTCTTTTTTTATTATCAAACAACTAAATCAAGAGAAAGATACAAAAATAACATTGTGCCAACAATATGAATAGAGTAACAAGTAACCAAAATCTTGAACTCAATTTTTGTAAATTGTAATTGCAATATGACTGAATAATGAATATGGAAGAACTGAAGTAGACCTATAAATTCCTTAGAACTGAATGCTACATTACTAAATCACAATTCACTTCATTGACTCAGTCTTAAATATGAAATTGAAGTCTGACTAGTACTAATAAGTTCCTCTTCATTCTGAATCGGGTATTCAAAATCCGTAAAATCTTCATCTTCATTTTGACTTTGAGACCTAAATTCATCATTTATGTTGGAGTCAGTAGTAGAAGTAGAACCACCATCTTTTAAAGTGTTGCAAAGGCCTCGTCTTTCACGTGTGGAATTCCAAATGGCCAATGACCTATCATAAGGAAAATCTCTAACATTGTATTGAGTAACAAACAACCTCAAACAAGTTTCCAAATTTTTGTCTAGTTTGTTTCTGACATTTGATTTCAAAAACCCCAATGCACTGAAAACTCTCTCATCTTCCACTGACCCTAATATCATTGTTTGACATAAATCAGCAAGTTTGAAATATTTTGATATTGAAGTACGTAATACTTCACTCTGACTTATCCTTTTCTAGAGCCTTGTTATTGCACCAGGATCGAATGGATTCTCAAAGTTTTCCATCTGGCTTTTCATACACAATGCAAAAAGTTTACAGTGATTTTTAAGATTATTTGAATCTAAGATTCCTTGTATTAGTTGTTCATTGCAATCTGTATGCTTTGAAAACTGTGTTATCAATTCGTCAAGTTTATTATGAAACAACTTTGCATTAGTTGGATTATGTCCAAAGTGTTTCCAAAATTGAGGAAACACACAACTCATGGCTTCAAGAATTTCTTCTCGAGGGAATCTCTCATGAATCTCACTTGAAAGTTGGTAGGAAATAGACTTCACATTTTCACTAACAGATTTAACAATCTTGTCAAAATCATCCTTTCTAACTAGTAGTACTCTCCCTCTCTTGGTTGTTTTAGATTGGTGCATTGGTATTTGAAATCCTTTCACAAACACACATAGCTCATTTTTCCCATTGAATTGTAAAAAATTCTCAGCATGATTCAAATCTGTAATTATCTCCCACCTTGAAAAAATTGGGCTATGACCTGAGAGATCTGAATACAAAGAATCCAGAGCCATGCATGTCATTTTACGTAAATCAGAATACTCATGAATATACACAGTTCTGTCTTGGGCTTTCTTAACAAGTTTGTTCATTAAATCCAGCATGGGGAGAAGACTGGCTAAAGTTAATAGGTTCTCTATATCACTTAACTTATTTAACAAATCAAGAGCTCTATCCACTGTAAGGCGTTGCTCATATAGAACTCCAGTCAAGGATTGATATTCTGCTAGAACTTGTTCTGCTGGTCCATGCAAAGATATCCATCTAGTCTCAACATCCTTGAGAATCTTATTTCCTGTTGTTACTCCCTCAGAAAAAATCTTAAATTTTGCAAAGCGTTTAGGACTTCTGCAAAAGTACGAGTGGAGCTCACGGATTAGATCTTCAACTTTTGACACTGTAGGAAAAGTACTTACAATCTTATATGCTAAATTCATTCGGTGGGCCATGCAGTGTATGCCGAGCATATAAGGTGCAATACTAGTTTGTAATCTTGCACAAAGACCAGTCCTTTGCCCTTGCATTACTGCAGCTCCATCAGCTCTGACACACACTAACTTCTTTGCAATTGTCAAGTCATCCATACCAGCAATTTCATTCAAAGCTTTCTTAACTTCTAAATATAAATTTTCTGCAGTTGAATTGGCCCTCATTTTATGAACATAAAGTAGATTAGCTTGACGGACATGATCTTTTACAGTATATACATGCATACAGACCCAAGCAGTGTTATCTACCGTAGTGACTTCATCTAAGGATAATGAAATAAACTTGGATTCTTTTACTCTCTCCTGTACATTTTGCTTTTCCACCTCAGCAAGACAGCTTGCCATTTCCCATCTAGCGTATATTGACCAATGTGACATAGGATAGTGAGGAACTCTCAAAAAAGATAATAAATTACCATATGAGATCTATTAGATTTCCACAATCCATGCTAATGTGTCTCAAATTTTTGGATTTGATTGTGTATAATTATACACAATCAAATCCAGAAATTTGAGGCACAAATTACCATATTCTAAAAAGTCTCTCATAGGACGCCCTCTAGATAGAATATGAAAAATAACACTCATGTGAACGGTCTTTGCCAAGTTTGCATCATTGGCTGCATGTTGAAGCCCATCCTTGATTGGATTGCCACTACTGCCACTACCAATTACCGCTATTTTCTTGAAATGCTCTTCATATTTTATGGCATACTTAACATGAAGGCATTCTTCCTTTGATTTCCATCTCACTGCTGCTACTTCCTTTCCATCTATGATTTGTTTTTCATAAACCTTACCAATATGTTTTTCTATAGTGTCGAGCTTTAACTGCAACTTTTTCTCTCTTTTAGTTTTCCAGGTACAAATCGTACACTTGCATTCTGTTGGTGGTTCATCATTGTTTGTGACTGGTTCAATAAACCAGTACTTTGCTACCCAATCAACCTGGAAAGTCCTTTTCATTTCCCACTCCCACCCCATTTTTACATTCCTTTTTCTTTTCTTCCTACCAACATCAATATTATCTTCTGTTGTTCGAACATTGTTGCCAAATGAGCCGACTCCTCCACGACCAACATCTTCTGTTATCTTCTGTTCAACATCTTCAGTTGGATTTTGATTTAATTGAATAACAACCTGCTCTTCTAGTGGTGGTGAGGTATTGTGATCTCCTTCTGCACTTGTACTTGCCAAAGTTGGTAGGCCAAAAACATTGTCAATTCCAAAGAAAGTCTTTATGGTAGTATCTCTAAGTTTTCAGCATTTTGATGTAAGATTAATCCCTTCACTGCCCTTGGGGGTCTTTCCCTTGTCACTTCCCTGAGACTAAGCAATATTAGTTACAGACTCACCCTCCCCTGACATCTCAATCCACTGATAATCCGTTTAAACTTTACTTCCCTGAGAATAAGCAGTATTACTTTCAGTATCCGTTTAAAACCACAAAACATTTATACATTGGCGAACAAAAAATAATAATCATAGTAAAATTTTAATTTTTTGGGTGAATCATTTCATTGTATTCAAGGTTAAAAAAAACATATCATGGAAGGGCTAGGGAATTGGTGCAAAGGAGTGGTATGATAGTTTTATTAGTTTGAAGTTGGCAACTTGGCAGTTGCGAAACCGTGAGAAAGGCTTTAACAGGTCTATCGCAATGTCGTTGTCAAAGTGAAAGTTAATAGTTTGTGTGTTGTGAAACCGCGAGGAGGGCAGAGATCCAATCATCACCAGTTAAAAAGATAAAGGAGATTGTGTTGTGAAACCGCGAGGAGGGTAGAGATCGCATCATCGTCGGTTTAAATGATGGTGAACTTTTATGTCGCAAAGTCACAAAAAAGGGAGATCACACCATCGGATGTTCGCACTTCGCAGCGGTTAAAGGGAAAAGACTTCCAGCAACCGCGAGACAGCAATGGCAAAGATTTCGCATGTTCGCAGCGGTTAAAGGGAAAGACTTCCAGCAGCCGCGAGATCGCGATGGCAAGGATTTTGCATGTTTGCAGCGATTTAAAGGAACAACTTCCAGCAGCTGCGAGACCGCGATGGCAAGGATTTCGCATGTTCATAGCGGTTAAAGGGAAAAGACTTCCAGTAGCCGCGTGAACGCGATGGCAAGGATTTCGCATGTTCGTAGAGGTTAAAGGGAAAAGACTTTGAGGGAATCTTTCACAAATCTCACTTGAAAGTTGGTAGGAAATAGACTTCACATTTTCACGAATCCATGCATGCAAGCTTTAAAAACCATTAACGTCGCCAGCAACTTTCAGCATTGCCTCCACTTTTTGAAAAATTTCTAACGAAAATGAGATAAGAAAGGAAACTGTAGATAAGCTTCTGATTAAATTAAACTACATAAGCTCAAGGAGAGTATTTTACAGCACAGCTGCACGTACCAGTGTACCACCACTTGTGGAAGCTATCTCTGGAGTCTGAGTCGTGCCTGCGATGTGTCCTGCGCTGCCAAAAATTTGATGGAGTGCCAGCGGTATTTAGTGAATGTCTCATTGCTTGGGCAAATTTGGATTTATACATATCACAAATCAATACAATTACCAATTTACCACGCCAAACGAGCCAACTCCTCCACGACAAAATGAAAGAGTGTTGGCGAAACGAGCCGACTCCTCCACTTCCCATAACGTGAAACGAGCTGACTCCTCCACGGTAAAATGAAACTGGGATGGCGAATTCTTCCATACTGCATGAAACGAAAACTTGAAACCCGACGAAAATTCCACAATAAGCGTTACTTGGTCGACTGTGTGAAAGGCGATACCGCCAGGGAAAAACTCAAACATAACATTTGCCTTGGCGATTACAATGCTAGGCAACCAGGTAAACCCAACAAAGCTTGGCGACCAGGAAACCATGGAAGGGCTCAGAAATCGCCAAAAATAACATTGGCAAAATGTCAAATTCGCCAAAATACAAAAATTTGCCACTATATTATACCCTGAAAACAAGAATGGTGTACTCACCTTGAGAGCTAGTAAAGGACAAGTGAACTTCATATCTAGGTCAGACTATTAAAAACTTGTTGAAATCAGAAATAGTTTTGGATTTGGAAACCTGAGACCTACAACCCCTAACTATGAAATTTTAAGACTATTGAAACAATGTTTATTTGGGACACAATTCAGCCTGGTAATGAGAAATTTAAAAAAATTGTATTTTGTAAAGGATCAATCCCTGGTTTTGAAAATCTAAAAATCTAGATCTACAAATTTTCCACCTATTCTTGCACATAAGAATGAAGGGAAAATAATTATGGAAGGGGGATTGCTTTTTTCAAGCATGTCTATAAGAATTAACCTTGAAGTGGAATAATAAAATATATGTAAAATAAGACAAATGTAAGTATTCAACTTGCTTTGCAAACCCTCATTGATGGATGTTGGAATATGACGAATGCATGACAACATATGTATACTTTCTTGATATGTGTTGTACAACCAAGGATTTCTTCACAAATGCAATTGATCTACACTTGTTAAATCCTAGATCATGAATGATTTTATGCTTGATCACTTCAATGGAGAAGAAGAGGAAAGAAGGATCGATGTGGATCTTCTTTCTTCTTGTGAATTCCTTTACTTGACCAACATGGAAAAGAAACTTGCATCAATGAGAGATCATTTCCTTTGAATGGATATTGAATTAGAAGAAGACTTGGAGATCTTGAGTTTGATGTTTTTCTTCAAATGTTGGATTCAAAATAGCTTGATTGCAATTGAAATCACCAAAAATCAATTTCACATAAATTTCTTGTCATGCCAATTGCATATGATTATGGGATGATAATTATAGACTGATAATAAATGTGAAAATGAGGAGCCTTTGTATCCTTTTCTACTCATTTTGGGTTTCAGAGTTGGCAATCCAACTACAATTAAGATTAAAAATGAAACACCCCTACATTGGGAACATATCCCACTAAGAATCACTCTCCAAGGCCAACTTTAGCCTAGTCCTTGGGATAGGGATGACTTTGGGCTAGTTCTAAAGAGGCAAAATTTCAAAAATAGTCATGGGCTTTGGAAAGAGTTTTAGGAAAAGAAGATAAGAGGAGTTGGAAATCAAGAATAAACACATTAGGATCTTGGAAATCACTAAAATGAGGCCTAGTAGGCCCTAGAGAATCCAAATAAATGGGTGCTAACTTTTGAGGATGGTACAAGAAGCATAGGATTCTATTATGGTCATCAAGTTATAATTGAAATTCATTTTTTTTTTGCTTTGACTCTTGGATTTGTTTTTGAGAAAAGAAGTATCAAGAGGGTGTTGGCCCGTAGTACAAAGCACATACAAATACAAGGTCAAAAAAATAGGCCAATGATAGCACAAAAGTCGCACAAAGGGATGCTGACAAAAAATAAATAGAACAAGGCAAAGAGGTCATTGCCTGGATAGAGTGGGTCAAAACTCACATGGAAAGAGAATGTGGGAGAGAAAATACCAAAGCCTATAGATAGAACATAAGTGAAAGCCCACAAAAGAGGGCCAAAATCGCACCACCAAAGATAAAGGGTGTGAGTTCCTTCTTCGCCTTTGGACAATTATCCAAGTGATACAATCCTTAGGTTCCCCAACAAATGAGACTCTGATAGGGAAGTCAAAGGTGCAATCACTAGAGTGTTGAAGAAGTTGAGACACATCAATATAACCATGGTGCAAGGCCATGGAAGAAGTGCTCATCTAGATAGAAGGATGAGCACTATTAGTGTAGGTGGAAATAGCAGGAAGAATTGGAAGAGTATTTGAAGCTAGTCCATGACTGACAGTTGTGGCTAGGTCATGAACAGTAGTAGGTGCCTTAGCAAGAACTTTCCTATGAGTAACATCATTGTCAATAGTCTGGGGGTATTTTTTTTTTTTTGGGAAAAGTGGCAAGCCACTGATATATTCTTAAATAGCATTGATTCAAGGTTCATGAGGGAAATAACCAGCAAGAAAATCCTCAATCCTTACTGAATACAAAAGGTTACATAGTTTGAGGCTCATAAATGAACACATTAAAATAAATAGCAAGAGAGTGGAACTACGTATCAGATAAGTAACACTAAAATGCCCTTATAATTGGGCTACAATCAATGTTTCCAAATCCCTACTCCCAATCCAGCCAAAAAGCTAACTAGAAAGGACCTTAAATAAGTACTCCACAAAGGACATGTTCAAAAATGTAATGGAATAGAGAAAGCGTAGGTCCACCTGCATTCAAAGTGATAGATAGTGAAACAGATCATAATTCAGCTGAACTTTGAACCGGTGAAAGAACACGGGCCAGTAATTGGTCAGAAAAACATTAGACACCACAGCGGTAAAATTAATATTGGAAAAGACCAGACCAGTAGGAAAAGGAGAAGAGATCATTGTAGGAAGTCACAACAATAAACCAGATAGAAGAATAGCACCATCGAAATGAATCAGAGATAACATTTCATCCAAACCCCATATATCCCAAAATTTGAGTGAACAAAATCATGGCATCCTTCAAGAGGAACTTGCGCGGATCATCTTGATATCAAAAAATGAAGGCTACAAAAGGCGTGCAAGAAGCCAGTCATATCAACAAAATTATCCCGAGGACTGGCCTACTATTCCATAGGAGCCACAGTGTGCACATCTGAATCATTAACTGATTTCAAGTTGGACAAAGCCTTAGACAAATCAAAATTGACATTATGATGAAGAGCCAACCCAACAACAAGGTTGCCAAACTAGTGGACAAACGCAGGAGGGGCAACTGTCGCATGAAGGTGAGAGTCAATGTAGAACACAAGAATCACAAAAAAAAAACTCCCGACCAGGAGAATGGCCATAGATGAAATTTGTGACTGGGGATAGTCAAAATGGCCCAGAGCTTGGAGAAAGTACCAAGATGCATTTTGAAGGAGAGAACTTGGACCACATTCTGTAAAGTATGCCTTAGAAGATAAACATGATAAATTCGGATGGACTTTTTCAAACTATCGATGATAAAATTAAACTCTGATTTACCTTTCAGGGGGTCCCTCAGAAAAATTCCTAAAACCAACTCACATCCATGCCAAAGGTCATATTGTTTGATAAGCTCCACCAGGTCGATGTTGGCCCTAATTTGAGGACACATTGTAACATTGATAATATCTTCAAGATCCTCCCAACACTGAACAAAATCCATGATATGGGAAAGAAAAATTGAGGCCAATTGTGATGGAAAAAAGAATCTTTCTTTTCAGACTAAGCGAGCACTTCCGACCCAATAATGTACCTCATGGCGTTAAAGAAGAATGTACACGAGTATGGGGATACCTAAGAAAGCTGGGTGTACAGGATGGGGTCCTCAAACAACCTTTCCCACTCCACAAATTGAAGGCAGATTCTGTAATTCCTCGAATAGCATTCCATTTTTGGAGAGAGGAAAAAGATAGGTAAACGTGAATGTTATCAAGTACAAATGAATATAAAGAAATTTGCATAGAATGGCGATGAGAGTTTTAGTATGACGTGTTGGGAATGTACATCAATGAAAAAATTACCATGTTGAAGTGGAAAGATTTTACCCATATGCCAACGATGTTTGCATTCACGGAATTAAAGAGAAATAATGACATGATCTATTCCCTACATATACAAAAGGTTACGCATTTATGGAGGGATAAGCAACTTAAACTAATTGTAGTGATCGGCACCAAAAAAATCCCACAATGCTTGCAACAAAACAAATGGCAGATAAATCGTATGCAAGAGAACTAATTAAATTCCATAAATGCCCAGAAGTACGGTGAAGTTATTAATCAATCAGCCAGGAACTGTCAAAGGGGGGAATAACCGGTTGTAAGTCTAGTACACTACCCAAGTTAGGTGGTAATAACAACCAGAAGTGGATGGATGCAAACAATCGGTCAGAGGCATGGCAATTGGAGCACAATTGAGCGCATATCAAGACAACCGGTCCCAACTCACACATATGCGATCAACCCGTTGCATGACTAATGTGAGAAAATAATTGGTACCAAATCAAACAAGAAAGCAACTGGTACCAAATCTAACAAGTCCCAATCTATCTGAGTTAATAGCCACTTGAAGGCGAGGATAGTTAGAACAGGTCACCCTTGAAGATATCGAGTATAAGAAAATGTTGTCGCAACTGATATTTTCTAGAGCGTCTACTAGACCATTTCCTTCATGAAGCATTTAAGAAAAGCAGACTCGGGTGAATGAATCAATCAAGGCCCAAGCACAGTGGAGGATGTATGTATTCTTCTAACTCCCAGATGACCTGTTAATGCAGACATTCAAAACAACCATTGAATTGCCTTCAATGAGGAGATTCTTAATCTTCACCTTCTTCGCCAGGGACAAACCTAGGAGCAAGGCCTAAGCTTCCACAATGTTATTTATACTGGGTGGAATTGGTTAAGCCAAGACTATAATTAGCTCCCTATTGTGATCCCTCAAGCAGACCCCAATACCAGGCGTGTTAGGGTTACCATGAGAGCATCCATCAAAGTTTAGTTTAATGAAATTTACAGCTGGAGGGGACCATTCACGCCCTTTCTATACTTCTTTGACTAGAAAATAGGCATGTTGACTAGAAAATAGGCTTGTTGAGAAGATTTAAAGGAGAGGGGAGGTCATCCCACCTATTACCAAGATTAATGTCCCAAGAAGATATAACGAGGTGTTTTGTATTATTCCTAGTATGAGAAGAAGCAATCACAGTAATTAAAGATTCTATAGATTTTAAACACTTTAATTGGGGATGAGACTTTCCTAAAGATGTTTGTTTATTTCCCATCAAATAGTCTAAATAACTGTGGCTGGGGTGAAAATCCAAATGAAAGAATAGAAAGAATGAGGAAAATCTATCGAGGTCGTCCTTAGAATACCTCCCATAATTTTGTAGGTAAAGGCATGCAGATGTTGATTTTTTGCAGTATATGAAACCAACATGGTTGAGAAAACTCACATTGCAAGAGGAGATGATCAACAATTTCCAATGCAGAGTTACATAGAACACTTTGGAAAGGTTGCACTATGCTCAATTTAGCAAGTTTTTCACTTGTAAGAATTCTTTGCTTCAATGCTAACCAAGCAAAATATCCAATTTTTGGCAGGACAGATGCATTCCAACAAAAATTAAATGCTTTGCAGTGGGTCCTAGCATCTTTCCATTTCATGGAAGTCGTGTATCCCATTTTGATCGAGTATCTCCCATCTTTGGCAGTAGCCCAAATGACTGAATCCTGTTGATTTGACATGTAAACTATCATGTCTTTAACTAGGGAACACTAAGAAGTTTTGTTTTCTTCAAATATTGGGAGAAGACAAGGATCTCTCCAAGCAGTTTTCCTAGTGTAGATGTCCACTTGATCAATGTAATCTGCTAAGAATATCCCCCAGTAGGTTTGAAAGATCTTGATGCACTCCTCTTTGAGGAGGGAGGACAAGGAAATTGGAGGGAAAAAATTCTAGGAGTCCTCCCAGAACAATGTTTTTTCACCATTATTAACTTTCCACGTGATGTATTTTGTTACCATACCTTTTGAAGCAATCATGAAATTCCAAATTGTTGATCCCTTTGGGAGTCCAAGGCAGTAAATATCCTCGAGGGATCATGTGATCAAAGATACTTTTGTTGGATAATTTGACACCATTTTCTATGAGGACGTTCATACAGGTGTCATACCAACTTCTCTCTGAATGCCATGTTTATTTTTAATAGATCTTCAAGACCAACCCAGGCTTCCATTTTGCCATATGTCCTCTCCTATAAGGAGACAAGAGGAATCTTGGATTCACCTTTCATTTTACTGGTCCATAAAAAGTCCCATATAATTTTCTCTATTCAAGAAATAATGCTTGTCATGAGTTGGAGTACAGAGAAGTAATGATTCGGGATGGCAAAGAGGATGGATTTTATTAGAAGTATTTTCCTAGAAAGTGACAACCAACATACTTTGCATTCAAGTGTATGTTTCCTAATTCTGTCAATAAATGACTTCCAATATATGGCTTTGCTAGGACCCATGAAGAAGGGACTGCCAAGGTATGCAGAAGGAAGAGTATCCCTTGAAAAGTTTACTATTCTATAGATTATGTTTGTGATGTACTTACTCACATTAAAGAAGAATATCTTAGATTTTGGAGGGTTAATTTTTTGCCCTAAAAATTTCAACTTAGTTTGTCTTGCCTTTGAGATGCATGCATAACTAAATAATAGAGTATCATCTACAAACAGGGAATGGGTGACTGATAGGTTTGTTTTCTCAATTTTGACACTACTCTAGAGGTCTTGAGAGTGTCGGGAAGTGATGATTCTGCTAAGAGCTTCAGCCATGAGAATAAATAGTGTTGGAGAGAGTGGGTCACCTTGTCTAACTCCTTGGGAAGATTTAAAGAAACCGGCAGGTGATCCTTTGATAATCGTTGAGTAAAAGGCACCTAATATACAGGCATTAATCCATCTACACCATTTATCAGCAAACCCAAATTTCCTTAAGACTTTCAAGAGGAAGGACCGATTCACTCTGTCATAGGCCTTCATTATATCTAGTTTGATAACAAAAGAAGGAATTGTATTTTTATTTGATGCAATGCAGAGCCTCATGGACAAGAAGTGCACCTTCCATAGTTTCTTTACCGAGAACAAAACCACCCTGCTCAGGGGATATAATTTGCTTCAAAATTGGTTGCAACCTTAAATAGATAGATTTGGTAAAATCTTTTAAATGGTATTGCAAAGAGAAATGGATCTAAAATCAGCAAAAGATTGAGGCTCGGAAGTCTTCGCGATGATTGCAACATTAGTAGTATTGAAGTGTTTGAACATAGTAGGATTCCTTCTAACCTCCTTCAAAGTTGACAGCAAGTCCCAGCAAATGAGGTCCCAACATTTTTTTTTTAATGAGAGCAATAAACGCATCTGTGCCAAGGGTTTTACATGGAGTGAGAGAGAGAACCACCCATGGATTTCCTCCAATGAGAATGGGGCCAATAAAGAATCATTATCTTGTTGAGAGACAAGTGTTGGGATAGCATCAATCAAATCCTATAACTTGTTCTCATCTTGCAGGGGACACGAAGGAGGATCAAGAAAGTTAGGAAAGAATTGGATCCCTTCATTTTGAATGCCCACAAGATCCAAGATGGTAGATCCTAGCTCAGCATCTTTAATGTTGAACATAATATTGGTCGATCTGCAATGTTTAGTTGAAGTATGGAAGAACTTTGTATTTATGTTGCCCTCTTTGAGCCATAGATCATGGGATTGTTGTCTCCAGTATTCCTCTTCTCTACAACTTAATTCACTCCACTCATCATGCTTCTCCTTTTGCCTTGTAAAGATGAGGGGATCTAACCCATGCCAAATGATATGTGTGTTGATGTCTTCCAGTTCCTTTTTCACCACCTCTTTCTGAACAAATATATTCTTGAACACTTTGATATTCCAAATTATAATCTGCTTTTTGATGTATTGAAGTTTTTTGTGGAATTGGAACATTCTTCTCCCTTCTTTTAGAGGAGCACTTACCCACCATTGCCTAAGAAGAGGCAAGAAGTGTGGATGCCTAAACCACATACTTTCAAATTTGAAAGAGGTTTGAGTGTTGGGAGGTCTTGGGAAGCAATTTTAGTCAAATCCAGCTAAATTGGGAAATGATCTGAGCCCGAGAATGCCAAGATTGTAGAGATGATTGAGTTCTCTAATTTCCAACTTTGAGAGACAAGGAACCTATCTAGCCTTTTTGCAATCTGAGATGAGATGTGCATGTTGTTCCAAGTGAAAATGCCATTTGAGGGGTGAGGGATCAAGAAGGTTGTTTGCCTAAATAAATAGGTCAAATTCTTCGCTAACTTTTGTAGGAGGAATTATTCCTCCTTTCTTCTCGGCACCATTTCTAATAGCGTTGAAATCCCTCCAATGATAAAATGTTGACCAAGATTGGATTGAATGATTAAAGATAAGTTGTCCCAAAACTTCTTCTTATCCAAGGCCCACCCTTAATCAACAAGCTCTATATCTGAGCATTTCACTGGAGGAAGTGACATGTTCGCATTGAAGCATAACTTAGTGTAATCTCCATCATCCTCTAGTTGGTCAGTATATGGAAAAGAATGGTTATTCAAATCAAGCATATAGGAAACTTAGACCAATGTATTTTCTTGACATTGAATTCATCTACAACATTCTCCAAAACTTCACCAAGGTCTACTCTTTGTTTGTATTTTTCTCCATTCACCAATCCAATATATATTGTGCGGGTCAAAATCAACTCTAGATTGGTAAAATGTGAATGGATAACATTACATCTCTAGCCAGGTATCTTTAATTGTTTGTGCAAATGAGCAAGATTCAATCATATTTCCAATAAAAACTAGAAAGGAAATAGCATTCTTCTTTTCTCTTTGGAAGCCCTCATATGTTTCTTATTACCTTAGAACTTTGAGCAATATCATTATATTGGTATTATAAATTAGAAGTCGGTAAGGACATCTGATAAATTTGTGCAATATATATAAACCTTGGATAATGGATGACCTAGGATTCATGCTTATCAAGTTGTTGGCTTCTTGATTAAGCCTCAAATGAGTTCCTCCCTATATTGTCCTAGTAATGTACATTAAAAATGCATTATTCACTTGTTTGAAATGGTAATTCTCATCAAGTTGTAGTTATGGGTAATAGTCATATGCCTTGAATTCAATCTCAGTATTGCTTTCCATGCTTGTGCAAATCAATCTTGTGTATCTGTAGTTTCTTGCTAGTAAATAAATAATGTAGAAACTCATGTAAAATGATTTTGTCCTTTCCAAATTTCTCAACTCTTCATCAAGTTTGTTGATTATATGAGACCAAATGAACATTTTTGACCCTCAAAATGATCGTGTCAATAAAATAGTACATCCAAGTTTCAAGTTGGTCCTCATAAATTCTTTTGGTTTCCTCCTTGGTTTTAAATGAAGTCTAGTTGTATCTTGGGATCTTGAATGCTTCTTGGATTATCAATTCTTCGCGATAAGCCAACACCCTCTCATATGGCACAATGATATGCCCTTGAACATTATAATGTATAGCACACTCAATTAATAATATGACACATTCTACAACTAGTGGAGATCCAATTGCTTGGGCAGGGTCATTGTCGAGCAATCAGTGTTCGTAAGTATCCATCATGCATGTAATGTCCATCGTTGGTATCTACAACATTTTTCCACTTGGAGTTGGTTTTAGATACATGTTGCATTCCTTTATTGGAAAATTTCATCTAGACTTTTCTTGGAAGCCCTCCTTGGTAGTCATTAACTACTTGCAAGAAAACATGTAAAATGAACGTTACTTTCAGGTAAACTTCAAAAATTTCAACCTGGTTATGGACCTTTTGCCTTGAGTTTTAAACTTTAATTTCTTAAAAAACTTTTTTTTTTTGAACAATCACATTATATTGCAAGAAGTTAGCTCAACAAATTTTGTGAAATTTAGTCCAGAATTAAGAAATAATTTAATAACTTCGAAATTTGAACCCAAAAGTTATACTTTTGATTGCATTTATTGATGAAAATATGCCTTCACTTCTAAAAATTCTTGATATATTCCTTACCCAAAATATTCACTTTCAACTTCAAAAAAAATTCCTTCCTTGATCTTGAGAGATAAACCTTTCGCCTTGAAGCTTTAGAATAAACATGAAAGTAACAAGGCTAAGGCAAGAGCCTACAACACAATGGTAGATTGTGAGCCTCTTATCTGGGAGGTCTTGGATTTGAATCTACTCAAACTTAACAAATAATAATAATTAATTACAAGTGGATGTTAATATAACTAACAAATTGACATTGACCTATTATCCATCAAAAAATAAAGAAAATGAAAGTAACAAGAGGATGTTAATATAGAGTTGAAAAATTCAATCATTTTGGCAACTTTACATTATTAGGCAGATTCATCAAACCTAGCCTTCTCATTTTTATCAAATTGGCAACTCAATCCTCTCAAAAGACCTTAAGTGAAACTTTCCATTTTACTCTTGACGTTGATTTGCACCTTGTTGGTAAAGAATATTTTAGATTTGTATTTCTTAGTGGTGATTTATTTATTTTTTGAAAATTTCTCCATGTGTTGGATTAATTCCTCAATTTTTAAACTTGGACCTCTTTTATCTATGGTGGACTTAAGCTTGGTTGGAGATTCTTTGACGAACTTGAACATGGCTTGGACATTGCCATCTTCTTTCGGGCAAACTTCATGCTTTGGCAAGCTATTGCCATTTTGCCTAGTCAGAGTTAAAGATGGATTGGACATTTCCATGTCTTGCCTGCGCAGAATTCCTCATGGCACAAGGCATGGTCATTTCCCTTCATGAGGAACTTCAACTGGCCTAAGACATGTTCATCTCCATTTACACTTGACAAATTTTGTGGTGATTTTCAACCCTACAAATGTCTATTTTTTACTCTTAAAGGCAACTCACTCACTATCCTACCTAACATTTCCAAAAATTGAAAAGACATGTTCATCTCCATTTACACTTGACAGATTTTGTGGTGATTTTCAACCCTACAAATGTCTATTTTTTACTCTTAAAGGCAACTCACTCACTATCCTACCTAACATTTCCAAAAATTGAAAAAACAAACGCTAAGGTGCCTAAAAATAGGAAAACTTTCTAAAAATAACTATTTTGAGGTTTATGTCCAAAGTACCCAAAAAAAAACTTGCTAAAAAGGGGAAAAGGCAAAAAAAAAAATGAACTTTTTAAAAATGAAAAGATGTCCAAATTGAATCAAATCAGATATTTTTTTCTCCCTCAACTTTTTAAGCACTTTGATGGTGCTCAACATTGTTCTGATCATGATTTTCCTAATCAACCTTGATCTCCTAATCAACCTTGATGACCACTTGAAAACTCTATATTCTAATGTAAGTTAAACAGCTCATGATTAAACCTTGGCCTAATCATTTTACCACTCATCCCCATAACCCCTATCGATCCCTTGGTTTCTTATTTTTCACCTTGAATCACATCCATGAGCATAACATCAACCCAAGCCATTTCTATAGTTGTATATCAAAACCTACTTTAAAATTCACACCTCGTTTTTTAACTCTTGCTAACTTCATCCTCGTTGCCATTGTGAACCAACGTAACACACATTTGCATGTATTTTGTGCATTATGTTGCCATATTTAAAGGTGTCTCTCACTCATTTGAAATCATGTGACATGCCCCAACACATTTACACGTTGTTATAGCAATATCATTAGAACATCTTGCTCACTTCATCAATTTGTACCATCATCAAAGGCATTCATATGCAAGCCTACCTGTCTTTGGGAATGGTTCATCATAGTTAAATGGAATAAGCGGAGAAGAATCATTAGCTATCAATTTCTCAAATAACGCTTGGATGTCTCCCCTGCCCATTCACCCTCTACCCCACTTCAAACATACGTACATGAATCCAGACAAATCTGAGTTTTTTTGTGGGTCGAAGTTCAATTTCATGCATCGAATTATTTCCACAACCATAGAGATTATTTCAACAAATGCAGTCTTAACCAGAATAAAGTACAGCTATTTTGCAAATTTTGGAACAGTTGTATCAGTGAAATATAAAAAATGATTTTTAAATATCTTCAAATATGTTCCTCCATGGGATATTAAACTAGCTATCGCACTATCGCGCATCTTTTTTCATTTCATAAACTTAATTCTGATTTTCTGATTTATCATTTCAATCCCATCTCAATTATCCACATTACATTTATTTGTCATTGTTATAGAATCTTTCAGTACCATCTCAATTATCCAGATTAAATTTATTTGTCATTGTTATCGAATCTTTCATTAACTTATTCTAGTTTGGATTAAACTAACTAATTATCCTAATTTGAATATCCCTAAGATATTAAATATAATATTCAATCTTAAGATTGTTATTAATCCAATCAAATTCAAAATAAAAATGCAATACAAGTTTTGCCAAAGCAAGTTTAGTTTCATGACAAAATTTATGTTGTAGGCACATAAATGTTGCTAAGTTCAAATATTGTACACTAAAAAACAAAAACAAAAATGCAACAAGTTTTGCAGAGAAAGGAGACAATGTTTCACTTGAACTTCCCTATCCTTTTCAGGGCTCTTAGTTAAAAAAAAATTGAATGCCACCCACTGTTGTAACAGTCAAAATATAAATACAGAGGTCTTTCGGACATTATAGTGATTTAGCCTTCTTTGGACCTAATTCTCAAAAAAATTGTTCCATCAACTTCCCTTCTGCAAATACTGCTATTTGTTGTAGAGAATATGTGTGCTAGGCATTGTGTTTGAAACATGTAGGATCTAAGATCCTATTTTAAGGGCACAAGGAATGATTTATACTGCAACGCATGATAACTGTTATGATGGGGTTGCACATAATTGATTATTTGCACCTTTTGAAATCAGAAACATCTTTCCTGATTATTAAATCCACTGGAAGTTCTGCACGTTAAATGCCATTCTCTATCTATTTGTCCTCGTTTTTTCTTTTCCTTTTTTTCTTATGGTCCTTACTGAGCAATCCCCTTTCTACAAGCCTTTTTAGTTTTATTTCTTTCTTTTCTTTTGCTTTGTCTTCAAACCCACCATCAACCATCCTCATTGTTGCCATCCGTTTGGCTTTATACACCTGAAGAATCATAAACAGAAATATAAATGCAAAAACAAATAACAATCTTGATTTGCTGCCCCTCAAAATTCAGTGAGTGAATACGACTTTATTGAAACAGAACCACTCACCTTTGTGATACCTTTGAGCACCTCATCCTCTTTGCAGTCATATTCTTCCAGCTTTTTGCCAACCACAGCCTCTATTTCTTGAATGAGCTTCACTTGATACTGTAGAAAATTTCAGACACACTATTAGGATAGAGTTGAAGAGCAAAATATTGAATAACTAGAAGACAAGCCTAATGCGCTAGAAAATGTGAAGTGGTTCAGCAGAACATGTAACTCATGTGTAGCCTTTACAAGAACAAGCTAGAAAACTGGCCTGAACATGCACAACAGAAAAATACAATATAATTTAAGAGTGTTGATCAAACATATACTAACCAGCTAATAAAATATAATTTAGGATTTTGCTAATTAATACACTCCATCGAGTATAGAAGCATGTCTTTTCCCTTGTACTAGAGCAAACACGGAGAGTTTTCATTTCTGTTTTTGTCAATTTCGATTTAGAACAGCACTTTGGTTGTTCAATACTTGCACTCTATTAATTTAGTGCCTAAACTATTTAGAATTTATGCTTGATTCTTTAGCACTTGCTTTTTCCGTTTCGTGATTTTAATTTTACAAGTTTTCAACTAACCTTCTGCCTAATCTGAGAACTAAATAATGTCGCTTCCTATTGCTGGTCAAATGCATAAAAATGAAATTTCTAATATATTGCTTCCATAAACAGCAGCCAAAGGCATTTAACTTTCCACTAGTTTAGGCACATAAGTTAGTATGAAAGTTAATTTAAGATCAGAAGTCCCACATTAATTTAAATCTTAGTGTATTGATTGTGTGTATTCTCTCCCCTTGCACTTCATGCAAATCTTGGGTGATCAGAAACACCTAACATTACATTTCCCAATAAGCTTGCTTGGGAATTTCATCACTCCAAGGAAGAACCTCAACCATAAACTGGAAATATCCTTTTCTCAGTTCTCTTCAAGCTTGAGCAATATACAGCAGTGAGAATTTAATTAACTCCAAACAGATAAAAAACTAATGCAATGATGAGCAATTGTTATTGAATTTTCTTGAGATTTCAACAAACTAATTACACAGTACGTATTTGTGAATAATCAATTCTAAGTCAAGCATACAAGAAAATACGTCCTGATCACTGTCTGCAATCGCAGTCTCAGACTAGTCGATTGGCATCTAGACCCTCATGCATGCTATGACTTCCATTTCCAGGAGCTTTGATAAACATACTAACTGTTTGCATACAGATTAGACCACAGAAGTGTCTTGGATTATTGCAGATTGTCGATACTACCTTTATACCTTTAAGCTGTTTATTTGCCCTCAACTGCATGTAAATTCACCACCAACATGACTCAAGGCACTTTATCACTGTGATAGTTTTTCTGAGCCTCCTGGGGTGCATCCAGAAGATTATCTTCACAGGATTGGCGTCCTCGAAAGCTTTCTTCGAAAAAAACTTGCAAAGATAAAATTGTTTGATCGGAATATAATGAGTCTATCCTCAAACCCCAATCGGTCCTTTTATAAAAAAACCCAGCCAGAAAGCTATCGATTTCCTTCTAATTCTTTTATTTAGCAACTTGGGCAAATAATAATGTTTGCCACCTCACATTTAATAATTCACCCTCCTGGCTTAGGAAAGACTTGAGCCATAACTTATGTTCCTCCTTTTTAAGATTTTCCTTCTTTTATTTAATCAAACACTTAACCCCCTTTATTAACATAATGATTTAGCCTATGGGGAGAAAAGATAATAGGCTAGAACTAGTATTTATTGACAGTATATAAAGTAGAAAGAGTAAAAGTTATACCTTAATATAGTCACATTGTGTTTGGTGAATCCTCCAGGCCCCTAGTAACACAATATGCAAGGTTGGTCTAAGAGTATGCACCCGACCCATGCTTGCATACAGGCTAGTATTCATAAACTGAACCTCACTTACCCTTGTCATATTTTGAGAACTCCCTTGGAAAGCTTGTAAATCTTTGTAAAGACCTTTCAGTGATCTCTCAGTGTGGTGCAAGCCGAGCACCCTGTGAACTTATTCATAAGTACCTCCATGTGTTGAGATAAAGTTAACCTTAGGTAAAGCCTTTAACCACCCTAGGTAATTGAATTTCATGCAACATGACTCACCCTAACCATCCCACAAACATAGATTGTATTAATGGCTAACTATATTGTGGGCCCACGCTAGAAGTTCCATCCACTTGAATAGTTTTAGAATTGTGCTCAAGTGCTTGGCATGTTTTCTTGTGCTAAACCAGTATAAGCAAATCAAACCTCACGACAAAACATTTTTAACCTATACATTTGTAGTATTTCAGTGCTTCCACCCTACCATTTGGCACCTACATTGTATCAACACCACCACTCTCCCATTTAGAGCTTGAGCTTTGTATTTTCGTACCTACACTTTTCAATGCTTTCAACCTATCATTTAGTCCATGCACCACTCAAAACTTTCAACTTGTACTTAAACACTTGCACTATTGCACAAAAAGCAGTCAACTAGACCCCTTTGTTTGATACATTAAGCCATATTGACCAAAATTTTGGCTTAGTTGATGTTAGATGGACTTTGAAAACCAATCCAAACAACCCCAGTTCACAACAATTTCCATTTCCCAAATTCACAACCTATCATGCATTATCATCTTCATTAATTAGTCCATTCTAAACATTCCCATATCCATTTCATTAAAACATTCCAACACATTTAGATTTAATTCTTGACCACATACCACAGTCAACTGTCACCTCCTTCCAAATTTCCCATAAGTTCTCACCAACATCATGCAACCAAATCTTCCCCGTTCCAACATTTACAACTTCCACTTTGTTGCTTTAATCTTAGCCATAAACATTATCTCAACATTTTGGAATTAGACTTCAAATTTCTCAGCATAGACATTGTCTGATCTTTCATCCATCCTTGGCCACCCAACTTGCACTTTCATCGTCAATAACCTGAACACTTCAAATGCTCGGGGGGTGAATCAGCATGTATTAAAACTTAACCAATTATTAAACATCCATTCCATTCAACTTATGTACAGAAGTAAACAACTAAAACGAAAAAATAACATACATGACACCACAGTTTTTACATGGAAAACCTACTGTTGGAAAACCACAATGAGAATCACATTCACTATATGAAGAACTAATTACAATGTAGGCTGGAGGCCAAGGAGCTCACTAGTCTTGAAATGGACTTGCAAACTAAGTTGCACAACCTTAGTGCAAGACACAAAAACTTGCTAATAATTGAAGATAACTTTCTTCAGAGCAAGGTACAGTAGTAATGATTACAAATAATTATTGTGATTGAACTAACTAGAAGTGCATTCTTTGAAAGATTGATTACAATTCGTTATTCATACATCTCTAATTGACTTCATCACTGCTTGTTTGCACATTCGCACCTTCACACTTCATAATATATCATTGCAATCATACAAAACTCATTCACCAATCTCTGAAAGATATCCGCCTTTATGTATCAACACAATACAAAATAACATTAATTAGGTTAGCCTAATTAGATGTAACATGCAACATAGACCATTGGCCCCAAACACAATCTCCAAAGCATGTGGAAGGGAAAGAAGATGTGCGAGGTATCACAACATGTCAATATACCTTCCTCTTGATCCTATATCATTACCATTGTCACCGCATGGACGAAAACATCTTGAATCTGACCCAAAGAATATCTATTAGAATATCGTCTAATGTTTCTTCAATGCTTATCTTAGTCTTTAGGATATTAGGTAGTTTCTATTTTTGACTTTAGTTCACAATTGCTTCATAATAGAAACATGATCTTTATAAATTTACATAAGGAGCTTTCATCTCCTATATTTGATACAACATCAATTTGCCATAACATGGTATTAGAGCGGACTGATGGGATTTCATAAAATTTGGTGAATTTTCAAAAAAAGAAAAAAAAACACGCCTCTTCTGATGTGGAATTTTTTGTCTGCAATTTTTTATTTTATTTTTAAAATAAAAATCGCTGTAGGTATTCTATGAAAATTTTGTGGTTCATCTTCGAAGATTTTTGCTTAAAATTGCCAGTCTAGACAAGGGATTCGATCACACAATTTCCTGGTTTAAGCAGAAGACTTTGATTTTTTAGGGTTGCATGGTGCTTGCATGTGCTTTTGTACGAATGCATGTTACTTGCATATGTTGTTTACCATGTGAAGCCTTGTGTTTTGCTGCATGAACCAGGTTTCTTGATGGATTTACGTAATTGTTTCACTTTTTAAAAAAATTCACAGGTTTCTTATGGGTTTTCATTATTTTTATCCCTTTAAAAGAAATTTGATGGGTTTGAATAACTTTGTCCCTTCAAAAATATAATTGTTTTGGGTTTATGATTTTTCTTCAAAATTAAGGGTTTGTTCTTGTCAAGGAGGGCTCTCTAGTTTCTAGAAATGTTTTACCATTTTTCTCCCTTAAAAATTAATGTTTTGTATGTTGATCCATCTCTTGGATTTTGTGCCAGCTACCTATGTGGTTTTTTGACTTTATCCTCAAATCGTTTTTAAATATTGTAATTTGCAAAGTTGCATGGGATTTCCTTTGTGGGTTTTTACCGTTTTTCCATAGTTGCATGAGTACTCATACCCATACACCTGGGATGCATATTGGGTACCAGGGACACATATCCCATATACCGAAGTACTGGATACTAAAAGCTACTTAGTGGAGAGCATCGTAGCTAAGGACCTTGATTAGGATTTATACTCTTTGTTTCAGTTTTTTGTTTGCATATCAGCTTGTTGTTTATCAAGTTTAATTCAATATGTAATCAGTTTGAAACTTTGATACAATATTGATAACAATAAACTTTATCACTGTTCTTGTTTTGAGAACTCATTGTCATGACTCATATTTTCAAATTTTCTATAAAATATAAATTATATTAAAAAAACTGACATACCCAAGTACCCCCATCCCCTATTTTGAAAAATAGCTGTACTCATACCTGTACCTGTACCCAAAGTACCCATATACTCCCATCTCCGTCAACCTTTGTTTTTTCCAAAAACATGATGATTTGTAATCATCATTTTGGCAATTGTTTCCCTCAAAAATCGTGGTTTTTTGTAGTTTGTTTTGGGGTGGCCTGTTCTTCTGCAAAAGTTTGGCGGGTTTGATCTTGGTGTGTGTCTCTGGGTACATGGAGGGACAGCTCTGTTATCCAACATCTAATTGCACATTTTGTGATGAATTTTGGTCAGAAGTTTTCTAGATTTTACGAGGGTTAGTGGCAAGCCTCTTGTTGCAGATCATTCTGAAGAAGGGGACAGCCTTCTCAATTTTTCTAGATGAATTTTGGCTACTCTTGGTCATTAAGATTGTACAGATCCAGGGAGGGTCTCAACAACGGTAGAATGCTCTGAAGAATTTGATGACCGCAAGACATGTACAGTCTCTTGCAAGGTAGTTAGACGATGACCATTTAGGGAGGGAATTAGAATATAATAATTTTTCTTAAAGGTCATCTTAGTCAGTCTTTAGCTTTTTAGATAATTTCTATTTTTGTCTTTGGTTCACGATTGTTTCCTACTAGAAACATGGTCTTTGTAAATCTATTTAAAGAGTTTTCATCTCCTTTGTTTAATACAATATTGATTCACCATAATAATATCACTGTTAATGTGTGTCGGTCAAACAAACATAGAATGTAGTGCAGACCTCCTGAACTATTGTGAATGCATAGATATCATCACTTGAAACCAACATATCAATATTGAAGTGCTGCAACAACTAAAGGTGGAGGAATGCAAAGCATTCCTACAAACTGTTACAGTCATTGTCAAGCTGAAACTGAAAACACCATAACATTTTTTTTGGACTAGATGGAACCATTTAACCTGAGATGCATCAACATTTGACATCTATCAACAACATATACCAACTACAGATGAAATGAATCAATCCACAACAATGCAGACCAAAAAGAAAAACACAGTTTGGCAGATTGTTCACTGGAATAGTCATACTTGGCCATTTTCTTGTGCAGACAACTAAAATCATTTCCAATGCTCAAGAGAAGACCTAAGTCATCCGAAAATACTTTATACACTAATTTCCAACAATCTTTGTACATAAATGCCAACACATACATACACGACTGATGTTGAAACACACAGGAACACTGCTGAACATAACTTCCAGAACATAGCTGACATCAATAACAAGTTTGACATGAATGGCAACCCATTATTCATATGTGCAACATTCCCTTCAAAAATATATATATATATATCAAAGTCATTATCCATTTAAATCCAAAACAAAACAAAAATTATATTTGGCTAAAAGTCAAATCTAGATCGTCAATCCTTAATATCTAGCCTTCATCTTGTTTTAACCCAACTAGCCTCTATCTTGCATGCCACTCACAAGACCACAAGATAAAAGACAAATGAATTTAAACACCTACATCACAGAAATATCAAATTAGCTTTTCAATCCTACAACCCAATGAAAAGTTACACCTTCATCCCCCCAAACATAAAATGTAGATTAAACTCTAGTTCTACAACCAAAGTATCCACTAAGATTAATATAGTTTGCCCGAAATCCTGAAGCAATGGCTCGAATGGATCAACTTATTCAAGAGAATAAGGAAAAATTTCTTGCTATAATAATCCAAAGTGAGGCTAGAATTCTACCAAATTATGATCTATCACAATCAAAAGAAAAGAACCCAACTTGACCAACCCTTTGAATTACTTATGGAGACCATATCGAATTCAACCATCCGATAATTCCAACCTTCCACAAACATAAAGAGGAGCTTCCAATTCAACATCAAACCTTCACCCATCTTCTAACCCCCTCCCCATTTTGCAAAAATCATACCCAAACCATCTTTACCATATTACGAAATAATTGGTAAAATACTTGCTTATTATTAACAAAGACCGAGACGTCTATATATACAAAAGAATGGAATGATGTTTCCTTAGGAAATGATCGTAAATAATAGAAATTTTATATTCTAGCTAAGAGAAAACTAACGGTTATCTACAACTAACTAAATATTAGAAACATTCTAATATTTACAATAGAGCCTCTTGATTATTCAAATCCCATGTATCCTGATCAATACCAGGAATAGTCGGACATTTCGTAACACCCAAAATAATTTGATCGGTATTCCAATATTCAAAAATTGCTATGATCCACTGCTTCCAAGTGCCATAATTTCAACCATTGAATTTTGAGTTGTTTCTCAAGCATAATGTTTGTTAGAGATGCCATGGCACGTTTTTCAATGAAAAATATTAAAATTTGTGACAGCACGTTCTTCGAGGCAAAAAATGGAAGAACTAGAACATTTGAAGGATGACCCAAAAGAGAGCTCAAAAAACCCATAAAGAATATGTTGTTGGTTTCTGGATCCGCTCGCTCAAAAATCGAGGCACCCAAAAAAAACGAACGACAACCCAATTGAGCTCTCGAAAAGATTGGTTATACCCTCTTCAACAACGATCATCCATGCACATCCAATCCTGGAAAAAGCTTGACGTTTCTTTACTAGAAAATAACATTTTTTTCCGCAAATATGACCTTCAATGGATGCCGACTAGGGTCTTCTTCAAAACCCTAATTTTTGAACTTGGAATTTTTTTGATTCCAGGTTCTTGGAGGGCACCAAATAATGGTGTAGCAAGCACGTGTATGGAGAGAAGAATGCATAAAATTGTCTGCAAAAAAACCGGCACTTGTTCACTCAAACAAACTCACGATTTTTTGTTAAAGGTCATGACCAAAGGAGTCGTGATCACCAAAGACTTGCGATTTTAGAAGTTGTGATTTGAGAATAGAAGCAAAAAAAAGAAGCAATAATAGACCCATTTTTAGAAGTCGCAATTTGTGTCCTTTTTTGCAGGAGAAAAAATGAACATATATAAACAAAAATGACCATTTTTTTTTGTATGGACGGCATTTGCAGACATTGCAAATCTTCAGAACCAAACATGTTTCAGTATTCGAATTCCTCAAGGCAAAAAACCCTAGGTGGGTTGTATAGAAATTGATTGAAATAATTTCGAAAAATTTAAACAAATAATTTCAAAAGAAATTATAAATTTAATTGAAAAAAATTTAAATATTGGCTCTAATACCATATTACGAAGTAATTGGTAAAATACTTGTTTGTTATTAACAGAGACCGAGAGGTCTATATATACAAAAGAATGGAACGATGTTTCCTTAAGAAACGATCATAATGAATATAAACTTTTTATTCTAGCTAGGAGAAAACTAACAATTATCAAAAGCTAACTAAATATTAGAAAGATTCTAATATTTACAATAGATTACAAATAGATTACCATTAACTAATAATAGACTTTTATCTATTATCGTAATACACCACTAGAGATAAAACACTTGTTTGTTATTAACAGAGACTGAGAGGTCTATATATACAAAAGAATGGAACGATGTTTCCTTAGGAAACGATCGTAAAGAATAGAAACTTTCTAATCTAGCTAGGAGAAAACTAACAGTTATCTACAGCTAACTAAATATTGGAAACACTCTAATATTTACAATAGATTACAAATAGATTACCATTAACTAATAATAGACGTTTATCTATTATCGTGATACACCACTAGAGTTAAAATACCCAGAGGAGTCCAGCCAACCACACACACTACCAAATCACAACCATGTCAAAACCAGTCATCAAATGCAACAAAATCAACCACCCCAAACATCCATTCCCCTCTTAACATTCCCCCAAAACACTTGATTGATGAAGGCCATGTAAGTAGCTTTCCAAAAGCAAGTCCAAGTAATTGTGATCAAATTGCCCGCAACAAAAAAATTCAACGAAACCAACCAAAACCCACATGGTACAAGGATAATAATATTGTGAATACAATCAAATAAAAGGCCATGATATGCCCAAATGTATAATACTTTAGAACTACATGCAAGATCTCATCAAATTGCAGTAAAATAGAAGTAAAAGGCCACCCATTGTATTCCTCAAATGATCAATAGTATGAATAAAGCTTTTCCTCAAGCATGGTGAAGGCAACACCTCCACTTCCAACAAGGATTGTATCCACAATTGCACTAATAATATCCATAGCTCCCCATGTTATCCTTCCATAATTGGTAGAACTTAACAAAGTTAATCTCAAGTGGCTACCCATTAAAAGTCCAAGTTGTAATATAACCACACGTTGAAGAAAAGGTCACCATCTATAGGAGTTTCCTCGTCCTCTCAACAATCCACTCCATACAACCTCCCAAACCATAGAAGAAAACAACCCAACCAAATCTCCACTTTAGGATTCCTCTTGACTTCCTAAATACATAAGCAGATTTTAGAGATAGCTTTCAAGAATCATGAATCATGAATAACATTAACACCAACAAATCCCAAGCCATAATAGGGTACCTATCCTTGCAGCATCACCTCGTATCCACTAGAAAGGATTTATCCACTATTGAAAAAACATCGCACAATAACACCCTTCATATCAAAGTCATTATCCATAAACAAAAATTAAACAAATCCTCATAGATGGTGGGACTTAGATTAAAAAATTGTACCCTAAGTTTAACAAGGCAATTGGGATATAATAAGGATGCTATGGATACCTAAACGAGGATTACTTTTAAAGCTTATGATGATGCAAAACAAGAATCACGAGGAACCATTTACTTGCCTATTCAGGTTGGACTTGTTATCGGGGAAACTATTTTCCAAGTCATAGACATTGATCTTCCAAATAAAGTCCTCAATCACCCATTGATACATGCAATGTAGGTTGTGCCTTTCACATATATCAATCCATCAATGTCCCCCATAAGAAAAGTAAAATAACTATCCTTCTCAATCCTTGCATTATTGCAAATAAATGGAGGGTAGCTCTAATTGCTCCCATCATTGTGCAATCAATGATATCATACCTCCATTATCATCATCTTGTATCACTCATTCCTTGCTTGCATCCACCTCAACCTATCTCAACTAAGGTCATTAGTAAAGGATGTAGAGAGCATAGATTACAGGACTCTTTATGTGAGTAATCTACACCTCTCTCCCTCATTATACAGCCAACCTCGACCTTCATTACCTACGGATATATATGCCACGAACCTCCATGTTTGCAAAAACATAGGATATGAAGGCAAAGGTCTTGCCCTACATAAATAGGGAACTATAGAACTTGTGCTTCCAAAGAATTACCCCAGTGACCAAGGGCATGGATATGTACCTTCCAAAAGTGTGCCTTCAAGTATTAACTTCATCCTTGCTAAATGTGCTAAAGCCTTTCACATTGTTCATAGTATTAATGGGAACAGCCATCAAAACATAACACCAAGTTCTTCCAAGACCATAACATTTGCACTATCAATCCTAAGCCATCCACCCCCTTTGACATTCCCCTCATCTAATTATTATGAATATAATAATTATATTTTCCATTTCATAATATATATTATATAATTATTGTTAATAAAATAATTATATTATTACAACATTTATGTTATCTATGTCAACCTAAAGGAATCTGACCATAGATACAATAAAATCAACACTCCCTCTTTAGCTAGGTTGGCTTTTTTATATTAGGTGGAAATATATTAACTTATACAATATCCACCACAGTGGATGTAGAACTTATCTTTATAGCATATCGTTGGATATTACCATATGTGCTATCCACCATAAAGAACTAGGATTTCTACCATTATATGCTATCCACCATAAAGAATTTAGAGATGATCACCATTATAGCATGTCATCAGATATCACCACGTGTTATCCACTATAATGGATTAGGGTAACTACAATTATAGCTTGTTGTCAAGTATCATCACATGTTACACAACATAATAGATTTAAAGAAAAACCTTTATGGCAAGTCGTTGGATATCACTAATACCATGTTAAAGAAATAGGATCAGATTTAATGCCCTTCTTTAAAATTTACATATATCCCTTGATGTGATGGATTCACAACTTGAGTCTTCTTGCTGATGTAATTAACCAAATTCTGCTTGCAGGTTTGTATATATGATTTTGGCTGCAAACCTGTAAGTATATCCTTGAGATTACTTTCAATATAAAATGCAAATGTTGCGACTGTATTAGCAGTGTTGTATTCTATGTCTTCCAATTTGCAGCGATCTTGATAATATATATGAGACAAACAGGCATGTCCCATGTAAGCCATGTATCTACATGGCCTAAGCCACGTAGGGACATGACCCTACATGGGGCATATCTGATGAATTGCTGTCATCAGTTCATAACAACACAAGGTGCCGTTTCATTACAATGTGAACTGCATAATAATAATTGCCTTTTATCAAGAATATGATCTGCATGATAAATATATCAATTGGATTGCAGTATATAATTTGTATGACAACTGTTCCACACAGATTATCGATCCAATCAGATTTGAGTATTGATCAATAAGTACTCAGAATAATAATCATTAGAAGATATTAAAACAATACAAATGTGTGTGTGTATAATACTTAATTATATGTATATAGATATATAACTGTATATGAATTATTTAATGATTATTAATCAGAGATAATAATGTTTAAGTAGTAACCATAATGACTGAATAAAACAGTTTATCTCTTGATCAAACCAATCTGACTGAAGCTACAACATTATCATATATATGTATACACACTCACAAAACCTTTCGAATCATAATGGGAAAAAAATCATGAATCACAAATCTGATTCTCGAACCCAAATCCGTCCCCAAACCCAAATCGGTAATTTAGCTCAAAATTGAAATGCAAATTTTCTAAGTCAATGAAGATCTGTGTGACTGAGCTCAGAAAGCAAAGATGTTCTTCTTCAAAGTGTGTCATCTAAAGTCCAGTTTAGACAGAAAACGCTATGAATTTGTTTGTGAATGGAGAATTCGGGCAGGCTCTCTTCTGTAGACAGACAATTAATGCTTAAATTACATCAAAACAGAAACTAAAACGACAAGGACTGTTTTTCTGAAAATACATACTATTGTGAAAGCCTATTCCTGTGATTTTAAACAATCATGATAATAAAAGAGAGACTCAAATTAATGTTCAGAGATATTATTCAAAATCTCACAGCTCACTGATGATGCTTCTAACACATAAGAATCTCATCACAGACTCAAAGATGGAAAAAGTCAAACAAAAGTTCAACACACGGTATTAAGTTGCCTGGACATGTGATCACTGGGCCACTACGTCATACCCTTTTTATATTTATATAATCTAAACCCGAATGCATTAATAAATACACTAACCACCTCATTGTTTTGCTGAAACAATAACTTCACATTTTATGTTCCTTCATATCAAGATCGTTACTTGAATTCAAATCTTACAAACCTGTGTCACAATGCTCACAGCTTGCCCTCCCCTTCCAGCCCTAGCAGTACGGCCTACTCGATGAACATAATCACGAGGGTACCTGCAGTTCACAATTTTCTTTTATAATCAAAGTAATATAAGGTTGTCAAATCACAAGAGAGCGTGTATCCATTAAATTTTGTCCTTCAAAGCTTTATATAAAATAAAATACCAGCATCAATTCATCAAACAAACATCATATTTGTACATTATGAAAGATAAAAGTTAGGAATGAAAACATAAACCTCCAACCTTGGGATATCATAATTGATAACAAGATCAACAGTTGGAATGTCCAGACCACGACTCGCTACATCAGTTGCTAACAAAATTGGGACCTGTCCAGACTTGAAACAATGAACAGCAGCAAGCCTTGACGACTGTGTTTTGAGAGAATGTAATGCCACTGCTTCCAGACCAACTTCCTCCAGCAGCAAACTAAGAAGATGGCATGTCCTGAAGCCATTATGTTAACAGTTGTCATTCCAATGTCTCTTATTTATGTACACATTACTCCTACAAATGATTAAAAATTATTACAGTACAATTTAATCCTACAAAGAATCAAGCATTTTACTCATTAGAATCATGAAATGCATTTTAGCCTCCAGACGGATGTATTAGAATATAAGGAACAACATCATAAAATTATATCAACACAACAATAAATCAACAATGCATAGACAAACAAAAGAATCTAAACAAAGTATGTACTTCTGAAGGGTTCAGGGTGACATTGGACAGTTAGATATTGTCATATTCCCTGTCAGAAATCCTAATCACAGCAGCCAAGAAAATCGAAAATGCTAAGAAAAACAATTTAATTAAATGAAAGTTTCATTTTGTGTTGAGAATTAAAAAACGAATAAGGCAAGCAACAACTAGTTTGATAAGAAGAGAAGCAGTAACTTCTTTATTAAGTCTGGTTGTCTTCTTCAATAAAAACACATTTGATGAAGGCTGAAAAGAGAGACTAAAATAATAAATGGCTGACTTCCTTTGAAGATTTTAGAAAGACGACTTTTCATTGTTTGTGGCCGATTCATTTCATGGAAAATAAATTTGATTTTGGGCCGACCCAAAGTTATTTTTATTTCATGCTGGCCAACAACAGTAAGGAAAGCTAATAAAAAATTAAACAGACCATGGCCGACCTCTCTAAGTGGCACCTATGTTAAAGACATTAAAAAAGGATCAAATCGACCCATGGTGGAATAAAAAGTCAGTGCTAGAACATGTTAAAATTGATAAGAATACGAAGAGACCAACTTCCTGAAGAAGTCACATCCCTCGGGACAAGTCTCCCCTCTTTGAATGAGTCGCCTCGTTTCTTCTGTATGATGGGTATAAAAGCAAGACCATTTTATATGGCATGGGAGGGTCTTCATATATTTTATATGCAAATGGCTTGAACGGGAAGCTTATATTCTGTAACAGCAATTCCATAATGTCATTCATTTAATGGTTAATCAGGGCAATAATCATAGGTGGAAATCAAAATTATATTCTCTAACACAGGCAATCAGAATCTATATCCAAGTTCAGATCAAGCATCTTTCAGGGCTAAGCATCAGAAGTCACATCAGAGATCATTCCACATAAAACTATAAAAGTAGAGTTTATCACCATTACATTATCTCTGGCTCCTTGCAATCAAAATGCTCAATGAACTATTGGTGAACTCATCCTAAGAGGTAATGTAATGGTGCCCTAGTGTAATCAACCCATGGTACCACCACTCATGAGCAACTCCATCCAAGTGTAAGTAGCAAATCTGATTGGCTCCTTCTCTGACATGGGTTTCAATGACAGGTAATTATCTAACTTCTACACACAAGCACAAGCTGTACATTTATCACTAACATGAGATTGTGGCAAGGTTAACTTGCTCACAGCCTACTGAAATTCCCTGGTACCCTGCGGTGCCCTCTGATCTGGCCTACATGTTGAACCTACTCTAAGCCTCTTCTGATAAATAAACTGCTCAAGTGTCAAAAGTTCTCTGACCTCGGGTGGTAGTGTCATATACTCTGTGTAGTAATGGTGAATCTCCACTGTCACTGAAATCTGTAAATCTGATCCTCTGCCCTGTGGAATACATGACTCCTCCTGTGGAGTAAATACAGGCCGTAAAGGTCCTGGTGTCATACTAGATGGTGAACGTCTCCAAGTGACCTGTTGCTCTCTCCTGAATATAATGTGGTTGCTCATCTCTATTCTGATTTTGTTTTAGCTGACTGCCCAAACAGCTGGGACATCATATCCATAATGGTGTTGAATTTTCTTCCATTATAGCTCCTGATTCCCAGATCTAGGTTTTCCCTTATCTCTCTCAGCCATGTTGTCTGCCAAAGTGTCCCTGATTTTAAAATCTCTGGAAATGTCTCGCCTCAAGTAAGTCACAAACTGCTGATTACTCGTTCAACTGAATCTGACCACAGTATGGCAGGAGAAAGCCTGCTAAGATACCACTGTAATATACATTCCCATTTTACGTTTTTTAATTGCTTGACTTTGACAGGCATATTGAATGTTTTTTTTTTGTTGCTTTTTTTGGAGTTTTGTATTTTTTTAGGTTTTTCGGTAACAATTGAAAAGAAGCAATTAAACTACAAAGGAGCTAATCTGAAGTAGATGCAGATTTCTTTCTAACTTAACACTATAATTCCTTAATTTAATTTCTGAATTTATGATGAGTAAATCTGAAATTGGAAGACAGTAGCATAAATGTCACACCAAATGAAGTTATATATGACGATAAAACAATGTATATAATTCAGAATAAATCCCTGACCTGGTAATGCCTAGTACTGGGACTGCAAATTTGATTCAGGCTGATTTTCTTACAGCCCACATTCTGAACTGTAGACCACAGATGCTACCTCTGCCACATTCTGATCTGTACTTCTCTGATTTTTGCCAAAATTCTCGCAGTAGCCGTCTGCCTTTCACATGTAGGAGCCCTAGCATTGTGTCTCACACCTGTAGGCTTCCCAAAAGTGCTGAGAGTTTTCTTTCTCAGCCCCAAAAAAATCAGCTAATGGCTCCACAAGCCTTCATTTTAATCAAATCATTTCCCCTCCAAGTCAGTTCAAACTCATTAGGATTCTATTTTTTTAATAACATTAAAATATGTTTTGTAATTAACATTCCTCTCTACAGAGTTCAATCCATGAGGGGGGGCTTTCATCATTCTAAAGAGGGCCTTTTCATTAAAATATAATCTCAACGTATGACTCCTAGGGAAAAGTGCCATAAGGGCTGTTGTAATTATTTTATTCTAAGTGACTTTATTATTATTTTATCAATTCCCAAAACTATAGAAATTACTAAATTATTCCTCAATAATTCATATCTCGCTGATCTGGCCTCCAATCTGAGTTCTGTCTGAAGATGGTGGTCTTTTGCTGTTGTTTGGCTGCCATGAGATGACTGGCAGTTCCTTCCTAAAATTTAGGAACTCTTCTGGGATTTAGAACTCTCCTAAAATCTAGGAACTGTGCCAGACACATCCAGGATGATCCTGGAGGCCCTCTGGTACATCACTGCTAGCTTCCTGTTCAACCCTAGAAAATAGGGACTCATAGAATATAGGAAGCTGTTCAGGACTGATTAAACTAGCTCCAAACGCCACAATATGTCATCATAGCCCCTGAGATGGTTCCCCATCCATCACATTTACCTACGTGAGCCCAGTAATAGGCCAATCCTGCTAGTTAGTACTAATACTAAGGGAGGCATAAAAGGGGGGAAATTACATTAAAAAATCATGATCAAGGAGAAAAAGAATAAAGACCAAAAGTCCTCCATATATGGGCAAGAAAAAAACATTAGTGAATAGGAAACGTGAAAAGCTAACACCCCTAACACCATCTAATGCACTTATTTCAAGCTGTGTACTTTGATGGATATTCAAGTGGCATCCCAAGTAAGCCTTTCATGGGCAGCATAAATGCTCAGCTGGAAATGTAATGGTTGGGACCTTATCCATCTTCATCCTAAAGGCTACAAATAATGAAGCTGAGGCTAGAATGCTTGTGGAAGGAGTGAAGCAGGCAAAAGATTTTGCCACTAAGAAAGATGAAGTCAAGACAGACTCAACGATTATCATCCAAAGTAGGACAAAAGGTGCTAAACCAAATTGAAAAATTAACTGTTCCCTGAAAAATACTCATTGATCACCTCTCACTTTAAGAAGACCCGGCAAAATTGGTATAGAACTATAAAAGAATCAAAATGCCAGAACATTGAAGACTATTCAACCCAATTTTGGAAGAAAAAATGCACCAATCGTATTTTCATTCAAGTTTATAGAATTTGAAACTAATAACATTTTAAAGGCACGCTGAAATCAAGAGAAGTACCTGCAAGTAGAAACAAAAATTATGGCAGACCTGATGCCATTATCTTCCATCATAGAAATAATGTGAACAAGATAGACATCTTTTACATTTTCAGGAACAAAAACATACTGCTGCTTCAAAGATTCAACAGTCTTGAACCCCTCATATGCCTCATAAAAGTATGCCTTTTCTCCAGACAACTCATGCAATGCTTTTAAATCACCAGTCATTGTTGCTGAAAACAAAAGGGTTTGGCGTTCTTTAGGCAAATATTGAAATATTCCCTTCAATTCTTCCTCAAAGCCCACATCCAACACACGATCTGCTTCATCCAAAACAAGAAACTGCACTCCCATGATCAACCAGTAGTATATAATACAGACAACAATTAAGTTGACAAACAAATGTAAACAACAACTAGGTGCATCCAAACATTCATTAAAATTTTCAGAAAACCAATATTGTGAGGTTTCCACAGTCCATTACTTCTAAGATCAAAAACAATAGGAGCAAATGTAATGAATCAACGATTATGTAGCAAACTCAGAGATAATCATGGTTTACAAATCTTAAATTTGAGATTTGAGCTTATTCGTACCATGTCAAAGGCATCCCCCAATCTCATTCTCACAGAACCAATTAATTTAAGGTGTTTAAGCCCTGAAAGGTCATAATCCCATTTACCAAAATGATTATTGAAATAATTCCTTCTTATATATTGAATTCTCAATAGACACAGTAAACATTTAATCATATATTTCTGTTTGAAAACTGTATTTTTACAATTCGAATCAAGAAACCTTAACAACTGGGCAACTAGATGAGTCTGTATTACACTTGCAGATTGAGGAGCTTCAAATTGGATAGTTAAGGTTTTAAATAATGGATTAACACCAACCCACCTTCACAGGACAGACACATACCATACCCTAGAAAACCCTAAACCCCAAACCCTAAAAAAAACCCCACTTAAAAACAGTTTTTTCATTGTCAGGCCCACTCAAGCCTTGAGTATTGCATAAAACTTAAACCCTAAAAAATCATAGAAAACGCAGACATTTGAATAGAAAATAGAAAAACGGAAAAGTGCCCGCCATACCTTGGCTCTCGAAAGGACATTGGGAACGTCAGGATTTTCCGTCAGCAGAGACTTCAAACGGCCCGGCGTGGCAATGACAACATGAGGCCGCTCCATCAAGGCCTGGGTCTGAATGATCAAATTCATCCCGCCCACGACCACCGTGCAGCGCAGATGAAGTGGGGAGCCAAGGGCTCTAAACTGCTCCGCCAGCTGATACGCTAATTCCCTCGTAGGAGTAATCACAAGTGCAAACACACCATACGGATTCTCCGCTAGTTTGTTCAGAATGGGCAACGCAAATGCCGCCGTCTTGCCGCTGCCCGTCTGTGCTATACCCATCACGTCCTTCCCTCTGAGTATTTCTGGAATGCATTGTTTTTGAACAGGTGTCGGTTGCTTCATGCCCAGCTCTTTGCATATCTGTACAGCCCATTCTGATAGTCCTAATTCTTCAAAGCCCGTTAAATCGCCGGAATTAAAAACTTTCGGTTTGAGTGGGGATGATCGATGCTCTAGTTGAGCTGCCTTTTTCTTCCTTTGTTTCAAGGCGCCTTTTGAGAAAAGCGATGGTTCTGCCGTTGTTGCTGGATCTTCTTCATCTTCAGAATTTGCCATTACAGCGTGTGGAGATGGCAAACCCGCAATCGCAATGAATCTAAATAATCAAAATTCAAATACTACCGCACCTATACTCAGTCTGTCTTGGCAGCGCTAATTATTATTACTCCCCCGCCTTCTACGACGCAGGGTTCATAAGAGCAACAAGTCGAACTTAAATCATTCTTTTAATCTATTTTTTTCTTATATTTGTTATTATTATTATTATTATTGGGAGTAATAAATTACTAAGTAATTTAATTTGTAAGATATTGAATTTGTTATTTAATATATTTTTATCAATTTCTATATAGTGCAATATTATATAAGTAACAAAGAATTGAAAATGTTTTACATTAAGTTCATAAGAAGAACAAATCTATCTTAAATCATTCTTTTAATCTATTTTTCTCTTTATATTTATTATTTTAAAAAAAATTTGACAATAATAAATTACTAAATAGTTTAATTCCTAAGATATTAAATTTTTTATTTAATGTATAGTTAAACTTTTCTTATTGTAAAACTTGTTTTTGATGAATAGTCCATTTCTATTAATAAATTAATATACTTGTTACAAATTCAAAAAAAGGGATTGGGGGATACAAGATCACCCCACGAGAGTCGAAGCCTTGTCGTGGCTCTAGCTAGTCCCTATGAATTTGGTTATCTCTCCACTGCAGATAGATAAAGACAAGGTTCTTGATGACGTTACTGATGATTCGATTGTTCCTAGTTTGCCTGCTAATCCTAGGGATGACTAGGGTTTTAATGATCAAGATGAACCACCTCCCTCGACTACTTTGGGTTGCTTATATTGTAAAACATTTTCAATTCTTTGTTACTTATATAATATTACACTATATAGAAATTGATAAAAAGATATTTTAATACATAATGGTAAAGTGTAAATGATATTACTATTTTTATATTATTTTATAATATTTATTTGTAAAAAATAAGTTAATGTTGATTATTACTATTTTTAAGAAAGATTATGATTTAAATTTTTGAAAAATTATTTTAATAATTATAAAATATATATAATTTGAGAATTTGACTTTCTACTTTATAAAAATATATTAACAACAAGTAAAACAATTATGAATAAATACTAATAATTTTTATTTTATACGAAATTTATTAATATTGGTTGTATAATTATTAAGGTACAAATTTAAAATTCAATAAGAAAGTCTATTATAAATTATTTATAAATAGAAATAAAAATATACTACAATAATTTTTTTTAATAAATTTAAATAATGTTCAATTAAAACATTACAATATTACATAATAGAAAAAAAGTTGAGATCATTTTTTTTAATTTTATAAATTTACTTTCCTAATGAACACTACAATTTTTAATAATAATATAAAATTATCATAAATATTACAAAATATGACAACTAAGCTAGACAAAACTAACACTTCTACATTAATAATAATAGTTACAATTTAAAATACAATGTAATTTTTAATTAAATTTTTTTTAACTTTATATTGTGATATTTATTTTAATTTGCATGACATTCTTTTCTAAATAAAAGAATTGAAAAAAAACTTATGTGATAAAATGCTTTGTTTATTTCCACAATAAACTTTATTAATATTGCCTAACTCTAATCTAATAAAGAAGCATCAAGTATTACGGTCACCCTATTGCATGGATTTGACGATAGTCCTACCACCATCATCCCATCACCAATCACCATTCTTTGCATAGTGTAGTCGGGTACGGGCAGGACTGGGCATGGCTTTCGACGGTGCAAATAGTTGCATCATAGCTGATGAGGCAGAGAACTTATTTGCTTGTATTAGTTTTGATTAAGTAAAAATAGGTTTTAAAGGACCCAAAACCTTTACAATAACAAAAGTCTAGAAATAAACATCAGAGAGAAGAAGCACAAAACAACATGAAACGGATCTCCAACAAAAACATTCATGAGGTCACACAAAATAGAGCTAGCAAAAATAGCAAAAGTACAGCAAAAGAACAACAACCGACCAGCTAAGAAGTCTTGATCAGGTCAATAGCCTGGTCCACCAAAGTCTGCATATTTTCAGTAGCAACCTTCACCTTGTCCTTCTTACTGACTTCCTCATTCTTCTTAGAGTGAGCACGGGTCTGTTTGCTTGGTCCTTAAGTCTTAGCCCCCGAAGGAGAATCCTGGCCCTTGTCACTCTCGTTCCTCTTGAAGAGTTTACCCACATTGTCTGCCAACTGTTTGATCAATTTATCCAGATTGCCCAGCTTTGTTTCCAGTTTCAATACCTTCCCCTAAATATTGCTTATCTCTTTATCCATAACCCTTTGTTTTGCTTCAAGCAATGGTATCTTATGCATGAGATTTTTCACCTCTTCTGCATTCCCAATAACTTCTGAAAGTTTATCAATATGTTGGCCCAATGTTCGCTTCGCTTTGGAGGTTTTACTGAGTTGCTCCATTTTCTTGCCCAGCAGTTGCATTTGTTGCTTAAGGGTACCTATCTCCTTTCGAATTGAACTTGGGTTGCCAAATAAGCCCTTCAAAGACCCAAGCCCACCTTCGGCATTATCACCCAAATCTGACATATACCCCTATTCTCCATCATCCTCATTGTCTAAATCCCCAATCTTCCTTGTTTTATTCCTATCCTCCTGCCGCCTTAAGGAATTTTTTTTCCTTTCCAACCAGTGAGCTAGAGGCTCGTCATCAGAAGGAGGAGAGACCACATCATCCTGATAGCCTTTACTCTTTCTTTTGCCTCCACTCCTCTTGTTGTGCTGTTCTCTCACAATTTCCTCCACGAAGTCACTTTCCCAGTCAAAGTCATCATCCTCAACAATCTTTTTTGAGCTACCCACTGAGCCCTTTTTCACAATTCCCAAACCCCCTTCAACTTCATCTTGGGTCTTTGAATCATAGCCCTTATCTGGGATGCTCCCTTCCCTTTCCTGATCAGCCCCTTTCAAACTCCTATGTTTCAAAAAAAAATTAGACTTTAACACATTCATAATCAAGACCATGAGACCCTCATGGTAGAGCATGAAAATTGATCTACACATCATGTCGGAAATGATTTGCCAACATGAAGTGATACCAATACAACTTGGTGAATCTCCCATCTAAAGTTAAATATTCCATTATCACAAAGAGCACAAAATGCCATGGTCGAGAAATAAAGGTCAGGGTATAATAAGAGTTACGTATTTTGACCAGACAATTTCTCTCCTATTCAGTCTCCACAAAATCATCAATAGCCTTGTCTGAAAGCTTCCTTTCTCGATAAAAATTAATCCCATCCATGTCCAGTCCCATAGCTTGCACAATACCTTCTTCTGTGATATCCATGCACTGGTTCCCAACCATCACAGAGCCATCCTTCCAAGATTTAATGAACTGGTGCGTAATTGTCATATTATTACCTTTAAGCCTCTCCATGTACCCTGTGAAATTGCCCTGCCACAGAATGTCCCACACCTTCGGCTTGTTCTTCCACTCTGAGTAGCTAGGTGACTCCACCCTTTTCTTCTTTCCCCCCATTTTCTTAGCACCAAAATCGTTGGTTTTCATTCTCTAAAAACCCCAAATGCTTTGCAACTGAAAATCACACCACTGTCAAAAATAGGAATGCAAAAAATTACCCAGAATCCATGCGAAAAGCCCGCCTTTCTAATAATCATATCCCACCTCACTCCAAAGGAGTTAATCTCATTATTGCAATTCACTAACACCATCATAATAAAAGTGTTTTTGTTGAGATCTCCATTTATCATACTCGATATGATGATGGCCATCTAGAGGTAAGGTCTCATATGACTCCCAAATGATATTATGATCACTTAAACAATCCACATTCAAAGCCCAATCAGCTAAACAATTAGGTTCTCTAAAGTTGTGAGATATAATGCACGATTGAGAAGAATTAATAATGTTAATAGCCTTGGATATAATATTACAAATAGTCCACGAAGGTTGAGTAGTTCTATTTAAACAATTAATGATATTGAGGGAGTCACCTTCAACCCATATGTTCTTCAAATTCATCCTTTTGGCGTAGATAAGACCATGAAGAGCAACAGAAGTGTCAACAATGTGATTAGTTTGTCTCCCTAATGATATTGCCATGCCTCCCACAAAGTCTCCATTAGAATTTCTGATAACAACTCTGCAACCTGCTTTACCCGAGTTCCCTTTCGACACCCCATCAAAGTTTATCTTAAACCAATTTACCAGAGGACTATCCCATATAGCATTATCCCTTGGGTTAGAATCCTTAATATTCACACCCAAACTCCTTATGTTCCAACTATTAAGTACCCCTTCTTCCCACTCATTACAAGGTTGTTGTCCCAAACCACAAATTTTAATGTTTTCAATCATAAGGGCCTTAATTTTATAGAATACCTGAGCAGGACTAGAATCCATTCCTCTAAAGATCCTATCATTACACTCCTTCCAAATGCCCCAACACAGATAAGGAAGAATAAAGTCCCACAATTTAATAATCAAAGCATTCTTGGAAGGAGCCTTCCAACTAGAAAAGAATAGCTAGATGGTAGCATGGAAGACCCAATCCACATTCATTAAGCTCCAAAGTTTATCCCAAACTATCTTGGTAAAGGGACAATGCAACATAATATGATCCACCGATTCCCCATCATTCTTGCAAAGAACACATCAATTAATAATGATGAAACCTCTCTTCATAATATTATGAAGAGTAAGAATTTTATTTTGCAAAAGAATCCAAAAGAAGACATTAACTTTGGGAGTCAGACCTTTCACCCAAGCCATAGCCCAACAAGGTTCGTCATAATCATCAAAAGAGTTAGCAAAGGCTGAAGTTATAAAGTACATACCATTGGGATCATTTTTCCAAATCAGAACATCCTCTTCATGGTTTAGAAAGAACGCATTCAAACACTTATCAAGCTCAATCAGGTTATGGTCCACCTTACGAAGATTCACCCACAAATCATCCTTCCAATAATCACTCACAAAAGTTCCATACTAAATTTTGCATTGCTCCATGTACCTATTCCACCTTGGGTCAACACAAAGAGGGTGATCCAAGATCCAAATGTCTTCCCAAAAAATAACTTTCCTACCATTTCCCACCTTCCATTTGACCCCTTTCCTTAAAATATGTTTAAATTTCTGAGCATTCTTCCAGATCAGAGAACCCCATTGATCAACATCAATAGAAAGAAAATGTTGAAAATCAAAGTGCTCCCAATTATATTTGTCAGCCCAAATATTCCTCCATTCCTCCTCTTCCTTGTGTCATCTCTAAAGTAATTCAGCCAGTAAGAGTTCATTCACTGTTGAAATCCTTCGCAAACCAAGCCCTCCCTTCCCTCGGGGTATACAAACATTCTCCCAAGCAATAAGAGGGAGTCTTTTTTTAGTCTTTGTACCAATCCACAAGAAAGTCTTCTGGATTTTTTCAATAGCAAGGGCAAACTTTCTTGAAATTTTGAAAACACTCAAGGCATAGAGCGGGACACTTTGAAGGATGGACTTTAGAACAATAACCTTACCAGCCTGACTGAGGAGAAAGCCTTTCCAACCAGCAAGTTTCAAGTGGATTTTATCAATCAATGAGTTCCAAAAGTTGTCAAGAGGGGCTAAGCCCAAAGGTAAACCCAAATAGGTTCTAGGCAGAGAACCACTCTCACAGCCAATAATCTTTTTTATCTTATTTTGTCTAGCCTCACTAAGATTGATAAAGTAAATCACACTTTTACTCCAGTTAATGATTTGACCAGTGGCCAATCCATAGTCACTCAAAGCCATCTTAATGTTCCTCGCATTCCTCACCAAAGCCTCCCCCATAACAATAGAGTCGTCTACAAATTGTTGATGCAAACACACAAGGGCAGAGGATGAAGGATTAAGGCCCACAAAGTCCCCTTTCACCACCATATTATTAACAAATCTCCCCAAGCATTCAGCCAGGATAACAAAAAGAATAAGAGAGATCGGGTCCCCTTGTCTAAGGCCCCTTGAAGCTTTAAAGAAGGAGGCAGGGGATCCATTAACAAGCACTGAGAAAGAGGCTAAAGAAACAAACATGAAGATAAGATCCTGAAATCTCTTATTAAAGTCAAATGCTTCCAAACCCCTTAGGAGGAAATTCCAGTCAACTCTGTCATAAGCTTTAGAGAGATCAAGCTTAAGAAGAAACCCTTCCTTCTTTGACACCACTAGAGAGTGAATATTTTCATGGACTGATATAATGGAATCCAAGATCTGTCTACCCAGAACAAACTCATTTTGCTACCTTGAGATGATATCTAGAAGAAGGGAAAGAATTATGAGAGTAAGAACTTTAGAGATGATCCTATAGAAAGAATTAAACAATCTAATAGGCCTAAACTGATCCATACTATCAGCTCCCAGCTTCTTCGGAATAAGAGCAATAAAGGTCCCATTCAACTCTCTAAGGATGTTTCTAGTGCCAAAAAATACCTTTACACTATTACAAACATCAGCACCAATGATATTCCTGATAGAGTAAATAATTAATTATTTATTTATTATTTATTCTATTTACTTAAGCTTACTTAGGTTAATGCATTTATTTAATGTTTAGTAGTTAATAGTAGTGATGAGTTGTTGACAACACGGGAGTTTGTTCCCTTCTAGCATGTTCCACTTTTTTGTGGAAGAGTGCTTAGTTGTCAACCTTACCTTCTACCTCCTTCCAGCTTATTCTACAAACTTCCTTGAGGCTTTTATAAGCGGTCTCTCTCATTGTAAATTCATCCATTCACATAGCAATTTCATTTTCCTATTGTGAAATATTTTCTCTTGCTTTGTTTCCTTCAAACTCTTGCTCCTTAGGTTTCTCTTCTGCAAGCTATTTGCACTGCACGTGATCTTGGTGACTACGAAATTGGATTTCATCAACTCTTACATGGTATCAGAGCCTCCCTGCTGCTTCTTGTTCGAAGGATTTTTTTGAAGCCGCGATTTGGAGACACAAACCCTAGTTTGTTTGTGATTTTTTCTTCAATCAGGAGGAAGAGCATTTTTTTCAGTATTTGGAGAAAAAGGAGAAAGAGGGTTTGGCATAATAGATTTGATATTTTTTGGGCTTTTTTCTTTATTTTTGGCTGGTGCGACAGCGGCAATTTAGAAAAAATAACTACATAGGTGATTTTCAAATAGTGATATCTCCCTCATACGGACTCATTTTTTCAAGCAATTTTTTTTGTTTTGGGGTAGAATTTCGTGATCTACACATTGGTGCAGGTGGTTTGATATCTTTGTTCTTGAATTTTTTTGCAACTCACAAATTCCAATTTTTGTCACTTTAAATGCTTTGTATGGGCTCATCTGGACACATAATCAGGTTCCATTTTTTTTGTCTACTTTCCAAATATTCAATTAGATTATAAGTTTTGTGGACAAAAATATTACTTTCAGAAATAGGCCCTAAATTGGCTATTGTAATTGCACTAAGTAAAGAGTGCCCAATTTATACATTGCGGGGGGGGGGGGGAGGGGGGGGGACCGGGGGGGGGTGGCGGGGAGCATTTTATTTTCTATAATTTACTTCAGAATAAGACCCTTCTACCTCTATCTTCTTCTTTCTCTTAATGGCGGATCCATCTGTGACCTATCTCACACCACACAACTATCACACCTGGAAAGCACAAATGACTAGGCTTCTCATTTCAAGAGGCTTATGATCATGTCTGGATGAGAATCAACATGTTCTCACACACCCTTTTGAGGTTCTTCAGCACAGGAACAAAATGGATGAGGCCATGGGATTGATTGCATTGAACATTTCAGATTATCCACTATTTCAGTTGGATGGTTTGACCACTCCTCGGGCTTATTGGCTCAAATTTTACACTTTGTTTGGCACAGTGAATGAATTTCAGGCATTGCAACTTGATGCAGAGTTGACTTCTTTGACACCTGACAGCTTTCCCACCATTGAGGACTTCTTGATGAAATTCAAATTTTTGCGTACACTTTTGTAAGGATGTGGGAAAACCAAGACAGATGACGAGTGTATCTTTTTGATACTCTCAAAGTTGAGGGGATAGTATCAGATCTTCTCTTCTACTTTCTACTCCATTATGGATGCCTTGGGTGACAAACAAAGGATGCCTTCATTTGAGATATTTTGTGATCGGTTAACTTGTGAACAATCCAAGATCAATCAGATGGATTCACTTTCAAGTTCACAGTCGCAGGCATTGCTTATCAAGGATACACAGGAGCAAAAGAGTAAGCAAATATCAGATCCCTCTTCTACTAGTTCATCGTCTTCTAAGAAGGAGAAAAAGAAGACTGAGACTCCTACTTGTTCCTATTGTGGGAAACAATCTCATGATGAGGCACATTGTTTTCAAAAGAGATTTGATGGCTATGAGAAACAAATTGCAGATTTTCAAGCTCTTCTTCAGAAGAACATTGTTTCTTCTCCATCCTCTTCTACCTCACAGGGGTTTGCCTTTAAATCTTCTTCCACATCTTCAACATCTACACCAGATCTTGGAAAGGGTCATGCATTACAGGCTACCATTACATCTCCTTCACAGGTTCCTTGGATACTGGATTCAGGTGCTTCTCATCATATGACATCTTCTCAAGGTGTCTTCTCTACTCTTGAGCCTTCTCCTATTCCTCATATTCTCATGGGAAATAACACTGCACTACCAGTATGCAGGAAAGGTTCAATTCACATCCAGGATGGTATATTCAATGATGTATTGTATGTTCCATCTTTTTTTGCAAACCTTCTCTCGATTTCTCAGATTACACGCAATGGATCAAGGAAGACAGTTGAGTTCACTACTAATTCAGTCTTCATTCGGGATCATGTAACAGGAAGTCTTATTGCTATAGGGGCAGTTGATCCTTCCACTCATCTCTACACCTTCTCGCACTTTGGTCCACCATCTCCATTATTAGAGCACACTACTTCTCTTTTGCAAGAGCATCATGTGGTGCAATCAGGATACTTTAGAATAGGTACAGGGGTTGTTGTGGGGTGACTCTCATTGTCATTAGCACATCCTCGACTACTTTGTTACCTTCTAGCATGTTCTACTTTTTTGTGGAAGAGTTCTTAATTGTCAACCTTATCTTCTACCTCTTTCCAGCTTGTTCTACAAGCTTCCTTGAGGCCTTTATAAGCGGTCTCTCTCTCATTGTAAATTCATCCATTCACATAGCAATTTCATTTTTCGATTGTGAAATATTTTCTCTTTCTTTGTTTCCTTCAAGCTCATGCTCCTTAGGTTTCTCTTCTGCAAGCTATTTGCACTGCAGGTGATCTTGGCGACTGTGGAGTTGGATTTCATCAACTCCTACAATTCCAGTATTTATGAAAGAATAAAAGAGGAAACCCATCAGGACTAGGGGCTTTGTCACCCACGAAAGAGAAAATAGCCTTAGAAATCTCATCCGAAGAAGGAATGGAAGTAAGGGACAAATTCTAGGCCTCAAAAGTACAAGAAGGAATCCACTCCAAGAACATATTATGCTTATCCAAATTCAAGTCAAGGTCTCCTTGTAACAATCTCCTAAAGAACTCCACAGCCTCCTTTTTTATAATCACTTCATTATCAGTCAAACCTTCCTTTGTATGAAGTCTGGAAATTCTATTAGCCATCCTATGCTTTAAGGTAGTCAAATGAAAGAACTTGGTGTTACGATCTCCTTCCTTCAAAAGGACCTTTCTAGAACGTTGTCTCCAAAACATCTCCTCCTTGGTAATAAGATCATTAAGTTCAATCAGTTTGTTGCTCTCCTCTTCCCTAGTGACCATCTCATAACCATCAATCTGAATCTTATCTTGAATATCTTTGAGTTCCTCCAAAATCTTTTTTTTGTTCTAAAAAATGTCGCCAAATGTATGTCTATTCCTTATCTTAATATTCTTCTTAACATTTTTCAATTTGATAGCCACTATAAACATTGTTGTACCTTCCACTTTAATATCCCGCCACTCCTTAATGAGGTTCTCCAAATTCAGATAAAGAGTCCACATTTTTTCAAATCTAAAGGGAAAATTCTTATGAAAATTAAATTTCTCAGCAACAAGGAAAATAGGGTAATGATCAGAACCCACACGAACTTGAGCATTAAGTGCACATTTATAATTCAATAGCCAATCATTACTAATAATAGCACAATCCAATCTAACCTGAATAAGATCCTTTCCAGATCTTCTATTCGTCCAAGTATACTCAATCCCCTGTAAATCAAGATCATGGAGAAGATGAAGATCAATAAAGTTCATTAAATCTAATCTATTATCCAAGTTGGTCTGACTACCTCCCCATTTTTCAAAGTCCTTTAGAGGACTATTGAAGTCCCCCATCACCAACCAATTATCCTCAGCAAAAAGCTTTCTCTAATTATAAATTTCTTCCCACAAAGCCTTCCTCCCCCATTTGGAGTTGGGGGCATAAACATTAGCAAGAACCCAACTAAAATTGTCTTTTGAATTAAAAAATCAAACATTCATCATATTTCTGCTTTAAGAAATGAGTTCCCCCTAAATCCATTTATTGATCCAAAAAATTGCCATACCACCTGATGCTCTTTCAGAATCATTACCAATAATCTTTCCTCCCTTAAAATAGAAAGGCATTCCACCTTATCATTTAGCATCTTAGTTTCCTGAATAACAAAAGTGTCTACCCTGTCATCCCTAATCATATTTTTCAAAATTTCATGTTTATGAAGGTTATTTAACCCTCGGATGTTCCTAGAAATTATCTTCATAATTTATGAAAAAAAAATTATTCAAGGATAGTTCTCTGACTACCATCAGCAATGCTTCTATTAGCCTCAGTTGTTCTCCTCTGCAAATTGGAAGGTCTTCCAGCTGAAGATGGAGAAGACACAACATCACCATTCTTGAAAGTAGATCCACCATTCTTAGACATAGAACTTCCCTGTTTACCCTTAAAAGGTTTTGACTCCCCATTTTTGGAATCTACTTTGGATCCCTTCTTATTATTTTTCACTAAAACAGAGTCCTCATCTTTTTTATTACCTTTTTTCCTTCCTTTAGACTGTTTACCAACCACAGTCCAATTGGCATCAAAATTGTCATCTTCCCACACTACTTCCTCAACATGAGATAATGTTAGAAGGTCCTCAACTTCACCACTAACAAAATTACCATCCTTCATCATGGGTTCCTGGGCTTTATGTATAGAAGACACACCTATCTCCTCATGGGTCCCTTATATGACAGAATCCCTAACCTTCTTAGTCATGATTACCATATTTGCTTGATTCCTCTACAAACTGTCACTATTAGGGATCTCCACAGGGACCTGGGTAGAATCAATTAGACTAGTCACCTGCTCTAGAGGTGAAGCCAAGCCAAGATAGGTGGCTCCCACATCACAGTGTGAACTGACTAAAGGAGCTAGAGGAGGACCACCTTCAAGAGGAACCTCCACACCCTTAGTCATACTACCCACCACACCACCATCAAAACTTAGATTGGTTTTTTGGGAACATAGACTCAACTAAATCTACCCCCACATCCTTAGAGAGATCTTTCTTCACCCACACTTTCTTGGTCTTCTTAGCCTTTCCTTTCAAAGAAGGACATTTCTTAGCCCAATGACCAACTTTCTTACAATGGAAGAAAATAAAAGGGATATATTCATACTCAATCCTTTGGTCCCAAATACCAATTTTAGATTTCAAAGAGATAGATTTAGGAAGATCCACATCACGTGAAACCTCACACAAAATATGGCAAAGTTCAAGCGTCTCCTAGAAATAGTCACAAGATCTAAAGAGAGGAGTTCTCCAAAAGTATTAGCAATGCCCTCGAACACATCTTCGACCCAGAACTCAAGAGGGAGGCCATGTAATCTCACCCAAACAAGGGCTTGAATAGCATAATCATCTAGACAGTAAAGGTCAGGGGTCCATTTCTGTAACAGCAGGGTATGCCTCCCCATAACCCAAGGACTGTTGTAGAGGATATCTCGCTTATCCTCCTCACAAGAGAAATAAAAGGAAAGACATCCTTTAGCCATCACTAACATGTCAACTTGGCCCTTCAAACACCACTTTTTGTGAACAAAAGCTCGCACATCTTCAACATTGGGTCTAGCTCCAATGAAACACCCAACCAAAGTAGTGTTTGTACAGGAAATATTTATATCAATAATCTGATCAAGGATTTCAATTGAGAATTTACCTTTATCCCTTGTAAAAATATCTCTAATCAGTAGGAAAGTAGACTTTCCAATGGGACGTACCCCAAATAGATTGGACCATTTTTTAATCTGCTTGGGCCCCCCTCTTGAATCCTCCAAAAACCTACCATCATCAACATCCCTAGATTCAACATCCCCAGATTCGACAAGGGAATCTCCAGAAAGCTCACCAGGTACAGAGGATTTCAAATTTAGATTCTTGCCTGAACACTTCACACTGCTCTCCCTGCTCCCGCTCACCATCTAAGTCTAGGAATTTCAAGCTCACTCTGCAATAGACAATTTTTTGCTTGTATTAGTTTCCATGGCACAAATAAATTATTTTAATTTCATAGAACAAAATCATATTATTCATAATTGTAAAAAGCACATAAAAAATAGAGGATAAGAATTTAATAAATATTTGTCATAATGTTTGTCACAAACCTTATTAACTTGGAAGAAAGTTAGAAATTACATCGTAGATATCAATGAATTAATTAATTTTTGCCTATAGTATTGTTAGAATAGTAGTTCACATGAAATAGAATTGTGACCACATCTCACTACCACTAATTGCAAATTTTTGGTTCTGGAAACACTGTAATGCAAGGTGTACGGGAAAATCATGTAGATTGGATCGAGAACTACTTTTAATGGGTCTTACTTCTAAATTTTAACTTTTTTGTTCTTAGAATAGGAAACAATATATTACATTGTAGTGGTTTGTCCCATTTTTTTCGTGAAGGGTTTCGCTACCAGGGGCTTTCAAAATTAGGTTCATATGTTGCCTCTTTTTCTGTCATTTTTGTCTCTTTTATAGTTGAACAACCCTAATAGAGTTTATTTTGACTAGATACCAATTTTGGGTTTTACTTTTTCTTTCTACTAAAAGTTAATTAAGTGTATCGTTTGAAGCAGACATTCATAAATAGTGAGTTTCAATTTTAAATTCTTTTATGTTTGTGTATATTTGTGTTACCCAGTGGTAGACTCTTCTTAGAGGAGGTAGAACTCGGTTCAAATCCTATAAAGGACCTCCATTGAGGCCCCATTGACACAGAATTTCCCTCTTCTTGTGACATAGTTTATGAGAATGATTAAACTCAAAAGTTCACACTCTGATCATCTTGGCCACCAAGAACATTATTTGGCCTCTTTAATCATCAAATTTATTAATCAACATGGGAACCCATGAATAGGGCATATAAATTGTAGAATATCCCCTATCCATGGCAACTATTACTCCTAGCTTGATCTGGTTCTTAAGCTTTTTACCCATCAAGAGTTAAGTTTAGTCTTGATGCATTAAACAGTGGTGGATGTATCAACATTTTTTCTAGCTAGTTTTTTCATAAATATTCAACTTCCAACTATAAAAAAATGAACACTGTTAATAACCATTATTTTGGAGTTGGGATTTTTTCTAATTATTTTCTCGCAAACTTTAGAGTGGCCACGCCGCTATTAACTACAATGGTTGGGTTTTTTTTTTTGTGGTGGGTATTCACTTATAATAATCACATGCAGTTTTGAATGGACTCTATATTTGGTGTACATTGTTATAGGATTCTCTTTTGAAGCAAATTGTTGTCTAAATCATGTAGTCATGTCAACACTCTTTGGGGTGACCCATTTTAGAATATTGAATAGGGCATATAGTTTGTAGGGTCTGTACTATCCACGACCGTTATTACTCCTAGCTCGATCTAGGTATTAAGCTTTTTACCCCTTCTAGAGTTATGTTTAGTCTTAATGCATTAAACAATTTCGAATGTATCTAAACTTTTTGTAGCTATGTTTTTTCTAAATATTCAAATTCTAATTGTAAAAAAATGAAGAACATTGTTCATAATTATTGATTTTGAGCTGGGGTTTTTCGTAACTATTTTCTTGCAAACTTCAAAGTGGCCACACTGCTGTTAATTGCAATTGTTGGGTTAGTTTTATGTGGTGGGTATTCACTTATAGTCATCACGTGCAATTTTGAATGAACTATGTATTTGGTGTACATTGTTATAAGACTCTCTTTTGAAGTAAATTGTTGTCTAAATTCTACAGTTGTGTCAACGCTCTTTGGGGTGACTCATTTTAGAACACTGAACAGGTCATATAGTTTGTAGGGTCTCTATTATCTATGACTGTTATTACTCCTAGCTTGATCTAGGTATTAAGCTTTTTACTCCTTCTAGAGTTATGTTTAGTCTTAATGCATTAAACAGTGTTGAATGTATCTAAAAAAATTGTAGCTATATTTTTCTCAAATAATCAACTTCCAACTATAAAAAAAAAAGAATTTTGTTCATAACCATTGCTTTGGAGTTGGGTTTTTTCCTAATTATTTACTCGCAAACTTTAGAGTGGCCAAGCCCGTTTTAAATGCAATGGTTGGGTTAGTTTTCTGTGTTGGGTATTTGCTTATAGTAATCACATACATTTTTAAATGGACTCTCTAGTTGGTGTACATTATTCTAGGACTCTCTTTTGAAGCAAATTGTTGTCTAAATCTTATAGTTGATTCAATGCTCTTTAGGGTGAGCCATTTTAGAACGCTATACAATTTTGTGTTGTTATTGCCTATAACAAACTTCTATTCATTAAATATGTATCTTTATTTTTTTTTTTCTAAATATTTGTCTTCCAACTATAAGAAAAATGAAGACCATTGTTAATGCAAACTAGAATAAGAATCCCCCACTACACTTGTGTTATGGAAAGCTAAATCTTGTGAAAATTGGGTGTGTACAATGTATTGGGCAGATGTCTTGGATAATACTCCATGGTCTATCATAATTGTAGAATTAACAAATTGATTTTCCTTTGAATCTTCTAGTGTTAGATACAACTATCTTTTTAAGTGAATTCAATTTAGATTCATCGGTATTCTATTTGCAACTATTAGCTTTGCTATCTACAGTAATTAGTCATTACTTTATTGAACACAAAACTATATTTTATTGAGCTTAATACAAGTTTATTAAATATTCTAATTAGAATTTTTATTTATGATATTCAATTATTTGCTACCCTATTCAATTTATTTCTATTTTTTTAACTCTTCATAGGAAATTTCATTGATAACTTTGACATTGACATACAATAGCTAATGTAGTAGCAAAGCCTACATAAAACATTACATTAGACTTTGAAAAAATTAGCAAGGGGTGAGCTACTATTAAGACATGCTTTATAACAACATTTATAGGTGAAATATATCATTAAAAAACTTTCTTGAAGTAAACCCAAAATTTACGTCTCACTACTTACCATAGAAATATAGAAGTCCAAAATAATGTTCACTTAAATGCATAAGTATTGAGGTGTTTCTCTAGAGAATGTGGGAAAACCCCTATAGTTAATATAAATGTCAAATTTTTAGAGTGCATAGGAAACCCTTCTATAAGGTAGAGTCTATGGTCACATTCAAAAATTTCAAGGCACGAAACAACAGATTTACAAACTTTTGTATTTAGAAGTCTTAGAGACTTATGCAACATGATCTAAAAATAGTTAGCCAAGCAATAGTGAAATAGCTTTACATCCAAGAAATGATAAGATGGGACCTTTAAATGCTAGGAATGCTTATAACAGTTTTTGAAGTTTGCAAAAAAGGCTCTTATAGCCCTAGTAAGCATATGTTATTTGAGTAAAGAATGAGCACAAATTGTGAAAATAGTATGTTCATACATATGATAACAAGACACAATTCATACGTGAATTAGGAAATGCAATGTTGAACTATCAACAAATATCTAGTTGCCAAGTCATTCGTATTGCACTCTTATTGCTATTACATAATTGTTCAAGGAAAATGATCTTCATCAATATTGCACTAAGTGAGAGTAGAATATTCATGCTTAAAAAGCCCCAAGCTATTGGCAAAAGAAGATGACAACTCAAAAAACATTACACATGCATCTACAATTGAGAAATACATAGAATGTCCAAATTCTTTTGACAAGCTCTCACTTGTTAAGTACATTGCATTGTACTACAACAATAGAACAAACATACAAAAGAGACAAGAATTACATATAATACGCTTTGCAAAATACAACCCTCATATTGGCTTCAAGAATTATACTAGGGAGAAGCTCATGATCTATGTACCCTTTATAGTTAGTAAATAAACATTATTGGGTGAGCATTCAATGCCAATAAGATACAAATAACAAACTTTGAGAAAAAAATTCAATGCACAAATTGATTGCAAAGAGGGTGGCATTGACGAAGTTGCAATACAACCTGACATTGTTAAATATCTAGGAATGTTATTTGATCATCAAATAAATAAAAAAAAACAAACATCCATGCTAGAGAAATATGACATCATAAAAGACCTAATGCATAGAAAGAACATAAAACTAACACATGACATCAAAAACTCTCCGTTTTTAGAGATTTCACACCCATTTCTGTTCAATAGCCATGAATACTTCAATCTATGAAGATGATTAAATAAATTACAATAAGAAATAGTTGAGGATGTGCTAATGACAATGAGAGTCACCCCACAACAACCCTTGTACCTATTCCTAACAAACAGTGTCAAAACTGATAAAACATATATAATAAAATTCTCTTTGAGGCATTGATATGCTTGTGGAAAAAACAACTATTCAATAACCCACTCAAGTCTAAAGGCGTCATTGTTGCATCAACTAGAAAATTTGTATTTAATGCAGGTGACCTTACTGCTCATTTCATTTTTCATCTACCATGTAGCTCTTCCAAAATATTTCCTTTGGATACAAACACATTGCATAGCTTTAGCAAAAAACTTGACCACCTACAAATTTTGCTAATTGATGAAACATCAACTAGTACTTTGCTTCAACATTTCTCTTCCACACAATGGATATGGAACAAGTCCAAACAGAGGGGACAATGGCCAAAACCAAATTTTCAATCAAAGAAACATACACAAAATGAAAACATGTGTTGTTTTCATCATGCTTGTATCTCTTTATTCAGTTACCAATTACACTACAATCTCTTACATGCACTATAATTGGTATACATCTTGCATTATCTTGCATAACTTTATCCTAGTACAAATAAGACCCTCTAGATCAAGCTACTACTCCAAACAGTTTGCAATCTCAAGATGACAACCAACAACAAAAAAGGCAAGTCCAACTATAGTTGTCAAAAATAAATTGTTCACTTTTCTTCAAAACTAGTAATTGCATTCATCATTCTCTAAATTACAATAGTTTTTTGTGTTGTAGATCAAAGTTAAAAATAGTGCAACCATCTACCATACTTGATATATGTACAAGATATTCAACTCATGTCTTTGAAGGTGGCATATTAGTATACATATGGACCAACTTGCAAAAGTAATGCAATAACTCAGCAGAAAACCATAATTACACACATTGACTTAATCGAAGACATGGTCAAATAACCATAACAAAAAACATCATTAATAAGACAGTCAAAAAATTCCTACCCTGGCTCACTCTTGGAACAAGCACCCACCTAGAGAACTTCACAATGAAGAAAAAATCACAATATGAAAGAAGAGATACAAACTATTGCCTACAGTTGATTTCAAAGACTGAAATTCAAAAAATTGGTACAATATACTAGCAATAAAGGCTACTATTGAACTTAACAATCTTCTAATTAGTGCACTCACACAATACCTACCTAATCGAGACTCACGATTTGTTGGTAGCATTTCATAGCCAAGACACAACACAATTCCAGCTACAAACATGAGATGGAGAAATCTCATCCAATATTTTCACAATCAGAAACAATTATCATCCATTGAAATATCTACTATGTTAGATTCCTACTTTATACTTCATTCCACAAACTAATGAATTTATTGCCTCTCACTACAATTTAATACTCCAAAAATACACACCCACCCCTATGAAAGTTTGCAAAAGTTATTTTCATCTACGACACCAACAAAAATAATACTTCTACTAATTAAAAATGTTCTACGTGGCGGTGCCAAAGGATTAGCTATCATTCGCTCAATCTTATCAACATTCATTGATGTACTTAATGATAAGTGTATTGCAACCTCGTTGCAAAAATAAGCTTCATTGAACATTCATCTATCTCTATAATCAATTTCACATACTAATTCATGCACATATTTGTCCTTGGACTAAACTATCTTTCTCTATGTCAGCTAACAAGGTCACTCACAACAAAAAAATGTTCACTTATCACCATACCAACCACTTTGCACTTTATGCCACCAATCATTTTCCTTATCTCTAACCATGGAAAAAGATGGTACACACTGTACCAATGTGGAAAAACTACAACATTCACTTTCTAGCACTACTTGCAACACATTATTAAAACATATGATGGTGCTCTCGAATGCAGCCTACACAAAAAACTACTAAAGGAGAACTTCCTATAACTCATAGAAATCTAATTTCAATGATACACAGATAACATGTCTGTGATTGTTTGCCTCATGCACAAATTTGGACTATAAGGCACTTTCATTCTTACAATACACAACTCAATTCTTAGTCACAACATAAACTGTCAGCGTAAGTTGTTGCATACAACTCTTATTTAGCCCACAACTTTAACACAAAAGGTACTTTTTGAAGACACTAATATCATACCACTTCATTTATGCAAACTTTAGAGTGCATAAAAACCATGCTCACCTACAATAAAAAAATCTACACACATGTACTCCAACAACAAAGGTAATGTCCACACCTATGTACCAAATCTTACAATATGGTTTCAGTAACCTCTTGTAATGTTTTGTTATCACATATATTATACATGACATTATAACTTTTTTCCTACCTTTAATTTATTTTATTTTTTGAAAAACAACGGATTCAACAAGCTTTTATAAAGCTTAATAATATTATATTACTAGGTATTTATCTTTTGAATTGTTAGTCCAACTTAACTTTGGACTTTAATACATTAATGTAGGTCCAGTAGACCAGTCTCCAAAACTGTACATCATATTGCAAAATTTCCTCATCAAATATTGAGCTAGCATGATGTCTAAGCCTTATACCACATAAATTTTGTTAGTCTATAGTAAATTGGTGTTGTCAACCAGCTTTATTAGTTAGCTAATACAAGATATGTAAATAGACTATCGAAATATGTTACCAATATTATGAAAAATGAACGACTCTAATTTATAACTACTCTAGATTTTGATATGCCTTCTATTTGAGACATTTTTTGATTGTACATTAGATCGAAACAACAAATATAATGCATATGCCTTATATCAAAGGAACTTTATTAAATAGTCTGGCTATAGTTTGGCATTTGAGAAAAGAGCTCTGCAACTTGTACGACAGCCAAACACCTATGTGCCTCAGCTTCCATACCCTACTACATGTTCTCTGCAACTTTTTTACCTTTTATGCCTTGGGTTTCATTGATTTTATTATTTTTGGCGTCTTTTTTTTCATTGCAGGTATTCTTTGTTGAGTACCCTTCGTGTATATTTGGGCATCGTTTGGGATTCCCTATGTGTGATTGTTTTCTCATACGCCATCCCGCCATCATTCTTCCACCCTAGATCACTCATGAGAAGTTTAGGATTGGTAATTATGGCCGATGGTGGAGGAGAGGTTTCTGGAGATATGATGAAAGTTAACGAGGTCTGCACTAATGAACATGATAAATCTAAAGTCCAAGCGAAGGAAGTTTTGGAGAAATTGTCATATAAAGCAGTGGTGGAAGAGTCTTCAACTTCTTGCCCATTAACTACTTTCTTCTCTAGTAAAATTTGTAGGGTTACTCAAGATGGAATTCAAAATGATGAAATAAGAGCCACAACCAATGGAGATAGACTCAGGTATGGAGGCAAGTCCGACTCTAGTAGTAGTGGAGGAAATGAGGAAGGTAAGATCTTGCCAATGACCTGAAGACCCTTTCACTTTTATTGAATGAAGATATGGTAAGAGTCATTAAGTTAGAGCAATCATGTTTTAAAAATGTTGTAGTTTTCTTTGCATGTTTAGATAAAGGATTATTACCCTCTTGAATTTTTTTGATGAATAGATGGTTAGTGTTTGGGGTAAGAAACTTGGGATTCATGTGACTTTCTATAAAATGGTTCAAATAGGGTGTTTTGTTGTTTTTGTTAAGACTCATAGTATGCAAGAAATAATACTTAATAATAAATTTTGGAATGTGGATACATCTCTTTTTAGAGCCTTCCCTTTGAAGAAGTGTCTGCTAAGGCTTCACCAAATTGGGTAGAAATTAAGAATTTGAATGTGGAGTTTTGGCCTTTTATCCATCAATTTTTGAAGCCTATTGGCTCAGTTCTACAAATGGAGCAATCCAAGACCACCCTCCCACATTTAAATGCTAGGGTTTTGGTTGCTCTCAAAGTCAAAATTATGTTCCTTGATGATATCTCTCTTAATATTGATGTTGAAGCCATTTCATGGAAAATATCTCATCTTGGTAATTTAGGTGCTTGTTTTCATTGCAAAAAGAATGGACATGCAAGAAAGGATCATCCAAAATTATTTAGACCCCAAACTACTAACTTTGAGGTTTCAAAAGATAGTGCTAATAAAGCTTCTACTTCTAAATTTGGGAATCTCTCGGCACCTTCCTCAAGGAAGGCTGAAAACACCTTGAGGATAGAGAAGCCTGTGAATGTTGCTTCTAATAAAGCTACTAATGATGGTCTACGAGAGGAGTTTGAGACTATTTTCAATCCCTTGTATGACATTGAGCTTACTCCTACTTGTGATCCCAATTCTACCTCTAAGATCATCCCTTGTGGTTCTACCAGCTTAAAGTCTATTATTTGCCCTAAAGATAGTATTCACATAGTCCCTTTGGTAGAAATCCCCACCAAACTTAATGCTCAACAACTTTCTCTTAATTCTCTAGCTGAGAGGGCATAGCTGGTTAAAATTGCCAATCACATTGAGTAATAAGAATATGCATTTGAATGGTTTGAAGTCTTTTGGATGGAAATTTCTCTAGATAAAAATAAAAATGAGCCCCCTTTTTTTGATGTAACCAATAAAAGGAATAAGAAAAGAAAGGGCAATGATAATCATATATTATCCAATTCTAGTGGTTATAAAAGTAAACAGAGAGATATCACCAATTGTTTTAGTTGATTGTATTACAATGGTAAGAGTAACCCTAAAAATCATGAAAATGATCAACATCCATAGCTAGAATGTTAGAGGGTTGGAGATGAATGATAGGAAGTATATTGTCAGAAGATGGTGCAACAATCTTAAATCAAAAAAAATTATTTGTCTACAAGAAATTAAAGTTATTGGATTTCAAGCCCACACCATTCTATAAATGCTCTAGGATCAAGCTATTGCATTTTATCCAATCATGAATGAGGTAAGGGGGAGTTTATATTCTTGTGGGATCTAATTGGGTAGACTATATTGTGAATAGGGGTATCTCTCCTTGTCATAGGGCCATATGGATTGTATTTTCTAAAGATGGTTAGAGCTTTGGATTGTGTAACTTTTATGCACCTAATGATTATAGAGACTGAGTTAAATTTTGGGAATGGGCTACAAATAATTTGCCTAACACCAGGTGGATTTTTATTGGTGATTTTAATATGGTGGAGCATAGGGAGAATAAAGCTGGAGGTAATTCTTTTAGTTGGAAAGGTGATGAACTATTCTTCTAGAACAAGTTTAAAAGGAAATTTAATGTTTTAGATTCTCATAAGGATAGGAAATAAGAATTTCAAGGTATTTGGTATACCTAGTGTAATAATAAAAAGGGTTCTCAAAGGATCTACTGTAGATTGGATAGAGTTTATGCAAATTCTTCTCTCTTGTGGTTTTTCTTTGACCCTGGTCATTCATCTATCACAATTACTCCAACCTCTCTTTCTGACCATTCTCTTATCTCTGCAAGGATTAGGTTGCAAGGTGATGCTCCAGGTGTTAGAGTTAAGATTATCAAGCCTTTCAAACTTAATCTTTCTCTTCTTAAAGATCAGTATACTCTTAATACTATTAACCAGGTCATCGAAATTGTTAAATTGGTTAATGGTGATGCGTTACCTACAGAAATGTGGGATGGACTAGTTGTTGCATGGCAAAAGATTTTTTAGATTATTGGTAAGAAAAAAAGTATGGATTTAAATATTGAAGAAAATAGAGCATTTATTAAACTCAATCAGATTGAGAAAGATTTGAAGATCAGAATTCAAGACTTGAATTTAGAAGCTAAGTTGATTAAGACTAAGCACTCGTTGAGGAAGATCCAAAACTATAAGATTCAAGGGTAGAGAGCCAGATCCAAATTGAATTGGAATATGGAAGGGGATAGGGGGTCTAAGTATTTCTTCAACATAATTAAGGCAAAGAAAAAAAATAGATCTTATTAAACACATTAATGTTAATGGTGATAAATCATCTGATCCAAAGCTAATCCAGCCAACTTTCTTTGAATACTATTCTCATATCTTTTCATCTAAAATATTGGATGCTAATTATGAGGCACTTGATAAATGTTTGCAACTAATTCGTAGAAAATTTTTAGAAGACAATGGTTATAGAATAAGCACTCCTATTACTTTGGATGAAATTAAAAGGATTGTTAACTCTCTAGCCAATGATAAATCACCAAGATGTGATGGTCTTCCTACTAAATTTTATAAAACTAATATTGATTGAATTTCTAGTGAGTTGTTAGCACTTTATGATGATTCTTTCAATAGAGGATCCCTTGGCAAAAACATTAATAAAGGCATGATCAAATTGCTTCCAAAGGTGGGTGACAAAGCTGAAGTTAAAAACTGGAGACCAATTACATTTTCGAACATATCTTATAAGATTATTGCTAAATTGTTGGCTAAAAGAATTGAGAGTTTACTCAATAGATTCATATCAGTTACACAAATAGGTTTCATTAAAGATAGATATATATTGAAAAATCTAATTACTAGTTGGGAAGCAATGCATCGGGCTAAGGAGAGTAAGAAGAACGTGGCTATGATTTTGCTTGATTTTGAAAAAGCCTATGATAGAATTGAATGGTCTTTTGTTATTGGGATGTTATAGGTTTTTGGATTTCCTAATTAAGTTTTTTTGCAAATGGGTTAAAGTGTTGTTCAAAGATTCTTCCATGATCATAGATGTGAATGACAACCTCTCCAGCTCTATTCCTCTAGGGAGATCAATTAGACAAGGTTGTCCCATCACCCTTGCCCTTTTTGTGACTGTTGTTGATGCTTTATTCTATATTCTCAGAGAACCCTCCCTTGGTCCTCCTATGAAAGGTCTCCTTATTCCTAAAAATGATTCTTTGCTCATTTCTCAATTTGCTGATGACACTTCTTTGTTTTTGGAACTTGAGGAACTTAACTTTTGTAATACCTTGGTTGGAATTGAATTTTTTTGTTTAGCCTCTGGTGCTAAAATTGCTCCTCACAAATCTTCAGTCTTAGGTTGGTGACTCTCTCCTCCCAAGTGGGTTCTGTCAATGTCTTGGCAATGAAAAGGCCCTAATGAGATTGCCAGATACCTGGGAATCCCTTTTGTTGTCAATCCATCGACTAAAGCAATGTGGGAGTGGATCTTTGATAAAATTCAAAAGAAACACATGAAATGACAGACTCATTTTCTATATTTGGCAAGAAGAATACAAGTTGTGCATAAAGTTTTGGCTTTGCGTCATCTTTACTTTGCTTCTACTTGGTTAATGAATAACCAACAAATGGATAAAATTGGAAAAAAATTGAGAGATTTTCTGTGGTATGATGCAATAGGTAATAAAAAGAGACACTATGTGAATTGGCAGTGGTGGATTGGGCTTGAAGGATCTAAAAAAATATGCCTCTGCTCTTGCTTCTAAATGGATTGTTAAGGCCATCCATGGTAATGAGCCTTAGAAAGTTTTGATCAGAAACAACATTCAATGTGTGTTGCATAAAAATGTAACAATGAAATAAACACTAAGCAACCAATGCCTATTCCTACATGTTCGTGAAAACCTCAAATATGAAAGACAACATGTAAATAGTGAAGACATGGCATCAAAATAGCTTAATCTACTCAAAATAGCACTAATGCAAACCTCATAAAATCACAAAGTGGTCGATGATTTCATTGTTGTGGGATGTGGTTGCTCACAAATCTTGCAGCATAAAAATGGGCTAGATAGTGCTTCTTGAAATGAGGAGAGAGCTCTCCTTTTATAGGAAATGAGATGAAACAGACGATTGAGATTCAACGCAAGATGAAGGGCTAAGATTTCTCAAGATCGATGAGGTGTCCATGAGGTGGAGGCCAAGTGGACTCCATGTGGATTATGGTTTTTGAACATTCAAAGAGGGGAAGATGCTCACACATGTGTGAGCAACTATTGATGTGATAGGTCAATGACAGGTGTAGGAGGTGTGAGACACCTTGATTCTCATGTGAAGGAGGACAAACATGCAAGAGGTGTGGAAGGCATGAGGGGTATGGAAAGCGTGAGCATTCCTCACACATGTGTGAGAATTCCTCACACATGTGTGAGCACACACTCCTCACACATGTGTGAGCACACACTTAGGATTAAAGGTGGATTAGCAAGGTGATTAGGAAAAGTAAGTAGGATTAGGTGGTGGGTAGGTTTAGAAGGATGAGTTAGGTTAGGAAAGTGAGGTTGGTTAAGGGCTAAAGTTAGGAGCCATGTGCTCAAATAGGATTAAATTTAATATTTAATTCCAAGTGGGAATAGAAGGGGTTAATTAAGTAAATGAAGTACTTTACTTAATTAAAGTGAATGGGTTAAGATGTAAGTGGGGTGGGAGATAGGTTAGGATTTAAATAAACCTAAGTTCATTTAAATCAAGGAAAGATGAATATAATTAAATAAATGTAAATTTATTTAATTAAAGGTAGGGTAATTAAATAAATAATAAATATCTATTTAATTGGTCATGAAAAGGGGATTTGGACAATTTTAGGTGTCTACATTTTGCCCTTCTTTGATATAGCATTAGTAATGCTATACCAAAGAAGAATAAAATATAGTGGATGGAGGATAAGACTAGTAGCATGATGCCCCAGTCATGGAAGGATGAGAAGGGATGACGGGGGTGGAAAGTTATGCACCCTCGAGAGGACATACAGGTTAGGAGAACATAGATGTTCTCTCAAAATGGATGGGAGTGAAAAATGATAAGATTGATAAAGTTATGCTGCAATGGTGTGAACAACCTAAGTTTGATATTGTATTCAACACTATGCACCAAGGTATGAGGAGCCAAGATGATAATGTGTCAAGTACATGATAAAAAGGGGTCTAATACAACCATGTGCCTTATGAAACCATGATATGGAAGATCATGATTCCTGGGGACAATAGGATGCAAAGACCATGATAAATGTAGAAAATACTAATGCATACAAGTAACAAGCAATCATGCACAAAAAACCAAAAGCAAAGCAAAAATTTGTCCCTAGTCAAGCTAGAAACCAATTAATGGATTGATTGATGATGATTGATTAAGGATGGCAAAGCTAATGATAAGCATAATGCACATCTGAGGATTGGGAAGGATACATCCCATGATAATGTTTGAATACGGCCAATGGATTATCAATTGATTGAGTCAAATTGATGAATTGATTAAGGATTGATGTACAAGATTGCAAGATTCAATTGATTGGATTAGTATTGATTGCACATTGATTGAGATTTTTTTGATGTTTTTAATTTTATGGAGAGTTGGATGGATAGATGAAATTGAAATGCAAGTAGAAGAATGAACATGGATGAGATTGGAAGAATGATGGTGATAGGATGAAGAATGATGAGACTAGAGTTGATTTGATGTGAAAGGATTAGAAGAAGGTAAAATTGATTGAATAAGAGTATAAATAAATTTGATTGAACTGGGTGGAAGAATTAATTGAATGTGATATGAACAAATGTGGGATTGAATGGATGGGGACCAATGAAAAGGGAGAGCCAAGGCATGGTAAATGGAGGAAAAGAAACGTGAGTCGATGGATAAAAGGAATGGTGAAAAGATATGAGGGGCCAAATGATATGGTATCAAAAAATGCAAAGCTAGGGACCATGTTTCGAAGGAGTCCAAATGCCCCATACCAAGGATAGGAAAATGGAAGAAAACATGGTGGAAAAGGATGCATGAAAATGGAAAGATGGTATGAAGGCTACCATATGGAGGAAGAGAAGGCATGTGCTCTTCCAAAGCATGTATGAGCATTTTGGTATTGTGCCTCTAATAGTGATCACGAGCATGTGTATGAAAGTGGAATGAATAAGGGATATGGGAGGGAGGTTATGGAAAAGGGGAATGATATGGATAAAATGCGGGATATGAAGTGGATGAGATGGATGGGATAACCAAGATCAAGGACATATGAAAGAAGGATGGAAGCATGTAGGAGTATGGATGGAGAATGGATGAACATGACAAGGAAAATGGGATGGAAGATATGGATAGCATGTCAAGATCAAATATATGAAAGTGGTTGGAAATATGTACGAAGATGTATGGATAATGAGAAAGGGACATGGAAAGTGCATATTGATGGAGGAAAGGAAAGTGAAAGTCAAGATCAAAGATGGAAGCAGATGATGAACGATAGATGGAAGTATGGAAGATCTGTATGAAAATTTGGCATAGATGGAGCTTGCCCCCAGTGTAGAGTGCAAGTGGAAGAGGAAAAGTGAATGGATGGATAAGTGGAATTGGAAGACATTGGGTACATGATAGGAAAATGAAGGGGGGACTCAAGCATCTAGATATATGGATGGTATCCCTTGATATTTTTTCTTTGTTATTTTCAAGGAATTTGTACTAGTTTCTCATAGATGTTGGTAGGATAGTGAAAAGAAGGGTAAAGTGGATTGGGGAATGGGGGACAATGACCTATGAAAAAGTTTGGATTAAGGGGGTGGAGTGGGTGGGAGGAGGACATGGTTGATGGATGCTAGGTTGGAAGACTTGTGAATGAGTGGATGAAGGAGGCGGAAAGACCATCATTGGCACACACCTTGAAGGGTGATGGAAATGAGGAAATTGTGGAGGATACGTGGGAGAAAGTTTGGATTTTGGGATATAGGGACCCAAAATGGATGAAGGAGACAATGGATTTAGGATGGTGGATTTGGGTATATAAGGACTCAAAATGGATTTGGAAAATGGAAGCTTGGATGATTTATGAATGAGGGAAGCCTTTGGATTAGCAAAATTGGATGTCATTTTGAATATTTCTTTGAGATTCATTTCTACATTAAGTAGCTTTGGGATCCACAAAATTTTTGCATTTTTTATTTTTAGCCTCTGTGGCCTTTGAATTCTGTTTTGGATCATATTTTCTTTTCTTAGACATGTCTTTTAGAGGGGACATGTTGATTCTTGGATTTTTGTGGATTTTTGGCTTTATTCTCTTTTTCTTTAGCATCTAATTTGCTTCCATTGGCCATGGTAGGGGTGTATGAAGATAAATGGGGTGGAGAGCGTATGGATGGTGAACGTTGTAAGGAATTCAAGGATGTATGCCTTTGTTGATCTTTACTAGTACCATGAGGGGATGAAGTGGAAAACATGGATATGGTGGATGGAGGTATGTAAGGACAAAAAATGGAAGGAAGGGATGAAGGGCTTGGCTTTGGAACATAAGGACCCAAAATGGATGGTAATGAGGAAGGAAGCAGACTATGGATATAAGGTCCCAAAATGGACTTGGAATATGGATGATGGGAAGCTTTAGGTTTGGAAGGAGTAATTTTGGACTTGGAAGGAGTGGAAGGTGTACCAACATCTTGAGACATTATTTCTTCAATGGGATATTATTTTCAACACAAGATGCGAGTCCATGTATATGGGGTTCATGAGTGGATTGGATAGGTGTGATAGGATCATGTGGAGGATTAGGATCATGAAGGGGATTATGAGGGATAATAGGATTTTGAGATGGAGTGGGATCATGAAAGGCAAATGAAGGGGTACTTTGATCTTGACTTAAAAGAGGATAATGTAGTGGAATGAGTGGATCATGAGATGGAATAGAATCATATAATGGAGTGGAGGGAATGGAACCATAAGATAGAGTGATTTGATCTTGACATGGAGGAGTATTAGTGGACGAAGTGGAAGGAAAATCTTCATGAAGTGGAGGATCGATGGATGCTAACACTAGAGATGGAGTGGAATTGGTAATGTATGTGGTACATGAAATGCCTTGATCTTGATTAGGAAGGGAATCATGAGATGGACTAAGAGGGATAAATGGATATTGAGGGATAAGGGAATGATGGGATGGAGAAATGATCGAATCTAGAGGAGAAGAGGAATCTATAATGACATGCTTTGGAGGAAGGTCTTGAGATGGAACTAGGGGTATGATTTTGGGTGATTGGATCACCTTATTTTGAATTTTTCACGTAGACAAGAATTCGGGTGAAAAAAACCTATTACAAGGTTGGGATGATGTTTTTGGAGGATTAGGATTGTGTGAAGGTGGAACTATGGGTAGGGGATTGGGATGATGGTTTTTGACATTAAACTCAAAGTATGGGGAATTGCCAGGAGGATTTGGGCTGGATGGGACATGAGGACTATGGTCTTCAAAACATGGGGTAAGAGGACACATGGCATGGAAGGTCGACTTTCTCTGCTGATTTGCTAGGCTCAAGATAGAATTCTTTAGTTCCTCAATTTCTTTAGCCATGACATTTATGTTTGAGGAATTGTGTGGGCTATGACTAGAATTATATGTGGATGATGGATAATGAGGTGGATTTCAGTTGTCAAAGGTAGAAGAATAATGAACACGAGATGGGTTAGAATTGGATATGAAGTTTTGAGGATGGATTTGATATGTAGTTTGAAAGGGAGGTATAACTCCATATTGCCTTTAAAGATCGTCAACCATTTGATTAAGCCAATTCTTATCCATAGATTAGATGATGAGTGGTCAAGAGATTTGGTGATGAATGAAATATGAACTTGGGACTAGGAGCAATTTTGGACTTTGTGTTGACTTGATTTGAATTGGATTTGACTTGATATTGATTGGACTTGATTTGATTTGATTGGATATTGATTGGATTTGATTTGATTTGATATGATATTAGATGAAGGCTTGATATAGCTTTTATAAAAACCTTATGATATTGCAAACAAGGGAATGTTGGATTTGAATTAAAGTTTGATGTTTATGATAGTGCTCTATGTCCAAAGTAGAAGATTTGATGCAAAGTTGAATTAGAAGAAGACTTGAATGGATGAAATTAAAAGGATTGATTATGGATGAAGATGTAAATGGATTGAATTAAGAATTGAGTAGAAATGACTGAATTTGACAATGAATTGGATTGAGAATCATGAATATAAAGCATTGGATAAGGGGATTGGAGTGTGATGTGGATTAAGCACCATGACTAGGATGAAGATTATGAATTTGATTGAATTTGATGGAAAGAATAAGTGATGTGGAATTGATGTGGACAAGTTGACTAAGATGACTTAAACAAATACTTGTTTTGTTGTTTTTGAAATTTTTGATTTTTTTGGTTTTTGAACTTTTATGATGTTTTTGGGTTTGTATGTTTTACGATATTTTGGTTTTTTTTCAAATTTGAGATGCAAAATCAAACAATGAAATATATACAAGACAAGTGTAGACAGTGTGTTTCCCCTTCAAATGGGGAGGGTTTCAAATACTCAAGAATGTCAAACACACCAACAATCCTATAAGATTTCAACTAGAATGTACAAGGATCAACTAGAGAGCATCCTCGATATACACAAGGTACGTGAGGCCCAAATCTGTAGATGAAAGAAAATAATGTCACATAGCTAAGGGGAGACGATAACCCAAATCTCCTCCTTCACTTCCCAAAGGTATAAAGTTCTTTGGGGCTTAGCCAAGAGTGACAAGATTTTACTTCCAAGAGAGGTGTCTTTCGATTCACCTCCCGATTTTTATACTTCACCAGAACACTAGAGTTGAGGTCATCCCAAGGGGAGATGAAATCCCCAAGCAGGCCTCCTAAAAAGGTAAAAACAAGACCACTTATTTCTTCTGCACCCAAGATCACCCGAAGGTGTGAAGGGAGAGAATACGTAGGTGGCCTTGGGGTTCAACAGACACTTGTTCTTTCCCAATGAAGCTTTAGGTTTTGTAATCTACTTTGAAGACACATGTGTTTATAGCATATAATGTTCTTTTCAACTTGAAATCATCATTAACATAAATAAAAGTGCAGATCCGTCGACAAGAAAGTAGATTGCTCGTGAACATAAGAAAATTCAATAAGGAAAGAATCAATTCCCTTTATGCATTCAAGATTGAGTGAGTGTTTGTTTTAAGCACCAAATTGAAATGTGCATTGCAATGTTCATTGATCCTTAGACATTCAAGATTGTGTTATCATCTATTCCACTAAAATGCTCAATTCCCTTATGGCATTCAAGATTGCGTTTGATTGTTTTAACTTTAACTATGCATTCAAAGACAAGTTTTTAAGCATACAAGTTCATTCCCAAAACAAATTTAAAGCAAAACCTACAAGCAATATTGTTAGTGATTTCTATAATTCTCTAACCTTCAATGCACAAGTGAGAAAATATCCCTGCAAAAGCACAAGTTACGGCATCAAAAATGTGTGACAAACACTAAATAACCCTGAAATAAAAATGTTAACACAAATTTTGGTCTTTGAAAGAAAAATTAGAGATCTAAACAACATCAAAATCTAATGAAACCAACACCATCACGATGGGCTCAAAATCAACTTTTCAATGATATTTTATTTTTCAAAAATGGAGTCTATATGCTCAACTTATGAGAAAAAAACCAAAGGCTACTCCTTATGGTCTAGAAGGGCATGTGGAATGCTTGTGCAGTGATGACATCAGTGACTTGCGGGCTTAAATTTGACAGTTAGATGCACGTCATGGAATTTTATTTTATTTTTGTGTTAAAAAAAAAAGAAAAAATGCCCTGTTGTCAAGAGAAGATATTCTACCACTTAAGAGGTCAAATCTAGATGATTTAGAAAAGAGAAATTTTATTTTTTGAGAAAAATAAAAAGAAAAAAGACTGAAAGGAAAATTGATCTAAATATCAAAAAAAATTTAAAAATGAAAGGGAGTGTGAGCAGAGGGGGTAGGTAGAGCGGAGGAGAACAAAGGGTGGAGGGATGGCAGAGCATGGTGTAGTGGGCGGGAAGGGAATAGAGGCATAGAGGAGGAGGGTTTGGCCGGTGGGTTAGGGGAGGAGTGGTGAGGGTGTCAGAGATTATAGAGGGGCGGAGCTGGGGATGAGTGGTGGTTTGAGGGTGCTCGGTAATGGTTGCAGATGGTTGTGGGTTTAGTAGCATCAGTGTGGGGAGCAAGGTTAGCAGTGGCTGAAGGGTTAGTAGGACATGGGGAGGAGGTGGTGAGATGCAAAAATGGAAGGGCGAAGGGAGGAGCGGCAGTCGCGGGAGGGAAGTAGCAGCAGTGGCCATGAGGGTGAGTAGAGAGTTGCGGACTGCGGAAAGGGGAGGAGCGGTTGGGAGAAGTAGAGCAACTGCAGTGGAGCAAGCAGAGAAGGTAATGGTTGTGGGCACCATGAGGAGAGGTAGTGTTCGCACGGTTTTGGCGTGTGTTCAAGCAAATGCAGGGTCAAGTGGAGCGGGGAGGAGGAGATGATAAAGTAGTTGTGGATGGGGGGGATGCAGAGTGATGGTGGAGGGAGGAGGGGGTGGAGTTGCTTGGTAGTGGTAGAGGAAGTCACGATGTAGGAGCAGGTGGCGCTCATAGGGAGTGGTGGGCCCTGGTTGTGTGGGGGCAGCGCTCGCGAGCGCCACTGGTGGGGGCGCCTGCAGTACTAAACCTGCACAACAAAACTATTTAAATTAATTTTTAAAATTTTTTTAAAATTTTATTTATTTATTTTAAAAAAAATGTTCTTCCTATTTAGACTTTTGAGAACTTTTTTTTTAACAATATATATATATATATATATATATATATATATAATATAAATATATATGAAACTATATATCTATATTATTAATACATATATATAAATGATTAAAAAAAAGAATAAATAAGATAAGACAAAATAAAACACACTTTTTTATCTATTTATTTGTCAAATTATATATATATATATATATATATATCTACTGATAATGAAGTATATTTAACGTATATATGCTTCTATGACTTGAAAATAGAGAAAGAAGAACTATAGAGTGTCATATATCAAAAAAATTCTCTTATGTGCTCCAAGCACAATGATGGGCTTTTTGGCTCGATTAGAGGCTCCTCATGAAAATTGATCTCCAAGTGCAAGCGTTCAACCTACAAGCTTGAAAACTCACAAATAAACTCAAAAACATGTTAGATGATTAGTTTGAACCTGTGAAGTGGGTCCCACCGGGTGTGCCAAAATGTGTTGTATAAAAATGTAACAACAGAATAAACACTAAGAAACTAATGCCTATTTCTACATGTTCATGCAAACCTCAAATATGAAAGACAACATGTAAATAGTGAAGACAAGACGTCAAAATAGCTTAATCGACTCAAAATAGCATTAATGCAAACCTCATAAAATCACCAAGTGGTTGATGATTTCATTATTGTGGAATGTGGTTGCTCACAAATCTTGTAGCATAACAATGGGCTAGATAGTGCTTATTAAAATGAGGAGAGATCTCTCCTTTTATAGGAAATGAGATGAAACAAATGGTTGAGATTCAATGCAAGATGAAGGGCTAAGATTTCTCAGGATCGATGAGGTGTCCATGAGGCGGAGGCCAAGTGGACTCCATGTGGATTAGGGTTTTTGACCATTCAAAGGGGGGAAGATGCTCACACATGTGTGAGTAACCTTTGATGTGATAGGTCAATGATAGGTGTAGGAGGTGTGAGAAGCATGGCTTCTCACACATGTGTGAGACACCTTGATTCTCATGTGAAGGGGGACAAACACGCAAGAGGTGTGGAAGGCATGAGGGGTGTGGAAAGTGTGAGCATTCCTCACACATGTGTGAGCACACACTTAGGATTAAAGGTGGATTAGCGAGGTGATTAGAAAAAGTAAGTAGGATTAGGTGGTGGGTAGGTTTAGAAGGATGGGTTAGGTTAGGAAAGTGAGGTTGGGTAAGGGTTAAAGTTAGGAGCCATGTGATCAAATAGGATTAAATTTAATATTTAATTCCAAGTGGGATTAGAAGGGGTTAATTAAGTAAATGAAGTACTTTCCTTAATTAAAGTGAATGGGTTAAGATGCAAGTGGGGCGGGAGATAGGCTAGGATTTAAATAATCCTAAGTTCATTTAAATCAAGGAAAGATGAATATATTTAAATAAATGTAAATTTATTTAATTAAAGGTAGGGTAATTAAATAAATAATAAATATCTATTTAATTGGTCATGAAAAGGGGATTTGGACAATTTTAGGTGTCTACACAATGCTCTATAGTTCCCAAAGGCAAAAGCTGGAAGAACATTCCATTTTGTGATTTACTTTTAGGAGAGTTTAAGATTAGGGTTTTTGGATATAATGTGTTTAGTACTCTATGGAAGGCTTGGACCCAGTCAAGGACATTCTTACCAGTTAGGAGTGTTGTTGGCTCTTCTCCATCCTTTACTATCACAGATAGATCAATTTGGTGGGGGTTATACCTAAATGGTAAACCTTTGACACTCACACAGAGCTACTCAACAAAACAATGGAATTTGATGGGAATCTCTTAAATTAAGGACTTAGTGATTAATAATTGGTTGGGTACTTGGGATGATCTTAGAGTTAGATATGGTATCCCATAAACTCAGAAGGAAACATATACTCTAATTTGCAAGGTACTTGGTACATGTAGCTTCTTCAAAACTCTTGATTCAGATAGTTTTTTCAAACAATTGTTGTGAAAGATGGTACAGTTTTATTGATATTTCAGTTAAGTAGTTATATTCTATGCCTGTTTCTAATCCTAGGATTTTTCAAAGGGTGATCCAAGGGTGGGGTTTATGTTCTTCCTTTTCTAAATGGTCTTTCTTTTTTAGTACTTGTGGCAGGCTAAAATAGAACCCAAAAAGTTTGTTTTAAATGGCTTTTGTTTCTTTAAAAACTTTCCTTAGGACCTAACCTAGAGTCTTTAGGTCTTTCTTGTGGTTACTATAAAATTTTTGATTCAGTTGAGTCATTTAAGCATGTTTTTTTTCAATGTGATTTTGTTGTTATGATATGGTCAATTTTTTTGGGTAATCCCATTGCAAGGAATTCAAAGCCAGGTCTTTCATGGAATGAGATTTTAGCTAGATATGTTGAAGCTTTTGACTCTAAGCTTAACTCTTTTTGGTCCACTCTTACTTGTGAAATTTTATGGTTCCTTTGGAAAGCAAGAAATGAAGATGTTTTTTAGCAAAAGGATAGAGGATTTATTGAGTTTACACGTAAACTCACACATTTTTCCATTATATCACAAGTTTCACTCTCTTTGGAAATCTCTATGGTTCAATTCATGACATTGGTTAGGATGGTATGTTACTTATTAGCAAGGATGAAATCAAGGCTTTAAAATAACTTGATCAATTTAAGGATATGATGGACCTAAAAGACATAAAACAAAATTTTAAAATGATGGAGGATCTAAAAATTTCTCCTAACACCCATCAATTTGCTATAGAAGTTTCTATTAGTGAACAGGTTTAGCTGACTAGTGATTTTGTTCTAGCGGGATGGAATGATGAGTTGTTTGATGCTGCTTTTCTTCAATCTTTGGTTTCTAATGATGGATGGGGTCTAAATACTAATCAATTTAGTATTTCTTAGTTTGATATTTGACAATTTTGTTTAGCTTGTTATTATTAGAACAACTTTTCTCTATTTCTAGTTATTCAAAATATCTCTGGTACTGTTTTGATTAGTTGTAATGTGACACATATGGGCTGACTAACCTGTAAGTCATGCTTAGTAATGATATGATAGTCCTTAAGTAATTGTTGCTCGAGTAGTTTATGATGAACAATTCAATATGAACCTAATGTATTCAATTTTTTATTTATTCTAATATCAAAGGAACTTTGTCACTTGTAGTAAACAACAATTCTCAATGGGATTTATTAACTTATCAATGACAACTGTCATTAAATTATTGAAACATGTTATTTTCTATTTGTGCAATACACTGCAACATTAGATATAATACCTCAAAATTTTAGTAATTATCTCCTTCTAACTTCAATTCTACATTTTTTCCCTCAGACAAATGATTCTTCTCTCCTCCCTTACACATAATACACTACAGTCCAACCATGCATATAAGTCCTCATACTAGCCCCCTCTCATTATTCCATTCCCTTCAAAAGGTAGGAACTCTAGCTTGACCAGAGCCCTTTTTTTCTAAGACCAAATAGATTGATGTGTAATATAGTTAAAATGGGGGAAGGGATCTATTAGTTGTGTATCTTAATTTTATGGATAAATTTTAAACTAGCATCATTTCTTTTTGTTGACAAGTTTATCTTTGTCACACCTTCCATCCAATATTTTCCACAATGTCTATGTTATATTCTTTCCAATATGCATACTATCAAACAAATGCATGATTTGCAATTGCTTGTAGTAGGGTAACCTACTAAATTGCCAAGGATAACATTTTGTCCCTTTGGAAGGTGCTCAGTAATGCCTTGACAACCTTCACTATCATCAATTACATAATCATCAAACAAAACATAATAGAGATATATAAATTCCTAACATAAACCATTACGTGGAATAATATTACCTTGACAAGTTATTCTATTATAATCCAACTTTCATATGCGAGGTGTAATTCTTTGTGACTTTGATGTAGTTTCTTCTTTCCCATTTGAAAGATGTTTTTTGGTACTTTGATACTTATGATTTCTATGGAGGAAGTTCCTATACTCATCAAACATTTGCTTTCCTAAACTTTTTGAATGATGAGATTTCATCTTTGGACCACAAACTGGACATGAAAATTTTCCCTTTATTTGAAGACCTGCAAGATAGTAATACGATTGGATTAAATATGCTAATTTTAGTAATTAGAATTATCATGTGCAACTTGAATTCTCCATAACATACCATAAAAATGTGTTAACCCTAGGGAATCATAAATTGTTCACACAAGCATTACATGAGATTAAAATTGTCTTCGTCCTATTAGTCTAGAGATGTCATACATGGTAACACCATTCCATAACTCCAACAACTCATTGATAAGAGGCTCAATGTATACATTCATGTGTTTAACTTGGTACTTACCTAGTTGAATGAACAATAACAACATTATATAATTATTATGACCATTCTATTGCAAGACTTATAGTTACATGTAGATAATTATTAAACGATCAGATACCTGGAATTATCATTGCCAATATAATGTGCTCCCTCTTTATTGGCATCCATGGAGGAAGGTTATTATTGATAATAAAAATAGGCCATATCGAGTAAACAAATCCCAACTCTCCAAATGGATTGATATCATTTGCTACTAATGAAACCTTGAGTTTTCGAGGTTCTTCTTTAAAGCATGACCATTTCTCCTCTATGTCCATTAATGTTGAACCTGGTAGAAGGTAAAGTCTGCCAAGATAACTGAGAGGGGGAGGGATGAATCAATTATCAAATCTATATAAATTTAATGAACCTTATTAAACCTTAAACATGTGAACAATATGATCATCAACCATAAGAAGATGCACATGCAAAATAACACTAGATATATTAACTAGGGAAACCTTTGATTAGAGGGAAAATCCCGGTGAGGATGGTACCCACAAAATTATTTACTAATATAAAAGTTCCTTGTAAAAGGATAGACTCTATTAGGAGCCAATGAAATACATTTAGTACATATCAATCCCTGTTAGGAGACTTTGAATCCCTGTGAGGAGATTCCAACCTTGTTAGGAGTTGTAGAAGGTTAATGAACCCATTGTCTAAATAGCTTCAGGGTCAAGACCAATGAACTCACTATCCAACTCACCTCTATATTTTTCCTTTCAAAATAATAGAAATGCAACTAACCTCTGCAACTCAAACTCTTGTTTTGTCCTCTTATTGTGCCAATACTACACCAAATAGTTCTCAGATCTCAATACTAGATCTTCAACTTCACATCACATTGATCCCTTTTATCACTTACTTGTATTTACTAACTTCACATATCCAATACAAGTTCGCTTACAACTCATACACTTGCATATATTCCACACTTCATCACAAGGAAAATTACTTTCCTTTATACTATGTCATCAAAATAATTCATTGATTCAACCTTGAGTCTTTCCCAATTAATTAAAATAGGACCTCATTGAGATAATAAAATTCATTACATCTTTTCACAATTACAAAACACTTTTAGCTTACATTAATTACAACTTTTCACACATGCGACCTCGCACTTTGTGTACTCACTAATGTTATCATCAGGTTATCGACTATCACTGTCTAACTTTGCTTATTTAGATTTTATTCTTGTTAGGAGATACAATTCAAACACCATAAACCACTTCTCAAGTACTTTTTCTGCACACTATCTTCTGTAAATCATAAATAACTTTCACATGTCTTTGAATTTTTGCACGCGAACTTGTTGATGTCATGAGGACATATTATATAACATATCCTCAATCAAACTTGACTTCATCATCAATGCACAATCTGTATGATCTTATTCTTTGTCTACTAATCTACTAGTCTATACAGAAACAATACTTTGTTGACATTAATGACAAACATAGTCATGAATGCAACATGTCAATCTCTCAAATTTTCTAGCAATGCTTAGGATACTCCCCCAAAGGAATACCATCAACATTCATGCTAACAATATCCCCCTTTGGCATTGATGGAAACATAGATGAAAAGTGTCTAAGTCCTTGAATACCAAATACATCTCTAGTGTTGTTGCTCTCATCTTTTCAAATCCTCTTCCTCAATCAAATCTGAAACTTACAAGAATTATTTTCATCAGTGCTTCCCCATGCTTACGTGGATAGGCATCAATTGTTTACACTTATCCCCCATTGATGTAATTCAATGTGATTATACATCTTTCCCATAACATTAGAAGATATTTTTCATGCACTCTCTCCCCCATTGACATCAATGACAAAGGCATCATTATGTCAATCAATTGCTCAAAGTTTTCAACTAGCTCAAGTGTCTAAAGACACTGTTTTACAAGCTACCAAGATTCCTTGATGACTCTGCTCAACCACAATTACTCCCCCATATAAGAAGCATCAAAATTTAATCTAGATAAACAATAGAGCTTTGTACCACTAGATTGATGCAATCTCCACATCATCTACTTTGGAGTAGCGAGGGGCATAACTCCAAGTATACCTTGTAAATACTAAAATGCATCCTTAGGCAAAGGCTTCATAAAAATATTTACAATCTACTCCTTTGTATTAACATACTCTAATATGATTTCTTTCTATGAAACTTTATCTCTCAGAACATGATACTTGATCGATATATGCTTTGTCCTAGAATGTAACACAAGATGCTTAGATATACCTAACATACTTGTGTTATCACAAGGTATGAAAACAAGTTCTAAAAACTCTATCACAATATCCTTCAACATCTATTTCATTCACATTATCTAATTGTAATTGTTTGTTGCTGCTACATATTATGCTTCTATTGTACTCTATAAAATACAACTGTATTTCTTGCTCAACCAAGAAACTAAACTTCCTCCAAGGAAAATTGCTCCACCATTTGTACTTTTTTTTCTCCCCATACCACTTGCCCAGTCTACATCAGTATATACATATAAAGTAACGTCATTTGATCTATCATACCATAGCCCAAAATTAGGTGTACCCTTCAAATATCTTAATTGTTGGAAATAAAATAGGGAAGTAAACTCTGAGGGGGGGGGGGGGGGGGGTGGGGGTGTGGGCGCGGAGGGTGAATCAACACTTAAAACTTTCAACCTCTAAAACTATTCACCACACATCCATTTCACAATCTATGCATATAAACTGAATATCAAATTAAGCATATGCATCCATAACATGAAAGTAAAATATTCAACACATGTATGACACAAGATATTTGGTTACCCAGAAACCCTCCAAGGAGAAGGTAAAACTGGGGTGAGGATGACACCCACAAATTTTCACTACTATAGTAATAAAGTGTATCCAATAAAGGTTACAATGTTTGACCATGAAACATGATTTAACTGAATCATCTGTTAAAATATCTAAGTAATGATCTTTTAGTTAGCACTCTATTGTTTGATGTCAGATTACCTCTATACTGATGTGTACTTGATCCTTTCTGATTAGATGTACCTCTAGTGTCCTATAATTTCTTTCCTTTATTTTCCTTTAAATGATTCTGCAATGTAACTCAATTCATAACACCTTAATCATCATGAATGCTTGATTTGTGCATGCAAAACTCTCTTCAATTATCCTTAGCATTCATTAGAGAAATTAGGGTTTGTCTTCCTTAAGAAGACCTAGGTGACTTAGGGTTAGGTATGAATCAACGGTAATGATTCACTCATATTTCTGTTTAAACCCTCCCTTTTTCTAATTGGATGCATGTAATTCATAGGGATTCACAATTAAGATTCGTCATTATCAACAAAGATCGTAAAACAATACTTAAGTCGGCTAAAAAACAATTTACATAGTAGTTTGTGCCAATATAAATAAGTATGTCAAAACTGTATTACTTGGCATCTAAAATCCCTGGTGCTTGGCACTAACTATAACTTTAATGCTGTCACTCAACATGCACTGCTTGTTCAACACTTGAATCACTCGACACACATCTGAGTGACTTGGCACTCACTGTTTACTCGACATGCTCTTATGATTGGTATATGTTACTTGTTCAACATGAACTAAGTAAATGACTTAAGTGTATAGACACTCATTTGTCAAAACCAATCTAAGGTAAAGAATCTTCCCCTTTGACATGAGTTTCAAAAACACTTGGTCATGCATTAATGATCTTATCCTTACGAGCATAACTTAGATATCTAGTATCTATTTAGCTTCTATAAAAAATATCAAAATATCAAAATTTCATAACATATGACTTATCAAAATTTCATAACTCCCCTTGAGTTGATTGTTCTGTACTATACTTTGTATCTGAACCAAAATCTTTCTCCTACTGAGTAGATTTTCATAAGCTGAGTTGATACTCTGTTTGTGTCTATTTGTCTTTGTCTCTATCTCCCCCATACTCTTTCTCATTACTTGTTCTCTTACTCCCCCCTTGCTCTTACTCCCCCTTTTTGATACTTATGTCAATGGGTTATACACTTATAGTGTGTTTGTCCAAAAAGGGTTTGTGGAACTCTAGTATAATCTTTAGAGCTCCATCCCAATTATCATAAGCTACATCCAATGACTTGATTTGGATGGCCATCTTGGCAGCAAGGTGTATCAAGCCTTCATCTGTAGAAAGATGAGAATCTTTCTTCATGAGATTTTTAGCGTAGGTTAGTTTCTTGTGCAGTATCTCCATGTGTGGGGTCAATGTAGACTGTATGCATATTAGTTTAGCCTTGATGTTGGCTTTATCTACATGTAATGTTGCTAACTGACTTTGGGATTGTAGGAGGGTGCTGAAATGTTTCTCACTTTGGGTTAGAGGCTTTGGTAGAGTTATGCTTGGTGTTTTCATAATGCTCTCCAAGTTTAGGATATGACTCCTAACTTCCCTTGTGAAGAGTGCAGTATTAGTCAATTTGGTATACAAAGAGAAAATATTCTCTAGTATCTTCTTCACACTCTCTATTTTGGTTGCTAATTCAACCTATGTCAATGCAATAACACTTGATATCTTTTCATCAACCTTATGTTGGAACTTTCTTTTAGACCATTCAAGTAGTTTGACATTAGAATTAAGGTCTGTGTCATTTAGCTTCTCCATAAGCTAGTTCATTGTTCTATTATTAATTTGTTTTCCTTTGGAGCTGGTAGACCAAATGCATCAATAAAAATGTCCTTGATATCTATCAAGGCTTTCTTCTACCTATGCTCCTGTTTGAGCAGCTCTTGATTCATCTTCTTTGCTAGAGCTTGCTAGAGTATGCACATCTACTCAATAGTAATAGTTTCATAATCAAGCTTGGGAAACTTAATTACTTCATCTAAATTCACATCAACAAATGATGTAACTTTAGATTCTTTGGATGTGCTTGGACCTGACCTTGAGGATTGTAATGGTGTAACTTCTATGTTTGGACTTTGAAGAGCTTGACTAGGAGGAGTAGTAGATTTTGGTAATGTTACCAGTGCTTGTATTGCTAATTGCTCCTCTGGCTTTGTTGTCAAACTTGACTCTTCAATTGTGTCCTTTTCTTTCTCTATATTACTAGTAACACCTTGATTTTGTGTTGTAGGTGTAGGAGTATCTACTTGACCTATTTGAACTTGTGTTCCTTCAGTCTTCTCTGTTTCATCTTTCTACTCTCCAACTGTCTCACCCTTGTCATGTTCACTTTCCTCTATATTGACTGAGACTGGAGTACTTTGTGCCAATGTATTGATGGTACAAGTAGTTGTCCCTTCCTTTGATATACCACAAGGGGTAATGTAGGTTGTATCATGGTGAATTGAGGAGGGCCTAAAGGTGTAATTTGTTTCTATACTTCCTCTCCTGTAGATACCTTATCTGCCTTCTCAATCTCATCAACACTCACAGTACAAGATTCTCACAAAGTTTGGGCTTGGTGGTGGATTCCACTAGTATCTTCTTCAAGTCATCCTCTATGAGGGGATTGATGTTCTGAGTGGTAGTATTAGAAACATCCTTTATCTTTACAGTATCATTTTCTATCTTCACCTCATGTGGAGGACTAGTACTCGACACTAGTGTATCTGGTACACTCTATTATGTTTTCTACTCATCCACAACTGGTGCTTGTGTTTCTATGTTCATGTTCATGCCTTCTTCTTTTTCTCCTTCTTTTTCCTCACCTACCTCAATAGGTACCTGCAATAATGCCTAGGGTGTTGTCAAACCATATAGTGATTTCCAAATCAAAGTAGTCTTTTGTACAACATCCTCAATGCTATTCTACAATATACTGAATGCCCTATATTTTGGTGCAAATTTTCCAATATGCTTCTTAATGGCTTTTTCCATTGCACCCTTACTCAGTTCTGGCATTGCCTAGGAAAGCGTTGTCTCTCTTATTTGTGTTTTAGTATCTAGACAATAGTGGCAATTTTGCTCAACTCTCTCGTACAAACTTTTGGGTATGGAGTTGGTAAGTTCAAGAGGAGCCTTTTTAAATATTGTCATTATGGCATATACTACCTCTTCAACTTGATTCTTTTCAATATTCTCAAGAGTTTCAAACTCAATGTGATAGAATCTAGATAAATCAACATTATTTCTAATATTCTCACATAGATTATCTAAATTTGAAGAAGAATTGTGATCTACCACTTGAAATTGGCTTTTGTCATCAAATTTAGTCTTCTCTTCATCAGATTTAGTGGGGGCAACATATTTTCTCCTTAGTCTCTTATGAGATTCTATACCCTTGCTAGCTTGGCTAACTCTCTTTCCCTTTGGCTTTGCTACTTCCTTAGCCTTTTGTGCAGTGGCTCTTACGCTAGCCCTTGTTGTAGGTATTGTAGGCTGAGTAGGTTTTGCAACCTTCTTTGTTTTGCTTACTACTAGTGCTTTAGCTTTTCTTTTCTTCTTTTCAGTAGTTGTAGGTGCTTCATTGGCTTCTTCTCCCTCGACACCTTCTATAATTTATACTTCCTCTTCTTGTTGGTTCTCTCCTTCACCTTGGGTGATGGCAAGTAGTTCTTGGAAAAGTACATTCTCTTCTTCATCATCATCATCATCATCATCATCATCTTCTTCTTCTACCCCTTCACCAAATTTCTCTTTCAGTTTCTTTACCATCTTATTCCTATTCCTAACGACTGAAGAAATCTTCAAGTCCATGGTGATTTTTGACTTAGCCACATCATAGTTCCCAAAAGTTGTAGCCTCCTTGTCTACTTCTTCTACAAGTAATATTGTGATTGTTGTAGAGGCTTTGTCAATATTGATTCCATATCCCAATGGTCTTAACCATCTAACTCTAGGAACTGCTACTAGGACATATGTAAAGTCAGTGTCAACTAGGAAGCAAACATCACCAAAATATTTCTCCAATAGTGAAATTGGTATCCTCAGTCTTTTCTTTATTGTCTGCTTGAAGTCTTCGAAGTAGCTTGTCATGATTGACTCAAATTATCACTTAGTTGCTCAATGAATTCACCTTTTTGCACTGAAATAGGTCTGGTTACCTTCCATGCAACTTTACCAAAAGTAGGAAATGTATTCTATACATAAAAGAATGTACATACAAGAATAGTTCCAAATTTGCATTGTGCACTTTTGGTCTTCCTTATGGCTCCCAAATTCTTAGTCAATTATTTCAACTACAACTCTTCACTATCTTGTATCCCACATCCACTACAATACATGGAACACTATTGAGCTTGTTGTATTGATAGAACTTATGTGCTATAATCCTCACTACAAAACCAATTAAGGGATCTATGATTGTATCTATTGGCATCCCTTATTTATTCCATACAACCCCTGTATTCCTTTCAATTACATCTTTTGCTTCACTTCTCATTGTCTTGGGCCGATATACTGTAACTTTATGCATAATCATCTTGGTGATTTTCACCAATCCATTCTCTAACTATATAGAATTATCATGTATCTTGCTCAAAACTATCTTTATCCATTTTGTCTTGAAGACGTCAGGGAAATCTAGGGCATGGGTTAACCCTTTCTTCTCTACAATTTTGAATTCCTCCTTCAACATTCTATTTTCACACAATTTCCCATGTCTCCCTAATTTCCATGTCTCCTATGCTTCCAACCTTACATGTCTAACAACATCTAACATCTTGAATCATTAAAACTTGTGGTGGTATCATTGACAATGCACCAGATGGATCTTGTTTATAAGCTATGTCTGGAATAGCTCTAAAATTAGGTTTTTTAATCTCATTTCTTATCAATTGCACATTCAAAACTTCCTTTCCCTCTACAACCTTGGTTGTTGAAGAACTAGGTGTCATTTCATAAAACTAGGTTTTGCAAAAACCTAAACTGCATAGCTTGTCACATGATAAATACCTTTTCAATCCTACTAAGATGGTGTCAAATAATTGTTAAATCTGTTTGTAAACACTTAGGATAATTTCTTTGGTTTGTATTTAGCTCTTTATGCTCTTCTTCAAATTTGAATGATGTCAAATGAGTAGAAATCGATCATATAGACCTCAAATCCTTGCAATTAATGCTTAGTGCTTATAGAGTTGTGAGCTCAGCTTCAATAAAGATTTCAACTCACTTGTCTTCTATTAAGTTTCCTCTCGGCAACCACTATGAGCTCGGCCAAGACTGACAATTTTGATAGCTTAGAATCAACTAACATTTCACTTGGCAAGCATACTAAAACTTTTCATGCTCGGCAATAAAATGATTATTAACAATACTTAAAGATTTCTTCTAGATTCTTAACAACACTTAACATCTTTCTTCATGCATATTTTATCTTTTCAAAACTAAATCCTTGGAATTGATGCATAGTATATCTTTTAAATATCAATCCCGCTCACATCTTGATTGCTTAATTGAAGGAGGTGTGATCACCTGACCCATTGGGTGAAGTGATCCCATCTAAACTTGATGTGCTACAATATTCCTTTCTCTTCCATGTCTTGTTCATTTCATCTCTGAAATTCTCAACATCTACCTTTCCTTTGCCTTCGTTGAACTCACTATTTGGTGCCTCTAACCTTGTTGGACAATTTTTGGTTATATGACCAGTCTTCAAACAGATAAAATATGTGGTTTGACTCAACCATCTATTGTAGTCACTTTTGAAATGTGTTCTTATGCAATTTTCAACAACATGTCCATACTCTTGACAATAGTGATAACTATACTTTGTATTATAATCACAATTATAAGAGTTTCCATTGTGCTTTACCTTTTTCTACTTGTTTGATGACCATTTAGGCTTAGATCTCCACTCATATGCTCTATGTCCATACTTCTAATAGTTATAGCATTATCCTTCAAATCTCTGTGTGCTTATGGTATTGCTTCTGCATTCATGTGCCTAATGTCCTTGTTTGTTGTATTTATGACAATGACCCATGAATTTCTGCTTAGGATTCTGATTTGCAGTCTTGCTCTTGCAAACATTGGCAGTATGACCTATCTTACCACAATTATGACAAGCAAGTTTGGAGTTTTTACCTTTGTTTCTTGTTTCTTCACCACTTTTGTATAATTCTCCTTCTTTAGTACTAATGTAACCCAACCTAGAAGTGTCACTGTTGGATCTAGGGTATCTCATCAATTTTTCAAAGTATTTGATGGCTTCACTAGGTTTGTTGAAACATCAACAAACTTCTTTTCTCTTTTCAAATCATTTCTTAGTTTTTCATTCTACAACTTCAATGTTGCGATCTCAATATCCTTTGCATTTAATTCATGATTTGCAATCACCATTTGACTCAAAGTTTCCAATTGCATATTAGCAATCCTAGTTACCTCTGATGTTTTATCTTCCAGTTTGTTGGTCAAAATCTTTTTGTCATCTTCAATCATGACTTTGTCTTTTTAGCTTTCTTTTTTTGCTTGGTCACCTCACATAGCAATATTGATTGGACTTCTTGTTCTCTCTTTAGATTTCTGACCTCTTCAGTTAGGGTTCCATTCTTTTCCATCAAATCTGCAACTGCTACATCAAATTCATTGGAGTTTCCAATTGCAAATAATTTAGTAGTGTCAATCTCTTGGTATTGTGTGTCATTCTCTTCAATAGAAACTCCCTTTCTTCTTTTCAATGATCTCTTTAACTCATCTCTTGCTTCATTCAACTGATGTAGGGAAAGTTGTATTCAATAATCTGGTTTTCAATAGTCTTTCCCAATTTGTAGACTTCCATCTCCAAGATCTTTCCTCAAAGATGCAAAGCTTTACTTTTAGAGAACTGTGTTCTAATACCAATTGTTGGAAATACAATGGGGATAGGGAAGTAAACTCTTTTAGGAGGGCGGGGGGGGGGGGGGCGGGGGGGGGGGTGAATCAACACTTAAAACTTTCAACCTCTAAAACTATTGACCACACATCCATCTCACAATCTATGCATATAAATTGAAATACCAAATTAAGCATATATGTCCATAGCATGAAAGTAAAATATTCAACACATGTATGACACAAGATATTTGGTTACCCAGAAACCCTCTAAGGAGAAGGTAAAACTTGGGGGGGGGGGGATGACACCCACAAATCTTCACTACTACAATAATAAAGTGTATCTAATGAAGGTTACAATGTTTGATCATGAAACATGATCTACCTTGTGAAAGGTCTGCCCTATTAAAGGCTTACAAGATTGTTAGAACTTACCCTGTTAAAGGATTTAAACACCATGCTAAAAGTGTGCCTAGTAAGAGGACTTTAACTTACAATGAAGTAAGCACCATGTTAAAGGATTTGCAATAGCCTGTTAAGACTACTCGATTAAGAGATTTAATTGATTCACCTGTTAAAATGTCTTGGTAATGATCCTTTGGTTAGCACTCTATTGCTTGATGTCAGATCACCTCTATACTGATGTGTACTTGATCCTTTCTTATCATATGCACATTTTTTGTCCTTTGGTTCCTTTCCTCTATTCTCCTTTAACTGATTTCGCAATGTAACTCAACTTGTAACACCTTAATCGCTGTGAATGCTCTGTTTGCACATGCAAAAATATCTTCAATTCTCCTTAGCATTCAATAGAGAGTTTAGGGTTTGTTTTCCTTAAGAAGACCTAGGTGTCTTAGGGTTAGGTATGAATCAACAATAGTGATTCACCCATATTTCCACTTAAACCTTCCCCTTTTCTAATTGGATTCATGTAATGCACAAGGGTTCACAATTAAGATTTGTCTTTATAAACAAAGATCATTAAACAATACTTAAGTTGGCTCAAAAATGGTTTACATAATAGTTTGTGCCAATACAAACAACTATGTCAAAACTATATTACTCAGCATTTGAAGTCCCCGGTGCTTGGCATTAACTGTAACTTCAATGTTGTCACTCGACATGCACTACTTGCTTGGCACTTGAATCACTTGACACATACTATTTGCTCGACATCTGAGTGACTCTACACTTGAGTGGCTCAACACTCATTGTTTACTTGGCATGCTCTATCTTATATGTTATGCTCAACATATGTTACTTGTTTGACACAAACTAAGTAAATGACTTAATTGTATAGACACTCATTTGTCAAAACCAATCTGAGATTAACACTTAATATTATTTTTGTTGCTACATAGTGTGATTCCTTACGATCGGCTTGAAAATTGCTGCTATACCAACTACATTTGTTATATATGGTCTTATGTAAGTTAGATATTACAAACCTCCTATCATGGACCTATACTTCTTCTACTCGACTCTAGGTGTCTCATCTTTACTAGGTAACTTATGGCCAGTAATCATCGGTGTACCAATATGCTTACAACTTTTGAAGCCAAATATCTTCAACAAGTCTTTCAAATACTTAGTTTGTGAGAGAAAAATACCATCACTATTCTACACAATCTTTGAACTTAAGAAATATTTCATTTCACCAATCATACTCATCTCAATTCATTCTTCATTTCATCAACAAATTTTTTACTTGCTTCATCATTACCTCCAAATATTATATCATCCACAAATATCACAATAATCAACAAGCCATTTGTTGGAAATATAAGAGGAGTATCGAAGAGGGGAGGGGTGAATCAGTTACCACAAAAATAAATCCCAGATCCCTTGGATGTCAATTCAAAACATAAACTCTGCTAGGACTATTATTACTCGGTGAACATAGGCACTCGATTAACAATAACAATATGTTGTAACTTGGCAAGCACTATAATGACAATTGTTATTAGACAAATATTGAACATGCAGATCTTAAGACATTATCTGTAATTAACCTTAATTAACTTAGTTTCATACACAAAATAAATAGCATGAACACAAGTGACACTAAGATTTAACACGGAAACCCAATTTGGAAAAAACTTATTGATTTTCACTCTTCTGAAGTGAACCCTATTAGGAGCCAGCCCTGTTAAAGGTTACAAAACACACTGTTAGGTGTGACCCTTTTAGAGTATTTAATCACCTTGTTAGGAGTGGCCTTGTTAGAGGTCTTTAGACACTTCAATCTAGAAATGCCATCTTGTTGGAGGATTTGGCAAATAGTTGTTAAGCCAACTCATTTAAGAGATTTGATACACTGCTACAATGGTTGGAGAGTAACAATGATATGACCTGATTGTTGATGCAACTATACTGCTGATTTCAGATCTCGGTTCTGGCTTGAATACTTGATCCTTCCTGACCAAATGTATGTTTGTATCTCCTCAAGGATATTTTTCTTATCCTTCCAATTCAATTCCTCTAAGCATCTTATTTTCTTCCACACATTCACACTTATTCAATCCTTAACTTGACCTTATACTTATACCATAGACATTTTGAAGTCAACTTGAATACAACTTAGAATAATTAATATTCATCTTCTTAGTTAGCTAGAACCAACAAACAAATTCATTAAACTTAATATACCAAAACAAGAAAATCCTTTGTTATCCAACCTTGCTTGGTAGACACTAACACTAAATGATTTTCCTACATTAACCAAGTGAACTCGGTTAACAATTTATCTTAGTAAACTTCCTTTGGTAACTGAGTGAGCTCAGTTAGCACTAGTTCCATCTAACTTTCCTTTGTTAACCGAGTGAGCTCAATTAACACTCAACTTCTGCAAACTTCTCTTCGACGCTTGAGTGAACTTGATAGAAACTGTCTTTTGAACTTGGCAAGCACTAGAATGCTCGATAGACATAGGAAACTATCTTTATCATGCAAGTGAGCTCGACATACACTAAATACTAAATATATGACATAATTTGTAACATCAAAGACAATATACAATTGATCAACTATCAATTTCTTTCAAATATAAGTTACTATATGTTGTACCTTTCATAAATATTAATTTTGCCAAATACTTCTCCAACATTGCATACTAGGTTCTAGGTGCTTGCTTTAGTCCATACAATGCTTTCTTCAACTTGCATACCATGTCTCCTTCTTCTATCAAAGGAAATCTGTCAGGCTACTCAATGTAAACTTCTTCAAGTTCTTCATTTAGAAATATTGAATTCACATCCATCTAATATACTTTGAACTTTTTGCTGGTGCATTATCCAAGAACATCCTTATTAGTTCAATTTTGACAACATGTGCAAATGTCTCTTCATAGTCTACACCTTCTTGCTCTGAATATCCTTTACATACCAATCTTGCTTTATTTTTGAAAACCTCACATTGTTCATTCGTCTTATTTCTAAAAACCCACTTAGTTCCTATAATATTCTTATATTTAGGTCTAGGAACCAATTCTCGTGTCTCATTCTTTAGAATCTAATTTGGTTCTTTCTTCATTACTTGATTCCAATGATCATCATTGCATGTTTCTTCTACACTCTTTGGTTCAACTTGAGAAATAAAACATGATTCTTCATGAACTCAATTTCTTGTCATAACTCATTTTCCTTTTCTTTCAATAATCTGATTAGCAGAGTGATTCTTTGTCAAACTCCTATTTGGTGTCACTAACTCAATTCTTACTTCTTCTCTAGGTTCAAATCTTGGTTCTTGTCTTTGTCCTACAACTTGAATGTCATTATACATATCATTGTTAGTCTCAAAAAAAATCTCAACATTTTCTTGGGTAGACTTAAGATTAGTTTCTTCATCATCAGAATTATAATCAAGCATTCTCTCTTTAACTCGAAACTTCTCATCCACTTTCACATTTGTACTCTCAACAATAATCTTTTTCTTCTAATTAAAATATCTATAAGCTTTCCTTTTCAATGAATAACTATGGAAAAAACCTTCATCTCTTCTTGCATCAAACTCACCAATGTCATCATCTCTCTTGATATAATAGTTACTTCCAAAAATTCTGAAATATTTCACTAATGGTGCATGTCCAAACCATAATTCATAAGGTGTCTTGCTTGTACCTTTTTTAATATGCACTCTATTTATTGTATATATTTATGTATTGACTACTTCTCTCCAAAATGTCTTTAATACATCATTCTCAAACATCATAGCTCTTGTTGCTTCTGTTACAAACCTATTTCTTCTCTCAGCAATTCCATTATGCTCAGGAGTCTTCGGAGCTAATAACTACCTCTTAATGCCATTCACTTCACAAAAGGTGCTAAACTCATTTGAGGTAAATTCTCCACCTCTATCAGATCTTAAACATTTAATCTTCAATCCAAAATCATTCTCAACTCTATTCTCAAACAGCTTAAACTTCTCAAATGCTTCAAACTTTTCTTTAAGTAATGCTACCCACATCATCCTAGTAAAGTCATCAACAATAATCATGAAGTGCCTTTCACAATAGAATCCTCTTATCTTAGTAGGACCAATTAGATCTATATGAAAAATCTCCAATTTTTCTATTGTAGTAAACTTATTGCAAGGAAAGGAGTTTTTCTTCTGCTTAGCCATAACACATTCCTCACACACAACATTTGTGGGATTCGTAATTTTTGGAAAATCAATAACAAAAAATGTACTACTTTCCTTTACAATATTATCCAAATTTATATGACAAATCTTCTATGCCACAACCAACTATTATTAAATTTTGCAACCGAACATGTCATCTCTGTAGGGTTCAATTGAAAAATATTAACTCTGGACCTTGTACCAATGCCAATCAACTTATCATCTATGTCTTTAATAATGCATGCATTTTCTATGAATTATAACTTATATCCATTATCAAAAAAAAATGTCCAACACTCAATAGGTTATGCTTTAATCTATCAACAAAGTAAATATCATCTGTGTTATTTTTCCCATCAAGAGTAATAGATCCTATTCCCTTGATGTGAAAAGCCACATTATTACCAACTCTGACAATTCCTCCATAATGGAAAGTAAACTTAAAAAATTTATTCATGTCACCAATCATATGATGTGAACAACTATTGTCTATGATCCAATCAAGTTTCTTCTCAACTTGTGATACTGGAGCTTTCTCTTCTCTGACTTCTTTTCCTAGATTTTCTTCTTTTATAGCTGCAAATCCTAACTCATCATCACTTTCACTCTAAACTCTCTCATCAGACTCAACATACAAACATTTTCTAGGCCTTCTAGACTTGAAATTCTTTTTGAACTTTTTCACTCTTTTAGGACACTTAGAAGCATAATGACCAAATTCATCACAAGTCAAACATTTAAAGATTTTATTACCGCCTAGTTCTCTCCTTGCAAGCAAGGCAATTCCTTCTTCAATCCTTCTATCTTCCTTAGATCTGGATCTTCTACTACTAGCATAATCTCTACTGGTGCTTTCACTTCTTAACAAGGAAGGGGGAACACTTTATGGACTAAAAGTAGTTTCCACTCTAGAAAAATTTGTAGACTATTTTAAGCTTACTTATGTTGCTTCCAATCTTCCAAGAAAAGTCTCCCTAGTAAATTTCTCAGTACAAGGTATTACTTTCTTAATCATCTGCATTGTCCAATTGAATGGTGGTGTCAAGGTTTTCAAGATCTTCCATTTGATCTCATTTGTTAGAGTGGGGTCATTGTTGTACCAAAAGACCAATCTATTAGTGCTCGATACAACTACTTAACTTATAGTACACAAGAGGTGGTTAAGCCCTTATCATGAATCCTGAGGGGAACACTAAACATTTTTCCAACAATCTCCCCCTCACTATTACTCGAGGGTCTAAGGATTTGAACCTATGACAAAGCTCTGATACCACTTGTTACAGTGTGGTTGCCATTGACCAAAAGACATATATGTTAGTGCTCAATACAACCAATCAACTTATAGTACACATAGGAGGTGGTTAATCCCTTTTCACGAATCCCAAGGGGAGTGCTTAACATTTTTCCAACACTCATCTTCATCTTTAGTTCCATTGCAAGACTTGATTTCTGCAATAATTTCTGATATTCTGCCAATATAACATCTTACATATTCATCTTCCATTATTTTAGATTCTTGAAACAAACATATCAAATTTTGCAATTTGATTCTCTTAGCATTCTTATCACCTTCAAAAGTAGATTCCAAAGGTGTCCAAATTCCATGAGATATATCTAAGGGTTTTACCTGATTGTATTCATTTTTAGGAAGAGCTAATAAAAGTGCTTCTCTGGCACAACTTGAACTCTTGCTATATCCTCTTATTGTGTCAATATGACACCAAATACCTCTCATACCTCAATACTAGATCTTCAACTTTGCATCACATTGATCCCTTTGATTGCTTACTCACATTTGCTAACTTCCCATATCCAATACAAGTTTTCTTACAACTCATATTCTTGCATAGATTCCACACTTTATCACAAGGAAAATGAATTTCTTTTATACCATGTCCTCAAAATAATTCAATGAGTTGGCCTTGAGGCTTTCCAAATTAATTACAATATTACCTCATTGATATAATATAATTCATTACATCTTTTGACAATTACAAAACCCTTTCCACTCATTGTAATTACAACTTTTCACACATGCAACCTTGAACCTTGAGCAGTTGTTGATGTCATCATTAGGTTGTCTAACTATCACTATCTAACTTCACTCATCCAGATTCTATCCCTATTAGGAGATACAATGTAAAAACTAGAAACCACTTATTAGGTACTTTGTCTACACACTATCTTCTGAAAATCATAAATAACTTTCACATGTCTTCAACTTTTTGCATACACACTTGTTCATGTCATCAAGACATATTGTAGAACATATCGTCAACCACACTTGACTTCATCATCAATACACAATCCATACAACCTCATTCTCTATTTGCTACTTTGTCAGTCTTTACAAAAAAAATACTATGTTGACATCAATGACAAACACAGTCATGAATGCAACATGTCAATCTCTCAAATGTTCTTGCAATGCTTAGGATACTCCCCCAAAGGAATACCATCAACATTCATGCTAACAGAACCATCCACAGACATTCAAATAATGTTATCTTGACTTCCATTGCTTGCATGGTAATCTATAAATTGTACCAAGCTACTACACTTGAATAATTGTTACAAACATGGAATAAGGGCGATGCAACAAAGAACCTTACAAGACACCTTTTTTGTTATTTGATTTGGTCCATATCTACTTGCATCACATTTATGAAATTCTAATGCAAATTCATGCTCTTTATGGTAAATAATATGATCATTGGGACAAGCATCTATTGCTTGATACTCCATTCCAACATCTTTCATGGTAGTACATAATTATCGGTATGAGAAAGGGAGAATATTTGATGGTGGTAATAGAAACTCACATATCAATCTACACCAAAAAGTATGAGTTTTTGATATCAAAAATATTAATGGTACATGTTTCACCCTTTATTGACTACAATGGCATATATGACAAACCTTAGCATATGTGACATTGTTATGTTGGATCAATCATTCATAACCTTGAAATTTACTAACAATAATATAGCCAGAGAGGAGTTGTTTGGGAGCCTTCATAAAGGGTCGTGTTTGCCTTCTCAAGTAGAGGTTTAACATGAAGGACATCAATGCCATCTTGATCATCATCATTAGCTACACCAATACTAAATGTGTCATGGATTAATGCATTCATGCCATCATCTTCAAATGTGTTTTGTGGTGCATGATCGTCATCTTCCATGGGATCATGATCTTCAACTTCAATATTTGCACCTCCATATTCCTCCACTTCCAAAACCATATTCTCTAGGATGTGGTGGTCAATATCATGTATTTCCCTAGGGAGATCAACCTATATACAAATGATGAACATAAATAAACCATGATCACGATCTCATCATCAAGTGATTCCATATGTATATTAATTGTTAAAACAATATAACAAACAAATTACCAATGGATTATACTCAAACCCCTCCTTCAATCTGACCATTGTCCCTTAAATGTCTCTTCGTAGTTTTGATTAGGAGTCTTCTAGTGTTTAAGACCTTACAATGTTTGCAAGGACAATAACATTTTCCATCACCTTCTCTTTGAAAGATAGACCACAATCTAGCGATTGCCTCTCTATTTTGATATATTTCACTTGAATTATTTGTCATGATCCTTCTTCATAGGATCTTGTGCTTGAACCCCTTTTCAATTGGTTGTACCTGCTAGATCTATTATTGATAATCATTTCACCATACATATTAACATTAGAGACAAATTGAGAGAAAACCTTGAAAATGTGCAATTTTTTTATGATGCACCAAATTTATGTTTTAGACATTTACTAAGACGAAAAGCCTTTAAATAAAATTAGCACTTTTTTTAATCTAAAAACATATGCATGTCCAACTTGAACTAACTTGGTATATTTTCATACAATATTAAGTCTAACTATATTCAAATTAACATGGATGTTTATATATTGGACATTTTTTGGTCAATATACCTTGTGAGCATGTTAAATTATATTATGTCATTCAATTTTGTAATGACAATTTTGGTGAAGCGATTCAAACTTCTAAGCCAAACAATTTATCATTGATAGAAAATAATTGACCATCCCAAATTACTCACACTCACCTTGATGTATATGTACTTAGGATAATCAAGGTCTAGCACCTTTAAAGTATAGCTCTCATATGTACCAAATTGTAACTAGTGAAACAAATTGTACTTGGTTATACTTTTTTATCCTATCACTAAACCTTTTCTTTTTCCCTTGTCTTAATAAGAATGCTAATGCATGACTTGGTCCTTACTTACATGTGTTCTTTTCTACATTGTTTATGAAACTTTGATGTTATAGTATCTTTCATGTGTTTCCTAAATTTTTTTCAAATCCTTTCTTCTTTAATGTTCATTTCACAAGTTATCTTAAGTTCTTAAAAAAAATCACTTTATCTTTTGCTATCTCCCTTTTCCATGAGTGTTTTGATATGGGATTTTATTGATCCTTTTATCGATCCTAATACCTCTATTTGTAATCTAAGTTTGTCAAATGAAATCTTCATGTTGATCCAAGTCCTTGAACCTATTCAATGGGTGAGGAAACAAACCTAAAAGGGTTAAGGGACTTATGAAGATATGAACCTAGTTGCTAATGCGAACAAGCAATATGGTTAGTGCCATTAGCTTTCCACAATCTATAAAGTAGTTTCTCGTGTTTCTAGATTTGACTGTGTTAGGTTTTGCATGAACACTTTGGATCAAACTTAGTGATCCATCATCAATATGAAAAAGAGAGAGAGCACAAAGTGCATGAGAGATGGTTTGGTTGCAGCTCTAACAAGACAAGGAGATTAATAATAAAATAGACTCTTGAACCAAATCTCTTAAAAATGTATGGTTTTTGAGGGTCAACTTAATAAAACCCAAGAGTTTGCACATTTCATACTACTCATGAACACAAAAAGAAAAACTCTTACTAGCTACCTTACTGAAATTCATTCACAATTGTTACGAAGGTGAACATAAAGTCAATTAAGTTGAAGAGAGAAATTATTGTATTCTTAATTTATTCTAAAGAGTTGTGAAACCATCCATTATATTACATTTCAAATTAAGTATTTGTGTGTTGTCTGTGATAAATACAAGCAAACAATCTTTGCAATCCTTTTGTATAAACATTGGCTTTTGGAGTCAATTAAGGATATGTTAATGTTTCAAATTTGGTTGTGAGTATTTGTTTGGTAGCTACAACATTTTGGATGTTTTTATTCAATACCATAAGAAAAAAAACACATTTGTGCTGATCGTAGTCAAGAAATTGTTCATTCTTTAATAGATTGTTGCTATTATAATGGATTTGATAGCCATTTCATAAATGTAACTGTTGATTCCTATGGAATGGTCATTCTTAGATATATGTTAGTCTACACTAACATCTACATGCAAAGAGAAGTGGAGAAGAATAGGTGATCACCATTAAAAGTGTTGGTAAAGAAACAAATTTGATGGATATGCTACAATAGTAGGAAATCTAATCAAAGGAGACCCCATTTTTATGCTTGGAACATTTATTTTATGCCTAGGAGGTGTTGTTAGAACTTTTTTTGGATTCTAGAACCTTTGGGAGACAGTATATTGAAGAGGCCCTAGTTTTGCAAGGGTTTTTGGAGGTATTTTAGGAGACAGTTTGAATATTTTAAGGTTTGGGAGAAAAGACTTCATACACTTCCTTTGGAAAGGTAACGTAAATGAGGCCTTAAAATAGAAAACTTGCCATTTTGTAGAGTTTTGTCCAAAACACCTTGGGGTAAGCTTTTACTATGTTGAAATACAAGAAAATGGATTTATGAAAGTGATCTTTATTTGTTGAGTCTTTTGGAAAATTAATGAGAAAAAAATATTATTTAGGTTGTTGGAGACCTAATCGAGCTTCTTCTCCTAACAGGTAGGGCTAATAGATTTGGCTTAATAGATGAGCATTAAGCAATGTATTTGTTTGAGCATTTAGGCATCTATTAAAATCTACAAAATGTTATTAAGAATTTGTATACAAAATTAATGTTCTTTCCTCTCAACAATTGCAGTAAACCAATGACTTAACATACCTCAAGAAGAGTACAACAACTCCTAATAGTAGTCCTTTATGAATCATAAAAGTACTCCACCTAGTTGTAAGCAAATGCATCCAAGGTTGACCAACATAAAAAATAAATAGGAGTTGTCATACAAACAAAAAACATTGCAACATTCAATATTAAATCAATTCAAAGGACAATGTAAACTATTACACGTGATTTTTAACATTTTGTTAATAAACATTAGAGGGTTAAAATTAGGACATAAAATATGTTATAAATTGCAAAATTCTCAATGAAGGCAACGTGTGTGCTAGGTAGTGAGATCCTTCATTTTCCTTTACCCTTCCTTCTCCACTAAAAAATATCACTACAGAGACATAGATCACAAGGGCACAACAAGAGAAAAAAAATATATTCATTCTATAATTCCAAACAAATTAATGATTTGATGTGCTAAGAGCTTAGATTAATACAATTTTTAGATGATCATATGGAATGAAATGAGCATGTGAGTAGAAAGAAACTAGAATTACCTGATTCACATGAAGATAACCTTGTAGGAAAAGTCTCAATGAAGGCAACAAGTGTGTGTTGGAATTACCACTTCTGTTACACCAAAATCTTGAGCTATCAATGAACATCACAACAAGTAGAGACAAGGATCCATGAGAGGCAGTTAAGCACATGTCCCAAATCTATCAGTCTATGCTAATGATACCTTCACCTAGAGAGGACAGAGACACCAACCTCCTAACAATTCCCTCTTAACATGACCTAAGGGATTTGAACTTGTAACCCAATGCTATGATAATAATGATTATGAATAAGGAATATTATGGGGAGGGGGGGGGGGGGGGGGGGCATGAATTAGTGTTCCACAAATTGTTTCCCAACTATGGATATTATTAACGATATTTAAACTTGCATATATGATCAAACTAAAAAGTAGTCATAAGCATAACAAAATGCAACTCATAACACCATTATTTGTTAACTAGGGAATCTCTAGCCAATGAAAAATCCTACTGGCGATGCTAGCCACAAAATGATCCACTAATCAAAAGTATCTTGTGAAAGATATTGACCTTGTTAGGAATCTATTACATCCATATATTGTATCAAGGATCATTTTTAGAGGACTAGGCCTTGTTAGAAGACTCAACCCTATTAGAAGTTGGTATTATAATACAAAAGGGTGGAAGAAGAGTCCACAACTCAAACATGCCTATACAACTTTAGAATGCTATCAATTTAGATAGATGCAAAAACCTTTTACAGTTTTGATATCTTCACTATATGATATGTCCTTTTGGTTCCTTCTAAAAAACTGATCATACAACTATACTACTATGTACTAGCAAAATTTTCACATCTATACTAATCACAAAAGACATGCATACAAATATTATATCACTACAATACAATACCATACTTCTCTCAACCAAAATGTTCCGACTTTGTACCAAAACTTTTCATCATGTCGGCCTTGCTACTTGATACTTTGCTAAATCTTTTAATTATCATTTTCCACATGTGGGTTAACATCTAGGATGTCATCCCAACATTGTCAATTAATAATTTTGGTAAACCAAAACAATTCCTTAATAAAAAATGCCTTTATTTTGCCTTTAACTTTGTTTCATCCTAGTAATTAGTTCTTGGAAAATATGCAATAATGCCTTCTGCACATAAAAAAATATTTAGTGTTTTTACCCATATGTTGTATACACTATGTTCTACCTTCCTGTAAGTGTGTATAGGCTCAAGTGCCTCCATTTAACTACACTAGAAAAAAACATTATGATTGTATTTTATTTTACTAATACGTACTTAGACAAATTTCTAAGTCTTTACATGCCAAACTTATTCTTATGCTTTTCCATCTCAAAATAGACTATATGTTTCCATAAATAACAACCATGATACATCACCTTAACCAATCTACCAACACTAAAATCTTGTTGGTTTACAAATGGATTTATTGTAGATTACTTTAACATAGACCATAAAGGTCATGGAAAAGAGAGTCATCAGGACTCAAGTATTGTGCAACCAAGAACTACCCATATATATGTCTTTAGCACCTGGTTATGTGAGTGTACAAATTTTTATTATCAAGCACATTGGCAAAATAATGTGCAATAAGTTACCACAACAATAATCTCATTAGTACAGGGTGGAAACTTAGAAAAAGAAAAGCCATTATATCAAATTGAGGACAGAGGAAAGGAAAGTATGGAATCACAAAAAGAGAAAGTAGAGGATGAACTTGACCAAGAAGGAAAACATGAAACTCAAATTCGGTTAGTTGACACCTACCAAGGAAATTGGTAAGGAAACTTCTAGTTCATCTAAACTACCTTTTGAAATATTGATTGAAAGACTAGTAGGAGATGCTGCTAAAAAATCTATTAAAGGAATGAACATTGAAGAATTTATCTACTTATCTAAATTTTCAATCAGGAAGATAGCAGAAAAATATGGCAAGTTGAGGAAGAAAGCTCAAAGGACATTGGAATTATCTATTGAAAAGTTGCAAAGTACACTACCTTCTCATGTACAGATAAAAGAACAAAATATTGAGAAGAGAGTAGGAAAGGTTATGGAAGCCTTTGCCAATCATTTTGATACACTTGAGGAGGAAACAAGACCGAGGGAAAAGATAATACAAGATATCAATATGTTTAACATAGAATGTGGAAACATCATAAATGAAATTACAACATTGGATCTAAGCATCGAGGAATTAAGAAATTGTTCCATAGAAGGAAAGGAATTATATGAAAAATGTGCTCTTGCACACAAGTACTCCCAAGATGTTTCTAAAGACATTAGAGATAAAGTAGTTGAGTTGGAGAAAGTTGTGGATGAATGAAAGGTCCCAAAGACAAATATTCTTGAAATTGAACATAAAATTAGTCACATTAATGATGAGTTGAGGACTCTTGAGCTGTATAGGGAAATAATCCTAAAATAATTCTCATTATTAAGAGAACGTCTAACACTGAAGATTGATATTGTCAAAATTTAGTTGGATGCCTTCTTAGAATCAAAGGAATCATATGCAAAATTTGGTTATCTAGACCTAGATGCAATAGAGGTGGCATCAAATGGACTTTGTGCACTTACCAACATAGTAGATGTCGTCAAGGATTATTGGGACAAAGAGTTCCCTTTTAAAAATAACTTTACAGATTACATTACACTTCTTTCCACCCATCCAACATGATGAATACATCAAGTTAGAGATTTTTTTTTGACTTGTATATGTCCTTTTGATTCACCTTTGTCATTGTTGTTAAAGGGGGAGTGTTAGAATAATAATATTTTGAAAAAAAAGATAGCATGCATAGAATATAGCAATGTAAAGGGAGATATAAGTTATACTATAATAAAAGGTGGATAATAATATGGTAAATGAATACATATAGTCTACATTTTGAATTTTGATGGCCATGTGAAATATTTCATAGAATTCAAAATTTGAATACTTAGCCAACTTTTTCTCATATATTGCCATCAATGCAAAAGGGGGAGATTGTTGGAAAATTGGCTAAGGTGATGTATCAAGGTTGTAATTTATGGAAACATATAGTCTATTTTGAGATTGAAAAATATAAGGCTAATTTTGGCATGTAAAGACTTGAAAAATCAAGTCTAAGTACACATCAACAAAATAATGTACAATAAGAATATTTTGTTTAGCATAGTTCACTAGAGGCACTTGATCCTATGTGCACTTACATTAAGGTAGAAAATAGTGTATACAACACATAGATAAAAATGCTACTAATTTTTTAATGTATAGAAGGAGTTATTATAGATTTACCTAGTATGGGTTATCATGATAAAACAAAGTTAAAGGTAGAATAATGGCATTTTTGGTTAAGAAATTGTTTTGGTTTACCAAATAATTACTTAAATTTTTTGGATGACATCCTACATGTCAAATCACACTTGGAAAAATATAATTAAAATATTTAGCAAAGTATCAAGCAGCAAGGCCGTCAGGATGAAAAGTTTTGGTATAATGTCAGAACATTTTGGTTGAGCAAAGTGTGGTATTGTATTATAATTATGTAATATTTGTATGAACACTTTTTATGATCATTATAGGTGAAAATTTTATTCTATCATATATAATTATAGTTTTATGATCAATTTTTAAGAAGGAACCAAAAGGACAAATTAAATACTGAAGATATCAACATTGTAAAAGTTTTTTGCACCTATCTTTGTATAAGCATGTTTGAGTAGTGGGCTCTTCTTGTGCCCTTTTCTATTATAATACTAACTCCTTACATGGTTGAAGCCTCTAACAAGTGTTGAGATAATGGGTGTTGCATATATTGCATAATATTGTTATATTGTATTTTTTTTTTTTTTTTTTATGTAATATTGCACTTAGATGGACATGTAACATGTAAAGATTCCTATGGGATATACTTTATGAGTTGTATTGTAACATTGTGATAATATTTCATGTAATTATTTAATATTGGGGAAAAGAAATAAAATTCCAATATTAAAGGTGGGGTCAATGGGTTAGGTAGCACATAGTTTATGTAATACCACTTGGTGGTTTTGTGGGACTTGCTACTATATAAGTAGCCACATGGGTAGTTTTTGGTGTGAGAAGATGGAAGGGAAAAAGGGAAAGAGTCGAGTGGTACAAGGCTTGATAGGTTAGCCAAGGGAGCATTTGTGAAGGTTGGAAGCATGGCATGGGATGTGTGGATTCATGCTTGTTCACATGGATTACTTGGTTGTGGCTATGGCTTTGAAGACTTCCATGGTTGTATTGAAATGGTATTTTTGCTGAATAATACATGGTAATGGATGCTTTTGGAGGCTAGGGTTTTCCTCAATGAGGGTTTCCCAGGGTATATCTTGTGTCACAATTTTTGTGGGCATGCTGTCTATTCTCTTGCATGTGGATTTCAATTGCATATTTATTTAAGATCTATTATGGGTTATGTGGAAACTATTATATTCTTTGTTGCAAGTTTCCTTACAACAAGGCCTAGTCCTCTAATAAGGACAAATATGCTATATGGAGGTAATAAACTCGTAACAAGGTCAATATCTTTCACAATATAATTTTGATTAGTGGATCATTTTGTGGGTACCATCCCTACTGGGGTTTTCCCTTGGACAAGATTTCCCTAGTTAATAAATAATGGTGTTATGAGTTGCATTGTGTTATGCTTATGTTTAGTTTTTAGTTTGATCATATATGCAAGTTTAAAGATTGCTAATAATATCCATAGTTGGGCAAAAGTTTGTGGAGCACCGATTCACGCCCCCTCTCAGTATACCCTATTTCTGACAATGTGCTAGGTAATAAATATGTAGGATTACTTGATTTAGATGAAGATAACCTATATGAATCAACATTTATGTCTTGAAAAACAATCCTTTTATCATTTTTACATACTCAAAAACATTAGTTCTTTACCAATTAGGATATATACATACATGCCTTGTTCTAATTGATAGTTTCTTCTTCTTGAGAATTTCAAACAATAGAGTCTTCAATTTCTATTCTCCCTGCTAAGTGTGAGGTAATTTTAATCTAGTGTAATTTAAGAGTCTATGTGGATATAGACTTAAGTGACTAAAAAGGTGAAACTTCTAACTACAAATTAGTTTAATGTTAGAAGAGGCTAAAATATTTTGTCACTAATAAATTGTTCAAAATGACTATCCAAGTTTGGTGTCATGTTGCATCACTTATATATATATATATATATATATATATATATATATATATATATATATATATTGAAATTGTTGTCTATGTTCTCGATAATGAATTCACCTTATTGTTGAATCATCTCACGTCTACATGGCTAAAGTTCAATAGTCATGCAAAATATTGGTTTGTAATTTTTAAGAAGATCGTAATCAATCTATATAAGTTGTCACCATGAAGTACATCATATTACATCATCACTTTCCATATTTTTCACTCCAATGATGTAAGTCAATGAAATATCTATAGTAGTTTGAAACTACTCGATGATGTTGTAATATTATATTGGGAAAGATATATATATTCACCATACTTGTATTATGTATGGGGTGTGATCTCATTGATAAAAAAAAAATTGTGACTAATCTCATAAATATATACTTTGATAGGCTTGCACTTAGAAACCTGGGTAATATCTATGCTCATGTCTCCCCTAGTAAACTATGTCCAAGGTTGTCTAAGAAGTGTATTGGTGATGTATAGACTTGGATTATTTATTTTTAGCATGGTATCTATTGCCCCACTTTTCATTCTCTAACTGATTGGCAAAATTGAGTTGTTGTATTTTGATGAAAGGAGAGTAGTTTCAGTCTAGTTTGAGTCTACATCTAAGTCCCTTTAGGTTAGGTGGATCTCTATTAGATTTTCCCCTTTCTTCCTCTCCTCAATTATAGCTGGGTCATTTTTCATTTGTCGAGTAATCCACTACTACATTTAACATCATTTTTTGACCATCAACTAAATAAATTTAGGGTGGTCAAAATGTAAAGGCAAAAGTTTCATTTTTTTACATATAAGACCCATGTTGGTCGAAATTTTGACCAACGTAGGGCTTATACATCCGCAAAGTTCAAAAAACATTTGCCTAATTACGTTTTTCGTGCTTGATTTCATTTGACATTTTTGGAGCATTTTTGCATGGTTATCTTTGCATTTTCGCATGGTTTTCTCTGAGCCTAGTTTCGTTTCAGGTTTTTTCCACCCACTTGACTAATGACGCCTGCTAGCCCTAGGAATAATATGAAAGGGGGCCCTGCATTTGCATCAATATAGGGGGGGCAAAATAGTAGTTTGAAACTCTCGATATTGTCTTTCTTTCATTCTTCCTAATGTGCTCGACTTCAAAAGCTGTTCCATTCACGACCTCCAATCACACCTGCATCTCCGGTGGTCAAGGAGAGGGATTTCTCTTCGAGCATATTTCCATAGGTACATGTGTATTTTTGTTGTAGGTTTTTATGATAATATTGAAGATGGAAGTGAATACTATTACTATCATTATTATTTTTTATGCCAAAGTTTAGCCATTGTTGTGTAATATAAATGGGAGAGTCTCCGCTCAAGTGTTTTTTCTCAGTGATGTTTTGATGATAAGTGTTAAAAAGAGTCTAGTTGCAAAAAGAATGTAATGTACTTGTTGTTTCATTTTATTGAAAGTGTGTAGATGCAGATTTATCATTTGGAATGTTGGTCTATTGTAACAACTATTATACTTTTTGTTATAGTAATGAAAGAAAAGAAAGGAAATGTATATGCAGAAGCTATAGTTGTAAAAGCTTAGAAGAAATAATAATGACAAATTTTTTGTTTTATAAATATAGTTGTGTTGGTATCATATTTTTCTTGTATTCTTGTTTTAATAATACATAATTATATTGTATCATTTAGACAACAGTTTCATATTCAAAAAAAGAACAAAAAGAAAAATAAAATTGAGTGTGTTTCTCTCTGCAACTCTAGAACATTCAACTTAAACATCAACACATAAAGATAATAATTTGAAATCTGGTGTGTTTAGTGCTTGGAGTTGTACCCTCAATACCTAGGCCATGTGGGCTATAAAACATGATATTCATGTGATTCTATGTTAGATGATGATGATGATAATGAATAATCACCATCTACTACTAGCTCATGTAGTGATAAAAGGTCTTCAATGCACCTCTAACTACAAGTATGCCATGGAAAACTTGTGATGGAGATGACTCCTCAAACTAATAGACTATCATGGAAATTTTTTGATGAAGATGACACCTACAAATACTGGACTATCTTCAAAAACTTATGATGAAGATGACACCTAAATTTACTAGACTATAATTGAATTGACATACTTTGGATCCTTCATCGAAAGTCTCTATCATTTTGTTAGAAGATGATTTATCTTCTAGTTCAACCAAAAGAATCTCTCTCCTATATTTCAACATTACATTTAATTGTTGCATTGCAATTAGGTCTTCCTACAAGGGTTTTCATTTGGATGAATAACAAACTTGTTGGTGTTTTAAAACTACTAAGCAACAAAATGCTTAATACCAAGATGACAATACTCACACAGTCTAAAGCCTAGCCAATTCTTATTATCAATTGTATGTGCACACCATTTGGGCCAAACTTCTACAAAATCAAGGATGGTTTTCTACTCTTTTGGCTTTACAAAACCAGGGTGGTTATACCCAGGGATGATACAAGACGGGGAAAACTATATGAGAATTATCTTCGTTTCATTCTGATTCTCATCTCAAATTCTCCAATACATGTACAATTCTTGATACTTTAATAAACACATCCCATATAACAGATATGGCCAAAAATCTTTTATAGGTCTATAGATGTTCTCAACAATAATGGCTAACTAAAGCTAAAACATTCCATACAAACAAGTAGAGGCCAACTTTGAAGATCTACAGGAAATAAAAGTAAAGTTGATTACAATTCTGCATTTTGACAATCATGTGTGACACATTTCTCTTTCAGCTGGATTAAATTTGATTAGTGCCTGTAGACACCTAAATTTGATTACACCGCTTTGGTAATCCTATTTAGCGATCTCTAAAGGCATCATTAATTAAAATCTTATTTAATTAATCTTTTGCCATCCCCTAGCTGATTAATTTAATTAATCATCTATAGTCCTAATTGATAAATCAAATAACCTATCATTTATCAATTAAATCCTATTCTCCTATCTAATTACAAAAACCTCATTTATTAAATAAATCAGTTTAATAAATAAAGCCCTCAAACCTAAATAGCCCCTAACTTATCCCTAATCCTCCATTTGGCCTAAATCCACCCCAACCACCCATACTAACCTAGCTTAGCCACTAACTCACCCACCCTCATGAATGCCATCCACTTGCATATCTCTAAAATCCCTAATCTAATCCTAAAACCTAAGCCTAATCCCCCCCTAACCTTGTCACATTCCCTAAGTGAGCTTAAGACTTTCCTAATCCAAGCAAAGTCAACAATCTCAACTCCCTCTAAAATATCCCAACCATATGCCTTCAATGCTCTTACAAGGCCATAAAGACTCTTACAAGCCCAATGAATGCTCTTACAAGCACTTATGAGGGCCATTTAAGGCCTTAAGCCTCCTTTGTTGACTCATCCACTCACCTTGTGACAAGTGTCACCTCCCTATTGGTGCTAAATAAGCACAATCCATGTGCTCCCCTTTGAGTACATCCTAGCTCTCCTTAAGCTTTCATCTCTCCTTGCATCTTAACCCTCCATCCCTCAAGCCCTTGGCCTATAAATTAGGTCCCCTCCCAAGCCATTTGATCACAATCCTTGAGCTAAAGTTATAATGCTAGTTTGAGAAGCCAAATCTATATCAAAGCCATCATCCACACCAAAAATCCCAAATCCTTTGTAGCTATTTTGAAACTTGAGCATATATTCCAAATCTACATAATAGACTCATCCCTAAATCAAGTTACCATCTTCATTAGGAGAGCCATTCCATGGCTCATATTCTCATTTGAGGGTTTCACTTTGTCTATCTCATATGTTATGATTTTTATGCTAGTTAATGCTTTTGTTTTTGAATAGATTAGTATTACTTGCTATGATATTTTCTCGTATACAGTGCCTAATCCATTGGGGTTTAGAGTCTACTACAAATCTCTAGATCTAATTTGTTGCCTTACAACAAATTTTATTAGCAATTCTTATCAGAAATCGTCATTCAAAATCCTTTCCACTATTGCAGCAACCTTATCAAATTCATCAAAGCTTTTACTTAATCCATTGAATTAACAGCCATGATAAACAGATATACAACCTAATTGAACTGCATTCAATTGCACAAGCCTTTACTTATACAACATCAAAATAACCAAGTAATCAAAAGGAGACAAAGTTTAGAAAGAACTGATATGGGGATAGTTCATAATTTGTATTCATTTTCCTTGAAATTTTTATACAATTTACAATAGACTCAGAATGACCTTCAGAAAGAAACACAGATCATTCCATATTCATGTATTCTCAAGATTTGACAGAGAAAATACATCACGAATTTTTGCTCAAAAATGGTGGACCAAAAACAGACTAAGTGTATCACTTAGCAAATAGAATTCAGACCTTTTCTCTTGCCCTGGAATTTCACTTATATAGTGTGAAATGCAACAAGCTTCAGGCTAAGAGAAACTAACAGGTGTCTTTTAGAAGGAATATCTACATACACCTATCACAAAATGACAAAACTATGGGTAACAGAAGATATCGAAATCAAATCATTCCTTTCGGTGGGTGAGCTTCTGTTACATGTTCTAATGTTGCTGAGTTGGCTATTGATCTGATTTATCTTCATATGTAACTGCTAAATTAGCCAACGATGAAGCTTGTTCTAACGAGGGCACATTAACCTCCACCTATAGGCTTCCACCACCTTCACTCTGCATGGTAAGGACAACTTCTACCTTTTCCTTTTCTTTAATTGTATTGGCATCTTGTGGTCCCAGTTCTGCAACTAAAAATGACAAGTTTTTCTTGTCTTCTTCTTCTGATTGGGTTTGAGTAGTGATGATATCAATGATTTGGACTTCCTCACCCTGCACCTCATCACTGTTAGTTTCATCTGCATCAAACTATTCACTAGAAGCCATTTTTGCCATCCACCTGTCAAATAATGTGTCATTTGGCCAATTGAATTGCAAAATATCCTTATGTTTCTTTATTATATAATCAACCTCATTATCAATATCAACAAATTCCTGTTTTAAAGAATCAAAGAATATTTTGGCTTTCACCATTTCTTTTGTTGTGGTGGCCCACAGTGCATGCCCTGTTTCATTTATGACTTGATTAATTCTTAAGCAGAATAAATCATCAAGTTCCTTCGCCCATTCCTCTTTGCTTTTCAAACTAATTTTCTTATCTAGGGCATGAGGAAATAAATTGAATTTTTGGCTCTTATATTTGTCTAAGTAGCCTATTATTATCTTCTATAAATGTATCCTTTTGCCATCAAAATCAGCAAGATCAGAAACAATGTCAAAGGTTTTATCAATCTGATTATGAGAATTATTTATAATAGATAGAGACAATAAGGTTAATGCTTTCTCCCTTCTCACCCATTTGTTCACAATAGGCTTTAGAGCCTTATCATCTGCTTTTAACTCCTCCTAGATGTTAATCACCCTGGCCAATTGATCATGGATTAGTGGTCATTCAACCTTGTCTCCTAGATATGTAAGAGCTTTTCTTAGTTTATCTTCATATTTAGATTCTAGCTCTACATGTAAGGCCCACAATTTACTCTTTTCTTCTTCAAAATCCTCAGCAGTGTAATACTGTGGCCCTTGGGGTGTGTCTGGTATTTCAATGAGGGGGGTAGATTTGAAAGGTTCAATAGGGGGGCGAGGGTATGTTATTTTAGGCCTCCTGGATTTTCCCAGTAGCTTGTTCTCAAGATCAACTCTCCTTTTTACCTCTTTATTGTAGGCATCCACAACTGCCTCATATTTACTTTGTAATTCAAACATTTCCTTTTCCTCCCTTTTAGCAGTAGCCAAGGAAAACTAAGAATAATCCACATTCATGTGGGCTGCCTGTACATGTGAGGTATCAGCAACTCCTCACAATAATATTCCCTATCAGTCCTGAACCATTAGGTTGTGCTAATACAATCCTGGATCCTCTTCTTAATGACCACATAACAAGAGCAGCTTGATCATCACTAAAAGCAGTCCCTGCAAATTCCTTTTTATTTGGGTCTTGTAACTCCAGTCTATTAGAAACAGAGTTGAAAATCAATGCATCTGCAATATCCCAATTAGGCAACAATAGTATGTTAGAAGTTTTTACCATTTGCCTTCCCTCCTCAGGGGTAATGTTCTAGAATTCTTGCATCATTTTCTCCTTTATTTGGTTTTGGATGGAGGCTTCATCCATTTCTAGATGCTCTATTTTCATGTTCTTCATCTTTCCTCAAAATTGTGGATGTTTGCCCTCCAAGCAAATTGATGGAAAGCCCTAGACCTTACAAAACTGTCATCTGACAAAAATTGCTGGCTAGCTTGTTCCAAAATAGGGTCCAATTCCCTTCCCTTGAAATCAGCTACAGTCAGCTCGAGGCTTGGCACAGGAGGTTCCTAGGGGTTCCCTTCATCGATCTCTGCTTGAGTGACAAAAACTCCCCCTTGTGATCCAATTTGTTCAATTTGCTCAATAGTGAGCTACTCCTCCTCGGTTCTCAAAGGGGTCTGTGAAGGTGAATACTCCTCAACATGAGAATCCTCCTCTCTTATTATTTTTCTCCTCTTAGGGGAGGCCTCAGTAGGCCTCTCTTCCAAAACCCTACTAGTGGACTCAATTATTTGTTTGCCTTTGTCCACTGTATTCTTTTTATTTTGAACAATAGTATATCCTGGCCTTTTTTGGACAGTTAATTGACATGCCCTTATATTGGGAGTAAAACCCAATCTTCCTATTACTTCCCTGGCCTTATCCGGGTAGAACCTAATAAAGAATTGCTTCTTGTCATTCATTGCCTCTATTATTTTAGGAAAATTATTCATAAGTTTTCTCATCTTATCTACATTTGTAATTGCATCGTCCAAAGGACTATAATCTGGATCAAAACAATGAATGAAATCCAAAATTTTAGAAAAGACTTTCCACTTTTCTTTCCTAGTCTCTTGCTCCTGCAAGGAGTACTCATTCCTTATTAAGTCTTTAGGAAAATAAAATTAATGCTCAATTTTACCAATCTTAATTCTTTGCCTCAGAGCCAAATGATAAAATCCTTCAGAATCACAAAAATGAGGATGGGAAGTGGCCATCTTATAAGGATTCAAAATTTTGTGCAGAGAAAGCCAACCTCCTTTTGTGATTACAAAATGATAAGCCACTGTGCAAGTAGGAAAAATTGACCCCTTTTTTCTTTTCAATAGAAGGGCTTCCTCCACTCCTCCCAGCTGCCACAATATCTCAGCAACTCCTACCTTCAAAAGCACTTGGTAGGGTAGTACGTGAGGGCTTCCTTTAAAATCATATATTCTAAATATAGTAGAAACAGAATATGGAATGACCCTCTCCCCAATTATATGAAAATTTCAAACCAGTTGGGTTGTCCATAGGCCTAATGAGATTCATTAATGCTTTGGAGATTCTGGGATTGTCCCTTAATAGGAGGCATCTCAGCTTTGAAGCAAAATACCTATCAAACCTGACAAAACTGGCATTCTCTGCATCCCAAGTCATATCTGCACTCCACAATTGAATTGGTAATGCTTCCCCACTCTCTTCTCTGTCTAATTCCATTTCTTTACTAAAATATGTTACTCCCTTGAATAAGAACATGTGCATTAACAAAGAATAATGCTCCACCTTACCCTTAGCAATTCCAATAAGTCCAATGCGAATCTCCTCAGCTAAGTAAGAAGCAAAATAAAAAATTATATCCACACCAAAAGAGGAAATCTGAGTAATCATATACATAAAATCCATAGGCATGAACTCTTCTTCATCTCTCCCAAAAACTTTACACAAGGACCTATATATTTCTATAGCCCTAGAATTGAAGTATGCCCTTTTGAAAGGCTCCCTGGAGGATGCTATTATTGCTGGCAGTGTTCCAATTTTACCTATTTGTGCGCTCAACGCTCCTTGCCTAACTGCATCTCTCTTAGACATATACTCATTTTCTAACCCTTTCAAATCAATGGGCACATGATAATCAATGACAGGCCCTAAACTGAAAACTTTCCTAATCACCTCTGTGCTGATTGTAATCAATATTTTACCATCAATTCTCCTCACTACCCTAAGGGCTTAGTCGTAATTCTTAGCTACAGATTCCAAAAGATCATAATCCATGAAAACATTGGGAACCACCACTTTCCCTAGACCAAAATTCCAGATGTTGGCATGTGGGGCAAAAAGGTTCCTCTCTGAAAACCATTTTTTGAATAAAACAAGACTAGTCTGTGAAATTGTTACATCCCTAACCCAGTTTCCTTTGTCATACAACCCATCTTCTATTTTCAGCCTAGGGTTTAATGAAGTTATCCTCTTAACTTCTACAATTTCAACAGTGGAAGAAGGGAGTAGTTCAAGCAAATCATCATGGACATTCCTATCCAAATAGTTCTCTTGACCAAAAAATGCTTTCTGTTTTGGAGCCATTTTAATTAATTCTCGAAGGAATTGAAATAGCAGAAGGATTATAATGCAAGTACTTACTTTGAATTTCGCTCTAGTTCTTCTCAATGTTACTACAATCTTTCTGTGAACAAACTGCTTCACAATCTTACCGAATCCAGCACGGTCTTCTCAACAACTGTTTCTGCTTAGAAATTCTTTGAATCTTTGTTCGAGTATGGTGGAATTAAGAAAATATTCTTTTTTATACTCTATTTTTCTTCACACATAAAGATTTCATCTCTCATAAATGCATAGGGTGGCATCACCTTCTATATTCAAATTTACACCGTGGATTTACGAAAAATCCTATGATCCAGGGATGCAAGCAAAGACAACTCATGTTCCTCTTGACAAGTTGGCAGTCAACCCAATGAAAATTTTCCATGTGTACCTTTCCTTCATTGTTGGCACATCTGAACTGGACCCACAGAACTTTGGGGACACGTGTCACTTAGGCGCTATCTCGCTATACATAAAGAGTGAGCACCTTGCCATAGTGAGATAGCGCCCGTCATTGATCCTGATTTGATCATGTGGATGACATTTGATGCATTACTCAAAAGAAATATGGTGGGCCCCTTGTCGCCATGTCACTATTCGTAACCTTCGTGCAACTCGCCATAGCAAGATAGTGACGATCATGGATCTGAGATAGATCTGACGATAAAAGTCTTTCATATATTTTGTGAATAGGGTGTGGGTCCAATCATTGATGATGTGATGAAATCTTGGCTATATTACCTACTACTTGGGGCCCATATTTGTTTATTTCTCGATCGGGCACTATGTCACTAACAATGAGAAGAACAAGTTCCCGATAGCGACATAGCGAATCTCGGTGTCTTTGCTTTTCCCGGCATATACGTTTAGCCCATTAGATGCCAGCATGTTTTGAAGCTTTATACTTGATATATGATGGAGTACTTTTTGGGACCCACTTACTCTAAAAAGTTGCTGCAGTACTACTTTCTGTCTGTGTGCTATGTCGCTAACGACAAGAGACACCAATTCTTTGATAGCGACATAGCAATTCTTGGTGACTCATCAAAATTCAGGATCGGAAAGATAAAGGCGAGTGGAGTCATGACTACCCTTGTTAATGCATCTGACACATAATAAAACAACATGTGCACCACGCAGCCTGAAAAAACTTACGATCATCAAAAAATTTAAAAGTGACTGCCGGCCATTATTTTTGGTGAAGGGGTCATGTCGCTAACGGCGAAGTGCCCAATTTCTCTGATAGCGATAGAGCGACTAATCGAAAAAGCTAAGATTTATGTTGATGCCTTTTATACCTCAATGTTGTAATTCCTTTTCAGGTTCTGACATGTCTGTTATAAATGTGATGAAATATCTCTGAAACAATACAATCTCTGGTCACCCTATTTCCACTTGATGGTACTACTTTTCAACATAGCAGTGGTCGCTATGTCGCTAAGGGTAAAATACTTGTATCTTTTCATAGCGAGATAGCGATTGTTGTAGATCTTTTAGTGATCGGGTGGTCAGAAACACAAAAGAAAAGATGTGACTCAGGGTGCGAAAAGTTTGAAAAGGATGGGAATCTTCACATATTTTTAGTTTTGCGCTCAAAAAATTTAAAAGAAAACAAGACCTAGGGTTTCGACAAAAAATTGCTTCAAAGACCTATAAAATATGACTTGGCTAGAAACCCTATTCACCATAGGTGGATCCCAATCTGAATTCTTCTATACCTTGGACAAAGGAATTCGATTATGCAAAAATTCAGACCAACAAAACTATCATGGAAAAATTGTGACGAAGATGCCACCTACAACTATTAGATTATCATACAAAAATTGTGATGAAGATGACATTAAAAACTATTGGACTATCATGTGTACAAGTCATAAAATGATTCCACATATGAAATTAAGTGTACTACATACGATAGTGATGACTAAATTTCCATGCCCTCCAAATTTGGTGGTTGTAACATTTATACCAATTTCATTTGTGGGATACACACTCTTGATAAGTTAGTTAGCCTTGCGACTAAGGTTGATGGGGAATGTTGACACATGCAACCTGAGCATGAGTTTGAATTTGGTATTTCCTTGGAGATATTTACTTATTTGCCAAATAGAAGGTATCATCTCCATTTTGTCTATCATGATAAGTTGTCACAGGTTTTTTGAATGAATTTATTTTCTTATGTGTATTTCTTCTCATAGAATGAACAAAACTTATTAATGCTCCACCAAAAGCCGTAGAAGGAACAACAATCTAAAGTTTGGGCTTGCCGCTGCCAGGATCTCCTCCCTTTCCAAAGAACCCCAAATAGAAAAAGCAAACAAACAAATTCAAGACTGTTTAAGCTTTACCCAATAATAATATCCCAGGAGTCCAAGAACAACATTTGACTACAAGGGTGGTGATGAGAAGTGTGGGGCAGCATCCCTTCAGACCATATAAAATCTTCTACAGTTCATGTTTTGAATGCCATAAAAACCTAGAATTAACATTAGAATCCATGGTTTGAATAATATAAAGTCTTAGAATCAATCAATACAAAATCCATGGTTTGATTGCTATGAAAACTTAGGACCAGTACTAAATTTCATTCTTTGAATGCAATAAAGACTCAGAGTAGTCATATAATGTTTTGTACCTCAACATTGCACTCTTCCCTGGAACATCCAATATAAAACCCTAGGTCACATTGCACTCTTCCCTGGAACATCCAATATAAAAGTCAAAACTCATAAACAAAAAATCAATCAATTTCATTTCTAGGGCTTTTATAATTCCTCAATAAAGTTTGACTCATGAGGCTTCACCAATATGTCACTTTAATGAGTTATATAACTGTTTTTTGTGTTTGAATTAAGTTATGTCATTATTAAAGGCATACTTTTCCATTAAATATAATGGCTCCTCAATAATACTTTATGAAGATAAGTAATAAATTTACAATATAACCATTATAAATAGCTTTATTACTGTTACTATAATTTTAATATCTCATTGATTACTCATCATCTCTCTGTCTCATCTGAACCAGTTGGTCAACCATTGCTTCCATCGCACAACCAACTACCTTACTAAAAATATTAATGGTTCTCTCTATTAACTCCTAACCTACTATAACTAGTAATTCCCTGAATATTTGATAAAATCAATAGTGCCAAGGGTCGTCACTGCTTTGAGATCGGTCCAGGTGCCTTGCCAAATGTAGAAATGTTGGATACATAACTTACTATAAATTGTAAGTGTACCTAATTGAAACAAACAAGGAGCAATCGTAAACACTTTTGTACTATATAAGGGAAAGATCCTCTTGTTTTGCTAGATGGGGCCCTCTAGCCATCAGCCTTAACCTACGAGGGCCAATAATAGGTCAATCCAAACATAAACCATGGCGAGCTAAAATGAGGACATTAAACTTTATAACCAATCCTACTTGTCAAAAAATACATAGGACACTTCAACAAACACTTTGACGAGCCCTCTTAACTTCAATGAGCTCTATTCATCTTTAGAGATCCCATTTTTCATCACCAAATCTCCATTAAATGATCTCTAGCTTCTCATGGTGTTCCTATATTAGAAGCTTCATACATAGTATCACTTCCATCATCTGCAATAGTTGGTGATAATCCAGATGTAACCAATGCATGATTTCCAACTAAAGAAATACTAGAGCCAATGATGAGATCTAACTCCACAATAATAGCTAATGAGTTTCCATATTTTTTTATCAATGGGTTAATCTATTGAATTATTAGAAAATTTACGAGTCAATAAAAAAAACTCATCAAATCAAGCTCGGTGTTATTCTCAATTATAACAACAACCATTTAGGCCAACTGTTCATAAACTACATATTGATATTTGGTTGAAACTCAATAGTTTGGATGGTGAGCTGATAATGTTTTTATGGTTGTAGAAGAAGAACTCATTTTTAGCATATCCTCGCTCAAAATAGTTTCCACAAAAATTAAGATCCACCAAATATTCTACACCTCAAAATAGAAAACAATCAAATGATGCTAGTTGTGCACACCATGTTTACTTTGGTTCTAATTATCTTCCTACCAAATAATAGTATAGGGCTTTCTATAAAACAATGCTACTAGCTTCCACATTTCTAAAATGATCAACTGCATGCCACTATCGACTATACTCTTGCACCTATGCTTGGTGCAAGCACTAGTATATAGTACTTAAGATACCAATGAATATCTAAATCATTATTTTTCAAAGAATTTGTAAGGCATAATTCGAGTGAATTTAAATACTCCAGGCAATTCCTGAGTGCGGATGTTTCAATTCCTTAGTGTCAAAACTTGAATATATTTCATGCTTATCATTTCCTCTAGCAATTCTTATGTAAAACATCATTAAAATAATTGTTCCCTTTGACAGCGTCAAAAAGTGTATATATACAATATTTTTGAAGTTGTTTTGTGCTAAATGAACCTTTTGTGATGAAGTCTTGTAAATATTTTGGTTGGTACAACTACAAATTTCTTACTGGCTTTGTACTAGTACCCAAGATTAACATTGATGACATTAGTAGAATTCCAAGTTTTGCTCTTGTATTCCTATTAATTGTACTTAATTGTTGAATATGTTAAAGAAGAAACAAATGCCAGTTAATTTACAGACTGTAACTGACCTAAATTGCTCGATGTATTTTTTAAATGTTGAGATGCATATACTAAGAATTTTTTGTTGCTGCAGGCCAAGCCATAGCTGACAGACAGGTCAAAGCTTCCAACTATTGTGGATCTTGTGATTAAAGAGTTGCTGAACTTGAAATATCTTCAACAAGTAAGTTGCATGCAAAATATTTCTTTTGAAGGGAATTGACATTATTTTCAAAAATACATTCTGTTTATACAATTTTACTCATGTTTTGGTGGATAAAAACTTAACGTTCTTCCACATTTCTTGCCCATTTTATTGCATATTTGAAATAAGAAATAATCTTGCCATTTTCCAATAGCTAAATGTCTTTAACTGTGATTGGAATTTGGCATAAAATGTATTTTTTAGGTTAGATTGTCAGCTAGTTCTGGTTGATCACCATTTGAAAATTAGAGGTGCTTACAATTTGAATTCATAACAACCATTTCTCATCAACTTAAATTGTTTGTTTAGTACCCATTGCATTGACGTGACACTTACAAGGTTGAAGTATTGCAACTTCCTAGAAGGTCTGCCTACTCAATTCCATGATGATCCAACTTTCCTTGATCCTTGGGAGAATGATGTAGGAGCATCGAGGTCAAGGTTGAAGGCATGAGAAAACATTAAGGTCTCAAGATAACCAACATCACCATGTTAGAACAGTTGATGTAATAAGACCCTATGAAGGTCCTTTTTGATATGTTTGTAATCATTTTAGTTACATTTGAAAACAGTAATTAACAAAGACCATATGTGCAGATATAAACATTAATCACAACATGTCCAATTTATTTGTAGGTATATTTTCCTGTGAAGAAAGACCACGCCTGACAATATGAATCTAGAAGAAAATAATGAGACAATGGCTGCATTGTGGGCTCAATTCTGAAGAAAACTTGATAAATGTTATTGTCCTTGCAAAAAGTGTAAGGGTTTAAAGAATTGAAGAATTCTAATCACAACAGCCTAGAGTCATTGTAGGAAATATGGTCATGTTGAAGGGGGCCACGATTTTCGTCCATTGCTGAATGTGGATTTCCAATTGGAGGAACATGGAGGTGTGAATATCCAAGCTGAGGATAACACTCCCATGGAAGAAGATGATAATGTGCCAGAGGACATGATTAAAGAAGATGCTATTGGGGCAAGTGATGAAGAGGCTCACAATGATGGTACTAGCAAATCTGATAATAATGATGAAGATGGTCTTGATATACCTTTACTTGAGAAGGCACACGAGCCCTTATACCCAGGCTCCCAAACAACTCTACTGTCGACTATAGTGTTGTTGGTGAACTTAAAGGTTATGAATATCATATCCAATGTAGTAATGTCACGTATGCTAAGGTATGTCATTTTTGTCATCTTCAATGTTAGCATACAATTACTATTCATTATATTAGCAATGCATATTTGTTGTTGTAGGTTGATTAGTGAGTTTTTGTTACCACCATCAAACATTTTGCCTCGTTTGTACCGAGAATTATCTAACATTATGGATCAGATTGGAATGAAGTATCATACAATACATGCATGTCCCAATGATCATATTCTATATCATAAACAACATGAATTTACAACAAAATGTCCTAATTGTCATGTTAGTAGATATCGGTTAGATCAAATAACAAAAAAAGTGCCTCACAAGGTTCTTTGGTACATTCCCATTATTCCACGTTTGGAATGGTTATTCAGGTGTGCTAGCTTGGCACAATTTATGGATTACCATGCATGCAATAGAAGTCAGGATGACATTATGCGAATGCCTGCCGATGGTTCTGCATTTAAAGAGATAGAAGAAACATGGTCACACTTTAAAGAAGAACCTCATAATCTGAAACTTTCATTGGCAGCAGATGGTCTCAATCCATATGGAGATATGAGATCTGTTTACTCAGTATGGCCTATTTTTGTTATTAACAATAACATTCCTCCTTGGATGTCCATAAAGAGGGAGCACATAATGTTGTTAATGATTGTGCTAGGTTTTTTTTATTTTTTTTTTATAGTTATCTAAATTAATTTATAAATAGTGCATGAAAATGGTTATAATAATTGCGTAATGTTTATGTTCATTCAATTGCTAGGTAAATACCAAGTTAAAGATATGAACGTGTATATTGAGCTCCTAATTAACGAGTTGTTGAAGTTATGGAATGGCATCACTATGTATGACATCTCTAGACCGATAGGACATCGACAATTTCAATTCCATGCAATGCTTGTATGGACAATACATGATGCCCCTGGGCTAACTCATTTTTGCGGTATGTTATATTGTTAAGATCACATATTTTTGGTCTGTTATAGTGCTTACACATTACTATCAAATGCTTAAGTTGCACATGATAATTGTACATGATCCAATTATACATGATCTTTTAGGTCTTTTGATTTATAGGACCAGTACCTTCTCCATTGGGCAAGAAATTGACTATTGGTGAGAGATCTAATTCAAATAACTTGTATAAGAATTAATCAACTGCAATCACCCATCTCCATTCTTATGCAATATCCCTTTTATGAACTCATAAACTCTATTGATTTATTGAAGCATTTATATAATTGCTTGAATTAAAAGCAACAATAAAACCAGAATACAACCCATCCAGACTGCATTCAGCCAAATAAAACTTATTTAAATGACTTCAAAGTAAACAAACCCATAAACTAGAGATAAAAATTGATGATCCACAGATATAGTGTAAATACCCCTTTGTATTATCCTTTTCGTATGACTAATACAATAACCAATAGAAAACCAATTGAATGCCCAGAATAGATTGCCATTTCTATCATTTCAATTTGCTTATCAAAAAGTACAATGGAAGAAAACTCAAAACCGCTGCATACTATTGGACTGACTCAATATGTACTCTTTTTGAAAGAAAGAAAAAATTGCACAAGTCTCGAACCATCACAATGCCTTGAAAACTCATTTATATAGCATGAGTTGCAACAAGCAAAGGACAATTGTGATCTGACAAGTGTCCAAGGAACAAAGCATCATACAAAAGACAAAAAAAATCACATCAGAATGCCAGGCGTATCAAATATTCCTTCAGGTAGGCCCGTTCCAATTTCTATTGTGAATCATCAACTTCTAATTTATCTCTCATTATTTCAACTCCTCAGAATATGTGGCTACCAAGCTGGCCAAAGAAGGATGATCTTGTGATACCTCCAAATTGATTTTCTCCTGTGGGTTCTCACTGCTTTCACCTTGAGTAGGAATTATTACCTTTTCCCCTTCTTCTTTTTTTAGTTCTGGTGCAGAGGTGTCAATAACTTGCACCTCGCCTTCTTGTTTCTCATCATCATCTGAATTGTCCTTTTAAGGAAACTCAGGTGCGAAAATAGCTTCCTACACTAATCTCATAAGGAAAGTATGGTGCAAATCCTTTTAAAATCTTCTACACTTACAGATTCAATATCATGTAAACAACAATATAGCAGCCAACCATGCATACAGGAAATAGACAGAGAAAGAAACACACAACACAAAGATTTTTCGGTGGGGACTTTCGGTAAAACAACCCCACCCCTCCAGAACCTGCACAATGTATTATCTTCAACACACGATTACAATACACTTGCAATGAAAGTTCAACATCAACAATAGAAGACTCCAACAACACCTCAGTACCTACAAACTTTCATCTATCACTCTATTGCATTACAACACGTAATACTCATTTTATGAACATCTTAAGACCCAACCAAATGCCCACAAAGGAGTTGGGCATTTTTCATGGCTCAACCACCGAGAAACATACACAATGCCACATGTACATCCAATACTAAGAAAAGGGCATCCATCCCTTGAATAGGCAATGACAACTTGTCATAGACTCTGCCAAAAATAGCGGTCACAAGAGAAGTGTAAGGGAATCCGTCATACCAACCTATTTTTGGCATATTCTCTTACACACACCAACCACTCATTCTTGGGGCCCAAATAGGCCTCATGTCATAAGATGCTCTTACACCTGTCATATCTTATTCCTTAAATAGCTCTTATGTGTCATAGGAATTCGTCATAACCATTTCAGCCATGATCTCCTTCACACTCTTCAAGATGCTGACACATGTAAGTGATCAACATGCCAACTAGACATGTACACTCACATTTACATATTATTTGCAAAAATACATTTTACCAAACAAATAATAATAAGAGTAGGAATTATACAAGGTTGAGACACCTTATTCCTAACATTCTCCCACTTGTCAAACACCTTGTAAGAGCAACAATAACATAATAGGAACTAACCGCTATAGGCCAAAAGGTCCATAGACTCCGAACACCATCTAAAATTCTCAGTGCCCACTATTTTTGTTAATTCATCTACAAAATTCTTCATAGTATCTACCTTCTCCAAATTTACCTTTCCATCTTCCACCATATCTCTCACAAAGTGAAACTACACATCAATGTGCTTCGTTCTGGCATGGAAAGTTGGATTCTTCGCAAGGCAAATAGCACTCTGACTGTCACACCAAATAGTAATTTGTTCTACATCAACACCAACATCATAACACAATCTCTTAAGCCAAATGACTTCCTTACAAGCATGAGTAGTAGCCATGTACTCAGCTTCTGTAGTGGACAAAGCAACCACAGGTTGTCGCTTACTCATCCAACTGATGGCACCACCAAACATAGTGAACACATAACCACTGGTGGATCTCCTACGATCAATATCACCTACCCAATCTGAATCCACAAACCCATGAATACAAACTAAATGTAGAGATCCGAAAGAGTTACCATGATAGCATATGGAGTAATCTGATGTACCCCTCAAATATCTGAATACTCGCTTAACTGCATCCCAATGTATCCATCTAGGATTAGCCATAAATCGACTTAGGACTCCCACTACTTGGGCAATGTCTGGTCTAGTATAGACCATAGCATACATAAGACTGCCAACTGCACTAGCATAAGGTACTCTACTCATGTCCTCCACCTCACTAGGAGATTTTGGACAATCATCTACAGATAAATTTGTTCCCACAGAAATAGGAACACATAGTGGTCTACAATCTGCCATGCTAAACCTGTCCAACATAGAATTCACATACTTACTCTGACTCAACCAAAGTTTTCTATTAGACCTGTCTCTATTGATTTCCATACCCAAGATGTACCTAGCTGCCCCAAGATCTTTCATCTCAAACTGTGCTGACAACTAAGATTTAAAATTAGAAATCATACCCTTACCATTCCCAAACAACAACATATCATCACCATATAATGAGACAATAAGAAGGCGATCATTTTCAACTCTGAAATAAACACAATGATCTGATTTCGATCTTACAAATCCAATTGACAAGACAAAGGCATCAAACTTAAGGTACCACATCCTAGGAGATTGCTTCAAACCATATAGAGATTTCTTCAATCTGCAAACAAAGGATTCTTTACCTTTAACAATGTAGTGCTCAGGCTGTGACATATAAATCTCTTCCTCCAAATCACCATGAAGGAAAGTTGTCTTCACATCCATCTGTTCTATCTCTAAATCATATGATGCAGCAAGAGATAAAAAAAATCTAATGGATGTCAACTTTGCAATAGGAGAGAATATTTCACCATAATCTATTCCCTCTACCTGTGAATACCCCTTTGCAACCAATCTAGCTTTGTACCTTTCAACATTGTCATCTGCACAAAATTTATTCTTGAACACCCATTTACAACCAACAAAAAAGGTACAAGGTCCCATGTTTTGTTTTTCTCTAATGAAGCCATCTCATCATCCATAGCCTCAATCTAGGAACCTACATCTTCCATGCCCAAAGCCTCTTTCACAGATCTAGGCTCATCAGTGTTAGTAATCAAAGCAAAAGCACAACTAGAATCTAACATAGAATAACCAAACCTTTCTGGTTGCTTTCTTTCTCTCGTGGATCTCCTTAAGGGCTGAGGTTGAGGTTGTTCTTCCTCTTCTTTTGAACTGTCAGAGCTGCTAGAGCTCTCCTCATCATTAGACCCAACATGGTCTCTCTATTCAGTCTTCTCAGGGGTAGAAGGAAATTGAACAACATCTTTTTTCTTTTCTTTTTCATCTGGTTGTAGCACAATAGGAGAAGATGTTAGCTCTCTAAAAATAACAAATCTGCTATACAACACCTTACTAGTCATAGGATCCCAAAGCTTGTATCCTTTCACACCAGCACTGTACCCAATGAAAATACATTTAACAACTTTGTTTTCCAACTTAGATCTTTTCTCCTTTGGAACATATGCATAAGCTTCACAACCAAAAACACGAAGATATCTAATTGAAGGCTTCTTACCAGACGACACCTCCATGGGTGTCTTACCAACAAGAGCTGATGTAGGAGATTTTTTAACTAGGTAGCAAGCAATGGCCACAGCTTCAACCCAAAACCTTTGTTCTAAACCAGCTCCACTAAGCATACTCCTAGCCTTCTCCATCAGTGTCCTGTTCATTCTCTCTGCAACTCCATTTTGCTTCGGGGTATAAGGAGTTGTCTTATGCCTCTCGATACCTTGTTCTTTACAGAACTGTTCAAACTCTGCTGAGCAAAACTCACCACCATTGTCAGTTCTCACACACTTAATCTTCTTACTAGTCTGATTCTCTACAAGGGCTTTAAATTCCTTGAATCGACTAAAGACTTGTGTCTTACTTTTAAGGAAATAAATCCATGTCCTTCTACTGTAATCATCTATGAAAGATACAAAAAATACAAACTTGGAGATCGAAGGAACTTTTACAGGACCAAATACATCAGAATTAATAAGATCCAAAACATCAGAAGATTTGTGAGAACTAGAGTAAAACTGAACACGATTTTGTTTACCATATATACAGTGTTCACATAAGTCAAACTCGAGATTGCAATCATTTAACCCCTCAACAAGATTTTTGTTTTTCAAGGTTTTGAGACCCTTCTCATCAATGTGGCCAAATCTCATATGCCACAACATTGTCTTTTCTGCAGGAAGCTTTCCTTTCAAAGTGTTTGCATTTCCATTGGAACCAATAACCACATAATTCTTCACTACTTGTTCAGATGGTGAGGATGAAGAACTGTTACATAGAGGAATACATGCATCTAGCTGAAACAAAGTACCTCTCCTAGTACCCTTAGCAAGCACCATCGATCCTCTAATCATCTTACATCCTTCTTTCGAAAAAACAACTTGCACACCTACATCGTTCAACATACTTATAGATAATAGGTTTCGTGCTAGACCTGGAATGTGCATAACTCCATTGATTCCCTTTACTCATCCATCAGGAAATTTGGTAGTGACCCTTCCGCGTCCAACTATATTCAGGTGAGAATCATCACCCAAGTACACCTTTCCACCATCGAACTCTTCATATCTTGAGAACTAGTTTCAATGAGAGGTCATGTGAAAAGATGCACCCGAGTCAACCAACCACACATCATTAGATGCATGGGCTACCAAAGCTACGATGAATGCATCGCCATCTTCTTGAGATTTTTTAGAACCAGAATTTGAGGCTTTCTTCTTCTTCTTAGGCTCTTTACAATCTTTACAGGAGTGCCCAGTCTTATCACAGTTCCAAAATTTTGCCTTGGACTTATTGGAAGTCTTTGACTTCCCACGGGATTTGGATCTACCCTTATTGTCAGACTTATTGTCATTTTTCTTTCCTCTTTTCGTGGATTTCCCACGAACAACAAGGGCTTCTTTTTTCAAAATGAAAGCCTTTCTTCGCATCTCCTTTGATAGCAACGAAGACACCACATCATCCATTTTGAAGGTGACTAATGTGCTTCCGAGAGCCATCACAAGATGGTCCCATGAATCCAGTAAAGAACACAAAAATGTGTAGCAACGATCCTCCTCCTCTAACTTGACACCAGCATATCTCAACTGTGTAGCCAGTAGATTAAATGCATTTAAATGATCCGTTAAGGATCCACCTTCCTCCATTCGTAGAGAATACAACTTCTTCCTTAGGAACAAATTGTTCACTAGAGATTTGGCTTGATACACGGCCCCAAGTCTTTCCCACAAACTATATGCGGTTTTCTCATCTAGAACATTCAGAAGGACTGCATCGGTTAAACAGAGTCTTATGAGACCCTTAGCTTTACAGTCTTTGATATCCCAATCTACTTGAGTTATAGTTGCTGGTCTTATAGTGCTTGTAGTCACTTCCCATAGCTCACGATCTTCCAACATGTCTTCCATCTTGAGTTTCCACAACTCAAAATTAGTGCCATTAAATTTCTCCACCTCCATTCTTCCATATGATGAACTCGCCATCTCAATCTACAAATAAGATTTAGGATACTCTACACAAGACTCCCACTCAACTTGAGATTAGCTCAAAAAACCCTACCCAACAACTAGGATCAAAAGTTGATCAAGCTCTGATACCACTTGTAAGGAAACTCAGGTGTGGAAACAACTTCCTACACTAATCTCATAAGGAAAGTATGGTGAAAATCCTTTTAAAATATTCTACAATTACAGATTCAATATCATGTAAACACCAATATAGCAGCCAACCATGCATACAGGAAATAGACAAAGAAAGAAACACACAACACAAAGATTTGCCGGTGGGGAAAAACCTTTCGGTAAAACAACCCCACCCCTCCAGAACCTGCACAATGTATTATCTTCAACACAAGATTACAATACACTTGCAATGCAAGTTCAAGATCAACAATAGAAGACTCCAACAGCACCTCAGTACCTTTAAACTTTCATCTATCACTCTATTGCATTACAACATGCAATACTCATTTTATGAACATCTTAAGACCCAACCAAATGCCCACAAAGGAGTTGGGAATTTTTCATGGCTCAACCACCAAGAAACATACACAATGCCACATGTACATCCAATACCAAGAAAAGGGTGTCCATCCCTTGAATAGGCAATGACAACTTGTCATAGAATCCACCAAAAATAGCGGTCACAAGAGAAGTGTAAGGGAATCCGTCATACGAACCTATTTTTGGCATATTCTCTTACAGACACCAACCACTCATTCTTGGGTGCCCAAATAGGCCTCATGTCATAAGATGCTCTTACACCTGTCATAGCTTATTCCGTAAATAGCTCTTAAGTGTCATAGGAATTCGTCATAACCATTTCAGCCATGATCTCCTTCACACTCTTCAAGATGCTGACACATGTAATTGATCAACATGCCAACTAGACATGTACACTCACATTTACATATTATTTTCAAAAGTACATTTTACAAAACAAATAATAATAAGAGTAGGAATTGTACAAGGTTGAGACACCTTATTCCTAATAGTCCTCCTCTAACTGCTTGTCCAACAGAAGATCTGCCATCCAAGTGTCAAAATGTATATCATTCAGCTAGCTGAACTGTAGGATATCATTTTGCTTTTTTAAAATATAACCAGCCTCCTTTTCAAAACCAACAAATTCTTGCTTCAAAGAATTAAAAAAAATTGGACTTTAACCAATTCCTCTGTCGTAGTGGCCCACCAGGCATGCTCCTTTTCATTAATAACTTTATTAATAACTTTATTTATTCTTGTACTTATTCAAATAAGAAACAATTTTCAATTGCAGAGCAACTCTCATGTTATCAAAATTTGACAGGTCATTAGCAATATCATACAATTTTTCAACATGGTCATTGGAAGACTTTATAACTGAATAACATAGAAGGGTGATTTCCTTTTCCCTTCTTCCCCATTTATTAACAATAGGCTTCAGGGTATCATCACGAGTTTTCAATTCCTCCCATATATCTATTGCTTTTACCAACTGATCAAAGAATAAGGGCCACTCAATTTTGTCCGCTAAATACATTAGAGCCTTTCTAAGCTTATCCTCATACTGCGTATTTAACTCTACATGTAAGGCCCATAGTTTGCTCTTCTCTTCTTCAAATTCCTCAGTTGTATAATATTCAGGCCTTTGAGGTGTGTGTGGTATCTCTACAAGGGGGCTGGATTTAAAAGGTTCCATTGGAGGACGGGGGTATGTTATTCTTGGCCTTGTGGATTTCCCCATTGCCTTGTTTACAAGTTCAATTCTCCTTTTTACCTCCCTATTATAGGCCTCAAGAAGTGTTTCATATTTATTCTATAACTCAAACATAACCTATTCCTCCTTCTTAGCAGTGGCCAACACAAACTTAGAAGAATCCACATTCCAATATGCTGCCTGTACATGTGAAGTGTCAACAACCCTTCTTACAAGTATATTTCCCATCAACCCAAACTCATCTGATTGTGATGGTATGGCTCTAGATCCCTTTCTCAATGACCAATTGACCAATGTAGCTTGATCTTCAATGAATGAAGTGCCTTGGAAGTCTCTTCTATTTGGGTCTTGCAACTCCAATCTACTTGAAACAGAATTGAAAATTAATGCATCTGCAATATCCCAATTGGGCAATAATAAAATGTTAGATGCCTTTATCATATTCCTCCCCTCCTCAGGGATTATATTCTATAATTCCTTCATCATTTCTTCTTTAATTTGGTTTTGCATGGAAGTTTCATCCATTTCTGGATACTCTGTTTTCATCTTTTTACATTTCTCCTCGAAAACGTTCATGTTTGTCCTCCATGCAAATTGCTGAAAAGCCCTTGATTTCACAAAACTGTCATCAGTCAAAAATTGATGGCTTGCCTACTCTAATACAGGGTCCAACTCCCTGCCTCTATAATCAGCTATTATTAGATCCAAACTTGGGAGAGGAAGTTCTGGAGGGTTACCCTCATCTAATTCTACTTGAGTAATAAAAATATCTCCCTGTGATCCCATTTGTTCAACCTGTTCACCAGTAAGCTGCTCTTCTCCAATCCTCAAAGGGGACTGGGTGGGTGAATATTCCTCATCTCGAGGCCTTTCTTCTGTCATTACCTTTTGCCTCTTAGGACTAGGCTCTTCAGGTCTCTCCTCTTGGGCTATACTGGTAGATCCTATTATTTGTTTGCCCTTGTCTATAGGAACCCTTTTATTCTGAATTATAGTATATCCGAGCCTCTTTTGTACAATTATTTTATTAGTTCTCACATTTGGAGTGAAAGCCAACCTCCTCATGACCTCTCTGGCTTATCAAGATATGAATCAATAAAAAATTGTTTCTTTTCATTCATGACCTCCATTATTTCAGGGAAGGTATTCATGAGCTTACTTATTTTGTCAGCCTCTGTAATAGCATTATCCAAAGGATCATATTTATTATCAAAACAATGAATGAATTCTAAGACCCGAGAATAAACTCTCCATTTTTCCTTTTTAGTTTCCTTCTCCTGCAATGATAATTCATTCCTTATAATATCCTCTGGATAATAAGAATCATGCTTGACTGGTCCCAACTTGATTCTATGCCTCAACATCTGATTGAAAAATCCCTCAGAATCACAAAAATTGGGATGAGAGACAACCATCATATACTGCTCCAAAATTTTATGCAAAAAGATCCATCCCCCTTTTGTAATCACAAACTGATGGGCCACTGTGTAGGTAGGGAAGATTGACCCTAATTTCCTTTTCAAAAAAAACATTTCTTCCACTCCCCTTAACTGCCATAAAACTTTAGCCATTCCCACCTTCAAAGGAACTTGGTAAGGCAAAACATGAGGGTTCCCCTTGAAACCATAGATTCTAAAAATAGTAGAAACAGGGTAGGGGATGATATCTCCCCAATTATGTGAAACTTTCAAGTCATGGGGGTTATCCATAGGCCTGATGAGACTCATTAGTACCCTAGGGATTCTGGGATTGTCACTCAATATGAGGCATCTCAATTTAGCAGCAAAATATCTATCAAATCTGACAAAAGTAGCATTACTTGCATCCTAGGTCATATCTGCACTCCACAACTAGACTGAAAGTATTTCCTCATTCTCCTCTTTGTTTAGCTCCATCTCATTACCAAAATATGTCACTCCTTTGAACAAAAACATATGCATTAATAGAGAGTAGTGACCAAAAGTTTTTTTTGCAATCCGAACTAAACCAATGTGAATTTCTTCAACAAAAAAGGAAGCAAAATCAAAAATAACATCTACACCGAAGGAAGCAATCTGAACCATCATGTACATGAAACCAATGGGCATAAATTCTTGCTCATCTTCACCAAAAACTCGGCATAAGGTCCTGTATATTTCTACAGCCCGAGAAGTGAAAAGACTCTTCTTAAAAGGCTCTCTAGAGGCTGCAGTAATTATTGGAAAAGTTTCTATTGTACCAATATGTGCCCTTAGTGCACCTCCCCTAATTACATCCTTCTTTGCTTTATATTCATTCTCTAATTCTAGCAGATTGATTTGCACATGGTAGTTTGATAATGGTTCCAAGTGAAAAACCTCTCTAATTTCTTTAGGAGTAATCGAGACCAGAGGCACACCATCCTTTCTTCTTACAACCCTAATGGCTTGGTCATAATTCTTAGCAATGGCTTCAAGCAAATCATAATCCATGAAAACACTTGGGACTACTAACTTTCCCAAATCAAAATTCCAGACATTAGCATGCGGGGCAAACAAATTTCTTTCCGAAAACCACTTTTTAAACAAGATAAGGCCAGTTTGAGTAGTTGTTGCATCCCTAACCCAGTTCCCCTTTTCATATAGGCCATCACCAATTTTAAGCCTAGGGTTTAAGAAAATTAACTTTTTAACTTGTGTAGGCTGTACAATAGATTCTGGGAGTAACTCTAATAAATCATCGTGGACATTCCTATCCATATAATTAATTTTCTGAGAGAATGGTTTCTTAGGAGGCATTTTGACAGTATTGAGAGGATTGGAATGCCACAGATGTTATAATATGAGTACTTACTTGACTTGCTAAACTTGTTCTTCTCTGAACTTCTAAAATTTCTCTCAAATGATAGAAGAATAGTTTCACGTCTTTACCAGGCTTAACACGACACAATCAATCAGGCTCTTGTGCTCAAAAAATTTGCAATCTCTGTTCGCGTGGGACTAGAATTAATAAAAATCTCTATGTTATACTCTGTTTCTCCCACACATGAAGCTTTCACTTATCATAAATGCATCAAATAGAAAAACAAAGTGGTTTCACACTTTCTTTTTTTAAACTTGTGCCGTTGATCCTTGAAAAATCCTATGATCTGGGAATGACAACTAAGTTGACTTAGCTTTCTTCTTAACACATTGGTAGTCAAGCCAATAAAACACCTCCACCTCTACCTTTCCTTCAAGGCTGGCACTTCAAACTGGGCCCATGGATGACTACGGACATGTGTCATCAACTCGCTAACTCGTTATACATAATTCTCGAGCACCTTTCCACAACGAGCTAGCGATGATCACTGATCTTACTTTAATCATGTGGTAGACAATTGAAACAACCTTTAAGAGCATGATGGTGGGTCCATTGCTCATTAACTCGCTATACCTAATTTTTTCACATCTCTTTATAGCGAGTCAACAAGCTTCATCGATCCAAACTTGATCTTGTGGACAACAATTTTACTTCAACAGTGGTGGGCCACACTCGCTAACTCACTATACTTAACTTTCAAGCACTTCTTCATAGCGAGTCAACGCCACCCTTTGATCCTAGCTTGATCTCATGATAAAAAATCTTTGTACCTAGTAAATGGGAAGTGGGACCATAATATCACTGTACATGATATGGGCCATGCAGATTTCTACCAAGCATTGGTCGAAAGTTTGACCAATGAATGGCAGAAAATGTGCTGACAATGCCAACATTTTTCGACCACCGTATTGGTCGAAGTTTTGACCAACCTACTGGATGGTCAAATTTTTGACCCAAAAGTTTTCAACCAATGCCATCTAGTTTTCTACCATGCATTGGTCAAAATTTTGACCAATGTCCCGCAGATTTCTACCAAGCATTGGTCGAAAGTTTGACCAATGAATGGTAGAAAATGGCTCAATAAGCTGAACATTTTTCGACCGACGTATTGGTCAAAATTTTGACCATCCAGTAGGTTCGTCAAATTTTTGAACAAAAAATTATCGACCAATTTGTTGGTCAAATTTGGTCAAAGATTGGTCGAAAAATGGGTCAAAATTTTGACCAATAAAGGTCAAAAAAAGAGCCCAAATGTACTAGTGATCTTATGGGTAGGTTAGTGCCCAGCCTGATAGAGATTCATTCTTACTCATTCAAAGATCAAAAAATTTCTACGTCCATTTTCAACATATCATTGTTTAAAAAACTGATGATGGCAAAAATTTGGAAATCATCTTCTCCTCGATGGGTTTCCTACCCACGAGGCTGCTTTCCCATGAAAGGCATTAAATGATGCATGTAGATCAAAAATATACAAGGAACAAGGCATCTTGTAGTGAATCATGTTTTCATTTATGATTATGATTCCCAAATATGGTTCATATTCATTGTGGCCCTCATAATCGTCCTCAGCAAAAAACTCAAAACTGACTTCTCCTCGACGAGTTTTCAACCCATGAAGTTGGTTTTCTGAAAAGGCAATTTGGAATGAAAAGGAATTTTAACTGGTCCTCGAGAAGGTCTTTGCATCTCATTTAGACATTTTTGACTTCAAGAGAGGCAATTGTCCAAAATCTGATTAAGAAAGGAAACATTAACGGAGAAGCGAAAACTGTCTTCTTGTCAGCGAGTTTTCAACCCATAGGATAGTTTCCCAAATTCCAAAGAAAATCAAGTTAATGATCAAGTTGGATTCACAAGTCATGTTCAGAATATCTCAAAATGACATGATATAGAAAGTTATCATTGAGCTCATAAGAATAATGAAAAGATCTCTAGATGTCTGTTAAACTCTTGCATTTACTATTCAATGGGTATCTTCTTAAATTCATTTGCGTGGCATGAATTCTAAAGATCAATGGATGAATTGAGGCTTCCATATATAGAAACATAAACAATTGAATGAGCTACCACTCTTTCTTTGAACTGTTATTTTGTTAACATGCATAGCTTTTTGAAAAGCCAGTGATTATTGCATTATCCTTTCCTTTCACTTTCTCAATTCAAATCTTGTTCTCAAAATCATGGCAACTAGGTTTGCAGGTTTTGATAGATTGATTGGGATCAAATCCCAATTGCAAAATTTCACAGACACTTCTCTTCTCTTCTACAACATAGAGGATTTTCAAAAGAGAGAAAAGTCTAAGTGAATTCACCCCATCACTGAGAAACTCCAAGGATGTGGGTTGGTTGAAGCTGTTGGTTTTTTAGTTGTAGTTCAGGCCCTAGAGCTAATCTATGTACAACTTAGAGACAAGGAAAATTTTGCTACTTGATGACATGATGTTGATTTCAATTGACAAGAAAACTGTGGTTAATTGCCTCTATGTGCCAAAATGGGAAGAATTCTTACACTTGACCTTTTGGGGGAGCCATTTTTGAGTTCTCCACTAAGAAAATGATCTGGAGGAAAGAAATCATGCAAGCATGGTTTCAGAAACCACAAAGTGCTAAGAGTAAAGTTCCTAAAACCTTGTTTGGGACCAATCTCAAACCAAAGATTGTTGATATTTTGGTTCTCCTACATAGGTTGAAAGGTGAGGTAGAAGCCTTAAATTTTGTTGAGCAATATTTCTTTTTAGTGCAAGTCATTTTCTTTGACACTCAATACATTGATTGGGCTCAAGAGGTAAGTGAAATTCTATCCAATGCTCTTTGTGTGGCTAAATTTTATAATACATTCTGTATGTCCTCTTTCCTCATTTATATGTTGGCCTTGTTGTAACTATGGCCAGGCCTCCCAAGAATTGAGGATTTTCCTGATGATGTGAAATCTTATGAGTTTTATCTGTGCTTATAGTTACAAAATAGTTATGCAGAATATGTGGAAGTAAATGATGCATTTACTATGAGGATTTGTAGGGAGTTACAAGGATTTCTAGAGAGGAGATTCAGTCATGAAGCTTTAATTTATATCAACTAGTTTGGAAGTTATTTCATTCAATTCTCATCTTTCTCTTATTTGCGTCTTGTAGCCTTCAATGGATTCTCCTTGAAGCTACCAAGGTATCTTAGTTGCATGCTCGTGTTGATCGAGATTGTGCGGCAAGCCCTTCAAGTGAATATTTTGAGCAGGATCTTGAAGAAGAAAGGATATGAATTTCCCATGAAGGTGGGGACTTTCAACTATGACACCCACTCTGATTTCAAGAACATGTTGAAGGGATTTGAAAAATAGTATAAGCTGGACATGTACAAAGTTTTGAGGCCCATGTTCAACCCAAATGGGCATGCTAAGGATGTTTTTTAGATAGGAAGTGTAATAAAGCATATCACCACCATTGAGGATTACTGGGCCAACTACAAGGATGAGTTCAAGAGTCCTGATTGAGCCTTAGTTCAAGAGTCGTGATTGAGCCTTTGCTAGATTAACAATTGATTAGGTGAAGATGGACCAAGTTAACATTGGTGTAGAAGGGGTGGAAGATGATGACCAAAATATGTATAGTAATACTTACCTAACTAAGCCTAGAAGCACTCCCATAAGCTCAGAGCCTTATGAAGACAATGAAGAGGAGCTAGAGGTAATGTTGGCTCAAATCTACAAGAGGATCGAAAAGTGGGTCAAATGGACCATGACCCGACAAAGCAAGAGAAAAGGTATAACCACCCATGCATCTCCAAATGTAAATGCATCCCCCTCTTCACAAAGTGGTGCCTTAAGTACAATCTTTCCTATCACTCAAGGGCCTGCTCAACTAGCCGGTGGAGGTGACCAACCTCTTAACAAGAACATCCCCCTTAATAAGACTTTTAAGGATGGTTCAGTGCTAGTAATCAGAACTAAAATAGAGGATGAGAAGAAGAAGGCAAAGGAATTGAAAGATAGCACAATCATAGTTGCTCTCTCCTTGCATAGTAGTCTGATCCCATCTATGAGTGTTGTACTACTCCTACCAAGTAGTCCCTAAGTTCAAGCGACGGACATTGGAGATGGTGGAAGCAATGAAAGTGAGTCTACTGAGTCTGATGAAGCTGCAAAGAAGATTGCAAAAACAAAGAAAGGTCCCAAATCTTCAAAGATCATTTCACAAGTCCCAAAGAATCCTTTCTCTTTCACTACAAAGACATTGACTCCATTCAAAAGAAAGATATTCAATATAGACACACTCGGGACTGAATCTAAGGTGATTGGCATAGAATCATGGTTGGAAGAAACCTTGGATAGAAAGAGGAAGAGGAAAGAAGATGAGTTCCCAACAAAGAAACTCTATCTGTAGCTATCCATTCTGGAGCAACATTGAGTAGAGTCAAGAAGCAAAAGACCCTATCAATTCTTGGGCAAGATCTTGACACATGGCATCTGACTATGGAGATTGTTAAGCCCACTAAAGAAGGGAGGATTGAAGAAATGTCTATAGATGATATCACCTTGCATTCTATGGATCTTGAAGAAGTTATACATGACACCAAGGTGGACCTATGGAAGTCAAAAAATGACATGATAGAAGGACAACTTGAAAGCCTTAAGCTAGCTAAAGTCAAAATGAAGGTCGAGATCCATGAACATAATTGCTTCATTAGGAAATTAGTCACCCCGCTGGCAAGCATCTTAGGAATGTCAACCTCTAGTGATCCTACAGCCATTGACATTCAAGCTATCATCTCCCAGTTATAGGAAGACAAGCACTTCAAAAAAATTGGTAGAGAGTGGAGTGAAAAACTCAAGTATGAGGGACTTGCAATCATAGATCAAATTGGCAATGCGGTACTAAGGCTTGAAATAGAGAAGGATAACATCTTAGCTAACTGGCCTACCCTAGCAACAGAGAAAGCTAAGAGTAAGGATTTCATTTCCTTATTAAAAATGATCATCTAGATGAAGGCTAAGGAAGCTATGGAGACAAAGAATCTACCTAAGGGAGACACACCCTTATTTGAATGGCTACAAAGCATGCAATTCAAATCTAAAATGATCCTAGTGGTAGAGGAAGGATTGAAGGAAATGAAAGGTAAAGTTAAAAAGGATCAAGATAAAGACTATGATCTAATAAGAGGCCTACATACAGATTCCCAAGCTAGTGGATAAGGGAAAGGGATAGTTGGAGTTGTTGTCATGCAAAAGAATTTCTCCAATTATCTAGATAATTTAATGGAGAAGTCTTCTGATCACCAGAACAAAGTGTCAAAATTTCAAAAACTCAATGGGTCTATACATGTGGCTATGGAGGAAATACATGAGTAGATGAGTTTCATCAAATACCTAGCTAGAGAGCATTCCAAGTGGCTCTTAAGGGACACTAATGTTCATGTTCATAAAAATGAGGAGTTGATTCCAATCATTGTCACCTCCATAGCTTATAGGGTGAAGTCAGAAAAAGTAAAGAAAGTGAAGTGATTCTGATCCTACCCTTTCACATTTTGATGTAATGATTGTAACTAACAATTGGTTCATTGCTATTTGTCAATTTTGAGGAGATGAAATGATTTAAATCCCATTTTGTAATGGTCATCTTGGGATCCTATATGTATCTAATTGAAAAATTAATAGAAGGTCAACTAATTTTTGGTGTGAAATACTTGATGTTGTAGAGACAAATTGACGGTATTTTGTTTCAATCATTTTTTGTTCCATTTGTTTTGGTATTAGTTTTATGTTTCTCTTTTGGGTCTGAATTGAATCAAGGAATGAATAGAGTTTTATTCCTCTATTTTGAAACAATGAACCAAAGATAATAAGTATTGTTATTGGAAGTTCAAGAGAGATTCTTTTCCATGCTTTCCTTTTAAGTTAGTCTTTTCCATTCCTAGAGCTAGAATCTTGTTGATATTAGTTTAGTTATAGATAGTATTCATTGCTAAATTGTTAAACTTTGCAGGTTTATAAGATGTGCAAATCCACAAATTTGACTAATCCTAAAATTTGAATCCTCGCCTAAGTTAACTTGGTATAAATTTCCAACTAATTTAATCAGTTGTATTTAAAAAATATTGGACATTTTAAAGAGCAAAAGGAAAGAACAATCTGTTTACCAATAGTATCTTAATTGGTATGTCCGAAACTACCAATAAACATAGAATGTTGAAAGTGAAATTAAGGAATTCATTGTCCTCATCACATTTGTCTTAAGATTCCATAGAACATTATTCTTTTATTTTTTAGTGAATATCTTCTTTAGTGAGTATATGTTATTATCTATATATGCACTATGATGTCTGTTATGATTGGAATTCTATTGTTTTACTAGTTTGTGGTGTATTTCAACCAAGTTATGAATAGTTTAATTTATTAATTTTAATGAATAAATTATGAGGTCTCTTAACATGGAAAATAGCATCCTTGCATGTAATTTTTAATTGTCTTGACCAAGTGTGATACCAATTTCCCTAGTCGCGATGAAATATATTTGAGATTCTTCATTGCATTTTCATTGAATTTTGAATTTTTCAATATATCTTGGCGAGTTACCTTGATTATTTGGATATCTACAATTTATATCACTACCATTATTTCCTCTTCAATCTTGTTGTAGATGTTAGAGTAATTATTCTTTTATGCTTATTAATTAGATCATCTTGATTTAATTTATTAAGTTGTTTATTACTTTAGTTCTTAAGCTATCTCTTAGGTACATATAATTAATATTTTATATTAATTATATTGTGCAACCTAGTTTTATTTCCCTTTAGGGTTTTTTTCACCTTTAAGGTTGAACTCTTGTATTTTTCTTTTCATTATCTTGGAATACATTTTGCTCTCACTCCATTGAGATTTTCCAAGCTCTACTTTTTCCTTCTTTGGTTTCTCTTTAGCACAGGTCATTTGCATGCACGTGTTCTTGGTGATCTATGAAGTTAGTTTTCTAAACTTCTACATGGTATCAGAGCATCCCTATTGCTACTTGGTTTGGATATCTTGAAGTCACAATTTGGAGATAGAAACCACAGCTTTTTCAAGGTTTTTTCTTACATCAAGAGGAGGTGTATTTTTTTGGTGTACTTTGGGAAAAAAAAGACTCTGGCATTGCACTCAGAAGGCCTAGTATAATTGAAATTCATATAAAATTTGCGAATTTTAGCTATTGTAGCCTCTAAAAAAATTGGCCTCCCGGGGGTCATACAGACATGAAAACCAAGAAAAAAATAAAAAAATAAAAAAATTTCTTTTCAAGCCGCTATGCCTAGCGGCCACCCGCATGCCACCCACACACCATCGGAGGGTTGCCTGTGCCTGACCTACATGCAACCATCACCAGTGCACCACCATGGCCTAGAGCTCCACCTGACCACAACCACAACCAATGGAGATCTGCCCACCTGCCATCGTCGACGATGGAGCACCTCCTAAGTGCCACTAGGATGACTATCAATGTGTGATGTCAACATCTCGATCACTAACATTAGCAATTTGACTGTTGACATTAGCATCCCAATCACTGATGTCATCATTTTAGCTGGTCGATTTTTGCAATTGATGATGTCACTTACTATTCAACTTATGTCATTTTTTGGCCTGCTAATGTTATTTTCCAGTGACCAATTTATTTTGGCAGACGAGCATTTGATGGCCATATGACCATCAAATTTTTTTGGTGATTGTATTTTCTAGTGAGCTTATTTTTGGAGGTGCAGTTCATTTTTTGGCCATTACTTGAGCATACAGAGGTCTTCTTTTGATCCAAAAGAAGTTCCAAAAAGCTAGTTCCAAGCCAGAGATGATGGTGTAGGTTTCATTTTTTTATGAGGCCATTTGAGCTCCTATTTTTGGCATTGAAGTATAGGCTTCAATTTTCTCCTTCTTTGCATCTAAAGTCCAGGTTTTTTTCTCAATTTTTGTGCTTTCAGTAGTTGTTTCTTTAGTTTATGAGGGATATATGTATATGTTGGGGGGCGCAAGGGGGGGGGGGGGGGGTGCATTTTATTTTCTATAATTTACTTCAGAATCAACCCTTCTACTTTTGTCTTCTTCTCTCTATGTCGGACCCCTCTGTGGCTCGACTAAGAGCACACATGACTCAACTTCTTATGTCATGTGGCTTATGGTCATGTCTGGATGAAAATCAACCTATCTTGCAATGCCCTTTTGAGGTTCTTCAATATAGAAACAAAATGGATGAAGCCATGAGATTAATTGCACTAAAAATCTCCGATAGTCTCCTGTTTCACTTGGATGGTTTGACTACTCCTCAAGCTATTTGGACCAAGTTTCATAACTTTTTTGGCATAGTGAATGAGTTTTAGGCACTATAGCTTGATGTAGAGTTGACTTCTTTGACACCTACTAGCTTTCCCACCATTGAGGACTTCTTGATGAAGTACAAATCTTTGCATACAGTTTTGTAGGGATGTGGGAAAAACAAAATAGATGATGAGTGTATTTTTTTGATACTCTCAAAGTTGCGAAGACAATATCAGATCTTTTCTTCCACTTTCTACTCCACTATGGATGCCTTGGGTAACAAACATCAAATGCCTTCTTTTGAGACATTCTTTGATCGGTTGACATGGGAACAGGCAAAGATCTAATAGGTGGATTCTTTTGGATCTTCTAGCCAAGTGTCAGTTGCTCAATCTTCTCAGGGGAAACCAAAATAGAAAGCCAAACCAAAGAAAGATACACCAAAAACTGATACCAAACCTCTAGCTAACCCTTCCAAGGGTAAATCTTCTTCGAAGTCTCCTAAATCTACCTCCAAGACTAAGAAGAAATTAGTTGAGACCTGCAATTTTTGTGGAAAGGATGGACATCTCATTTCTAGGTGTTGGAAATGTTTAGAAGCTTTAGAGGAAGCCATGCAAGAGAATCACATTTTAGCTCCTAAGTCTTCATCCCCCCTATAGGGAAAGGTCACACTCTTATTGCATGAGCTATGACTTTTGTGCCTACCTAGATTCTTGATTCCAGTGCCTCTCACCATATGAAAAACACTCAATAGTTGGTCACCTCACTTGCTCCTTCTACTACTTCACAGATTGCTATTGGAAACTCATCACATCTTTTAGTCATGGGTTCTAGTTCTGTTGCATTAGCTAGGGGTTCTCTTCAGGATGTTCTTTTTCTCCTTGAAATCTCAATGAACCTATTATCTATTTATTAGATTTGTCACTCTGGCTCTAGTAAGACAATTGATTTCTCACCACATGATGTGGTTATTCAAGACTTACTTGATTTTGAGTTGATTGTGGCTACTAGGAGTGTTGAATCTGCATCTCACCTCTACATATTTGATGGATTTGATTCTTCTGATGACACAAGTTCCTGTCTTGTAGCACATGTAGATTTAGCAAGTAGACTTTGGCATGAGCATTTGGGCCATGTCAATTACAAATATCTTCAGTAGATGAGCACATAGGCACTTGTTCTTGGGCTTCCCTAGATTTCCTACACAAGTGGTGTTTGTCAGGGCTGTGCTCTTGGCAAACAACATAGGGATCCTTTTCCACATGGATGAGCCATTCATTCTTTGGCACCATTGGAGTTGATTCATAGTGACCTCATGTCATTTTCCACTCCTTTTTCTGGTGCCAGATATGTGCTTAGTTTCATTGATGACTTCTCTAGATGCACATGGATGTACTGTTTGAAGTACAAGTCTAATGTCTTTGATTCATTTCAAGTCTTCAAGATATTTTTATAGAAGTAGTCTGGTCTTTCTATTCGGTGGATACACACAGATGGGGGGGGGGGGGAGTATGTAAACCAAGCTTTCAAGGATTTTTTCTCTGAACATTGTCTTTAGCATCAATTTTTAGTTCCCTACACCCCTGAACAGAATGGTGTGGTAGAGAGAAAGAGCATAACACTTCGAGAGATGGCTAATTGTACAATTTAATCTAGGTCCATGGATTCATCTTTTTGGGCAGAGGTAGTCAATTTTGCCAACTATATTCAGAATTGGATGCCTCACAAGGTAGTTTAACATATGACTCCTTAGGAGGCTTGGTCTTATGTCAAGCTTGATGTATATTCAATCTAAGTTTTTGGTAGTGAAGCATGGGCATTTGTACCAGATGCTCAGAGGAGAGCAATGGAGTGGAAGAGCTATCACCTCATTTTTGTTGGCTACTATGAGGATGTTAGGGCTTATAGGTTATTTGATCTTGATTCCAAAGAGGTCCTATTTCAACAGGATGTCCAGTTTGATGAGTGCCTTCCTACAGTAGATACCTTGTCTCCAAAGTCTACTTCACTTACCACTACTCCCTCATCCTTTTCAATCTCTTTTTTGAATGATGAAGTTGATGAACTTGGTGATCCCCATTTACCTCTACCATAGGATTCTCCCCAAATGCCTAAGTGGGCTTGTGCTATAGTTAAGGCTATAGGATCTCTAGCTAGTGACCCTTCCACTTCCTGTCGCACCCAATCTCATACCGTGGGTTCTAGTCTTTCAGTCATGCTATTTGTGATGAACCTCAGACATTTGTAGCAGCATAAGACATTTTGAGTGGGGCAATGCAATGGAGGAGGAGTATTCTTCTTTGGTGAAGAATCATATTTGGGGTCTTTGTTCTCTTCCTAAGGAAAGAAAGTTAGTGTGATGCAAATGGTTGTATCATACTAAGTTTTGTACTAATGGTTCTATTGATAAGTATAAGGCTCATCTTGTTGCAAAGGGTTTTTCATAGGTTGAGGGTATTGATTACACCAAGACATTTTCCCCTATCTTCAAGATGAACTCTATTTGACTTGTCTTATCCCTCGTAGCTTCACAAGGATGGTCAATTTTCTAGATGGATATGAAGAGTGCATTCTTGCACAATGATCTTATTGAGGAGATTTACATGGAGCATCCTCATGGATTTATGCAAGATTCCTCCTTGGTTTGCAAACTTTGACACTCATTGTATGGTCTCAAATAGGCCCATCAAGCTTGGTATGAGAAGATGGACTCTTTTTTGCTTTCTGTAGGCTTCACATGCTACCATTCTAATCCTACAGTCTACATTTAGTGTCTTAAGGTTGAGGTTTTGATCCTTGTGCTATATGTTGATGACTTTCTTCTCACAGGTAGCTCATCCTCTATGCTTCAAGATGTTTAGTGAGCCTTGATGGAATAGTTTAAGATGACTGATCTTGGTTTGTTACACTATTTTGTTGGTCTATAGATTATTCAGTCCTCTGCTAGAATCTTTGTTTACTAGTAGAAGTATGCTCTTGACATGCTTCGATGCTTTGAAATGTTTGATTGCAAGCCTGCTCCCACACCTTTTCAGTCAGGTGTTACTTTTTCTACCTCTTGAACTTTGCCTTCAGTGGATCCCACATTGTATTGGCAGTTGGTTGGCAACTTGTTGTACCTGACACATACTTGTCCTGATCTCTTCTTTGCAGTTGGTCTTGTCTCTCAGTTTTCACATAAGCCTCATGAGAGTCATTGGCATGCTGCCAAGCATATTTTGAGATACATTTAGGGCACTCTTATGTATGGCATTCATTACACATCAGGGACTCCTCACATTGTTGGCTATAGTGACTCAAATTGGGCCATTGATGTTGATGATTAGAAGTCTACTTCTGGCTTTATTTTTTGTCTTGGCTCTAGTCCTATCACATGGTCGTACAAGAAGCAACATGCTCACACACTTTCATCTATACAGGCTGAGTATAGAGCAACAAATCCTTCTAGTCAGGAGATTTTATGGCTTTGACAATTGATAATCAAGTTTGGTTTTCCTCCTGATCGTACCACTATTCTATGGTGCAATAATCAAAGTGCTATTCATATTTCCCATAACCTAGTGGAGCATCAACGCACTAAACACATTGATCTTCATATGCATTTCATCCATCAGCTAATCTAGGATGGTGTTCTCTCTTTGGAGTACATTCCCACTGACACATAGGTTGTCAACATCTTCACCAAATCTTTTGCATCACCATGCTATCTTCAGTTGTAGTCTATGCTTGGGGTCTTGTTGAGGCCTTCCTTCCTTCATGTTTTTTTAGCATGTTTGTTCTATCTATTTTTAGAGAGGGGTTTTCCCATTGGGTTTTCTCCTTTGTCTCTAGTTTATAGAGATTTCCTTGTTTTGGGTACCTAATTAAGCCTTATTGCCAGGATCCATTTTCCGCTTCATAGCTTTGCTAGGTTAGCTTACCTCCTAAGCTTCACTTAAGGGGGGTGTTAGAGTAATTATTCTTTTATGCTTATTAATTAGATCATCTTGATTTAATTAATTAAGTTTCTTATTACTCTAGTTCTTAAGCTATCTCTTAGGTGCATATAATTAATAATTAATATTAATTATATTGCGCAACCTAGTTTTATTTCCCTTTAGGGTTTCATTCACCTTTTAGGTTGAACTCTTGTATTTTTCTTTTCATTATCTTGGAATACATTTTGCTCTCACTTTGTTGAGATATTCCAAGCTCTATTTTTCCCTTCTCTGGTTTCTCTTTAGTACAGATCATTTGCATGCAGGCATTCTTAGTGATCTGTGAAGTTGGTTTTCTCAACTTCTACAGTAGATATTGTGTATCTTGTCCTGAAAACCTAGATCTCCAAAGTGATTACTCAACTTGTAGAGTTTTTAAAACTTGTTAATTTACCACTCTTTTGGATTGTGTAATAGGGAAATATAACTAATTGTTGGATCCACCAAATAAATCAGCTAGTACTTATAAAAAATAATGAAGAACAACACACAGTGGAATAGAAACTTGGCATATTTTATTATTATTCATCAAATCAGTGCAATGTAGAATTTTTTTCTTAATTTTTGTTTAATTGGTAAGTAATAAAACCATGGAGAATGTTTACAAGGTTATTTTTACATTGAAAAATTCTTCCTTATCCTCTTCCCTTCCTTCTACATTGAAAAAAGATCACTACAGAGACATAGATTAGAAGGGCACAACATGAGACAAAATATATATTCACTCATGAATACTAAATGAATGAATGAATTGATGATATTGAGAGCTTAGATTGACATAATTTTTAGATGATCATATGAAATGTAATGGTCATATGAGTAGAATGAAACTAGAAAGGCATTATGTATAGATGAACATATGAAATGGATGATTTTAGAGTACATAGTACATACACTCACCATTCAATATGCACATATCATCATTCAATATGTGAAGTCATAGATAACAACTAAGGCACATAAAGGAAAAAAATATCTAATGCACAACCATAGATCACAAAGGAACAACAAGAGACAAAGTATATATTCACTCCTGAACCCTGAATGAATGAATTAAAAAACCAGGTGGGGGCATTAAAAATAACACAATAAATCAAAATTTAATGACTTTTAGTTCCCTTTCCATTACCCAGAACTCAATAAATCTTGCATTTTTTAATTGAACAAAAATTGACCTTTGATTGTAGCCCTGAGATTGCAAGGAAATTTAAATTTCCTTCATTCTTGTGCCAATTTCCTAGTTTATCAGTCGATGGTCAAGGGTTATTTGCTTCATATAACTTTGCATGTGCCTTCACCAATATTTGGGAATGATTTCACACAAATGTTGAATTGGGAATAATTTCATGTATTTTCTTTTTTCTCCTTATATTCGTAACATCATCAAAACACCAATGGCACTATCGACATACTAACAACATCGAGGATACTTTTAAAAAAAAAGCCAAATTCACATTAAAATGCCTTTGCCATCATAAATTGGCATTAAAAAATGGCCCCAATATTGTAGTATAGGAAACCATTTGAGTCTGGAGATCTATTAGGATGTATATACTTGAAAGTTGTCTCGAATTCTTGTAGTGTAAATCTACTTAATAAAAACTTATTTTGATCCTAGGAAATAAGTCTAGGAATATTGTTAAATTTTTTACTTTTTTCTCTAGGGTTTCACCCATATCTATTATTGAAAATATTCTCAATATAACTAATAGCCTCCTATTCTATAAACTCAAGAGAATCTTGAATTTTCCCATTAACATATTTAATTGAGAGGATTATGTTCACCATTCTCCTTTTTTGGGTACTATTATGGAAAAATGTTGTTCTTATTCCCTGTTTCTAACCAAACTTCTTTAGACTTTTGGCTGCAAAAGATTTCTTCTTTTGCTAGGACCTCTTCATATTTCTGCATTAAATTTTTTTCCTTCATATATAAGGGTTCATTCATCCCTTTTACAATAATTTTTTTGTTTAACTAATCCAATTTATCCTCCAAGGATAATTTAGCTAAAAAAAATTTCCAAAGAAGTTAGAGTTCCATTCCTTTAACTTGAGTTTGATGATTTTGAGCTTATTCACTACTTGATAGATTTTAGACCCTAAAATCTCTATTTCTTTCCACCATTTATTAATAATTTTAAGACAATTATTATCCTTAAGACATGTCTATTCAAATTTAAATGGGTAGTTACTAGGTCTTTTTTGCTCAATGATTCTCAATTCTACAAGACATAAATTAGATCTTGAGATGGGTTCGACCTCAAATTCTAAGGAGATTAGAAATATTGATAGATCTCCATGTATAAAAATTCTATCAATTTGTTCATCTATATTATTGAATCCTTGTCTTCTATTTTTCCAAGTAAATCAATCTGGAGAGGTAGCTATCTCAAGAAATCTATTTCTATTTACCTAATTAATAAAATTCTTAGAGGATTTGGACATCTTCTTATCCCCCACCACTTTTTTCAAAGGTCTAAGAATAGCATTAGCTTTAAAACTCTCTTATTTTTTATTAAATCTCATTCCATACTTTGACCATATCCTAATTTAGGATTGGACCATATGCATTAAAGATTCTATAATTGGTGTTCATCCTAATGCACACAAATCTACTAGTTATACACTAGTGGACCTATGTACATTAAGATGATCAACAAAAATTGTGCTAGTCAAAACACTGCACTTTATTGGATGAAAACAATAGGAAAACAAGACCACAAAGAATGACACAACACTTGAGAAATATAGAACATCAAAATTTGTGTGCTTAGAAAAAGGATCTAGGATAGGTCCTCAACATGATGACAACTACCCATAACATGAAAACAACAACAACAATCGCTACTTCACAAACAATAGACTGGTACAAAAAACAAGAAATATGTTTTGGTTGATGCAATATTGCTCAAAGACCCAAGATGATCTTTAGATACCCAAGGTTAATAAAGAACTGATGTCCACATCAAGCATGACTAGTATTTTGACTTGAATCATAAAGATCCAAATCAGCTTGTGTAATCCACGAATTATCTTCAACTGGTTTGTCTTTCCACTTAACTAGTATTCAATGCACTCTTTTCTTCTGGTGCTTTTACTTATTCTGCTACTCAAGATCTTTTCAATGTTATATGTCTTCTTCTTAGGATAATACAAGTTATTTTTTAGCTCATCATCTAATTCAAAATAATCAAAGATATCTAAAATGTTGAATATAGGTAAAATTATTGGAAATATTCAAGACTAAGCTAAGTTACTAAGAGGGGAGGGCTGAATCAATAACTTCTAAAACTTCAACAATTTCAACCTTTAATACAACCATTCAATTGGTATTTAATCCATCATATAAATTCTGATCTAATTGCATGCATAAGAAACTGAAACCATTCATAACACTGGACACAAATATTTGGTGACCAGAAAACCTTCCAACTAGAAAATAAAACTAGGGTGGGGATAATACCCACAACTTTAGTATTGTAATATAAAGTTAGCCTGTTAAAGCTTACATTGACCACTTCTAATGATCTACCCTATTAGGAGCAATAAGGACTACTAGGTCAACCTTGTGAATGGATTTATAAATATACAATTAAGTATGCACTTGGTAAAGAGATTTAGAAAAGACTATTAGGTCTACCTTGTGAAAGGATTTGACTAATCCACCTATTAGGATGAAACAATAGATGATCTTTGATTTGCAACTTGGCTTGTTGAATGAGATTCCATTGTGTACTAATCACCTTTCTATGATAGATATGTCTCTGCTACTCCTTATGCTATTATGGCCTTTACAATTCACTCATTCTGCTTTTCTCTGATGTAATTCACATTTCCATCTTCATATTTTCACACATTAAATACTCAGATATGAAACAATGAATTACATATATCAATCCAATTATACAAATTAAAAAGTCAGTTATCATACAAGTTTGCACAAATATTCCAAAGTCAGCCCACATGAAGACATTCAGGTTTTGAAGATTGACTCAATGAGGTTTTGATACTTGGCATCCACTGTCAATACTTGGCATCATCATGCACTCAATAGATGTAGAAGCTTGATCCATATTGATCACTTCTAAGTAGTCCCAAACTCAGTTTGCACTAGTGACTCGGTGGACATTGTAAAACTTGTCATATAAACTGAATCTCTTGATTTACATTTTATGACTCGGTAAACATTCTCACCTTGAGCTCAGTATAGATTGAGTCTCTTGGTTAACATTGGGAAGATCAATTAACACTGGACTCTCATCACATACACTGTGAACTCAGTGAACACTGCACTGCTCGAACCACTAATAAACTCAGCATCAACTGAAATGCACGGTTTACACTGTTGGTCTTCACATTAACTAAATCTACTCAGTAACCACTGGGATTTGTCCAAAGGACTCAATAGCAACTGTAGAACTTGATGACAACTGAAATACATGGAAAACACTGTGAACTATACAATGAGCTTAGTAGCTATATACCAACTGAATAAGTGTATGCCACTAATAACAAACTTGATTGATATGTCAATAGAAATATCCATGTATTTTGGAAATTCAACTTCAAAAGCATTTCCATTGTCAAACTTTCTTATAACAAGGACCAAACTTCTTCATCTTTAGTTTATTGTAGGTACCAAATGGAAACTTGTTCTTCTTCAAATGAATCATAACCTCATCACCAACTTCAAAAGATTCATGTCTACTCTTATCATCTCTCTATTTGTATTCCATATTACTATCTTCTAAGTTTATTTTAACCTCTCATGTAAAGCCTTCATGAAATTTGCAAATTCTTCAACCTCAACACTTCTTTTTGTCTCTAGGCTTAGATCTCTTAATTCAGTAGTTACCTTAGGATTCATTCTAGTAACGATCTCAAAAGGTGTTTTCTTAGTTCTCCTATACAAAGAATTATTGTATATGAAATATTCTTGTGCCAAAATCAAATCCCAATTAGTAGGCTTATCTCCAACCAAACATCTCAAAAAGTTACCCAAACTTATGTTCATAACTTCAGTTTGTCCATCTATTTGTGGATGAAATGTAGAACAAAACTTAAAATCTGTATTCAACTTCTTCCAAAGTGTCCTCCAAAAATAACTGGTAAATTTAGTATCTCTATCTAAAATAAGAGTTTTAGGAAATCCATGCAATCTTACCACTTCTTTAAAGATTAATTCAGCCATGTGTACAACATCGTATGTCTTCTTTCAAGGTACAAAATGAGCCATATTTGAATATCTCTACTACCAAAATAGAATCATTACATCTTTGAGTTCTAGGAAAACTAATAAAAGAATCCATACTAATATCTTTCCAAGGCTTATCAGGTATAGGAAATGGTGAGTACAATCCCAAATCTTGACTAGTTCATTTTGTTTATTCATAACTTATGCAACTTCTCACCATCTTCTACACATCCTTGTAAATCTGTGGCCAAAAAGTACCTATTTGAAATCAACTTCACTATCTCATCATTCCCAAAATATCCAACAAGTCCACCACTATGCTTCTCCTTCATGATATTCTCTCATATATCCTCTAGGTATACATAGCTGCATTCCCTTAAACAACATGTCTTCCTGAAAGAATAATCAGTACACTTATCTCTCACCATATTTTATTCACATTCCAAGATTTTGCAAAATTAGGATTAGTTTCATACAAATGATTCATATTATTAAAACCAAGTACCTCGACTCTCATTTCTGTCAGCAAATTCCTTCTTTTGCTCAAAACATCAACAACCTTGATTGACTATCCACTCTTATGTCTCAATGAAAAGGAAAAGTTCTATAAGAGCTCAACCCACTTCATATCTTCTGATTTAGATTATTTTGACTTCCCAAATATTGCAAAGGTTTATGGTGAGTATGCAACACAAAATGTTTAGGCATCAAACAATGTCTCCATTTCTTCAAAGCTTGAATAATAACCTAGGATTCTTGATCATAAAATAAATATTTTCTCTTATTATCATTAAATTTATCAATAAATAAAGCTACAGGTCTTCCTTCTTTAATCAAAATAGCTCCTATGACACTTCCGCTAGCATCACATTCAACTTGAACAACTTTACTGAAATTAGGCAAAGCAAGTGTAGACAATTTTGCAATATTTTGTTTCAATGTTTCAAAACTCTTTTGTGCTCCATGTGTCCACTTGAAATCCTTTTTGTCTCCTTTCATAGTCTCAGTCATAGCATTACAAATAGAACTAAAATTTGTGATGAACTTCCTATAAAAAATTTCCAATCCATGAAATGATCTTAACTCTCCAACATTCTCAAATGTAGGCTAGTCAAGAATAACTTCACCTTTTCAAGATCCATCTTCAAACCATCAGCTAAAATGACAAAACCAAGATACACTATTTCCTCCTTTATAAATGAACATTTCTTTAGGTTAATCAATATTTTTTGCTCTTTTAATCTCTACAATACTTCTTTGACGTGCTCAAGATGTTCTTCTTTAGTCTCACTGA